>CP032573.1:34070221-34803050 GCA_008044935.1 Gossypium turneri
GTAAACCTTAAATCTCTATCAGTCAAGATGGAAAAGGAATTCCATGAAGGCGTACTATAATCTCAACAATATAAAGTTTAGCTAACTTTTCCAATGAAAAAGTAGTATTCACAGGTAAAAGATGAGCTGACTTAGTGAGCCGATCTACTATTACCCAAACAAATTCTTCTTAGAAAGGCTGAAAGGCAAACCTAATACAAAATCCATAATAATTCTATCCTATTTCCATTTTGGAATATCTAAAGGATACAACTTACCTGAGGGAACCTGATGTTCAGCTTTGACTCTCTAAGAAGTTAAACAAGTTGAAACATACTTTGCAATTTCTCTTTCATACCAGGCCACTAATATGAGCTTTTTAGATCTATGTACATTTTGATGCTTCTAGGATGAAGTGAAAAAGGTCCCTGATGAGCTTCTCTTAACAACTCTTTTCTCAACTCATTCCCAATTGGTACAAACATTCTAATTATGAATCTTAACTCACCATATTTTCCTAGACTAAAATGTGTTGCTTGTTTAGATATCATTTGTTGTTTGAACAATTCACATTACACATCTTTCATCTGCTTTTCTAATATCTGTGAAAGAAAAGTTGGTTTTACTAGTAGTTCTGCTAACGAGAACCCATTATCAAATATACTCACTTTTACTCGAAGAGACAATAAGGCTGCCACATTTTTTCTATTTAAAGCACCTGCCACCACATTTGTCTTTCATGGATGGTACTCAATGGTCAAATCATAATCTTTCAACAACTTTAACCTTCTTTTTTTGCACCAATTCAAATCCTTTTGAGTCATCAAGTACTTTAAAATTTTGTGATAAGAGAATATATAACACTTCTCTCCATACATAATGTCTCTAGATCTTCAATGCTAACATCACTGTTGTCAATTGCAAATCATGAGTTGGATAGTTTCTCTCATGAGGCTTAAACTAACATGATGCATAAGCTATAATATTTCATTTCTGTATGAGCACACACATCCTAGCCTTTTAAAGATTCATTAGTGTAAACTGTATACTCTATTATAGACTTTGGTTGTGCCACACTGGAGTTTCAGTCAAAACTGACTTGAATTTCTCAAAACTTTGTTGACATTCATCGATCCATTCAAAAGTTTATTTCTTTTTTTTCAATAACTGAGTTAGAGGTGATGCTATCCTAGAAAAACCCTTCACAAATATTCTATAATAACCAACTAACCCTAGATATTTGTGAACTTGAAATACGTTTTTGGGGGCATTCCATTCAAGCACTGATTTTATCTTGACAGAGTCAACTTTAATACCATAAGCAGAGATAACATGTCCCAAAAAATATACCTCTCTAAGCCAAAACTCACATTTACTGAACTTAGCATACAATTGATTATCACACAGAGTTTTCAACAAAATTCTTAAGTGTTCCTCATGATCAATCTCATTCTTAAAGTAAACTAATATGTCGTCGATAAAAACCACAACAAATTGATCTAAATACGGTTGAAATATCTTGTTCATCAAATCCATAAATATAGCAGACGTATTTGTCAATCCAAAAGGCATTAAGAAAAATTCATAGTGATCATACCTCGATCAAAAAGTTGTCTTAGGTGCATCATCACCCTTGATCTTTACTTGGAAATATTAAGACCTCAAATCAATTTTGGAGAAAATAGTAACCCTACTTAACTGATCAAATAATTCTTTAATCCTTGGTAGAGGATACTTATTCTTTACTGTGACTTTGTTTAACAACTGGCGGTAATCTAAACATAGATGCATACTTCCATCTTTCTGATTTAAAAACAAAATTGGTGCACCCCACAGTGACACACTTGGTCTAATAAAGCCATTATTTAACAGGTCTTGCAGCTGCTTTTTTATCTCATTAAGCTCTAATGGTGCCATCTATAAACTCTAAATTATATAGGTTTTTTTAATAGTTTATGACACCTTTTTACTTAAAAATAACATTAATCCCATTTCGATAGTTAAAAGGGTTAATGTTATCTATATTAAGATAACGGGCATGATTTAGTAAAAAATGTAATTCTATGTTATTTTGCATTAAATATATGCATAACTTAACTATTTTATTATTTTATGTGACATATTGATTTTTTATTTAATTTTTTGCAGTTGGACCAAGAAATTATGAATGGTTTATTTGTTAAATCCACATGGACTTGAGCCTATTTTCACTCTACATGGATGGCAACATCAAGCAAATTGGGTCATGATGAAATTAATTTGATCCAATTAAAGTTGGTGCAATTGACGAACAAGTCTGGCAGGCATTTGGGTCATCAACTCGTCCAAATAAGGGAGAATGAAACCCAATTCGACAAGGGCATTTGGGCAGCTCAAAATTCACTTTTTGGATATTTATTTGGAGGTCCTCACACTTGAAAAATATTCAGAAGTCAACCCTCAACAATTACCGTTGAAACCATCCACCACCTTGCTTGATTCAAGCATGATTTTATGCTTGAATCAAGTAACCAACAAACCACTTCCTTCCTCAGTTTGTTGTCGGCCAAGAAAGTAAGTAAATTGGAGGATTCTACATGCCATTTTTAAGAAACTCACCTACCAACCTTCACTATAAATACCCACTCCCATTCCTCATAACCATCATCCCTCATCTTTCAAACACCATTCATCTCTCACTTTGATTTCATTCTCGCATTTGCTTTCTTTCTTTCCACACATAAGCATCTATATTTTCCCTTTCCTTTAGCAAGCAAATCCTTGAAAAGGTACTCTCTTAGCTGACCACCATGAGAAGCAACTTGTGAAGAAGCAAACACAAGGATTGGAGGAAGCCATTTTGATCAGATTCCATGAGACTGCCGAATCAATCGAAGTTTATTTCTTCCTTATCTTGTTTACTTTAATTTTAGTCATGTTTGCAACTTGTTTTGTTATCTTGTCCTCAACAATGGTAGCTTAAAATTTTTTTTTTAGCTAGAATGATTGCATTAATTCAATAAAGTTCATTTAAATTGTGTTTATGATGTTTTTTCCTCAATCATTCATGTTTTCAATTAAACTCAAGCACGTATTTCATTCATATGTGATTGAATGAATTAGAATTAGTTGAGCGATCCTAGGCAAACGACGACTAATGGACACAATAATTGAAAAATGGCTACTTAATTTAGATCCTAGCCCGACTAAATTAAAGGTTCATAATAACTTAAGAGAGATCTATTATCTTGCATAACTGGTAGGTTTATATGATTAAATTATTTCAAACCTAGCCCGTCCCTGTTACTTCACATGGATTCTAAGGAACCTTTAGTTAAATATGATCAATAATATGCATGTTTTTCTAAGTAAAAGATTTCGAAAAGACTTAATATTGGTTTCAAGCTTATGAAAGATCGAGTTGCCATGGAATATTTTCTGAAACATTTTTACTGCTAAACCCATCTCATTTACCCTATTACATACATTGCATTTAGATTAATTTGTAATAGGGATCAATTTGCATCTAGTTCATTTAATTTAATTTAATCATCAATCACCACAAGAATATTGTGTTTTTCTTACCAATTTGTTAATATTAATTTTACAATTAATTGATTAACATACACAATCCCTATGGAGACGATAACTTACTTACTTATTACTTGAAACGATTGTGTACACTTGCGCAAACCACGCGTTACACCATCCTATATGGAGTACAAGAAATAGGTGCTGTTCTAGGTTCCAATTCAATCAAAAAATTTACCTCTCTTAGGAGGCATTCCAAGAAGTTCCTCAGGAAACTGGAAACATGAAAATATATAGACTTTTTCGTGCCCTTTTTAACTCAAATTCATGCAATTTTGGTGTAATTCTTGTCGAAAAATACATAATAATTATAAAATAATTAAATTGAACTTAAATAATTAAAATATTGATTTTTAATTAATTTTATAATAAATTTTGATAAATTTTGATTTATTTTCGATAGATTCGCACAAAGGATAAAAATTGACTCGGCAGACACAGTTAAAAGCACAAAATCGGGGAGCAATTTTTGAAGCATCGAGGCGAATTAATTTTTCAACCTAAGACGGTCCAAATTATGAATATTAATTCATAATATAATAATTTTAATTTTAATCTAATTTATTTTGGGTTAAATAATTATTATTAATTAAATTATGAAAGGAGGCCCAATTGTGCTGAACTGAGAAGATAGATCCAACTGAGCAAAAGGGCTGCCCAAAACTATCCAACATGCTGACCTAATCAGCTCAAATTAGCTGATTATTTGACTTGCAAATTAGCCATTGAAGTTTCCTTGAAATTGCATTCAAACCCCTCCACTTATCAAGGTTTTGTAGATTTGCCCCTAGCTAAATTTAGCAAGTTTGAAACCTTCAAACTTGCCACATGTGTGGCCGGCCAAGGGGGTCTATGGCTTCTGATTTTTTGATTTTTTTAGCAGCCAATCTCACCTATAAACACCCGCCTTTGCTACTCATTTCAACAAACCTTTCATTCTCCACTTCTCTCTCATTTTTCCTCTTCCAAACCTTCCTTTGTGTTCCATTTTCCCCTTCCATTCCCTTGTCAATTTCCCCTCTTGGAAAAGAGACCTTCAACCACCACTGGTAGCAGCATTCAAGTGCTTGTAGAAGCCTCGGTTCGACAAGAACGAGTGGAGAAAGAGGAGCTGAGCAAACTAGTCAAACTTCGAAAATACACGAGATTTGATTCTAGTTTCCTACCCTTTAACTTTTATTGTTGTTGTTATGAACATGTCTATGAATACTTGTTATGTTGATATTCTTAATTTAATTAACATGACTTAAATTTATTCGTGTTAGGTTGATTGCATTTTGTCAACTTAAATTATTAAAATTATGTTTGTGTTGTTAGGTCTTGGTAATTGTTTGATTAAGTAAACCACGATTAAGTTATTCTTGCATTATAATTGTAGGTAACTAATAAATTAATTATTAATCGTGTTGATTGTATTTAATTAAACAATACTTATCAGTGCATGTTTAATCTTTTAAGGTAGTTGATGGTTATTTAGTGACGGTATTAAACGGTACATTAGCCTTGCATAACTTGCAAGATTATTGTGATTAAACTGTTTCAATGTAGGAATATATTGTTACCTCTCTTAATCTTTTACTTGCTTATTTAAATTGATTAAGTTTTTGATTTGGCATAGTGATATGTTCAAGAGATTAGTTAATTTAGTAAGTTTGTATGTGCTATAGTTAACAAATTACCAAGTTGCCGTGAATTTATTCGTAACAACATAAACACTATTTTAGTAATATTAAGTTAAGAAATGTAATTAATCTAACACAACTATGTCATCTTGATTAAAAGCATCTTTTGAAATCGTGCATTGGACACCAAAGTGTTTAAATTTCATTTCATAAATAATTTTCTTTCACAGTCCCTGTGGGCACAATAACTCGACATTTACTTGTCACTTTATTACTTGTTACGATTGTGTACACTTGCACATTTTCGTCGTTCCAGAAACACATCTACAAATTCTCTTACCATAGGAAATTGGCTAACTTTTTTTCTTGATTAAGATGATTCCATGATATAATCCAGATAAGCATCTGTACCTGAAGTAATCATTTTTTTCTGGAGGACACTATAGTAACTATCCTATTCACCAATCCAATTTGTAAACCAAGCATCATCACTTCTTTAATAAAAACTTAACAACAACAAATCTGCTAGAAATGTATGCTTGCCAAAAACTAATGGATAGTTTCTTATCAACTTACTCACAATAGTACTCTGACCCAAGGGATTTGTTAGTAGTACATTTGTTTCAGAGTATCCTACCTCAAGATTAAGACCTTCTATAATCTTTGTACATATTTATGAATGAGTAGATTCTTGATCAATCAAAGTATAAATACTATTTCCAAGAAAAGAAAGTTTACCAGTTATTACTTCAGGCAGATCAACAACCTCCTTAGCTTTCATCACATAAGCTCTTGCTGATGCTCTAGAACTATACTAAACCAAATTTAGTTGCCATTCCATATCTACTCTCATGCTAAATCTTTTGAGGACTTTTGAGTGATTGTTCAATGTTGACCTCAATCTTAGATGGGTAATCTTTAACCATATGATCTCTGGATCCACATGTGAAACATGCCCCTAAACAATTCCTGCATTCACCACCATAATTCCTACCACAATATTCACATTCACTTTTCGTCATTCTAGAACCACCAGAACTTGCCATGGAAGCAACTAGTTTGCTGAATCCTTCATGTTTGAAACTTGTGGTCTGTGAATATTTTCTTGAAGCTAAAAAAGTTTGATCTTTAGGCTTCTTAAAACCTGCTGGTGATGGTAGACTTGACCTACCTCTCTTCATCAGCTCTCTTTCAAAATTCTTCTATCTCTAATAATCGATTCCATTTTATGGGCTTTTGCTATCATTGGTGCAAGAGTTTTACATTTAGTCGTAGCTACCAATGCAAGAATCTGATCCCTTAGTCCCTATTCAAATTTATCACATATTTCTTCTTTAGTCTGAAACATGTTATTTGCATAGTGACTAAGTCTGAGAAATTCCCTCTTATATTCCATAACTATCATTCTCCCTTACCTCAGATACAGAAAATCCTTTTTCATCTATTCATCATACATCTGATTAACATATATTTCTCTAAACTTTTCCAAAATAGTCTCAGCCGATCATTTGCTCAGGAGTCAAACTAACCAAGGCTTCCTACCATTGGCAAGCTTCTCTTTTTAACAACAATATAGCACAACGAAGACTATCATCAGAAGTACATTTCAGTTCTTTTATTACCCTACACAGACGAGATAACCATTGCTCAGCCACGGTGTGATCATCACTTTTATCACCAAGGAACTCCTTGGCACCTCTTTTCCAGATTTCTCTTATAGGGTCAACCTTAGGTGGAATCATAGTAGGTACTGGAGGAGTAGGGTGTGCTAGACGAACCACCTCAGGCTATGGTTATTGTGGCTGTTGTTGTTGAGGCTCTTGATTGTTTCCCATAAAATAATCAAATAACTGTGTCATCATAGTGAAAAACACATTCCTAAATTCATTCCCTACATTTCCTGTAACACCCCTAACCCGTATTCGACGCCGAAATAGGGTTACGGAGCATTACTAGACTTATAGATCACACAATCATACATACCATATTTATTTCTCATTCAAATAAAAAACCATTCAAATTCATCATATAGTCCCAAATACGATCCCTGGAGGCCCCAAATAGACACTAGAAATAGTTTGGGACTAAACCGAGTACTCAAGAAATTAAAAAAACGTATAAAATTTTCAAAGGTACAGGGGACACATACTCGTGTGTCTAGGCCATGTATCTCAGACCCGTGTCCAAACTAGTGAGCATAATGGCTTGGGTCACATGGGTAGACCACACGCTCGTGTACCAAGCCATGTACCAGGCCGTGTACCCTTCGAAAGGGCCTCATACGCCCATGTGCTGGCCATGTGCTAGGCCGTGTGAAAACTGGAGGGTATACTGACTTGTGCCACACGACCAAGCCGCACGCCCATGTGCTAGGCCATGTGAAGCTACTGACTTATTTTCTATAAAAGTTACAGGGGACACACAACTGTGTCACCTGACCATGTGTCACACACGGCTGAGACACACGCCTGTGTCTTTGCCCATGTGGACAAAATAGGCCATTCCAATCCATATTTCTCACCCAAATTGGTACCAACCTACACACATCAATTTGCATATAACCATGCCATAATAGGCATTCAGAACCAACCAATATCAAGTGTATAACATGTAATATCAACACATATAACATGATGTCCACAAGCACTTCAATTGACCACATATACTCAAGCAACCTATGTATCTCAACACATACCTGAATGGTCAAATACATACATGCATAATTGTGCCTAAAACATAACATATATGTCACTTATCAATCTAATCCATTTGGTACCCAAAATACAAATTCACAACCAAGGCATTCACATGGCAACCATACATCACATACAATAACGCTATTTACATATTTACATAACAAAATATACCAAATTCAAGGAAAATCAAATTGCTAAATACACAACAAAACATATAGGCTTCCATTAGCCAAAAGACCTATACATGCCATTTAACCCAAAATATAAAGTCAAAAGTACCAAAATAACGTTTGATAGTGTGATGCGATCTCTGGTAACTTCCAATCTGAATGAGCTTCTGAAACACTATAAAACACGAAAAAATAAACATAGTAAGTAATTAAGCTTAGTAAGTTCGTATAACATAAAATTAAACTTACCATTTAACCACAAATTTAGGTATGTAACTCAAGCATAACACAATTCAATTTGGCCAAAGCCTATCACATAACCATTAACAAAGTTAGCCATGTATTCATATAAAAACCGAGAATCATATATGAATTCAACAATTATTAAATTCCATGTACATGTAATACCTATACGGTGTATCCATATATCATATATAAACCATTTCTATGTAAATACCTGTACTAGTTCGTATCAGATTTGTATAATCTCATAATAACACTATGCCCGTTAAACCACTTAGAATATTGTTAGATACGCGGGTAGTACACACGAGGTGTACTGAACTATAATATGTCAATTCTTGTACATGTATGCTCATACGAGCAATAAATGATAAGCTCCTCTGAATTGAATAACGGTAAGCTCATACGAGTTGAGTATCGGTAAGCTCATAAGAGCTGGAATCGGTAACCCTAATGACATGTCATTTGTATCCTACGAATTCCTTAGGTTCAAACGGGACTCGGTATTCTTCGTATGTTGTCGGTTATGCGCTTGATAATTATACATGATAATTAAACCATTCACATACATATATTTCAATTAAAGCATATAAATATGCAATTTAATTACACAAACTTACCTCAAACTCGTACAGAGAAAAACGATCGTTTAAACGATAACTTTGTCCTTTCCTTGATCTAATTCCGTATGTTGCTTTTCTTGATTTGTATAATCAAATTTAACCAATTTAAACCTCACTCTATTCAATTCAATCCAAAATTCATGTCATGGCAAATTTACTATTTTGCCCTTATACTTTTAACTTCTTATAATTTAGTCCTTAGGCTCGTAAAATGAAATTCATGAAATTTCATTCACATCTAAGCCTAGTTGAATTTAATACATGCTCATTGCAACCTATACATTTCAAAATTTCACATATTTACCACACAATTTTCACACTTTTCAATTTAACCCCTAATTAATAATTTCATCAAAACTCACTTAACAAAAGTTGTCTAATTAACAACAATGATTCATTTTCTTCTATTAAACTTCAAGAACAACTAAAATTTTCTCATGATAAAACCATATACTTTCAACCATATTGCAAATTAGTCCCCTATGTAGCTAGATTAATCTACAACTATTTTGAAAACATGAAAATAAATAAAAACGGGACATGAAACACTCACCATGCACTAGACCAAAGTTTGAAACTCAAAAATGGTGTCTTCCTTAGGCAATTACGGTTGGGAGAAAAAAGAAGTGAAAAAGATGATAGCCTGGTCTTTATTTTATTTATTTTATCATTAATTTTCTTAATTACCATTTTACTCTTACCTAACTTTAAAAAATACTCAATTACCAAGCCATGTACATCCACTAGCACCTTTAATGGTCTAATTACCATATAAGGACCACCAATTTAAAGTTCTATAGCTATTTAACACCTTTAGCTAATAGAACACAACTTTCACACTTTATGCGATTTAGTCCTTTTCATCAAATTGAGCATACAAATGGTAAAATTTCTTAATGAAAATTTTACACTATAATACTATCATGTTGTAGATCACAAAATAATATTAAAATAAATTTTTTGACTTCAAATTTGTGGTCCCAAAACCACTATTCTAGTTTCACTAAAAACAAGCTGTTACATTTCCCATATTATTAATAGTAGTAGCTTGTTCTTGCGTAGGCATACGACTTTTCATTTCCTAATTGTGGATTCGACCATCAGACATTTTCTTATAGTACTACAAAAGAAACTTTAACGCATTTTAAACCACTAAAGACTAAGCTAGTGACATACTATGCATGATAGGGTTTGACACATCAATCAATTTTTTGAGAATCGGCTAAACCTTAGCTCTAATACCAACTTGTGACACACCAAACCTGATCCCTTAGGAGGATTCGAGTATGATGTGCTACATAGAAATCATCAATCTTTAAAACTGATTTTGGTCTAAACTTTGTAAAACCATAGGTGTGTACAATTATGATTGGCAGGGTAGGTTTTGCCCAAATACATCTTTCGGCGTATAAAGTAGGTGTGTACAATTATATGGTTAAGTTAATAAAGGTTCATTGTTAGGTGGCTAGGTTAGTTGAAATAAAACCAACGACCAAGTAAAATTGTTACCGAGAAAATGAGTTCACATCAAGGATAGTGCGCCCGATAGCTATGGTACTGTACAAGTTAAGTTGCAAGGTAAGCTGGTTAGGAACCAACTAATGTGAAACAAAATAGTTAAAAGATAAGGGAATACTCAATTAGGTTTCTTGAAAGTTGTAAACCTTTGATAAGACAATTCAGTAATGATGTGACGTTTGTCAAATTCCAATAAGAACTTAGATTATAATAATAAATATTCAAGTTTGGTAAAGGGGAGTTCTCTTCTTCTTATTTCTAAGACAAGGTTATCTAAGGATTGAGAAATTGAAGGCATTTCTCTAAGTTGAAGTTAAGATCCTGAATTTTATCAATGACTGCTCTATGTCAAGATATGTTTTATGAGTTTGCATGTTGTGCTATCAAAGAGTAGGTATGTAAGATTGCATGAACAGTGAGAAAAAGAATTAAGGCTTAGTATAAGGGTTATCTGGGTTTGTGATGATGGTAAAGATTACTGATGAGTTCTTTGTTTGATCAGCAGTTCAAACTGCTATTCATGGTTGTCAGGTAAGTCTCTATACTCACTCTTACATGAATATTATTCCTATGAGATATATTTGTAGAAACTGATTGAATATTGAAACTGTAAATAGAAAAGTATAAGTATGATGGTCATGCAACTATATGAATGAATGCTAAGAATAGAATGCATGTTATGGTGTACAATACGAGAAGTAGGTTTGGTCGTATATGCGTGTCTTAAATGTATGCTATGGGTATGCTTTGTTAGGAGTAAGTTGTGGAGTTAAAGATGAAGGTGAATTGTGACAATGCGTGAAATGTCTATCAAGAGAGTTTGTGTCTGTCCCAGTGGTGGAGTCTAAATGGATCCGTCAGGACTTTAAACATGATTTTTAAAAGGAAAAACCCATGTTCGTGGAACCCTTTAAATAGGAACTAGAGGAAGGTTATTACCCAATGGAGTTCTTTATGTGTCCCAGGACAATGATGGGCAAGCCTCATGTAATGTAAGTTTAGGTGACTCCATATTGTAAACACGTTAAGAAAGAAAACCTTTGTGGCATAATATGAAAGAAAACCTTTATGGAAAACTACATAAGGAACTCCTTCGTACTGCACTCTGAAGAACTGCCTTATGGTGAACAATGAATCAATAGCTTGTGTGGCAAAGTCTGATGTGATAGCCTTGGTAGCGAAAACCTGAAAGAACGATGTACATGGCGAAATCTAAAAGTAGTGCCCTTGTGGTGTATCCTAGTAAGGCTCGCAATGGCATGACCTAAATGAATGATTCTTGATGGATTCTATATTAAATTACCTTGACGCGTTTAACATGGCTTGTAAGTGTAATTAGAAAGACCAGTAAAGCACAGCTTCTCTATGGGCAACGATAAAGTGTTATACAAAACCCTGATTCGACTGTGAATAATGAAGTGATGAGATATAGAAGAGGTGATGGGTCAACATAAAAGAACCATATTATGAATAAGGAATTTTATAACTAAGTATTATAAGGAATGCACCTTTTCACTGTATATGAAATCAAATATGGATTCTAGAATGAAGGCTTAAAGTTATGTATGGTCCTCTGTAAAGGAAATAGGTAAAGACTTACAAAATATTAGATTGAAAGAGGTATGTGGTGTATCAAAGATGTTGATGCGTATGAAATAAGTTCTTAGCAAGGTATGGTGCCTGGCGTGTAAATGAGAATGGAAATTGAGGGAGTATTTGCTATTGACTAAGTTGAAGTTTCAGAATGATATGATCATCTAAATAAGTTACCAGTTGAGATGTAAAGAAATGACATAGGTAAATGATGTTTTCCTCACTAAGTTCTTACAAACTTATACGAGTGTGGGCTTTGTTACAGGTGAATTGATATGAGTCTGCACTAGGAGGGATGATGCTAGGGCTACGCCTAAGAGTTGCGTATTAGGCTGTTATGCACACAGAGCATGTTTGGTAGCGTGTTCAAAGACTAAAATACTTCTTTGAAATTCACTCTGGGTATCTGTATTAAATTAGGTTTTCAATTTGGATATTATTGTAGTTTAATTACCTTATGTTGTATATGTATTTACTTATTGTATTTACTTATGTATTTTAGTTTGCAATTTGTAGTTAAGTAAATAGCAATTATCTGTAAATTGTATAAGTAGATTAAATTGTGTCTGTATTTGTGTGGTAAGATCCAAGATCTAAATTTGGTTAATCGGGTCAAGTTGAGAGTGTTACAAGTTTGGTATCAGGGCAAGGTTCAGTCGGTTCTCGGATTATGAAGATAAAGAACGCCCGTATGCATAATAATACGCTAAACCTAGTAGAGTTCCGCAGGTATGTTGACAATTATCTTATCATGATATTGATGTATTAAAAATATCTTGATAAAGAGAAAAAATAATGAAACAAAAAGATAAAAGAGAGAAAAAGGATCGAGTCATTATTATGAACAAAAAAGGATGTGACATGAGATAAAGGACAAAAAAAGGAAAGACAAAATAAAGAGAAATTTAGTCCTCTCCTTTGGTATGATGCTCAGTGGATGTGGTGTGAACCTTCTCTACTAAGGGAACCTCCTCTGTTTGCTCACTTCCCCTAGACTTTTCTCTGAGTTATTGAGCTTCTCGGGACTCTCTTCACCCTCTATTTTGGGTGAGTTAGGGAAGAAGAAACCAATAATTTGTTTCCATTTTGATTGGAAGTCTTCCCATACTTTACCCTTGGGATTGTAAACATTGAAACCTATGAATCTATAGATATGTCTTTTAGGAAGTTGAAGTCTACCTAACTCAAGTCCATGGGACTAACGACCACTTGGGCGTGGAGAACCAAGTTAGCGTTTAACTCTAGCAGTGCCTCGGTGAAGTTCTTGGTTGTGTCCTCTTGGTATTTTCGGAAGGCTTCACCATTGGATTGGAAAAGGTTATTCAATTTGGCCTTATAGTATAGCTTCTGGGCCTAGACTTGTTCCCTTAAGGAGTACTCGCCCTTCTCTAATGACTCAACCTTACTCTCCAACAGTTTGCACTTATTTTCTAAGTCCCTATCTTTGAGCTTCGAAGCCATGATGCATAAGTTGAGACGTTCAACTTTGCTTTTAAGAATCTGCTCATTGTAGCATAGCTCTATCATCTCACTTTTTAACTTACTTGCCTCCTCTAAGCTTGCAATCTTGGGCTTATGGTAATTGTTGAACTCCTAAAGGGTTCCACTCAACAGTACATATTCCATAGATAAAGCATGGGCAGATTTGGCCATTTGCGAGATAGGAGACGAGTTTGATTTCATCGCAATGTAAGATCAAAAAGCCTTTTTTAATTGAGTCAGGATCATTTTATATTCGATCTGGAAGATTAAACTTAAAGAAACAAAGGATAAACTTGAAGTATAAATGTTACGACAGGGAAAGAATTTTCACTCTCAGCAGAGGAAGAAGGTTTTGGTTCAGGATTTATGGGGATCACAAGTGGATCCAATGGTTAAGTTTCTGATAGCGTGTCAGCATGAGAATGAACTGTATTTTGAGCAGGTGAGTTTGTATTATGGGCGGACTCTACTGGGACTGATGACACAACAAACAATGATGGAACAATAAGAGAAGGAACCTTTGGGTCTAGAAGTCCCTTATTAAGTTACGCCACTTTGGCTGAGGAGGCTGACTCTCCTTAACAAATAGAGCATCTTCACTTGCTCTGGGCCTCTGTTGGTACTTCCTTGTAATTGTTTTCTTAGAATGAGCAACTGAAGCACTCTCCTTAACATGAGATTTCTCCAAGATAGCTCTAATATCCATATTTGATGTTAGGATGATTGAATTGTGAGATTTTGGATTGGGTCCTACACCATCAATGTGAGTGTTAGCTTCGCTTGAAGAAGAAATAGTAGGAGGATGAAAACCATGAGTAATAAGTCAATTACGAGAATAAATCCCAAAAAACTCATAAAATTAGAATGGGGGTTCTCCTGCACGCCATGTTAAGATTTGTGTTGCCATCATAAGGCCAAGCCGCTAAAGTTGAAGGCACATTATAGTTGTATACCCAACTTATTCGGTTAGTACTTCTATGGCCATTGGGAGTCTGATTTAGCAAAATAGTATTGGAAGACATTCCTAACCGTAACTAATTGCACAAACTCTAGAATGCGCCCCCAATTCAAATGCTTAAACTGTTTATCCGCAATCTTAGAATCAATGGGCAGATTTTGAGAACAAATGGACTCTGTGGGAAGTGACCAACAGGTGGGAAAGCCAAACCCATTTTCAAGCTTACAGACGACCCTTATGAATTTTCCCTCTTTGAGTGAATATTAGAAATGTTATTTTGGATTATTGGTTGATAGCCTTGCATATGCCCATTGTCTGGTAATCTTTAATTGATAATTTTTTGGAAAACTCCTAAGAGGGGTGACTTATTTCGTTGGTAACAATAGATGGAAAAAGCTACTAGAGTCTACTAAGATAACGCTGACAGTTGCCTAGGTGCAATGCCATACTCAGTTAAAACTGAACGAAAGAAGGGGTGTAAAGGTAAGTCGAATCCAACCTCTAATAGAATAAGAGGAACATAAAACCTTGGTGGTATTTCAACATTGTAAGCAAAGTTTGAAAGACGAAAGGTTCGAGCTACTGAGAATCATTCTACTTTTTTTCAGTGGCCTTATGTAACGCCCCAAAATTCAAGTCTTTAATTTTTGAATGATTTGTCACAAATTGCTTGTTTGCTTTAATGGCTAAGTGATTTGGGGGTGTTTGGGAGTGTTTGAGAAGCTTGGGTTCAAGTCTTAGCATTTACAGAATTTTTAGTTTTGCTCTTAATTGAATATGGACACTGGCACTTAGGCCTTATAAATATTAGTGCTTGTTTTATGACAAAAAGTGCGTGTTGGTCCAGTGGTAGGTGGCGTGTTGAGTACTCTTAAGGTTTGAGGTTCGAGTCCTGTGCTACATTGTGGAATGTTTATTTTTATCACTTTTGCTGTGAGGTGGTGGAGTTTGATTGAAATGCTGTGGAATTTGAATGGAGGAGTGAATCATGGAGAGAATAGTAGGATTGTGATTGGGTGGAGTGAATCAAGGAGAGATAATGGGAGAGATTTTAGGAGAAATTCAATGAGTTGTTATGTGAGGAGAGCTGTGAGGAGAGCTGTGCCGTTTGGGGAAAACTCTAGCTAGAAGTTTTGACTGGGGGTTGTGCTTGTGCCGAATTTGGTTAGTAGGCATTGAGGGAATGGATTTATGAAGTTGTTTTTCTTCTGTCAGTTTAGTTTCGGTCAGTTTTGCATTTTTGCCTTTTTGTTTTTGGGTGCCGAATATTTGTTTTTTCCTTTTTTTCTCATCTCTTTTTCCTTTTGGGTGTTGGCTGAATATTGGTGGTTTCCCCTGTCGATTACATTTTCCTCTTCCTTCTCTTGTTGTTGAATCCTCTCTTCTCATCTCTTCTCCTCTCTTCTCTTCTTTTCTTCTTCATTTTAGTGCTACAAGAGTTGTCAACTATCGGTAAGTGCTATGCTCTTCACTCTGTTATTTTCTTTCTCCTTTCCTTAAACCGAATACCCTCCTTTGTAATCTTTGATTACCGACTGCTGATGCTTTTCTCTCGATGTGCTGGTTGTTGCGGTTTTAGAGTTTTCCTCTTAGAAACAAATTTTTACCAACGAGTTTAATTTTTGGAAAGACACTTCAATGTGGCACACCAGATTCGACCATAACGTCTAGTCTGGGTTTGGGGTGTTACACCTTACACTTATAAATGGGAGTGGAAACTCATGGAAGAGTGTTTTCAAGATCAAAGGGTCCAATAATGGTGTGATTTTTGGGGGTTAAAATTTGGCTTCTTTGGGTACGACCTCTATTATGAGCATTCATTCTCGACATTCTTGCATGAAAATAAGAAAGTGTAACAGCCCATTTTTAGTAAATTCGAAACAGTGGTTTCGGGACCACAAATTCAAAGTTGAAAAATTTATTTTATTATTATTTTATTACCTACAGTATAGTAGTAGTACTGTAGCACCTCTAACCTGTATCCGTCGTCGAAATAGGGTTACGCAGCATTATCAGAGTTTACAATTCAAATGGATAGAAAAATTCAAACATTTCATAACATATCAATAGGCATATTAAAACCAAGTCAAATCATACATATTGCCTCTTAAACGAGCCTTCGATGCCCTAAATACATGTTAGAAACAAGTCGGGACTAAACCGAAAACTTAAAGAACTTTTCAAAAAATAGTAAAAATTTTTAGTACTGCAGGGGTCACACGGCTGTGTGACTCACACGACAAAGAGACATGCCCGTGTCTTAGATCATGTGGTCATTTGAAATAAGGACACATGGCCGTGTCTCAGCCCGTGTCTGTGCCCGTGTAACTCAATGACTTGGGCCACATAGCCAAGCCACACGCCCATGTGCCAGGCTATATGCTAGGCTGTGTAACGAAAATAGGCTATTTTTCAAGCCATTTTTCTCACCCAAATTGACATGTACCTACAATCACAATGCACATATACACAAGCCATTACAAAGTACCAAAATCATGCACATTCCATCTTCATTCATATGATATAATCACAGACAACCAATATGCTCTTAGGCACCTCAAATGACAATATATAAACATGTATAATCATAAACTCATTTTGGTCAAATGATCAACTAATTTCCAACTAGATTTGCATCAATACAAACCATTGAATTTACTTACCAAATGATACCAAATTTACTACTCAATTACTAGCCTCAATATACATATATGTTTTCCATAGCAAAGTACCAATTCACATCAAGTTATAAGGCATATACGATATGCATATTCAACTACTATTTCACCTTTCAAACACAATAAGAAAATCATTAACCATTTCAAGGCTAATATTTACATGCCAAAACTAAGTCTATTAGAACACCAAAATACCACAACTTAAGCCAAACCAAATGGCCATTTCAACAATTAAACACATAGGCCAACATTAGCCAAAATACCTATACATGCCATTATAACCAAAATTACACATCCACAATGTACCAAAAGAGCCGATGGATAGTGTGATATAGCTTCGATAATCTTCCAACCTGAACGAGCTTCTGATTCACTATAAAACATGGAAATAACACAGAGTAAGTATTTAAGCTTAGTAAGTTCGTATAACTTAGAATTTAATTTACCATTTAATCAAGTAATAGGTAAGTACAAGGCATATCCTAACACATTTTGGCCAAATGCCTAAACACATATTCACCGACCATATTAGCCATGTAAATACATATATGAACCAATAATCATGGATGAGCTCAACAATTAAACAAATTCAATACACATGTATCATCTATTTCATATATCTATATATCATGTAACATCATTACCAAGTATTTCTTGTGTATACATGTAATAGTTTGTATCGAACTCATATAATTTCGTATCAAAACATTATCCGTTGAACCGTTTAGAATATCGTTGGATACCAGGGATAGCTTACACATAGTGTGCTAGCTCATTATCTGTCATCCGTCAATTCATGTACATGTATGCTCATACGTCATTGGATATGCAGTTGGTAATTATGTATAACAATTCTTAACATACATATATTTCAATTTAAAACATATAAACACAATTTAATTACACGAACTTGACGAGTATACGTAGATACAGAGGCGATTAATTCGAGACTTTTTATTTGCCCCGATCTAAGTCCGTATGAGGTCTAACTGGATCTATATGGATAAATTTAAATCAATTCAACATATAATTCATTCAATTTAATCCAAAACATATTTTTGCAAAATTACCATTTTGCCCTTATACTTTTAATTTCTTTGCAATTTAGTCCTTAGGCTCGAAAAATGAAATTCATACAATTTTACCCCTACCCAAACCTAGTTGATTATTATAAAAACTTATAGTAGCCCATCTATTTCATAAATTCATAAATAATACCATGAATTTATCATATTTTTCAATTTAATCCTTATTTGACATTTTTTTCCAAAAATCACTTTACAAAAGTTTTTTTTTATCTAACAACAACCATCTATTTTCTATCATCAAACATCAAAACTTATATGTATTAAACAATGAAAAAAACCTAATAGTTTAACCATTTCACAAATTAGTCCCCGAGCTGGCTAGATTAAGCTACAATGATCCCGAAAACATAAAAATCATCAAAAAAAGAAAAAATACATACCTAATCAAGGTAAATAGCTTAGCTGAAATCTCAATCTTCCATGGCTATATTTTTCTCTTCATATTCGGTTGATGATGATAATGGAAAATAATGGTTTGCTTTATTTTAATTCATTATAACTTTAATTACTAATTTCCAAAATTAACCTTAAAAATTCATCCAAATTTCAATAATGCTAAACCATTAAAACCCACTATTAACTCTAATGGTCTAATTACCATATAAGGACTTCCACTTTAAATTTCTATAGCTATCTAATACCTTTAGCTAATAGAACTCAACTTTTGCACTTTACGTGATTTAGTCCTTTTTATCAAATTGAACATATAAATGGTAAAATTTCTTAACAAAATTTTTATATAATAACATCTTCTTAATTGTACTTTTGAGGAGTATGTCAATGAGAAGGAAACTTTAAAGTGTATGAAAGGAAATTCATATTGTCGTTGATATGTGTTAGGTGTGTAAAACCAGTTAGATCTAGGAAATTGGATTCTAGGAGAGATGAATATTTCGAGGAAAAATTTTGTTAGGGGGAGGAGAGTTGTAACACCTCAATTCTGGCGGTACAAGGTTTGACGATCAGTCCTAAGGTAGTATGATTGGCGGAGCATCGTCCAACTGCATCTTTCGACGTATAGAGCGAGCATGTACAATTATGTAAAGGTAAGTTTTATGACTTTGCATGTTGTGCTATGAAAGTTTAGGTTTGTAAGAGTGCATCAATAATAAGATGAAGAATTAAGGCTTAGTATAAGGGTTATTTAGGTTTGTGATGATGGTAAAGGTTACAAATAAGTTTAAATGGTGTTCTTCTGATTTATGAGTAGTGGTTGCTGCAGTTTCTTATTGGATCTTGTGTTCAAGTTGCTGCTCATGGTTGTCAGGTGAGTCTTTATATTGAATCTTGCATGAATATTGTTCCCATGAAATATCTCTGTAGAAACTGATTGAAAGTTGAAACTGAAACTAGAAAAGTATAAGTATGATGGTCATGCAACTATATGAATGAATACTAAGGATAGAATGTATGTTATGGTACGGAATCTGAGAAGTAGGTTTGGTTGTATATGCGTGTCTTAGATGTATGTTATGTGTATGCTCTATTAAGAGTAAGTTGTGGAATTAAAGATGAAAGAGTGTGTATGAAAGGTCTATCAAGAGAGTCTGTGTCTATCCTTGCGGTGGAGTCTAAAAGTGTCTACCGGGACTTTAAACATGATATCTGAAAGGAAAATCCCATTGCTGTTGCACCCTCTAAAGAGGAACTACAGGCAGGTTATTACCCACTGGGGTTCTCTACATGTACCAGGACGATGATGGGCCAACCTCACGTAATGTAAGTTTAGGTGAATCCATATCGTAAACACGTCCAGAAAGAAAGCCTTTGTGGCATAATATGAAAGAAAGCCTTTGTGGAGTAATATGAAAAAAAGTCATTGTGGCGTAATATGAAAGAAAGCTTTTGTGGCGTAATATGAAAGAAAGCCTTTGTGGTGTAATATGAAAGAATACTTTTGTGGAAAATTCCGTAAGAAACGCATTCGTGGCGCACTCCTTAGAACCGCCCTTGTGGTGATCAATAGCCTATGCAGAAAATTCTGATGTGATAGCCATTTGTGGTGAAAACCTGAAAGAACGACATACATGGTGAAATTTGAAAGCAATGTTGTTGTAACACCCCAAAATAGGGCCTAAGAGTTTTAAGGGTATTTTAGGAATTTTAGCCTTCGAGTGCTCATAATTTTATGACATGGCATATCAGTAATGTTTTAAATTATGATTTTTAGAAAATTAAATCAATTTCTGAAAATGAGTTTTAAATATCTTTAATTTAAAACATAGGGCTGATTTGTAAAGGAGTCAAAACAGTGAGTCTTTATGAAGCAATTAAACCAAATTTTAAAAACCAACCTATTTCTTCCTTCCCACCTACAATTTTTCATGTCAACTTTCCCCCAAAATTTATGTTTTTGCCCTTGATTCTCCCTCACTATTTCAATCAATTTTGAACTCTAATTTTTAATCCTCTTTGATTTCTATCACCCTTGAACCTTAAACCTCTATAAAAGACAAAGAAAAACACCCAAAAATACCATAGTTCCTCCATTGTCAAGCTTCCGAGTTTTTCAAGTTTTCAATCAAACTCTCAGTTTTTTGTGAACAAAGGTAATGATTCATTTTGTTATTAGTTTTAAATGTTATTTAGTCTTTAAAGGCAAGTTTTAAGCCATTAAATCACATGTTTTAAAAAAAAGCCAAAAATTAGGTCGTTAATGGTGGATTTCGGTATTTTGTATAAAAACATGGTTTCAAAGTGTTTTTCAATTAGTTTTAACATGATTAGAAGGTTTCTAAACTTACTTTGAAATTTCGTTAAACATTTCTTGAGTTTTATTGAATTTTTAGAAAATTGCCATAAACATGTCGAAAAAGTTGATATATTAAATTGAGTAGTTTTGTGTAGTTTAAAGGTTGAGAATTAGTCATAGGTGAATTATAAGATGAACATAATTGTTTTTAGGTGAAACGATTAAGTATAAATTGGGATATTTGAATTTAAAGTTTACTATGTTATAAGTTTCAATTACATAAGAACTTAGTTTAGGCTGATGTTTTGTATGCTTGTAATGAGTCCTTGGCTGATATTTGGATGCATTGTTGTGTGAATTTGTTGTGTTGAAGTTCCAAATTCGATAAAACTTTCTATGAGTAGAGGTAAAGGTAAGAAAAACCTAGTTTGAGCTTTCGGCAAAAGTGTAATTGGTGAGTGTTTGGAATAATTGCTTGTGGACATGATTCAATGCATTGTTTGGGAATTAAATTATAGCCTAAACCCCTACTCTAAATTCTGAGTGTAAGTTTTCTCATACCTATGCTATCTTGTGAACAATGTGCTTATGTGTTTGTGAATATGTGAATTGAGATTAGACGCTATAACATGTGATATGTGGTTATGTTAACCATTGTGAAAGTTTAAATGATATGTATATGATAAATGTTAGTGACAGTGTTTTGTTAAAGATGCAAATATGCGATGAATGTGCATGAACAATCGGTAAGTGATATGTGTTTGACTTCAGATATTTTATTCTTGTGATCTTAAAACCATTGGATATAGTTGGCATGCCATAGGATTGTGAGTACTCACCTATATGTACAATGATTTTGGGCGTTGAGGCCCTGGGACATGTTGGAGGGATAAGGGAATGTGAGCTAAGCTCCATTCAACGGGACATGTGAGGGTAAATAAGGAGAGTGTTAGCTTTATGCTTCATTTTTGGACATGTTTGACTCTATGAGTCTATTTTTGGGTATCCGACGAGTGATGATAGAGGTCACTTTTATGTTTCATAGCTCAAGTACCAAATTATCTTAAATTATGAATATATGTGTATTGTGATATGTGTTTATGTGACATATGACCATTTATCTATAAACATGTTTTTGTGTATTATGATATATGCTTAAATGTTATGACATTAAATGTATATCGTGAAATATGCATGAATGTTATGTGACTATATGAGTATTGTGATTATATGCTTGAGTGTTAGGTGATTATATGTGTAATAGGATATATTCTTAAAAGTGAATATGTTTACCATTTAAAAGAACTAGAAAATAATGCATGAGTGGGTATATTATGACACTAGTGTTGGAATAGTTGAGGTTATGCTATATGGTTGTTTCGTTGATGCTTGATGAATTGTTTGCTTGGTAGTTATTCTAGGCATTCATTAAGCTTGTTAAGCTCACCCACTCCTTTTTTAACCTTCGCAGATTAGTTGTGTATCGGTGTGAGCGGTGTGACTTTTCGAGGGGTGATCCAAGCAAGTCCATTTTCGTTATTCGTAGGTGTTTATTGTTTGGTTATGTTTTAGAGAATAAGGCAATGTGGTAGTCTTTGTGCTAATATTGGATATGATATTTTGAGTTGTCTCCATTATTTAATTGCTCGTAGGGCTTTGGGATTTGTTTTGTAATATGTTGACTTTTGATCGGATTTGCTTTTATCATTTGAAACTATTATTATGAATGTTTTGGTGTTTATTTGATGATGATATGATAGCATGTTGAACTGGTACGAGTTGGAATGACTTATATGCTTAAATGTTGTATTTTTGAGGTCTGGAGCAGAGGTATCGATAATTGGGTTTTAAAATCGATATCTCTATCTTTTGTAACGTGCAAGAAGCCAGAATAGAGATTTGGTATCGATACTTTGGCAGGGGTACCAATAATTTTGGGTTTTTAATCAAGAAACAGAATGCAATTTTGTTACCGATTTTACAAGCGGTATCGATACCTCTTGAGAAAAATATCGATACCATGTCTTTAGTAGCGATACCTACATTGATGTTTTAAGATTTTGCTAAACAGACCTTATACATGTTTCATTATTATTTTAAAACCCTTTTGATGTATGTTCAACATGTTTAATTGATAATTAAGAAAATGTTTAGTCAAAAACCTATACGAATGATATTATGAAAGTTATTTCGTTTAAAATTGAGCTTTTACTTGTTGGTTATGACATGAGACGATGGTGTGACATCCAGTATTTAGGCTTGGCAACCAGGCTAGGTATAGGGTGTTTCAGTCATTGTGGCGTATCCTAGTAAGACTCACAATGGTGTGACCTAAAGGAATGATTCTTGGCAGATTTTGTATTAAATTGCTTTGGCGCATTCAAAATGGCTTGTAAGTGTGATTAGAAAGATCAGTAAAGCATAGTGGTTCTATGGGCTACGAAAAAGTGTTTGATAAGACCATGATTCGACTCTAAATAATGAAGTGATGAGATATAAAAGAGGTAATGGGTAAACATAAAATAATCATTTTATGTATAAGAAATTTTCTAACTGAGTATTAATAGGAATGTACCTATTGATATGATCCGGCTCGAGTGATTCGAATCATTTCACAAAGTTTGCCCGATCGTCGACGAGGAGAATGTTCGGGCGTTGAAAGCACAAGTTTGGTGATGATATGCAAAAGTTGACAAAGTGGTTTTGGGAATGAACGGAGGGTTTAGAAATATGTAGGTTCGGTTTGACTATAAAGAAAAAAAAGATTGATAAGTCGGATAGGTGGTGGATGTGGAAAAATAATCTTAAGGACAAGAAAGAACCAACACTATATCAAAGTGCTGACCCGAGACTCATACATCACTTAAGGTGGACCTTGACCCGCTAACTAGGAAGCTAGGAACCAAAGGTATATTTTGGAGAACGCCATACTTGGTGATGAGTGATAAGTTCAAAGCAAGTCGGGAGACGCCACTAGCACGCTAGATAAGTCAACGAGACTTGTACAAAATTTTGAGAGGAGATAAACTCACTCAAGAACACAAAGTTCATAAAATTTGATTAAAATTCAAAAGTTATCTAACCTCAAACAATGTAAGAACTATTTATAGGTATTATTATGACTGTTCAAATGCGTATTTGTGACCTTTCACCTTCAACAATTAAATAAAGTTATTACAAGCTTTAATTTCATATTAAACTCATGTAAGGAAGCCAATGAGTCATGTCTCTTTATTGGAACCTGATGTAGTTGAAAAGGCATGTGAATTCTCCTTAATGAAGACTTTAAGCAACCTTAATGTCTTTGATTGATGTCCCTTAAGCTCCCTTGTAACCACATGATAAAAGCTTGTGTAACATCCTCTTAAATGGCACTATAATGAAGACTTAAGACTCTAAAAACGTTCATACTTGAAGAGTCTCTTTTGGTCCATTAAACAACCTCCTTAATGTTTTTTTAAAAGCTTTGAAACTGTCCCACTTTGAAGAGTATTTAATCATATGAAAAGTCACCTGCAAAATAGGTATTTAAGATTAAATAGTAACTTAAAACACTAATAAAAAAACATATTTAATAACACTCATGCACACAAATTAATTGAACATGCAACTTAAATCACCTTATTTAAAATGAAAATAAACACACTTTAATTTATGCATCAAAATGTAACAGCCAATTAAATAACAAACTTATATAAACAAACTCAAACATATTAAACAACTAAGATGCTTAAATGCAAGCTTTAGGATGCAGACTAAATGAACAAATGAGTTACTTAATACATGACTTAATTTAATGATACAGACTTAAACTAACATGGGAGTTACATAATGCATGTCATAGTTAAGAGATGTAGATTAATAATGCAAGACATTAATTAAAGATGCATATTAATGATATTAAAACTAAAACATAATTAAAGACACAAAAGTAAATGAATTAAAGTCCTTATTCTAGCAACCAAATTAACAAAATAAAATTAAAAGCTTCATTTTGCACTTGGGCCCCTCGAGTTTGGGCCAATCTCGATGTTGTCGAGTTGTGTCGTAACATGATGCGGCTGGGATCGGATCACTTATTATCTGTATATGAGATCAAACATGGATTGTGGAATGATGGCTTAAAGTTATGCATACAAGAGTAATGGTGTTTTGGTCTTATAGGCCTCTGTAAAGGAAATGGGTAAAGAATTATGAAAGGTCAAATTGAAATAAGTGGCATACCGAAGATGTTGATGGGTATGAAATTAGTTTTGAACAAGGTATGGTATTTGACGTGTAAATGGGACTGGAAATTGAGGGAGTATTTGCTAGTGACTAAGTAGAAGGTTCATAACGATATGCATCTAAATAATTTACCAATTGAGATGTGCAGAAATGACACAGGTAAATGATGTTTTCCTAGCTAAGTTCTTATAAACTTATATGAGTGTTTGTTTTGTTACAGGCAATTTGATATGACTCTACGTGTAACACGCTTAACCTGTATCCGTTGTTAGAAAAAGGTTATAGAGTATTACCATAAAACCAACTTAAAACATTCATTTCCAAACATTTCATTACCATAGTATAATTCATTCATACACATGCATATCATCTCTTATTCGAGCCCTAGAGGCCTTAAAAACACTTTAGAAATGATTCGGGACTAAATTAGAAAGATTTGAAACATTGAGGAAAAATTTAGAAAAATGCACACTACAGGGGTTACACGGTCGTGTGGCTAGGCCGTGTGACTTACACGGCTGAGACACACACCCATGTCTCAGGCCATGTAACAATCGAAATAGAGACACACGGCCATGTCCCAGCCCTTGTCCGTGCTTGTGTAACTCTTTAACTTGGGTCACATGGCCAAGCCACATGCCTGTGTATCAGGCCGTGTAACACTCAGAATGGCCTCACACACCCGTGTCTTAAGCCGTGTGGACAAGAAAATGGCCAAAATCAAGCCATTTCTTTCACCCATTCAAACATGAACTTACAAGTAACTTGTACATATAATCAAGACCTTAAAACATACCCAAATCATGCATAATAAGACCAATTCAATAAGCCATTTAGCCAACCAACCAATTTGCCATATAGGCACCTCAAACACAAAAAATCAAATATACCTAATCATATGCATGATTGACCATATTCGTACCAATTCATATAGCTCATAACCATCTCAAAGCATAACCTAATTTAGCCACATTATAAGCACACCATCACATACCAAATTGTTCATTCCAACATGCATAAACTTAGCCATAAAAACACAAACCATCAAGGCATTAAAGCGCCAAAAGCACACTAACCATAATACCATATATACGTTCCAAACATAACAACTAAATCATTAAACATAAGTCCACTTATAGATGTCATTATAACCTTGACCAACACATCAAAACTACCGATATAATCGCTGGATAGTGTGATAGATCTCCGACAAGCTTCCAAACCAGTTAAGCTTCCGGTAATTTGTAAAGGAAAAAAACCACAAAGCATTGAATGCTTAGTAAGCTCATATAAACTTTAAACATAACATTCCATTTCAATGATGAACTTTATAGGCAAACATAAACCTATACCAATGCTTCAAGATATCAACTACATAACCATCAACTCACAAATGAGTAAGTCTATCACCATTATATATATATTTCATTCCTAACACAATAGGATTTTATAAGACATATTACACAATTGTAAACCTTTTCATAAAACTATGAACTAATTCATTTACTTACTTTCCATTCCATTTACTTAGCATAAACTTAAATAACATTATCAATTCACAAATCAGTGTATTTACTCATGACTTAAGTAAATCCATCCATAGCATACATAAATTTCTCACATATAAGTACATCATTCAACTCATCAATCCCTTTTTCATCATATTACATCGCAATTATGAGCTTACCGTTTCATTACCTTTTCTTACCCATTTCATTTGAATAATACAAGACATAAGCATAAACATCAACCACATGATAACCCTTTTCATTAGAAAATACATATTTTGATTCATACCACCTTCTCATGAACATAAGCATATTTCGATTTGGATGCTTACCATTTCAATGCATAACTTTAAAATTAAACATAATACAATCCAACCAATAGCTTGGCACAAGCCTAAGCATTATCAGCAACTCATGTTAGTGCATCAATTCATAGCTCACTTGAATTAACATAAAATAAGTCATTAAACATGAACAACATCACTTGAAATCATCAATTTCTTAATCATAGACATAATTTCATTGTATATTTTCTTTTCATTACTTTTCATAGTTTTCATAACATAAGTCATTTGAATACTTACCGTTAATTCCCTTTTCATGCCCATTGAACCACTTAGAATAATATCGGATACGCAGGAAAGCTCACACAAAGTGTGCTAAACTTATGGTTGAAACCATTCCTTTTCCTTTTCCTTTTCATTTACATCATTTCTCACTCGAGCCGTAAATGGGTTTGTTCACACAAGCTGAGGGTCAGAATGTAGCTATACGATGCCGCTCACACAAGCTGACGAGTATCTGTAGTAAATTCCATAACTCAGCCATCAGTAGGACACTCAAGACTAGCACCCGAAACATGGTAACCCTAATGACATGTCATTTGTATCCTATATATTCCTAACGTTCAAACAAGGCTCGATAGTCACCGAAATGTTGTTGGATTTCCATTGTTTCTTTATATGATGAATTGCATAGTAACACATAACATATATGTATTGATTCATTTATATTAGAGCAACACATTAAACATTCAATTTAATCAACATTTAAGTGATTATAGTTCATACGAACTTACCTAGCTAAATTGCAAAAATGTCAAAGTGTAGGGGCTATTTGAAAATTTTCCCTTCTCCTCAAGTTTCCACTCGTTCTTGATCTAAATTAACAATTTCATTCAATTCATTAATGTAGACAGCAAAAGCAATTCATTTTATGCAATTTATTTTTTTGAATTTTTTACAAAATTACCCTCAACTTTTCATTTTTATTCAATTTAGTCCCCGAGCCTAAAACATGCAAATTAACCATTTATATTAAAAACCCATTCCAATCAAATGTTCATGCTTCCATTATAGCCCATATTTGTAAAAATTTCACAGCAAGTCCTAGTATTTTTACTATTTCCACAATTTAATCCCTAATTGTTAAATTCATCAAAAATCACTTAACAAAATACTTATAAATAATAACTAATACTTCAAATTCATCATTTAACATAGAAAATCACAAAGATTCATCAATGGTAACATTCAAAATCTTTACAAATTTCAAAAATCAATGTACGGGCTAGCTGGGCCTAGTTCAACGATCTCAAAAACATAAAAAATATTAAAAACGGGGCAAAAACACCATACTTGTAATAGCCTATTTTTGGGTCAAATCAAAACAGTGGTTTTGGGACCACAAATTTGAAGTTAAAATATTAATTTTATTATTATATTAAAGTTACAGCATGAGAGAATTATTATGTGAAAGTTTCGTAAAGAAATTTTACTGTTTGAATACTTAATTCGGTAAAAAGGACTAAATCGCGTAAAGCGTAAAAGTTGTGTTCTATAAGTTAAAGGTTACTAATAGCTATAGAACATTAAAGTAAAAGTCCTTAAGTGGTAAATAGGCCATTTATGAGTTAGTGGATGATAGTGGAGTGGCATTTGGTGTAATTACTAATGTTTTTAAATGATATTTTGGTAATTTGTTAATTAAGTTAAGTTTAAAAAAAATTAAGCTTATTTTCTCATCTCTTTCACCGAAATTTGAAAGAAAAAGGAGAAAAGGAAAATAAATAAAAAATTTGTTGAGTTCTGCTATTGTTCGAATGGAGAGGGAAGAAGAGGGTTGCTGCATGTTTAATTTTTGAGCTCATTTAGGAGTTTGTTCCTTAAGAAACTGCTCAAGAGTAGATTCAGCTGCTGTTTAGTAAGTCCTTACGATGAAACTTTGAAAATTTTTCCATGTTTATTATGTGTTTAATACATGCAGGTAAAACGCGGATTTAAGGACTGTTAAGCAAAGTTAGTAGTTAAAATACATGTTATTTGTTACCAAAATACTAGTGTTAGAAGTGAAGAAGAGTTGATAAATAAATGTATAGTTGGTGTTGAAACCTGCTGTTGAATGCTGATAGTTTCAGCATGTAATTGTTGTATTTTATAGTGCAATAAATCCTGGTGTAATTGATCTGCTACTGTTCTAATTAAGGTAAAATTTTGGTTGATAAATGTCATGTTTTGTGGTAATAAGCAAAATATAAAGATGGTTGAAATTAACATGCACTACTATTCGGTTTATGTTTGAAGAGTTATTAAATTTTGGAGCTTAAAATAGTTTAATTTAGGATTTACATTTCCAAATTTTAGTTTTACTAATGTCCCATTATTATTGGTTGAAGCTAAGCAAACAAGCATTTGCTGAAAGGATGTAGGGAGCTAAATTGTTTGAAAATTATTTTCTGTCAGCTAGTGAAAATTTAATGTTTGAATGTATATTGATTTTTTTAAGTGTCCAAATGCATGCTAAAATTCAACATGTCCAAATGCACGCTAGAAATTAATACGCTGGAGTGTTTTGTTTAGGTAGCTTAAATGTGTATGATATTCAAACCCCCATTTCAAACTGGACAAAAAGTCATGTACTGAAAAATGAGCTGTCGTGTTGCATGATCTTGTATGGTAAATTAAATGAAAATCGACGACATTGATATCAAATTTTAATACAAAATATAGGTAAGTACTGGATATATGAAATGATGTAAAAATTTAAATTATGATACATGATTTATATGTATAGAAATGAAATATCTTTAGTGAGAACTCGATTATGTTTATTTGTGAGCATGCCCTTCCCCTTATTATGATCCAAAAATGGTGCATGAAGTTTGTCGTTGAGCTTCAATACTGTGGTTCTAATCATTGATACATTTTCTTAATTGTCATTGGCCAATGAGCAATTGATGGTTTTTGTCCTTTGTTGAATTAACAAATGAAGCATGACGTTCAAGGCTCGTGCAGCCTCGAACACAATGAGTGCTTGTTGATATTTACGCAGAATATAGTTGTCATTGATGAGCTTATGTGTTCTTTGATGTTTAATGGTGAAATAAGAATATTTGATGTTAGATTTTCATATTTTATAAAGTAATTTTTGATGAAAATGCAAATTAGGGATTAAATTGTGAAATGTTGAAATTATGTGGTTAAAAGTGTAATTTTGTCAAAATGTGTAAATTGTGTTAAATTGAATGAATTAATGATTAAATAAGCAAATTTTGTTATTATATAGATTGAGAAAAAAATGAGATTCAGATCTAGAACGGGGGAAAACAAAGTATCGGATTAGTCGACCTAATTCGTCGTTACAGCAAACAAGGTAAGTTCGTATGCTAATAACGTATGTAAATTTTGTTATAAATGCTTAATTATTAGTGAATTGAATTGAATGATGAATGGCCATGACTACGAGCCGAAATTGACAGAGTTACGATGTCCAAAAGTCTCGTATGAACCTTAGGAATAGAATAAGATACAAATGTTATAACATTAGGGTGACCAAGATGTGATAACATGTAAGACGATGTCTGGGACATTGGCATTGTACTGTGATTACGTATAAGACCATGTCTGGGACATTGGCATCGTTATATGATTTCGTATAAGACCCTGTCTAGGACAGTGGCATCAATATGTGATAACATGTAAGACCATATCTGGGATATGACATTGTACGAGCTATTATGATTTCTGAGTATCCTGAATGATTCTGAATGGTTTAATGGGAAAATTCAAGACGAGAATGAAAGTACAATCGAATTAAGTGATACAAATACATACATAACCTAAATGAGAATCAAATGAAGGTAATTTGGTAAGTTCTTAGTGTATCATGTATATGAAATGTGAAAGATTTATGTATAAGTATGATTCATACCGAAATGTGTTTATTTGGCTATAATGAGGTATGAATTGAATGATAAGTGAGATATGAGTTATAGTTGTGTTAACTAAATATACATATGGCACATAGTGTGCAAAATATCGTTATTTGATGATAATTCACTTGGCTAAAGAAAAGGTGATGAATATTGAATTAAATAAAGTATATATATAATTGTTTATGCATATGAAAATGTGAATGAAATGATAAGAAGTATTCAAACTATACGTGTTTTGAATGAATAAACTCATGAAAATCTAGATGAACTATGTGCATGAATTTGAAATAGAATGGTCCAATCATATGAATTATATCATATTTTGAATAACTTTTTTAAATGCGGTTAGTTAATAACATGAGTTTATTTCCATACGATCTTACTTAAGCCTTATAGATTACTTTATTTTCTTTCCTATGTTTATAGAGTTTCAGAGGCTTGCTCAGGTTGGAATTCGTCGGAGATCTCATCACACTATCCAGTTATGGTTTGGTATTTATAAGCTTTGTGATTTTGGTTATATGGCATGTAACGCCCCAAAAATCTAAGTATTTAATTTTTGTATGATTTGATACAAATTGCTTGTTTGCTTTAATGGCTAAGTGATTTGGGTGTGTATGGGAGTGTTTGAGAAGCCTGGGTTTAAGTCTTGGCTTTTGCAGGATTTTTAGTTTTTCTCTTAAATGAATATGAACACTGGCACTTAGGCCTTATTTATATTAGTACTTGTTTTATGACATAAAGAACCTATTGGTGCAGTGGTAGGTGGTGTGTGAGGTATTCTTGAGGTCTAAGGTTCAAGTCTTGGGTTGTGCAAGGAAGTAATTATTTTGCTACTTAAGCTGTGTAGGTAGTGGTGTTGGACTGAAACACAGTTGTGGAGAGTTTGAATGGATTTTGAATGGAGTGGTTGGGGGAGTTGAGGAGGAAGTGGTGGAGAAAATCAAGGAGGGATAAAGGGAGAGTTTTTGGGAGAAAATCAAAGAGTTGCATGAGGAGGGGGAAGTGTGTGCCATTTTGGGTAATTCAACCCTTGAGAATTTAGCTAGGGGGAAAGTTTGTCATTTTCGGCATTTGGAAGAACTTATTGGGGTAGCATTAGGTACTGAAGATTTTTGATTTTGGGGTCAGTTTCATGCTCTCTTATTAGCTTTTGGTGTCGGTTTTTGCCTAGTTTTGGGAAGTACCTCTCGGGTTTTGTTCACTTTTCTATTTTGCTCTTTTTTTCTCTTTTTCCCTCTTTGTCGAATCCTCCCTTTTCTCTCTTTCCCTTTTCTCTTTTCTACTAGCCGAACCTTCCTTCTCTTCTCTTTTTCTTCTTTGGCTGAATAATCTCTTTGTTTTCATCGGTTTGTCCCTGTCAGGTTTTCTCCTTTCTTATCTTCTAGCCGAATATTACCCATTCATTGTATCATTCTCTACGTTGATCTTCTCTGCTGTGTCTTGCCGTTCCTGTGCTGTAGGTTTCTGACTTTCGGTAAGTGGTTGTACTTCTCACTTGAGTATATTTGTTCTCTTCTTTTCTTTTTGAAAACTGAATACTCTTCTTCCTTATCCCTTGATTACCTTTGGTTGTTTTCTTCCTCATATGGTGTTACTTGTTGCGGTCTTAGGGATTCCTTCGAGTAGTGGTGGTTTGCAAGTTATTTGAAATAGTCAATCTTTGGCATCAGCATTCAATCAAGGTAAGGAGGATGTTTTGGATTAAGTGCTTAAGAGGGTGTTTTACCCTAGCAGTAAAGAACTAACTTTGGGTCATGTTTGATTCTAGGTGGGCATTCGTGGAGATTTACGCTCTTCGCGTAAATAAGTGTGTAATCACCCACTACAACCATAGATCGGCAAAAAGCTGAAAAGTCGTAAACACAGCGTTTGAGACCACACAGGTATGTGATCGCTCGAGTGGTAAGCCCAATTTGTGATTCGTGGGCAAATAACCAAAATGCCCTCGAAGGGTAAAATGATCGAATTACCCTCGAAGGGTAAAATAACTGAAATACCCTCAAAAGGTAAAATGACTGAAATACCCCTATAGGGTAAAAAGACGGATATACCCCTAGGAGATGAAATGACGGTTATAGCCTTATGATATGTATGGCGGATTGGTTCCATGATATATATATGACTGTTACTGAGTATGACGTTCTGCATTCACGTATGATTTATGACATGACATACTGCATGGAGCTGGGATACTGATATGGGGGAAGTATATGTACTGTTGGCTTTGCCACATATACTGTTACTGGTAGCTTCGCTGCGATTCTATTACTGGCAGCTTTGCTGCGATATTGGTGTGCTGGCTGGGTAGGTCGATTTTATGCCCACATGGTGTGTTGGTGGAACAGAGTGGTGTGTTGGCTGGATTGGGATGGGTTGTATTACTGCATTGTACTGTTATTGTATTGGGCTAAGCCCCACACAGCTACTATATTGGGCTAAGGCCCACACTACTACTGTATTGGGCTAAGGCCCACATTGATACTGCTTAGGACTTATGCCCAGATTGTTACTGCATGTCGTATATTAATTGACTGATAGGAGATTACACACTGAGTTTCGTAAACTGAGCCTCTCTTTTTAACTGTTCAGGTAATCCTCAACCTTAGGCGATTCGGTGGTGCGAGGGACTCGGAGGTGGCCACACAATTGCTGCTGATCACATTTGCTTCTATTTTAATTTAAATAATAAGTTGGGTTATGTTTTTGTAATAAGGCCTTGATGTTTGTTCAAATTTTTAATTGGGCTTTTGTTTACCTATTTTAAACTGCTAGTTAGGACAACTTTTAAAATAATTACTGTTTTCAAAGACACGAGTTTTTTAAAATAATAGAATTTAAAAAGCTTCCACGATTTAGAACTAACTTATTAAAACGAAATATGATAACAAGACAAACGTTTTTCTTTATTTAATAATAAATGAGTTAATTTTAAATTTGGAAACAAATTTTTTTACCAACGAGTCCAATATTTTGAAGACACTTCAATGTGACACGCCAGATTCGACCATAACATCTAGGCCGAGTTTGGGGTGTTACATTTAGTGGTATCAGAGCCAAGTTACAAAAGCTCGGCTATGGAATGGGTTTTGAAAATACCTAGAATTTTTGAAAAAACAAGTTGTTCTTAAAGTGTTTTGGAAGGTTTACAAGTGTGGCACACCGAGTCTCCAATGTCGAATCTGTAAGTTTCTTTATACTGTAGACTGCTTGAACTAAAATTCACTAAGAGACTACTATAGATAGTAGGACTGTACTGAAACTCTTTAGTTAGAGTAAAGTGAGACTGTAGGAAAACTGGAAACTGTAAGGAGACTCTTGATTTGCAAAAACAAAACCATGACTATTTCTTTTCATAAGACATTTATTAATAATTACTAGGATTACTCACTAATGCATAAAATTCTTAAAACAAATAATACGTTAGTCGATATAAGCACTAGGGGTACTCGCGGAAGAGGTACGCGTGGCCGCGGTAGAGGCCGAGGAAGTACTAGAGCTGGGTCTTCGACATCAGGCCACATGCCAATGCTGAGGCTAGAGAGGTGCCAGTTTCACCGGTGACTGAGACGGGATCATTCGATCGAGTGGCTGGGGATGATGCACTATCCCAAGCTATGCTCCGTATTCTGGAAAGGGTTGCAGGAACCAGTACTGGTGCTATGGGCCGTGGGTCAATTTTAGAATGACTCCGGTCGAATGAAGTAGAAATTTTCAGGTGTGTTTCTACAGTAGCCCCTAATGTGGCTGAATACTGGTTGGAAGCCACACAGAGAATAATGGATGACCTCGATTGCACAACTGAGTACAAACTTAAAGGAGCAGTGTCTTTACTGCGAAATGAAGCCTATCAGTGGTGGCTTACTGTGAGAGAAGGAACTCAGGCAGACCGATTAGTGTTGGATTTTTTTAAGGTGACATTTCAAGGAAATTATGTGGGCGTAAGTTATGTGGACGCCCAAAGAAAGGAATTTTTGAGTTTGATCCAGGGGAATAAAATTGAGGTAGAATATGAGGCAGAGTTTCTATGACTGAGTCGTTATGCTCGTGGGATTGTGGTGACTGAATATGAACACTGTGTGCAATTTGAAGCCTGCCTCTGGGATGAGTTGCGAGTCTTGATAGCTCCGCAGAGGGAGCTAGATTTTGCTACCCTAGTTGAAAAGTTAAAAATCGTCGAGGATGTGAAGCGCTCTGAGTGCCAGAATCATGAGAAGGATAGGGGCAGACATAAGAGGGATTTTGAGCCCTCGAGTTTTTCTAAAAGGCCTAAAAAGAAGGTCAGGTTTGATGGGCCAATCCGAGTTGGGGTTCCTTTAGCTGGACCACAGTCTTGTGTTGATTGTGGGAGACATCATCTAGGTGAGTGCTGGAAGAAGATTGGGGCATGTTTCAGATGTGGGGCTATGGAGCATCAAGTTAAGAATTGTCCTCAGAGGCCTGTTTAGATGCAAGCTGCAGGTCAGCGTTTTGTTCAGCCAGCGAGAGGTGGTCAACAGCCACCGAGGGGCCGTGGTCAGGTTAGAGGTGGAAATGGGTGGGACAAGGTCGTGGAACGTTAGGCAGAGGTGTTGGTAACAGAGAGGTGAGGTAGCCAGATCTGGTCTATGCTGCTCGTCACCGTGAGGAAGGTGACGCTCCAGATGTTATAACTAGTACGTTCCTAATTCGTAATGTACCTTGCACTACTTTAATTATATAGGGTCTACATATTCATACATTGCATGCACTGTGTCTGGCACTTTGGGTATCATGTGTGAGAGTACCATTAATGAGATGACTGTGTTAGGTCCACTAGGACAATCAGTAAGGGTAGACAAGTTGTTCAGAGATGTGCCCCTGGAGTTTCAAGGAGTTAAATTTCTAGCGGATTTAATGGAGCTACCGTTTAGTGAATTCGACCTAATCTTGGGGATGGATTGGTTGGTTAAACACCGTGCAAATTTGGATTGTGCTCCTAAGCGTATGGTATTAAAGACTAATGAGGATGAGGAGGTGGTTGTGATTGGGGAGTGAAGGTACTTTCTGTCTAATGTGATCTCTGCATTAAGAGCTGAAAAACTGGTTCCCAAGGGTTGTGAGGCGTTTCAAGCCTATGTTGGTGTATCTGATTTTGAGGGTCCTTCTGTTGGAGATATCAAAACTATTAAGGATTTTTCTGATGTTTTTCCTGATAAGCTCCCTAGGTTGCCTCTGAGCCGCGAAGTTGAATTTGGAGTTGCGCTCCTGCCAGGAACAGCTCCAATGTCCATCACCCCTTATAGGATGGCACCGAAGGAGTTGGTGGAATTAAAAGCTCAAATCCAGGAACTGTTGGATCGAGGATTCATTCGACCTAGTGTGTCTCCATGGAGAGCACCGATATTGTTTGAAAAGAAGAAGGATGGGATCATGCACATGTGCATTGATTATCGGCAATTGAATAAACTGACTATCAAGAATAAGTATCCTTTGCCGAGGATAAATGATTTATTTGATCAGCAGTGAGGAGCTTCGATTTTCTCTAAAATAGATCTTCATTTTAGGTACCATCGTTATGGCCATTACGAGTTCCTAGTGATGTCGTTTGGGCTGACGAATGCACCAGCTACCTTCATGGACCTGATGAACTGAGTATTCCAGCCCTACTTGGATTGGTTTGTGGTGGTATCTATAGACGATATCTTGGTTTATTCGAGAACCAATGATGAACATAATGTACATCTTCGAATTGTTCTGCAGATTTTAAGGGAAAAACAATTGTACGCTAAGTTCATCAAGTGTGAGTTCTGGCTGCGAGAAGTGACATTTTTGGGTCACGTGGTGTCTGCCGAGGGGATTAGGGTTGATCCTTGAAAGTTTGAAGTTGTACTGGAATGGGAACCACCTAAGATCGTATCTAAGATTTGAAGTTTTCTGGGTCTGGCCGGGTATTACAGACCTTTTTTTAGGGGTTTTCCTTAATTGCTGCACCTTTGACTAAGTTGCTGCGTAAAGGGGTACCATTTAACTGGACTGATAAGCAACAAAAAAGTTTTAAGAAATTAAAGAAAGTTCTGATTGAGGCCCCTGTCTTTATATAGCCAGGGTCTGGGAAGGAATTCACTATCTACAGTGATGCGTCACATATTGGTTTGGGTTGTGTGCTGATGCAGGAAGGTAAGGTGGTTGCTTATGCGTCTCACCAGCTTAAGCCTCACGAGGTAAATTATCCTACTCAAGACTTGGAGTTAGCCGCTGTGGTCTTCGCACTAAAAATTTGGAGGCACCATTTATATGGTGAGAAGTGTACTATCTACACAGATCACAAGAGCCTTAAATATCTCCTCAGTTAGAAGGAGTTGAATCTTAGACAGTGAAGATAGATAGAGCTACTTAAGGATTATGATTGCTTAATTAAGTATCACCCTAGTAAGGCTAATGTGGTAGCTGACGCACTGAGCCGTAGGGCTATATTCGATTTGAGAGCGATGTTTGCTCGTCTCAGCTTGTTTGATGATAGTAGCTTGTTGGCTGAGCAGCAAGTTAAACCAACATGGACTAAGCAAATTAAGGGTAAACAATTGTTAGATGAGTCACTGGTTCCTCGTTTTTGACAGGTTAAGAGTAGGGAAACTTCAGATTTTGGGACGAATGGTGAAGTTATACTGTATTTCTGTGGGAGAGTCTGTGTACAGAGGGATGTCGATTTGAGGCAGTCTATACTACGTGAGGCGCATAGTAGTCCTTATGCTATGCATCCTGGTGGGAATAAAATGTACCGTGACCTTCGTGAGTTATATTGGTGGCCTAGTCTTAAGCGTGAAGTTACTGATTTTGTGGGTAAGTGTTTAACTTGTCAGCAAGTGAAGGCTAAACATCAGTTACCTTCAGGTTTACTACAGCAGGTTCAAATTAAACTTTGGAAGTGGGAGAGAGTAACCATGGATTTTGTGAGTGGGCTGCCCTTAATGCCTACTAAGAAGGATTCGGTATGGGTTATTGTAGATCGATTGACTAAATCTACTCACTTCATACCAGTTCGTATTGATTTCTCTTTGCAGATGTTAGTTAAACTGTATGTGGCTGAGATTGTAAGACTGCATGGGGTACTGGTTTCCATTATATCAGACAGAGATCCTCACTTCACGTCTTGATTCTGAAAGAAGATACACGAGACTTTGGGTTCAAGACTGAATTTTAGTACTGCGTTTCATCCCCCAGACAGATGGTCAATCGGAAAGAGTGATTCAAGTGTTGGGGGATATGTTGAGGTGTTGTGTAATGGATTTTTGAGGCAATTGGGAAGACTATTTACTGGTAGCAGAGTTAGCGTATAATAATAGCTACAAGTTCAGTATTCAAATGGCTCTGTACGAGGCGATATATGGTCGTAGGTGTCGTACTCCTACCAGTTGGACTGAGTTGGGCGAGTGGCGAGTTTTGGGGCTAGAGCTAGTTTCTAATATTGAAGAGAAGGTAAAATTGATTCGAGATCGATTGAAGGAAGCATCTGATAGGCAGAAGTCTTACGCGGATCTTAAACACCGAGAGATTGAGTATTTTGTAGGGGACTATGTTTTTCTTAAGGTCGCCCCTTGGGAAAAGATATTGAGGTTTGGACGGAAGGGTAAGCTTAGCCTTAGGTTCATTAAGCCTTATCGTATACTGAAGTATGTGGGACCAGTCGCCTATCAACTTGAGTTACCTGCAGAATTGGACTGAATTCACGATGTGTTCCATGTCTCCATGCTGAGCCATTATCGCTTTGATCCCACACACATTGTGCCAGTCGAGGAGATCGAGGTTAGGCCAGATCTGACCTTCAAGGAGGAGCCAGTGCTGATATTGGACTGTGAGGTTAAAGTACTGAGAAAGAAATCTATTCCATTAGTCAAAGTGCTTTGGCATAATCATAGTTTAGAAGAGGCTACGTGGGAACCAAAAGAGGCGATGCGACAACAATACGCTCATCTTTTCTGACCAGGTAAATTTCGAGGCTGAAATTTCGTTAAGAGGGGTAGAGTTGTAATGCCCCAAAAATCTAAGTCTTTAATTATTGCATGATTTGATACAAATTGCTTGTTTGCTTTAATGGCTAAGTGATTTGGGTGTGTATGGGAGTTTTTCCCTTAAATGAATCTGGACACTGGCACTTAGGCCTTATTTATATTAGTACTTGTTTTATGACACAAAGAGTCTATTGGTCCAGTGTTAGGTGGTGTGTGAGGTATTCTTAAGGTCTGAGGTTCAAGTCCTGGGTTGTGCGAGGAAGTAATTATTTTGCTACTTGAGCTGTGTAGGTAGTGGTGTTGGACTGAAACACAGTTGTGGAGAGTTTGAATAAATTTTGAATAGAGTGGTTAGGGGAGTTGAGGAGGAAGTGGTGGAGAAAATCAAGGAGGGATAAGGGGAGAGTTTTTAGGAGAAAATCAATGAATTGGATGAGGAGGGGAGAGTGTGTGCCGTTTGGGGTAATTCAACCCTTGGGAATTCGACTAGGGGGAAAGTTTGTCATTTTTGGCATTTGGAATAACTTATTGGGGTAGCATTTGTCGAATTTGGTATTTAGGTACCGAAATACCCTTGAAGGGTAAAATGACCGAAATACCCTCGAAGGGTAAAATAACTAAAATACCCTCAAAGGGTAAAATGGCCGAAATACCTCTGAAAGGTAAAATGATCGAAATAACCCCGAAGGGTAAAATGACCAAAATACCCTCATAGGTTAAAATGACTGATATACCCCTAGGAGATGAAATAACCGTTATAGCCTTATGATATGTATGGCTGATTGGTTCTATGATATATATATGACTGTTACTCTATGTGATGTTTCTGCATTCACGTATGATTTATGACATGACATACTGCATGGGGTTGGGATACTGATATGCAGGAAGTATACTGTACTGGTGGCTTTGCCACATATACTGTTACTAGTAGCTTCGCTGCAATTTTATTCCTATCAGCTTTGCTGCGATATTGGTGTGTTGGCTGGGTTGGTCGATTTTATCCCCACATGGTGTGTTGGCTGGATTGGGATGGGTTGCATTACTGCACTGTACTGTTACTGTATTGGGCTAAGGCCCACACTGTTACTATATTGGGCTAAGGCCCACACTGCTACTGTATTGGGCTAAGGCCCACACTGATACTGCTTAGGGCTTAGGCCTAGACTGTTATTGCATGTCGTATATTGATTGAATGATAGAAGATTACACATTAAGTTTTGTAAACTCACCCTCTCCTTTTAACTGTTCAGGTAATCCTCAGCCTTAGTTGATTCGGTTCTACGAGGGACTCGGAGCTGGCCACATAATTGCTGCTGATCACATTTTCTTCTATTTTAATTTAAATAATAAGTTAGGTTATGTTTTTGTAATAAGGCCTTTAAGTTTGTTCAAATTTTTAATTGTGCTTTTGTTTACCTATTTTAAACTGCTAGTTAGGACGAGTTTTAAAATAAGTACTATTTTCAAAGACACGAGTTTTTTTTTAAAACAATAGAATTTAAAAAACTTCCGCGATTTAGAACTAACTTATTAAAACGAAATCTGATAACAAGACAAATGCTTTTATTTATTTAATAATAAATGAGTTAATTTTAAAATTGGAAACAATTTTTTTTACCAACGAGTCCAATCTTTTAAGTCTTTAATTTTTGCATGATATGGCACAAATTGCTTGTTTGCCTTAACGGCTAAGTGATTAGGGTGTGTGTGGGAGTGTTTGAGAAGCCTAGGTTCAAGTCTTGGCTTTTGCAGAATTTTTTAGTTTTGCTCTTAAATGAATTCGGACACTAGCATATAGGCTTTATTAATAATAGTGCTTGTTTTATGACACACAAAGAGCCCATTGGTCCAATGGTAGGTGGCGTGTGAAGTATTCTTGAGGTTTGAGGTTTGAGTCCGGTGCTGCACTATGGAGTGTTTATTTTCATCACCTGTGCTGTGAGGTGGTAGAGTTTGACTAAAATGCTGTGGAATTTAAATGGGGGAGTGAATCATAGAGAGAATAGTGGGATTGTGATGTGGTGGAGTGATTTTAGGAGAAAATCGTGGAAGTTGAGGTGATGAGTAGTGTTTGTGCTGAATTTGGTCACTAGGCACTAAGATAATCGGTTTTGGGGGTTTTTGGGTTGTTTTCTCTCTATCTACTTCGGTTTCGGTCAGCATTCTTTTTACCTTTTTTGCTTTTGGTGCCAAATTTTTGCTAAGACTTCGAGTACCTCTCGAGTTTGTTCGTTTTCTTTTTCTGCTTTTCTTTTTAATTCCCTTTTTGTTTTGGCCGAATAGCTCTTTGGTTCTCTCCTCTGCCGAATCCTCTTTTCTCTTCCCCTCTTCTCTTTGTTGTTTCTTTTCTCTCCTCTACTTTCCCAAATCTTGACCGAATAGTGTTGAGTAGTTTCGTGTTGCGTCTTTCTTCTGATTTGCTCTTCTTCTTCTACCCATTTTTGGTTAACTGTTTGTTGAATATTTCTTTTCTCTCCCTCTTCATCTCTTCAATTTTATTTTTGGCTTAACAACTATTCTCTGATGGTTTGAATTACTCGAGGAGTGAAGGAGTATCAAGTGATATTAAAGTCATCGAAACCTTTATCTCATCACTCGATCAAAGGTAAGTATGTAGGCTAGCATTCTAAAGTGTAGGTCGTGTGCTTTCTGTGGTTCCGTAAGTTATCATGTGTGGATTTAAACCACGATTTATGGCAAATACTGGACTAGGCTATGTAGATCTCATAGCCGTGGCGAAATTTGGGCTGAATCATGGGCCTTGGGCCCATTTACACTGTTATGACCATTTAGGTTACCTGAGTCACTCGTGGCGATTGCAGACCTTTCGAGAGGTCGATATCTGCACTGAGACTCCAAAATACGTAAAATGACCAAAATACCCCTAAAGAGTAAATGACTATTTTTCCCTAATAGATGGAAATGACCATTATACCCCTAGAGGTAGGTTGACTGATGTGTTCATGATTTGTATATGACTGTTACTGAGTATGACATTCTGCATACACGTATGATTTATGATATGACATACTGCATGGGGTTGGGATACTATTATAGAGGAAGTATGCTGTGATTGGTAGCTTTGCTGCGATACTGTTACTGGCAGCTTTGCTGCGATACTATTACTAGCAATTTTACTACGATATTATTGTGTTGGTTGGGTGGGTTGATGTTATCCCCACGTGGTGTGTTGGTGGTACAGAGAGGTATGTTGGCTGGATTGGGATGGGTTGCATTATTGTATTGTACTGTTACTGAATAGGGCTCAGGCCTAGACTGTTACTGCATGTTGTATACTGATTGACTGATAGGGGATTACACACTGAGTTTTCATAAACTCACCCTTTCCTTTTAACTATACAGGTAATCCTCAGCCATAGGCGATTTGGCGCTGCGAGGGACTCAGAGGTAGCCGTACAACCGCAGCTGTTCTACACTTGCTTTTATTTAAATTTAAAGTTTGTGTTAGGTTTTGTTTATGCAATAACGCTATTTATGTTTGTTTAAATTTTTAATCGTGCTTTTGCTTAGTTTAGGAGAAGACAAATTTTCAAAATAATTACTGTTTTCAAAGACACAAAATTTAAACATTAGAGTTTTCAAAAGTTTTCGCAATTTTAGATCAACCTATTATAACAATAGCAGATAACAAGGCAAACGTTTTGATTAGTTGATTCGTTAAAATAATAACAAAGGGTTTTTTTAACTTAGAAGCGAAATTATTACCAATTAGTCAAATTTTTGAAAGACACTTCAATGTGACATGCCAGATTCGACCATAACGTCTAGGCCGGGTTTGGGGTGTTACAGTAACACCCAAGATTTGAATCTGGTTAACCAGATTGAGTTGAGGTCATTACAAATAGAGTATTAGCCAAATAGCATATAGAATTTCAATAATGAATTTTATCAATCCAAAATAAAATTACAGTAACACCCAAGATCCGAATCTGGTTAACCAGATCGAGTTGAGGTCATTACAAATAGAGTATTAGCCAAATAGCATATAGAATTTCAATAATGAATTTTATCAATCCAAAATAAAATGCTTTCAAATCATTCCATAAACTTTAATAAAACTTCATTAAATCATAAATTCTTCAGCATGAGTCTTAAGTACGTTTTCTTTCAAAATACAATCAGAAATCACGCCCATCATCATGCATAATACAAATAAACAAGTATCTCACAATATTTTATGTCCTCTAGCGTAGTACCAAAAGAAGCGTATCAGTAGTTACTAATACTTTGAGTAGATCCTTTCAAAAAGTTGAACACAATCACACAATTTGTCAAATGGCGAGTACCATGCATAGACAGGCTATATGCTAGTTTACTTTTCCTTTGGCGTATACAATACTCCCACATGACCATTCAGATAAAAATTCTTCATCTTAGCAACATACCCAAATCCATAGTCATATTCATATCATTTATTCCATTCACATTCCTTTGGTTTACACCCTTTTCCCTACCAGAGGCTACATACCTTTTCCCTACCAGAGGCTACACAACTATTTTCATGTATTGCGATCTGCGAGTTCAATGTATAGTCCATCAAATGCATCGACATGATTTTTTTTTCCTTTAACATCATTTCCATGAATCAGTCCATATCATTTTTGCCAAAACCATGAAAAAAGGTTCTTACACTTTAACACAAACATAACAAACTCAGACTAACAACTTTTGAACACCCTTTTTCATATACACATTACACCTTTATTGAGTATGAGTACTTACCTTACACAAAATATAAAATAGGAATATTGTACACATGGAAGTACGAAAGAACTCACTAGAAATACAACAAAGTCTAGATGATAGGACCTTTGTCTTTGTCACTCGGACCTTTTGTACCATCTTGAGCTAAAATATGGATAATTAAGATTATTAGATCATTACACTATTGAATCCAAACATGCACTCAAGAAACATTAACACATAACCCAGAATTAGGAAGTTTCCTGTAACGCTGGGTTTTGTGCAAGTGTACACTGTCGTTATCAAGTAATAAGTAAGTATCGAGTTATCGTCTCCACAAGGATTGTATTTGTGCTAAGTCACTTAATTTGTAAAATTATATTAACAATTTGGTAAATAAAAAACACAATATAGTTTGAGAAGTGATGATTTAAACTAAATGCAATGATCCCTAATGCAAATTATCCTAAGTATGCAAACTATATGAATGAAAGAGATTTTAGTAAAATTAAACATAATTTGCAAGAATTATAACATAAATAAACTAGGACTATTACTTTAATTAAACTCAATTTATTACCAACATGCTTAATAACATTTGAAAAAACATTCCATGGCAACTTGATCTTTCATGAGTTTGGAAACCACATTAGGTCCTTTTGGAATCCTTTACTTAGTAAATACGCATTTTACTGATCCTTATTTACTAAGGGTTTCTTAGCATTCCTGTGAGGTAACAGGGACGTGTTAGGTTTGAAACAATTTAATCACACAAATCTAAAAACTATGTAGATAACAGAGCTTGGTTAGAGTTGTTATGCAACCTACAATTTAATCAGGTTAGAATCTAAATTTAGCATGCACATTTCAATTATGTGCCCATTAGCCCTCATCTGGTTAGGATCGCTTAGCTAATTCAGATGGATTTCAATCACGTATGAACGAAATACAGACTTGATTTTAATTGAAAACATGATCGATTGAGGCACAAACATTATAAGCATGAATCACATAAATATTATTTAATCAAAATAATCATCCCAGCTTAAATAAATTTAAGCTATCATTGTTGTAACAAGAACAAAGAACACATAGCAAACATCTTTAAATTAAATTAAAGAAAAGAAAGATTAAACCCAATTCAGAGTGGCAGTCACCCAAGACTCTGACCGATGAGATTCCTTCGCTTCTTTGCTTTGCTCCTTTGCTGATGGCTCCCAAGGTGGCCGACCAAGGGTTCTTTAAGAGGCTTAATTGCTAAAATCCTTATGCAAGGATGATGAAGGGGAAAGATAGCTAAAAGAGTTGATAGAATGATGAATGAGTGAGGGATGATAGGATGAGGGATGATTGAAAAAGTGAGAAATAAACTCTTATTTATAGGTAAGGCAAAGGAGCTAATTTGCTAAAAATAGGAGTGTCCATCCTTTGAAACTTCCTCCAAGAGTGGCCGGCCATGAATTGAGGAAAGGTGGCTGATTTTTCCTTAATTTTTGGTCAATTTGAGTGCCACAACAACTCAGGACTAAGACTCAGTCATCAGCAAATCTTTGGAAAAATCTTCGATTTCTTTAACTCTTCAAGGACTTTGTATAATTAAACCAAAAAATGGTTTTTGACATCCATGTGCAGCCGAAAATTGGGTTGACTTGGTCCCCAATTTGGACGATTTTGTAATTAGAAGAAAACTCTTAACCCTGTCCAAAAATAGTACATAGTTTAGAGGACCAAATAATATAATTTAACCACTTTAATTAATCAATTTATTTAATTAATTAAAATCTAATTTATTAATGAAATATTAAAAATGAATTATTAAATATAACTTTATATTTTATTATTTAATTTAATCATGCATGGCCCACTTTATAGCTTAAAAATATAATATGCTCAAATTAATATAAAATAAGCCATTTTATGCATGAAAACTATATAATAAAGTATAAAATCACATTTTAATAATTTCTATGTCCTAATTTCATATTTTCGCATATTTCATTAATTTATTAAACAATTACTTGGTTTTAACAACAAATTAAGTAAAAAGGTAATGAATTATATAGGAAAAATCCTATATATTTTTCAGTTTACATTTCCTTCCTTACAGAAAAATCTAACTCTTATGCATGCAGAACTAACAATACATATATAACTATGAAAATAACTTAGGGTTCACCGATATTTACTAGAGCGTTAAAACAAACATGGGAGTTGGTTGATTACAACAAACCCAAATTTAGAAAGATTTTTGTGAGTAAGTGCGCTTATCATAATTTAAGTCTTGTCAACTACAGTATCTTAGTTCCACTCTAACCAGTTCTCACTTGACTAACTAAATAACCTTATAAAAATAATAAACAGATCTACAGAACTACAAATTTGACGACTTCGCAAAACATCTGGGGTGGCGTATACTCAACAAAATAATCCGCCAAACCATAGATCTCGCCAAAACATGGATTTTGCCAATTGGCGCATACACAGAATCCCATACTTAGCAATAAGAAATACTTTACTTAGAACTACACTTAGTACAATAAACAATAAACAATAAACATAAATAGAGACTTCATCGAGCAGGCTGCTACATTTGGTCTTAATTAATAAAAGTAATCAATGTAGATCTTTAAATTTTTTATGGAATTTTAATCATACGAGCTTGATCTAATTAGACCATTTGTTAAATTCTTCAAATAGGTGATGTTTAAGTAAGTTTCCATTAAAGCATAATTGATGAAATTAAGCTTGAAATTGAAGAGGTTGTTAGATAGTGAACTTAGATTCTGTTAAATATTAAGTTAGGAATTAAATTAAGCTTTTTAGAAGATTTTATGAAATTAAAAACTAAATTGAATAAATTGAAAATTGTCATGAAATTATGTTATGGATGAAAAGTACAAGGTTTCTAATGAAAGAATATGAAATCAAATTTTGATCTCATGTTAGATATCGAAAAATATGAGTATTTAGAATATAAGGAATGAAATGAATAAATTACAAAATTTGTTGATTATGTGTTTAAATGCGACTTGGATGTGAACTAATATTGTTTTTATGATTGAATGATTGAACGTAGCTAAAAATGATGTCGAGTCATCTTGAGAGAAAAGAAAGACGAGTGACGAAAATACGATTTGTAGTTTTATGATTCGAACTCAATATACATATACGTACATGATTATTACAATTAGCTTATGAAACATTAGTGTTCTACTTTTCTAATGAATTAGTTTATATGAGGTATGATGAAATGTTGTGAATTGAATTGAGATAAGCATAGCATAATCGAGCATGATATGGAACTATGATTTATGATTATAAACATATATGATTGGTTCATTGGTTGCCCTATTAACTGTCTCGGACAGAGTTGGGTATAGTTGGAATGCCATAGGGTTAGTGTATGAGATTATACTTTGGTTTACATCGATGAGACGTGGAGTGCATATTATACTTCAGACATCCAATAAGGTTCAAAGCACATTTTACTTTGATTATTCCTATGAGGCGCAGAGCATAATTTATACTTCAGACGTTTCGATGAGGCACTGGGTTCTAGATATATTGGTATGATGGTTGGATGATCTGTGTATTCATCTTGAGTTTGTGTTCAATTAATTGGGTTTTAAAGCATGAACTTGTTAAATGATAGTTGATATGAAATGTTGATGAAAACAATATATCTTGTACATATATATCAAATGTGAACAATGATAGCACGTGAAAGATGATGTGAACTAGTTTAAAACGAGCCCTGAGAGCCGATATGGATATGAAATAAATCACTAGATTTGAGAAAGAAATAGAAAAATGAAATGAATGTGAGATATGCTATGAATTAAAAGTAAATGTGGTATAATGATAGAAAACATGCTCTGATGTATTCATATGTGATTGCCAAAAGGGATAGGGTATGAATAATGTTGCTTGAGACATGAATGGCAATTGAAATGGTTGAAAGTTAATCATGTTTTGATTATATTTCTTAATTGAAATGGTAATTGAAATGATAGAAATGGTTTGCTCATCCCGTGCGCAGGTATCGATAGATCTCAAGATTTTAAGGAGTGAAACAGCATCTTGATCGCAGTTTTCGACTTAGCAAGTTTGTAAAGTTTAATTTTGTTATCTATAGTTGGCATGAACTTAATGTTGAAATGGTCTTGATTTGTAAGTGTCATTTTGGTACCTTGAATGAGAAAATGTTAATTTGAATATAAACATATGGATTATAGGTGTATATGTATGATGCTTAGGACTTAAATGGATTTTAGACAAGCTTAAAATCATATGTATTAAGTTGTTGAGAATTAATGTTCAACAGGTGTTGTAATTCCAGTAAGTGACTTTAGGACTACAATCCTCTAATTTCAGGACTTGAACTCACCAGTAAAGTAACGTCACGACATTCCCTTGCTCCATGGTCATGACAACACCCATTGTTTTCTCAAAGTCATGACATTCGCTCCAAAGTCACGAAGACAAGCCTATATTTTTTATGTCACGACTTGATTCTCGCAACATCGTGACATCAACTTGGTACTTTAGAAAATTTTACAGTTTAGTCCTAAATCAACCTCAGTTCATCATAAGAGCATGGGATGCTTAAAGATGAACCATACATGGGATACAATGACTCTGTGTCCTCCATAGTAGAAACATTTTCTGTTTTCACCCCGATGACATTTTAAGGAAAATTTTTCAAGAATTTTATGCCCATGTCAATTCTCTAGATTCTCCTTTGATCTACAAAAGGGACACTTCCGTTCCTTTTGATGAAGACCATATTAATGCATAGTTTGGTCTTGGAGGTGTCCAAGATGAATACACACCATTTGCTGAAAGTACCACTGCTGAGGTTTTAACCTAGGTATTGGATGATTTATGTATTAAAGGAACACGATGGATTATTTTCAATCAAGAGTGTTATACTGTAGAGAGGGCTTTTTTGGAGCCTATTAGGAAAGTATGGTATCATTTTCTAAGGAGCCGACTTATGTTGTCTATGCACAATACAACTTTTTCGAAAGAGAGAATGCTTTTGCTGCACTCTATTATAAAAGAGAGAAGAATTAATGTTGGGTGGATCATTTTTCAGGAAGTAAATCGGTGTGCTGAGAAGAATGCTGGTAGCTTAAACTTCCCCTCACTTATTACTACCCTATGTACAATTTTACTGAGGCATTATTGAAAGTAAGGGCAGATTCTTAGTAATCCCAACCTTCCTAATCTACATCGTAGACCTTCTATCCTTTGCCATAGCATTCTTAGTTATTTATTTATTCGCTCACAGATTATTCACGTAATTATTCTCATAATTGCCATTGCATTGTCACTCTTGCTTTCCCTTAGCATTTTCCAGTATTAGTCAATATTCGTTTAACACACATCCTTACAATTTTAAATTACCATATCGTACTTAACTTGGTTTTACAATAACAATAACCATAATTTTTTATAATAACTTAACCACTCTTATACATTGTGAAGACGATCTCGCTTATCACTTTATTACTTGATTCGACGTGAATACTTGCAAAATTTGCATATTATTTCACACGTGACAATCTGGCCTTACCGATATCTAATCGTCTAAACACAGACGTAGGCATCAAATTGATACTCGATCCCAGATCACATAAAGCCTTGCCACAATAGGATTCTCCAATATTTTAAGGTATGGTGAAACTTCCTGGATCCTTCAACTTAGGAGGCAAATTTGTCCGAAAAAGTAGGCTACATTCTGTAGTCAGGGCTATAGTTTCAAATTCCCCAAGCCTTCTCTTCTTAGACAGAAATTCCTTCATAGCTTTTGCATAGTTCGACATATGCTCCAAAGCTTCCACCAACGAAATGTTGATATGTAGCTATTTCAACACATCCAACATTCTCCTGAATTAAGTATCTTGTTGTTGCTTATGTTTTTGGAGTCTTTGAGCATATGGAGGTTGTAGAACTTTGGCTTGGAATGGACAGCTCTTCCGAGGTAATATATCTACATCTAACAAAGGGATTAGCTTATCAGAATTCACTAGTTTAGATTTTACCTCTTCAGAATTTGCAGAATTTGGCTTCTTTGGTGCAGGAATTTCAATTTTTCGTTGATTTTCCTTTTTCTCGAGAGGTTCATCTTCAACCTCAACTTCCTTGGGTTTTAAAGTCCTTCAGCTTATTCATTTGATCATTTTGCAATTCTGCTTGCCTAATTTTCTTAAGTTCTCCGTGTCACTAGGCAGAGCTCCTTGTGGTCTATTTCGAAGTTCGTTGCTAACTATCCCATACTGTTCTCCAATTTTCTCAAAGTTGCATCATTCTTTGCCATGTATGCTTTTAATCAGCTTTTAAGATTATTAGAAGACTCGACCGGTAGAGGATTTTCTATGTTGCTTGGTACAGCACCTTGGGGTTTGCTTTTAAGCTCATTAGCTACTTTTCTAGCACCTTAAATCAAGACATCATTTTTAGCAATGTATGTTTTCAACAAATTCTCCAAATTATTGAAAGGTTCAACTTGTGGTGGTTTCTGAACTTGTTTATTGAGGCTAAGAGGTTGATTTCATCCATGCTGTATGTAATTGTTGTTTGGTCCACCATTGATATGACCTCGTCTAAGAGCTCCATAAAATCTAATGGCGAGCCAATCGAACTACCACCTGGTCTAATTATCGAGCTCGAGCCAAGAAGTTCAAAGAAGAAATTTTGGCCTTAGTTGAACAAGTTTGGGGAGAAGCTTCAACCGGACTCATTGATCGAGCTTGGGAGTGCTCGTCAAGTGCCCCATGCAATTTGCTTCAAACCGAATTCAATCTTAGCTAACTAATTTAGCTGATGAATGAGACTTAACGTTCTTTAGTTGTTTCAATCATATTAACTATGTTTTAATTTCCAATAGCATTATTACATGTTTGATTATCTTAGTTGTTTTAAGTCTATTAATTGTGTCCTAGTTTGTACAGCATTAATACATGTCTAAGTCAGACTTCTTAATTGTGTCTTAGCGTCTTACACATTAAATTATTGTTTTAGTTTGTCTTAATCGAGTTTTAATTTGTCTTACAGGTTATTCAAATAGTCGGCTGGACATTCATGCATTATTCATGAACCTTGGAGCTACTTGGTGCACTCTTTTAAGTGTCCATTCATGAAACAATGAGACAATCATTGATCTTTGTGTGAGCTAATCAGCCAGCCATCCTTGTTCACATCAATGGACCATTCAATACTTGGTGTTCACACCCAAAGAACCATTCAAATCCAAGTGTTCACACCAAAGACCCTTTGGGCGCCACAAGTTGCGTTGATTAGCTGCTCATACATTCGGTGCACTAAGGGAGCATTAACTTAGAATCATAATCATCATTGACCGATCAAGTTACTGATTCATTCAGCTCAACTCTAAGTCCACTCTAATGACTGTTTGGGAACTTTAAGTGTCAAACTTCAATGACTGTTCGGGGACTTCAATTATCAAGCTGATTAATTAAATTCTTCAAGAACTAACTAGCTGAATTAAATTGAATTTTAGCTTTCTTTAGTTGTAATTATTTTGTGTCTATTCGGCTGGTACTTGGCATCCTATAAATAGTTTGCTTGTAACCTGTTTTGAGAACTTTTGATCCTTGAATGAATTTTAACATATTTGTGTGTTGTTCAACTCTCGTTGTTCTTTATGATTCAAATTGACTTATCTAGCTTGCTAGTGGCATCAATCTGTCTCCTTTTCGAACTTATCACTCTAAGAGTGTGGCGTTCAACCCTTTATACCGACTGGTTCCTATCTTCCTAGATAGAGGGTCACGGTCCTATCATTCTATCCATCTTTCCCCTTGATAGCATTATAAGAATCTGGTCTTTATTCTTTAATAGTGGTTCATTCTTCCGCTGTTGAGATCGAATTCCATCTTTCCATCAACTTATCTTTCAGTTATTTTCCTTTATTTTAAACTATCAACCTTTGAAAACAACCATTTGATAAACCAAAAACTTTGTTACTTAATTTTACGATCGGGCAACAAGCGACTTGATTTCATCAATGGATACGAGTTCGCATCAACCTCCTTGGTAGTGGATTGGTGGTTGAGCTGTAACATGATTTAAACCATTAGTAGTAAACTGTTTCAACATTGAAGAGGTAGACAATACCTAAGCTGAGAGTGAGGTAAGAGCGTCTTCTTCATGTAAGCCAGCTACTCATCTTCCTGAAGCTGCTTGATTTGTTGGCCACTAGTAATTGTTATTAGCTATTCTCTCAATGATTTCGTAAGCTTCATTATAAGTCTTCAACAAGAGAGCACCATATGCAGAAGTATATACCACCAACCTTGTGTGTGCATCGAGAACATTCTAAAATGTTTCCAATTGTATGCAATGCAGAATCCCATGGTGAGGGCATTTATGTAGTAGCTCTTTGAATCTTTCCCATGCCTCGTATAAGGACTTATCATTTATTTGTTGAAAAGTGGTAATCTCACTCCACAACTTAGCATTTTTGCTAGGTGGGAAATACTTTACCAGAAAGCGTTTAGTTAATTCTTGCCAAGTAGAAATTGAATTGGATTGCAATGAATTAAGCCATGCTTGTGCCCGATCTAACAATGAGTATGAAAACAACTTCAACCTTAGTGTGTCTTCAATTGCACCAGCTATCTTGAAGGAATTGCTCACCTCCATAAGCAATCAAATGTAAAGATGTGGATCTTCTGGAGGCATTCCATTGAATTAGTCGATTATTTAAAGCATCTGAAACATCACAGGCTTTAATTCAAACTATGGTGCCTCGATCTCCTATCTCCTAATTCACGGATTTAGTTTGTTAAAAAGTGGCATGACATACTGTCTTATGGGTCGATACCTATGATCAGCAACAAGGATTAGATTTCAAGCATTAGCAGCTTTATTCACTTGAACATCATTTTGATTCTTAAGGTCCATTTCTGTGGCTTGTCTCTGGGTTAATCTTTCTCATCTTCTTTGTCTAAATTCCCATTTGATTTTAAGGTATACAGGGAGCAAATCGATGATTCGAGCTATACTCATGAATACTTGAAAAGAAAAACAAAAACAAAAACTAAAGAATAAAATAAAAAGTAAAGAATTAATTAGTAAATTTAGAAATTAAATAAAAATAAAATAAAAACAAGATTGCAAAGAATCATTTCACAAAAATGATTAAGGCAACAGTCCCCGGCAACGGGGCTAAAAACTTGTAACGCGTGGTTTGTGCAAGTGTACATAGTCGTTATCAAGTAATAAGTATAAGAGTTATCGTCTCCACAAGGACTGTATATGTTAATCAATATTTTGGAAAATTAATATTCACAATTTGGTAAAAAACACACAATAATTTTGAGTGTTGGAAAAATAAATGACTAGATGCAAAGTGATCCTTGATGCAAGTTAACCTAAATACAAATGAAATGAATGGTTAAAATGGATGAGATGGATTTAGCAGCTGAAGTCACAAGCTTTCAACAACAACAACATGAATAGGCTAGAATAATCACATCAATTAACTTAGTTCATTTTCATCATGGTAATAATGTCCTCAAAAAATAATCCAACGCAACTCAATCTTTCATGAGTTTGAAACCAGAATTAAGTCCTTTCGAAATTTTTACTTAGAAAAACATGCATTTTCCTAATTATATTCAACTAAGGGTTTCTTAGAATTCTTGTGAAGTAACAAGGACGGGTTAGGTTTCAAACAATTTAATCATATAAACCTAAAAACTATGCAAGATAATAGAGCGCTTTTGAGTTATTATGAACCTTTAATTTAGTGAGGTTAGGATCTATATTAAGCATGCACTTTTTAATTATTGTGTCTACTAGTTGTCTTCTGGTTAGTATCACTCAACTAATTCTAATGCATTCAATCACGTATGAATGAAATACATGCTTGAGTTTAACTGAAAACATGATCGATTGAGGCACAAAACATCATAACATGATTTAAATAAACTTTATTGAATTGATGCAATCATCCTAACTAAAAAAAAATTAAACTACCATTGTTAATTAAAAATATTAAAGAAAATTGTAAACATGATGAATAACAAGAATAACAATGAAGACTAAGGAAGAAAACACTCAGAATAATTTTAACAATCCTCCAAAATTGATCGTGGTGGCTTCCTCCGATCCTCGTAATTGCTCCTTCGCATGATGCTCCTCAAGGTGGCCAGTCAAGAGAGAATTTTCTCAAGGAATTGCTACCTAAATGAAGGGGAAAATGGAGGGTTTATGAATGAGAGAGATGAGAGGTTAGTAAATGATGAGAGGAAATGAAAGATGAATGTTAAGTGAGGGATGATGGATGATTTGAAATAGGGAATAGAGGTGGATGTTTATAGTGAAGGTCAGTGGATAAGTTTACTAAAAATAGTGCGAAAAGTCCCCCATTTACTCTTTTGCTTGGCCGGCCACATAATGTGGAGAGGGAGTTGTTTGGTTGCTTGATTCATGCATGATATCATGCTTGAATCAAGAAAGGGGTGGACGGTTTCTTGGCCAAAGTTGGTGGGTCATTTTCTGAATTGTTTGCAAGTGTAGGGACCTTTAGTAAGTCTCCCAAAAATGAATTTCTGAGTAGACCAAATGCCTTTGCTGAATTTGGGCTTGGTTTCCCTTGTTTGGATGGTTTCGTGACCCAATTGCTTACCAGACTTGTCCATTAATTGATCCATTTTCAATTGGATCAAAAACAACCTCTTCATGACCCATTTTACATGTGTTTCTCGTCCATGTAGTGTGAATTTGGGCATGTCCATGTAACTTTATTTTATGAATAAATCATGCATAATTTGCTTGGTCCAACTGCATTAAATAATGTCATGATCAATAAGTAGCCAAAACAAATTTGCAACACCTCAAACCCGGCCTAGACGTTATGGCCGAATCTGGCGATGTCACATGGTAGTGTGTTTAAAACCGTAGCTTGTGTTGGATAAACCATAACTATGCTAAATACATTTTCCATTTAGTGTTATTTCATTATTATTTATTAATTCTAATATCATGTTAATTAATCATTCGAAAGCTTTCAAAACGTTTAATCTATGCGAAAGCTTTTAAAAACTTATTACATAATCGTGAGTATTTTGTTAAAACATTTGGTTCTTTTGGAAACTCGAGTTTTCCTAAAACTAGTAGTTATAAATTGAAAATCCCAAATTTAAGAAAAATTCTTAGAGACCATATTTACAATAAAATTCCCAAATAAAAGTTTAAAAAACTGATTAAATACGAAACAGTAAAAAAGGGTCGTATGGCCACCGCTGAGTCCTCCATCGCTTCGATTCGCCTATGTCTGGGGATCACCTGTACAGATAAAAAAGAAGGGTGAGTTTACAAAAACTTAGTGTGCAATCCCCATATAAACCAGAAGTCAGAATGTAATCATAGTCTTGACCTAAGCCTGTTTCAGTAACAGTTTCAATTTCAGTTAAGGCCTTAGCCTATTACAGTACAGTAGCAGTCATGCATTTGGGCCTTGGCCCATTACATTATCCATATTTAGTACAGTAATAGATATGCAATATCAAATCCTACCCAGCCAGCCTCTACACTCTAACTCCGTCCAACCCTACACTCCATGTGGGGATATAATCAACCCACCCATCCCTACACTCCAAAAAGTATCGAATGCGACACTAGACAATGGTTTGCAGCTGAACTGCCAGTAAATTAGGCTCGAAGCCTTTCAGTACACTTCCTTCCAACAATATAAACCCGCACCCCAATGCAATGCAATATACATATATGACATGCTAAAACATAATATCATGCATAAAACCATGGCATACAGTATCAAACCAGTAGGACATCATCATGCTTATTAATATGCATAAGCGTATCAGTCATACAGTCATTTCAGTCAATTAGGGATCTAGGTAAGCTTACCAATCCTAGAGTAGGTCCACAGTCGACTCAGGTGACCCGTGCAACCATAGCAATTAAATAGTGAAAATGAGACTACAAGCCCATGATGTTCACCCGTGTGGGCCCACATGCTCATGTGGCCTACATGGCCCAAATTAGCCTTAGCCGTGTAGATCACAGGCCTGGCCCAAAAATCCCACACGCTCGTGTGGTTCACCAGTGGGGGCCCACACGGCCCAATTCAGTTCAGCTCGTGTATCGCATCTAGCCACAGGCTAGAGCGGAGTCGACAGCCTCACTTTTTAGCTTTTTGCCGTATTCCAATTTCGGAGTTATGTTTACACACCTAGTAATGGAAAATGCTCACACAGTCCACGAGCACTCCAAAACCTATGTTCAATCATAAACACTCGATTAATCGCACACCAATCGAATTTAAAATGAACCCTATCCAAATCACTTTTCCACCTTGTCGACAACCACTTACCTTGTTTGAGAAACCGAGGCCCGACAACCTCAAACCGTTGGAAAAGAATGGTCACTAACTCCTCAGTTATTACCTGCATTCCACCTGGAACCCCTATTAACAGTTATTCACATGAACAGTTCGAACCAAATCGAATATCAAACTTACTAAAAGCGTAGAATCGCGTAAAGGGGATGGGTCAATTAAAAAAATAAAACCAAAAGGAAAAGAGACCAAGGTAACCACAATTCGGCAAAGAGCAGAAATGCAAAGAACAGCAGCAATGAGGAAAGAAAAAGACGCGTCAAGAGGGAAGTAGAAGAAGAAAAAGAATCAGTAAAAGAGGAGGAAAGAACGTCTATCGTGGGAAGGGACAAAGCCGAAGTGAACAAAAGATATAGTAAACACACACCTAGCAATATTTAGCAAAGGCTTTTGGGGAAAAAAAAGAAATTGAGATGTGTAAATTAACAAAAGAAAAAAGAATAAATAGGATGGAAAGTAGAAAATCAGCAGCAAAAGGGAGGTATTTTGGGAACAAACCAATTCGGCAGAGTAAACAATAAGGGTGTGGCGACAAGAAAGTTGAAAAAGAAAGAAAAGAACTCTATTAAAAATCGGAATTGGAAAAGATGAGGGGAGGGAGCAGAATTCTGCATTCCACCAAATCGAGATAACTTCCCCAATCCCATAATTTTCTCCTAAAAACACTCCAACCTTCCCACCACTCAGACATTTAAGAAAACACAAACTCTAGCCGTACATAACAGCAAAAATTTGACCCACTTTCCACAAACAGGGATTCAAACTCTGAACCTCTTGCAAAAATAAATATATAATAGATTTTTGGGGCGTTACAACTCTACCCCCTAAAAAAATTTCGGGCTTGAAATTTTACCTGATCAAAATAGTTGAGGATACTGCTGTCGCATCGCATCCTCAGGCTCCCACGTGGCCTCCTTAGTGCTATGATTACGTCAAAAAACCTTAACCAGTGGGATGGATTTTCTTCTTAAAACCTTTACATCTCGCTCCAATATCTGAATTGGCCTTCCTCAAAGGTCAGATCTGGCCTAACCTCGGTCTCTTCAACAGGAACAATATGCGTGGGATCAGAGCGGTAGCGCCTCAACATCGACATGTGGAAAACATCATGAATCCGATCCAACTCTAGAGGTAGCTCTAACTGGTAGGCAACTGGTCCCACTCGTTTCAGTATGCGATAAGGTCTAATAGACCTAGGGCTCAACTTGCCCTTACAACCAAATCTCAGTACCTTCTTCCATGGTGAGACCTTAAGAAAAACGAAGTCTCCCATCGAATACTTGATCTTTTGACGCTTTAGATCCGCATAGGACTTCTGTCTGTCTAACGCCGCCTTTAGTCAGTCTCAAATCAACTCAGTCTGTCTAACTTTATCCTTGGTATCAGAAACTAGTTCAGGGCCCAAAACACGCCGCTCGCCCAACTCAGTCCAACATGAAGGTGTGCGACACCTACGACCATATAGTGCCTTATAGGGTGCCATCTGAATGCTAGATTGATAGTTGTTGTTATAAGCAATGTCTGCTAACGGCAGGTAATCCTCCCAACTGCCACAGAAATCAATCACGCAACTCCTTAACATGTCCTCCAGTATTTGAATCACCCTCTCTGACTAACCGTTCGTCTGTGGATGGAACGTAATACTGAAGTCCAATCTTATATCCAGAGCTTCATGTAGCTTCTTCCTGAACCGAGACGTAAAGTGAGGATCCCTATCAGATATGATCGAAACCAGTACTCCATACAATCTCACTATCAAAGAAACATACAGTTTAGCTAGCTTCTACAACAAGTAGTCAGTACGAACTAGTATAAAATGGGCAGACTTGGTTAATCGATCCACAATGACCCATACAGAATCCTTCTTAGTGGGTGTTAGAGGCTACCCACAAACGAAGTCCATAGTTACACGCTCCCACTTCCAAAACATAATCTTGATTGGCTGCAGTAATCCCAAAGGTAACTGATGTTCAGCCTTAACCTGCTGGCATGTCAGACACTTAGCCACAAATTCGGTAACCTCTCGTTTAAGACCTGGCCACCAGTATAACTCACGAAGGTCACGGTACATCTTATTTCTACCTAGATGCATAGCATAAGGGCTACTATGCTCCTCTCTCAGAATAGACTACCTCAATTCAGTATCTTTCGGTACACAGATTCTCCCATGGAAATAGAGCACCCCTTCTCTATTCAGTCCAAAATCCTCGGTATTTCCACTCTCAACCTGTCAGAAACGAAGACCCAACAACTTATCCTCTATCTATTTACCCTTAATCTGCTCTATCCATGTCAGTTTAACTTGAAGTTCGACCAACAGACTACAGTCATCAAATAAACTGAGGCGAGCAAACATCACCTTCAGGTCAGTCATAGCTCTCTTAGCGTCAGCCACCACATTAGCCTTAATAGGATGGTATTCAATAGTACAGTCGTAGTTCTTAAGCAACTCAATCCATCTACGCTGCCTAAGATTCAGCTCCTTTTGAGTAAGGAGGTACTTGAGGCTCTTGTGATTAGTGTAAATGATACACTTCTCACCATACAAGTAATGCCTCCAGATTTTCAGTGCGAATACCACTGCGGCCAACTCTAAGTCATGTGTTGGATAGTTTTCCTCATGAGTCTTAAGCTGACGAGATGTGTACGCTACCTCTTGCATCAACACACATCCTAAACTGACATGTGATGCGTCGCTGTAAACCACCATACCCTCTTGCATCAACACACATCCTAACCTGACTCTGGCTGTATTAGAACAGGGGCCTCAGTCAGTATAGTCTTGAGCTTCTCAAAACTCTCTTACTGCGAATTAGTCTAGTTAAATGGCACACCCTTACGTAGCAGCTTAGTCAAGGGTGCGGTAATCAGAGAAAACCCCTCCACAAAATGCCTATAATACCCTACCAGTCCTAGAAAACTGCGGATCTCAGATACAGTCTTAAGCTGCTTCCAATCCAAGATAGCCTCAATCTTTTGAGGATCGACTCTAATCCCCTCAGCAGAAACCACATGTCCCAGAAACGTTACTTCATATAACCAGAACTCGCATTTATTAAACTTGACGTACAGTTGTTTTTCTCGTAGAATCTGTAGAACCACTCTGAGGTGTTCATCGTGCTCATCCTCAGTTCTCAAATACACCAGTATGTCAACAATAAATGCCACCATAAACTGATCTAGATAGGGCTGGAACACTCGGTTCATCAGATCCATAAAAGCTGCTGGTGCATTTGTCAGTCCAAATGGCATCACTAGAAACTCATAATGACCGTATCGAGTCCTAAATGATGTCTTGTATACATCAGTCTCCTTAACCCTCAATTGATGATATCCTGATCAGAGGTCAATCTTGGAAAAATTGAAGGCTCTCGGAACTAGTCAAACATATCATCTATCCTCGGTAACGGATACTTATTCTTGATTGTCAACTTATTCAATTATCGATAGTCAATACACATACGCATGGATCCATCCTTCTTTTTCACGAACAAAACTGGTGCTCCCCACGTACACACACTAGGGCGGATGAACCCACAATCCAGTAATTCTTGAATCTGAGCCTTAAGCTCCACAAGCTCTTTCAGTGCCATTCTATAGGGAGTGATGGACATCAGAGCTGTACCAGGAAGGAGCTCAATCCCAAACTCTACTTCATGATTCAAAGGTAACTCAGGTAGCTCTTTAGGAAAAACGTACAGAAAGTCCTTTACCGCCCTAATATCCTTAACTGAAGAATCCCCAGAATTTGAATCACTGATGTAGGCTAGATACGCCTCACATCCCTTACGAACCAACTTCTCGGCCTTCAATGTAGAAATCACATTCGATAAGTAGTTTTGACGTTCCCTAATTATGATTACCTCACTGTCCTCCTCAATTCTCAGTACAACTCTTTTTGTGGCATAGTCCAAACTCACTCAATGTTTGACTAACCAATCCATCCCTAGTATTAAATCGAACTCCCCAAATGGAAGCTCCATCAAATCAACCCGAAAGGTTACCCCTTATACCTCTAAAGGGACGTCTTTAAACAATTTATTTACCCTCACTGATTGTCCCAGTAGACTAAGTATAGTGACCTCACTCGTAGTGCTCTCGGACACAGTATAAGCTATATACGATTGAGTCGATCCTATATCTATTAGTGCATTACAAGGTACATTATAAATAAAGAACATACCCATGATAACGTCCGAAGCATCTCCATTCTCTCGGCAACGTGTAGCATAAACTAAAGTCAGCTGCGTCGCCTCAATATGATCAGCACCTCTGCCATGTGCTCTCTAACCACAGCCGAACCCATTACCACCTTTGGTCTGACCATGGCCTCTTAGTTGCTGCTGAACTATTTTCGGTGGTGGTGTGGTACCTGCACCCGAAGCTTGCATCAGATCAGACCTCTACAGACACTCTCTAATACAGTGCTCTAATGAACCGCACCTTAAACAAGCCCCAGTTCTTTTCCAACACTCGTCCTGATGGTGTCTACCACAATCAGTACATGGTAGCTGTCCAGTAGCAACAATAGGAGCCCTAACTCTGATCGGCCCATCAACTCTAGCATTTTTCTTAGTTCTCTGAATAGAACTCGAGGGCTACGAATCCCTCTTATTCCTACCTCTCTCTCTATCACGGTTCTACGCTCAGTGCGCTTCACTTCCTCGGTGATCTTTGCCTTATCAACTAGTGCAGTCAAATCTCACTCCCTCTGTGGAGCTATCAGAACCATCAGATTATCCCTGAGACCATCCTTGAAGCAAACACATCGCTCGTATTGAGTCACCACCATAGCACACGCATAGCGGCTTAATCGTAAAAACTCAGCCTCATACTTGGCCACTGATCTGTCCCCCTGAGTCAAATTCAAGAACACTCTCCTACGGGCATCCATATAGCTAGCCCACACATATTTCCCTTAGAAAGCGGTCTTAAAGAACTCACAGGTCAGTCGATCGGGCTGAGTGCCCTCCTTAACAGTGAGCCACCACTGATAAGCCTCATCACACAGCAGCGATACAGCACCCTTCAACTTCTGCTCAAGGGTGCAGTCCAGGTCGTCCATAATCCTTTCTGTGGCCTCAATCTAGTATTCTTTCATATTAGGGGCAACTCCAGCAATACGCATAAAAAGCTCAGCTCCGTTAGACCGAAGTCATTTTGTAACCGACCCGCAGCCTCCAGCTCTAGTATTGGGCCCAGCGACCCTCTCTAAAATCTTTAACATGGCTTGAGATAGTGTGCTGTACCCAGCCGCACGATCATGAGACCCAGTTTCGGTCACGGGTGAAGTCGGTGTCTCTCTTGTATCCAAATTAGGCAAGTTCCCAGAAAATGAGGACCTAGCTCGAACACCTCTACGGCCTCTACCTCGGCCTCTTGTACCCCATCCGCGAGTACCTCTTACGCTCATTGTCTATTCATGTTAATCTATATTTATAATTTTATGCTTCAATTTACAGTTCCAATGCTTATTAACAGATATTTTATGAAAACAGTATCAGAAATGTAACGTTTGTTTTCGTACAATGCAATGTCTATCAGTGTCTATCGGTTTTACTACAGTATCAGTATACACTAACTTGAGTGTTTTTAGTACAGTCTATCTATAGTTGTCTCAGTATACACTACCTATAGCAGAAAACTTACTGGATCAGCGCCGGAGACTCGGTGTACCACACTTTCAGTAAAAACATTTAGAAATCAGTTCTCAAAAATCACGTCTTAAAAACCCAATTTCACAGTCGAGTTTTGCAACCTGGCTCTGATACCACTAAATGTAACACCTCAAACCTGGCCTGAACGTTATGGCCGAATCTAGCGATGTCACATGGTAGTGTATTTGAAACCGTAGCTTGTGTTAGATAAACTGGAACTTTGCTAAATACATTTTCCATTTAGTGTTCTTTCATTATTATTGATTAATTCTAATATCGTGTTAATTAATCATTCGAAAGCTTTCAAAACGTTTAATCTATGCGGAAGCTTTTAAAAATAGATTGCGTAATCGTGAGTATTTTGTTAAAACGTTTGGTTCTTTTGGAAACTCAAGTTTTCCTAAAACTAGTAGTTATAAATTGAAAATCTCAAATTTAAGAAAAATCCTTAGAGGCCATATTCACAATTAAAATTCCTAAATAAAAGTTTAAAAACCTAATTAAATATGAAATAGTAAAAAGGGGTCATGTGGTCACCGCTGAGTCCTCTACCGCTCTGATTCGCCTAAGTCTGGAGATCACCTGTACAGATAAAATAGAAGGGTGAGTTTAAAAAAACTCAGTGTGTAATCCCCATATAAACCAGCAGTCAGAATGCAATCATAGTCTGGGCCTAAGCCTGTTTCAGTAACAGTTTCAATTTCAGTTAGGGCCTTATCCCATTACTGTACAGTAGCAGTCATGCGTTTGGGCCTTGGCCCATTACAGTATCCATATTTAGTACAGTAACATCTATGCAATATCAAATCCTACCCAGCCAGCCTCTACACTCCAACTTTGTCTAACCTTACACTCCATGTGGGGATATAATCAACCCACCCATCCCTACACACCAAAAAGTACCGAATGTGGCACTAGAAGTGGTTTGCAGCTAAACTGCCAATAAATTAGTCTCAAAGCCTTTCAGTGCACTTCCTCCGAACAATATAAACCCCCACCCCAATGCAATGCAATATACATATATGACATGCCAAAACATAATATCATGCATAAAATCATGGCATACAGTATCAAACCAGTGGGACATCATCATGCTTATTAATATTCATAATTGTATCAATCATACAGTCATTTCAGTCAATTAGGGATCTAGGTAAGCTTACCGACCCAATAGTAGGTCCACAGTCGACTTGGGTGACCCGTGCAACCTTAGCAATTAAATAGTGAAAATAGGCCTACAAGCCCATGATGTTCGCCCATGCCCACATGACCAAAATTGGACTTGGCCATGTAGATCACATGGCCTGGCCCAAAAATCCCACACGCCCGTGTGGTTTACTCGTGTGGGCCCACATGCCCTCAAACCGTTGGAAAAGAATGATCACGAACTCATCAGTTATTACCTACATTCTAGCCGAAACCCTTATTAACAGTTATTCACATGAACAATTCAAACCAAATCGAATATCAAACTTACTTAAAGTGCAGAACCGTGTAACGAGGATGGGTCAATTAAAAAAAAGAAAACTAAAAAGAAAAGAGACCAAGGTAACCACAATTCGACAAAGAGCAGAAATGCAAAGAACAGTAGTAATGAGGAAAGAAAGAGACGCACCAAGAGGGAAACAGAAGAAGAAAAAGAATCAGTAAAAGAGGAGGAAAGAACGTCTTTCATGGGAAGGGACAAGGCCGAAGGGAACAAAAGATATAGCAAACACACACCTAGTAATATTTGGCAAAGGCTTTTGGGGAAAAAAAGAAACTGAGATAAGTAAATTAACAAAAAAAAAGAATCGATAGGGATGGAAAGTAGAAAATCGGTAGCAAAATGGAGATATTTTGGGAACAAACCAATTTGGCAGAGAAAACAAGGTGGGTGTGGTGGTAGCAAAGTTGAAAAAGAAAGAAATGAACTCTATCAAAAACTGAAATTGGAAAAGAAGAGGGGAGAGAGCCGAATTCTACATTCCACCAAATCGGGATTACTTCCCCAATCCCATAATTTTCTCCTAAAAACACTCCAACCTTCCCACCACTCAGACATTTAATAAAACACAAACTCCAACCATACATAACAGCAAAAATTTGACCCCTTTTCTGTAAGCAGGAATTCGAACTCCAGACCTCTTGCAACATTAACACTCCACTTAACCACTAGACCAGCAGGCCCATTTTGACATATTTTACCATCATATATTTATAAGCCTACTGATTAAAGATAGGGTTTATGCAATTAAAAACAAAAATTTGCCCAAGCAAAGGCTTGAACTTGGGACCTCCCAAACACACGCAGAACACATAACCATTAAAGCTGACAGATATTTTTATTACAAACATACAAAAATAAATATATAAGGGATTTTTAGGGCGTTACACAATTAAATTATGCATAAAGTTAATACAAAATAACATAAAATCACTTTCTTAATTAAATAATGCCCATTATTGAAATATAAAAAAAATTTAATCAATTAGTGATCAAATACTCGGGATTTATATTATTTTTAAGTTAAAAAGTGCCGAAAATAATCATAAAAACCCTATATAAATTAGAGTTTACAGAGATCAAGTTAACATAAGTGCCTTATGTAGTACGATTATATCCTAGAAGGTTCCTCTAAAACTAACAGACCTGAGGAGTTTTACAATTCCCACAGAGATAGGGGATATTCATTTTAGTAAAGTTCAATGTGATTTAAAGAGCTAGCATAAATCTAATGCCTATATCTATATACGAAAAACTCAGGCTAGGGGACTTGAAAAACACTTAGATCACACTATAGTTAGTTGACAAATCTTCAGTGCAACCAAAAGGAGTATTGGAAAATGTGTTGGTCAAGGTACGTAGCTTCATAATCTTGACAGATTTTGAAATATTAGATTTCGAGGAAGATCGTGAGATACCCATCTTGTTAGGCAAACCATTCTTAGGAACGTCGATTTCTACCATTGATTTGGAAAAGAATGAATTAACTATTAGAATCAATGGTGAAATGGAAATTCTTAAATGTGGTCACCAGCAAGATGAGATAGATAGAAAAAGATTAGGAAGACAATGTTATAAAATATCTACAAAGATCCCTAACAACCCTGAGCCAGGGGAAGTATTCTCTGTGATTAATGCAGGTCAAAAAAGCAAGTTCAAAGAGTGGGACAAGTGCAGGAAAGTGGAATGGAATGATGGATGCTAGATGAACATTGATTGAAATGAAACAGGAAGAGTATCCACGAGTACACTAATCGAGCTGACGGATGAATCTGGCAACAAGATCTAAAATATTTGTAATTAAAATTTAAACTTTTATATATTATATTTAACTAATCGATTAGTTTAGAATTTAACTATTATTAATTTTTTTATTAGATAGAACCTGAGGCACTTTGAAATTTGGAAATTTAGGTTAAAACAGAGCTGGTGTCACAACACGGCATCCCTGTGTCGCAACACCACATACAGAACAAAAAAATTGAGAAAATCGTGTCAATGTGTTTAAACTCTAGTTTAACCCGATTTTTAACTTAAAATATTAAAATTTTAAACCTAAAATACTTTGAATTTTTTTAAACTCTATCTAACTTTAAAACTCTATCAAAAGCCTCCTAAATCTTTTCTTCCTAGTTTGCTGCAATTTTTTTCCTTTCCTTGTGTTTTTATTTGGTGCAGTTTAAGTACTCCGTATTAACGAAGAATTTGCAACAAGCTTTAGTAAGGAATCACAAACTTCTAAACTGAGGTTAAAGGTTCCTAACTATGAAGCAATCAATGAAGCCGTCCGGAAGAATATAGAAGACACACTGTATACGCAATACACAGAGCTTTGTACGAAACAAATAAGAGAGTGGAACAAACACCAACAAGAGAAGACTGCTACTTTGACCTCATCTCAAAGGAAAGCAAAAATGACAACTTGAAAAGGAAATGGTGAGAGCAGTCATCCAAAGTTGGATTGGATGATACACTGGATGCAATAGTCGGGCCAAGTTTTCCTAGAATTTGCACGGTAGAATAACATTAGAGTACAGGATTATTTGTCGGATATGTTCAGCCCAGTGTAGCCTAAGTAGGAAGAAGAGGAACAAGAAAGTGATAAAGAGGAAAAGAGCGAGAGTGAGGAAGGAAAGGAGATGGATTTTGAGGAGGAAGAAGATGATTTAGCTGCTAATTCTATTTTTTGAAAGGACTGTAATTAATTTTAGGATAATTTTATTATTTTTAGGAATAGAATTAACAATAGGTTACTGTTTGTTTTATTTTTCTGTTCTAAGTTTTTTGTGTAGGAGCTCCACATGAAAGAAGAACAACAATTTCATGCCTTTAGACCTAGCTAATTGCTTGTACTTAAGTAATTTTTTTGCATGTTAGGACATTTTAGTTAGCATTTTTAATATTGCATTAGGACTTGGACTATGTTGGAATTAGTTGCTGTTAATCGCTTGCGATGGATTTTTTTGTTTGTTGGCGTGGCAAGAACAGGTTTTGGAACGAGGAAATAAATGAGTGAAGTTTTGTCATGGAAAAGTGCAGACAATTTGCAAGCACAGATGCCATGGCAATGTCGGAAGACCAAGTCGAGATTTTTTGCACAACAGTCCTAGCTCAAATTCAAACTTGTACCAGATAAATCCCCCTAAAAGTGGAGAAGATAATCACGAGCTGCTAGCGGCCCTAGTCTAATCTATCAGTAAAAGCCGATGAAGGGAACCTCACAAATGGTGAACAAAAAAAAGTGGGAGAGATCCTTAGGCGTAAATAAGGGTTCAGTTGCGCAAAGGTAAGGAAGCTGAAGGCAGACCTTCTTAGCCATAACAGAATGTTGTGCTGCCGAACTATGGACTAGGCAAGCAAAAGCTATTTTCTGAAGTTCTTTCATTATTTCCATTAGAGTTCCTTCGAAAGATTGAATTGAAGTAGTTGAACGTAATATCAGATAATATTTTGGTTTGAAATTTTATTTCTCAGCCCATGACCTAAATCTCATAGGGTTGGGATTACTTTTGATGAAACCTTAAACTATTTTTATGGATGCAGTATTTATCTAATTTACTTTACTATTTTATTTTATTGTTCTTATTTCTTAATTAAAAAGTAAACGATATCTAGACATAGAAGACTGTTTGCATACTTATAAAATGATTCTAATTTCGAAAGGGTTGGATTGGTTGGATTAAAATGAAATAAAATGAGCAAGTATTCGATAACACTTGTAGTCAATTCTAAACATAGTCACAATCATGTAGATGGACCCATGCAAGATATCTAAAAAGCCTATAGACACAGGCAAGGTAACTGAGGTTTTTCTCTCGGGAAAAGTAGATATGATTTTGCCAAGGCATTATAGACTATAAGGGTTGATTAGAGGTAATCCCGACCTTCCGAATCAACTTCACTGTATTCTTATCATTTGTCGTAGTAACTTTGCCACATCATATTTAGTTGTTTACTTCTTTATTTACATTTTACTCGCATCATCACTCTCGTTATTACCATTACATTTCTGCTCTCACTCTTGCCATAGCATTTCCAAATATTCATCAATTCCATCTATCACATACATCGTCATTCCTTTGAATTATCACAGCATACTTACCTTAGTTTACCATACCATCTTATTCATCATTCTTGCCATAACATTAACCATATTACAATAACTTGACTATTTTTGTGCCTTAATTTGATTCTCGTGGGAACGATACTCACTCATCACTTTATTACTTGAATCAACGTGTATACTTGCAGAGAATCACACATCATTTTACACGCGACAAGTTTTTTACGTGTATTTACTTTTTATAGGTTTGCAATTAGTGCATGAGAAGAGGCATTCCTACTAACACAGAATACCTTTTTGATCTGGAGATTGACAGAACCTTGCAGAGAAAGAGAAAAGAATTGAGAAAAATGGCTGGAAACAAGAATGATCTTAATGGTAATCTAACTGATTGCAATGAAAATACTCCCATTAGACGTGTGGTGAATGATCGAGATAGGCCAATTAGAGAGCATGTCATCCCAATGCTAGATGATCTGAATCCAAGGATAGCTAGATGAAATATACAAGCTCCACCATTCGAGTTGAAACCAGTAATGTTCCAGATGTTACAAACTGGAGGACAGTTAGTTGGACTCCCCATTCAAGACCCACAATTACATTTAAGACTCTTTCTAGAAGTATGTAATTCACTTAAACAGCAGGGTGTTCCTGAAGACGCCTTGAGACATAAGCTATTCGTGTATTCTTTAAGAGATCGTGCAAGAGCATGGGTAAATTATTTACCATCAGGAATAGTGGCATCATGGAATAATCTTTGCCAGAGATTCTTGCTACGATATAACCCGCCTACTATGAATGCCAAGTTTAGAAATGACATCACATCTTTTCAAAAATTAGAGGATGAAACGCTATATGAAGCTTGGGAACGATTTAAGAAGTTAATTTTGAAATGTCTGATGCATGGATTCTAGCACTGGACTCAAATGGAGATGTTTTATAATGTGTTGAATGCGCATACAAAGATTATAGTTGATGCGTTTGCCAATGGTACTTTGTTAGATAAAATTATAATGAAGCATATGAGATTTTGGAAAAGATTACAAACAAGGATTATCAGTATCTGACCACGAGAGTTGGGACAGGTAAGAGAGCTGCTGGTACCATAAAGCTTGATGCAACCACTTCGTTAACGGCCCAAGTATCTTCTCTAGCTAATATGATTAAAACCATGAAAAATCCAACTACAGTCCATGAGATGAAATCAGTAGAATTGTCATGTGTTTATTGCAGGGAAAATCATGTGTTTGACGAATGCCCATCAAACCCAGGTCAATATACTATATAGGTAATTTAGATAGAAATAGCAATCCATATTCCAACACCTACAATTTGGGGTGGAAGCAGCATCCAAATTTTAGTTGGGGTAATCAAGGTGTAGGAAATTTCAACAATGCCGCAAGACAGAATGTCAACAATACACCGCCTAGTTATGTTCAACCTATGCCGAGGAAAAATACTCAACACGGTCAAGCATCATTTTCTACTTCCATTGAAGTTTTGTTAAAGGAATATATGGCCAAGAATGATGTTGTAATTCAGATTCAGGCTACATCTTTCCGAGCACTTAAAAATCAAGTGGGGCAAATAGCAAATGCTCTAAATTCAACGCCACAAGAAGCATTGCCAAGTGATACCAAGAATTCAAGAACGTAAGGCAAGGAGCAGTGCAAGGCTATCACCCTTAGAAGTCGGACTTAGTTGATTGAGGTTGTTCACGATGCCCTAACAAGAGAGGATAATGCAAGTAACAACCAAGAAAAGATCCCAGAACCATCTAAAAAACATACTGCACTTGAAAAAGGTAAGCAGAAGAATGTTGTGGCAGAGTCAGATCATACTGCTAATAAAAATGCCACAGTAAAACAATATCAGCAACCTAAAGGAAGACCACCTTTACCTTTTCCTTCGTGATTTCATAATTCCAAACAAGATGCTCAGTTTAAAAGATTTTTAGAGGTCTTGAAGTAACTCCATATCAACATACCACTGGTTGAAGCTTTGGAGCAAATTTCCAATTACGTGAGATTCATGAAAGATATACTGTCGGAGAAGCCCACATTGGGAGAATTTGAGACTGTTGCTCTTAGTGAAGGGTGTACAGCAATATTGATGAATAAGTTGCCTCCAAAGTTAAAGGACCCAGGAGTTTCACTATCCCATGTTCAATTGGAAATCATTATGTAGGAAAAGCATTATGTGATCTAGGCGTAAGTATAAATCTAATGACTCTGTCTATTTCTAGGAAGCTGGGGATCGTGAAAGCGAGACCTACCACAATGACGTTGTAATTGGCTAATTGATCTTACGCCCATCCAGAAGGTAAAATTGAAGATATATTGGTAAGGGTAGATAAATTTATCTTTCCTACAGATTTTCTTATTTTAGAATGTGAATCTAACCATGATGTACCAATTATTCTTGGAAGACCGTTTCTTGTTACTGGCATGACCATAATTGATGTGCAGAAAGGGGAGCTAACCATAAGAGTGAATGACCAGCAGGTTACTTTTAATGTGTTTGATGCGTTAAAATGGGTGGATGAGAATGAAGAATGTCACACCATTGACTTGATAGAAATAGCAGTGGACAAATTCGCAAAATTTTTCCATGGCAATTCTGACAGTGAAGACGATTTGTTGGAGTAAGGTGACATAGTAAGTTTTGAAGAGTTTGGTGAACTTATGGAAGCCCAGCAGATACTGGATAGGCCAGGGACGAAATTTAAATCCCTAAATTTATCATATCGATCTTTTAAGCCTCCTAAACCATCTATAGAGAAATCTCCTATACTAGAGTTAAAGCCTCTGCCACAACATTTCAAATATGTGTATTTGGGAAATAACAATACTTTGTCAGTTGTAATTTCTGCTAAGCGAACACCTGAGTAAGAGGATAGGTTGTTAGAAGTGTTATGGGGATCTAAAATAGCATTAGGTCAGACCCTTATAGTAAATTGAATAATAGAGACGACTGAATCCAACTATGAAGGAAGTTGTTAAGAAAGAAATTATCAAATGACTTGATACTGACATTATTTACCCAATTTCAGACAGCTCGTGGGTAAGTCCTATGCAATGTGTACCCCAAGAAAAGGCGTGTCACGGTAGTAAGTAATGACAACAATGAGCTCATATCGACCCATATTGTTACATGATGGAGAATGTGTAAGGACTGCCACAAGCTTAACAAGGCAACTAGGAAGGATCATTTCCCTTTGCCTTTCATTGATCAAATGTTGGACAGATTAGTTGGTAAGGCTTTTTTATTGCTTCCTAAATGGTTATTCAGGATATAATCGGACTGCCATAGCACTTGAAGATCAAGAGAAGACAATTTTCACATGTCCATAAGGTATTTTTCCATTCAGCGGATGATGTTCAGATTATGCAATGCCCTGGCAACTTTCCAACGTTACACGATAGCATATTCTCGGACATGGTGGAAATTTTCCTTGAAGCTTTTCTAGATGAATTCTCTGTGTTCAAAATTGATTTTGAAGATTGCTGAAGGAATTTTGAGATGGTTTTATGTCACTGTGAAGAAACGAATCTAGTATTAAACTAGGAGAAATATCATTTCATGGTCCATGAAGGCATTGTTGTAATAGCTCATTTTAAGTGAAATTAGAATAGTGATTTCAAGACCACAAATCTGACATCAAAAAATATATTTTATTATTATCTTAATGTCTGTTGCATGATAGTAGCATTGTATAAAAATTTTGTGAAGAAATTTTATCGTTTGTATGCTTAATTTGAAAAAAAGGACTAAATCGCATAAAGTGCAAAACTTGTGTTCTATTAGAAGAAGGTGTCAATTTGCTATGAAATTGAAACATAAGTGGCCTTATATGGTAATTAGACCATAATTATATTTAGTGGACAAATTTGGACATAAATTAAGCATTTTAAAGGTATATAAGTAAGGTTAATATGGTAATTAATAAAATAACTTAAAATAAATTGTGAAAAAGAAAGATATCATCTTTCTTTCTTCTCCCTCCAACCAAAATTAGAAACTAGGAAGCTATTAAAGACCATTCAAGCATTCGGCCAACACTCACTAATGCATGTAAGTGTATTTTTGCTCGATTTTTAATGATTTCTATGTTTTTGGAGTCGTTATAGCTTAATCTAGCTAGCCCGGGGACTAATTATAAAATTGTTAGAAGTTTAGGGTGTTACCATGAATGTATGTTAGTTGTTTTTGATGTTTGAAGGATGGAAATGAATATTTAATGATAGTTGAAAAACTTTTGTCAAGGAATTTTTGATGAAATTTTCATTGAAGGATTTAATTGAAAAATAGAAAAATGTTCATGGTAAAAATGTGAAATAAATGAAAAATAGGGCTTGCTAGGGACTTAATTAATATTCGGCTAGTATGGGTTGGTACTAAATTGCATGAATTTTCATTTTTTATGAGCTAGGGACAAAATTGTAATGAATTCAAAATTTTAAGGGTACAAGCATAATTTTTCCAAAATATGTTTTTGGATTAAATTGAATAGAATGAAATTTGAATGAGCTAAATTAAATTATATAGATCAAGAAAAGCAACGTACAGATTTAGATCGGGGAAAAGAAAAAGTATTAGATTAATCGATCATATTTCTCTATTCGTGTTTGAGGTAAGTTTGTTAATTTAATTAGCATTGAATTATGTTTGATTTAAATGCTTCCATGTTATATATATTGATATTACGACTCTACGGAATTATTCAATAAAGTTTCGGCATCTTTCGGATTCTGTTTGAACCTTAGGAATATATGGGATACAAATGACATGTCATTAAGGGTTACCATGTTTTGGGTGCTAGTCTTATACGTCCTGCCGGTGGTTGAGTTTTTGGCATGTGTTGTGTTTACTTTGCAGCTTATGTGAGCACCACCGTGTAGCTACGTCTTGACTGACAGCTTGTGTGAGCAGACCCACTTATGGCTCGAGAGAGAGCATTTATATGAGATATGAGATAGTTGCGGTTTCGACTATGTATTAGCACATAGTGTGCAAGATTCCCAAGTATTCGATATTATTCTAGTGGTTCAACGAGTATGAAAAAGGGAAGGATCGATAAATGCTTCAATAAGTTATGCTATGAAAGTATAAAAAGTATGAGTTGATGATATTTGAAATATGCTTAGCCATATGCTTGGCAGTATGAATGCTTATAAGTTATGTGTATAAAAGCTATGATGTATTGAGATGATTTGCTAAGCTATGTGGTTATCTAGCTTGAAAAGTTCTTGTTGCTTGGGCTAATGCCAAGTCATTTTGGATTGTCTCAAATTTGTTTTTATGCTTATAAATTGAAAAGGTAAGCTTTGTTTATGAATTACGAACTTACTAAGCATAATATGCTTACTTCGTGTTATTTTCCTCTGTGTTTGTAGATAGTCGAAAGCTCGTTCGGGTTAGAAGTTTGTCGAAGATCCATCACACTATCCATCGGCTAAATTGGTAGATTTCGATGATTTTGAGTCAAGGTTATAATGGCATGTATAGGTGTTTTGTTTGGTGAATTTAGCCATTGTATGTGGCTTGTATATATTGACATATTGGTTTATGAGCTAGTGGTTATGATATTATGAATTTACGGTATTTTGTATGGTTGTTATTTTTATGAGTTGGTGGTTAATATAATGGAATTGAAATGAAGCTTATAATTGTCTTTTATGAATTCTTGGTTGGTTTGGATTGAGATAGTTCATGATGTGGTAAGTGACTAGATTTGGTAGTTTGAATGTGGTTGGCTTTGAGACAAAATGGAAAGGTGTATGATGGAAAGGGAAAATGGCCAAAATGGTGCTTATTATGCTTATATTTGGTATATAAAGATTGTGGCAATTGTTGCACTGAGATTGTTCAATTAGTAGTTTAAATGATTAATGAAATGGATAGTTGTTTAGGTAAGCTTGATTGTGGAAGTTGAGGTTCCATTTTGGCATATTGGTTGTATGGATAGTTTTTAGGTTGTTTAAGCTTAAATTTGCATATGTTAAGTGAGTTTTGAATTCTTGATTATAGGTGTTTTTGGTTTGTGCAAGTGGTAGGAAATTGGGTGAGAAAAATGTCTTAAAAATGGCCTATTTTTCGTTGACACGGGCGTGTGTCTCAGTCTTGTTTGAAGATTTATGCCTTGAGGGCTCGTAAAATGGACTATATGTATGTTTTTGGTTGATGTTGTTATGATTTACATTGTGATTTGTTTATGATAATAAAATGTTCCTTGTATGACGTTATGCTTCGGTAATGCTCCGTAGCTCTCATCCGGCAACGGATATGGGCTAGGGGTATTACATTGTCCTGGGACATAGTGTGTCACAACAAGGAATTGAAATAGATAGAGTGAAAATAGAAGTGATCAAAAATTTGCCACCGCCTACGAGTGTTAAGGGGATTAGAAGATTTCTAGGACACACGGGATTTTATAGAAGATTTATTAAGGAATTTTTGAGAAACTCTAAACCCTTGTGTACTTTACTTGAATAGAATAAACCTTTTAATTTTGATGATCAATGTTTGCAGGCTTTCGAGGAACTCAAGAAGTGACTTGTAGCAGCACCAATTGTGGTTGCCCCAGAATGGACATTGCTCTTTGAACTCATGTGCAACGACAGTGATTATGCTATGGGAGCAGTGTTGGGTCAAAAGAGAAACAAGGTACTACATGCAATATATTATGCTAGTAAGATGTTGACATAGGCTCAACTTAATTATACCACTACGAAGAAGGAATTATTGGCAGTGGTCTTTGCATTCGATAAATTACGTTCTTATTTAGTAGGATCAAAGGTCACAGTCTACACAGATCACTTGACTATCAAGTACTTAGTATGGAAGAAATATGTCAAGTCGAGATTGATTAGGTTGATACGCTTGTTATAAGAGTTTGATTTGAAAATTAGAGATCAGAAGAGAACCAAAAATCAAGTAACTGACTATTTGTCAAGAATTGAATCGGGAAATAAAGATGAAAGCAAAAAACTTATTAAGGAAGAATTCCAAATGAACAGTTGATCATCGCCAAGGCATTACCTTAGTATGTCGAAATAGTAAACTTCTTAGTAAGTGGTGTAATGCCACCTGACTTCAATGCTCATAAAAGATGAAAATTTCTTCACAATGCCAAACAGTACTATTGGGACGAACCATTCTTATTCAAGCATTGTACAGATCAAATAATTCAGAAGTGTGTCTCCAACGATGAGATGTATAGTATCTTACAACATTGTCACTCAGCCCTATATGGAAGACATTTTGGAGGAATGAAAACAACTGCAAAGGTAATCTAGTCAGGATTCTATTGGCCAAGTTTAATTAAAGATGCTCATGAATTTTATAGGTCGTGTGACCGTTGTTAGAGAACAGGAAATGTGTCTAGAAGACAAGAAATGTCGTTGCAAATTATATTAGAGATTGAACTATTTGATGTATGGGGAATAGACTTTATAGGTCCAGTTCCACCATCTGTGGGCAAGCTATCTATACTTTTGACAGTAGACTATGTTTCTGAGTGGGTAGAAGCAGTAGCCCTAGCCTCTACTGATGCTAAGCCGATATTGTAATTTTTGCATAAGAACATTTTCACACGATTTGGTACACCAAGAGACATTATCAGTGATAAGGGATCCCATTTTGATTACAAAATAATTGCCAATGCCTTGTGCAAGTATGGGGTGAAACATAGAATTGCCACAACATATCACCCTCAAACGAATCGCCAAGCTAAAATCTTTAATAGAGAAATTAAACAAATTCTAAAAAGAATGGTGAATCCATCTCGAAAGGACTCTTCTACTGGATTGGATGAAGCTTTATGGGCATACCAAACTGCATTTAAAGCACCATTCGAGATGTCACCTTTTAAACTTGTATACGATAAGCTATGTCATTTGCCTGTTGAACTTGAGCATGAAGAGTTTTGGGCAATTAAGAAGCTGAACATGGATTGGGCTGCTGTTGGCAGCAAGAGATTGCTAGAATTGAATGAGATGGAAGAGTTTTGAACACAAGCATACGAGAATGCTCGTTTATATAAAAAAAAGACCAAGCGATGGCATGATGCCAGAATTTTGCCAAGGCATTTTGAATCTGGACAACAAGTATTATTGTTTAATTCCAGGCTCAAATTATTTCTTGGTAAGTTAAAATCATGGTCGTTAGGAGCTTTTGAAGTAATTCAAGTGTATTCACATGGTGTTGTTGTTGTTAAAGACCTAAGAACATGGGCTACGTTCAAGGTTAATGGACAACACTTAAAGCATTATTGGGGTGATCCTATAGAGCGTGACAAGCAAAGCGTTAGCCATTGTGATGTTTGAATTTTTTTTGTTTTCTTTAATATGTAGTTATTTCTATTTTATTTCCCATTGCTATTTTTATTTTTATTCACTTTATTTTTAATACAATTTCATTTTTATTATTATTTTCCATTCCCTAAAAACTGTCATCATTATCCTTTTTTTAATTTTCTTCAAACTATTCACGTTTCCCACTTCTCACAAAGTTCAGATTTTTATGATTTTATCGTTTTCAACCTTTGCTATTTGCTGTTTACTCCATTATTTTTTCTATTTCCCTGACTTTCTCTTCATGGCTCGTGTAAAGAGTACTTCTAAAATAGCAGAATCTTCGAGTCCTAGCGCCTCGGAACTGAAGATATTCTTCAATGATGCTTCCACAAGGTATTGATTAAATGCTAACAATACATATTTTATGTAATTTAATTGGTCAATTTACGAGAATGCACCACTGATTTTTCCATGTTTAACTTGAATTTTATACAGGTGTACAGTTTGGGGTCAAAAGAGAAAAAGGAGAAGCAATTGGGCTAGATTGAAGAAATGAGCAAAGAAGGAGGGCCAAAGAAGAATTTTTCCAAGATGTAATTAGCTGAAATTCTATGTTGACTTAGTGGGAGATTATGTAGGGATTTTTATATCATGGAATATTTTATTTCCTTGATTTTCTATGGTTAGTGGCTCTTAATTTGGCAAAGCCACTAGTATAAATAGGGGCTACTATGTTCATTCATTCAATCAATTCATTAATCAAGTCTTTCATCAAGTGTTTTTCATCAAGTTTTCAATCAACCTTTTTCATCTCTTGAATACAATCTTTCTTTCCTTGCAAATTTATTTTCTGTCATAAGTTCCTCATATTTTTCCATTTATTTTCAGCTTTGGAAATACTACATCAAACCTTGCGTCACCCACACCCACCTACTTTCATTTCCTTTTCATTTATTCAACCTTCTCCAATTATGCCCAATACCAATATGCCCCAAACCTTAGTCAACTAAATCCATTTCAGCTTTAGGTCGGAGTTAGCCTCGTCAAGACCTGAGTTACGAACCCGAGCAATTTAACTCCTAAATTCCAGTACTTATTATTTTTTCGGATTAAGAGTATGATTTTGTCAACTCACAAAGTCAAATCAACACTAAGTCAAAAAAGACGTCGTTTGAGTTAGTGTGGTTAGACGTACAATTGGAATTCCGGAAAGATCGATTGTCTAATCGGTTTTCTGTGAACACATTGGCGTGCCAAGTGGGGATTGTTGTTTGGTTCTGTCAAGGGAAGTAGTAACCGGATTTAAATGTCCCACACGGTTGAGGGCATTTGTAATACCCCAAAAATTACTATAGTAAGAAAGTAAGATAATATCATTGATATAGTAAAATAAGGAAATAAAGTGATAAAAAAGGTAATATTGAGTTATGTCAACATTGGGAAGTATATTATGACATATTAATTCAAGAAAGGATTAAATTGCAAAAGTGAGAAAAGTTTTGTTGCCCAAGAGTAAATACTCAAAATTTGAGGGGTTAAAGTGTAAATACAAAAAATTTGAAGGACCAACAGTGTAAATATTTAAGTGTGAAATAATCTAGAAACTAAGGAAAATGGATGAATTAGGATCAAATTAAAAAGGTGAAGAATTTTGAGGGACTAAATTGTAATTTTACCAAATTAAGTGATGACTCAAGGATGGAATTTCAAAAGATTATAAAGGGCAAAATGGTCAAATAGAGAGAGAATTCTAGAAGGTAATGATGATGTTTGTGATATTTTTAATTAATTAATTAGATAAATGTTATTTAATTAATATTTTATTCAGATTTTTAGAATTATTTTATGATTAAATGATTAATATAAAAGGGAGAAACGATGAGGAAAAATCATCATCTTTCCATGCAACCAACGTTAGAAGAGAAGAGAAGAAAGAAAGTTTTGCTTTCTTTACAATTTGGTCCTTTCACCAAAAATTCACTATTTTCACCTAGAAATCAAAAGAATTTCCATAGCTTCCAAGAGAGAAAAATAATAAGGAGACAATGGGGAGCTAGAATGTCAAGTTAGATTCAAGAAATAGAAGCTGGAGGAGAGAGAAAATCAAGTTAAAGATTGAAATCAATAGCATAAGGTAAGAACATCAAGATTTCAATATATTTTTAAGTTTGTTATTGTTGAAAAAGTATGGAAATGATGTTATAGTAGAGTTTTCTTAAATAAAGTCTTATGTTCTTGATATATTAGTGAAGGGAAATAAGTGAAAATGTTGGGAAATATTATAGAGAAAGGGAATAAGGGAGTTATAAATTTAGTAATCAACATCTTGCACTAAAATAGTTTTGGACAACAGTAGTAGGTTAACTTTGAAAAATCACCATAAATTGTGAAAATTGAATTAGAGGATGAAAAAAATATATAATTAGATCTTATTAAGTCTAGTTTCTCATAGAAGAAACGGTGTAAGTAATGGAATTGTAAATCATGATATATAATAAATTTTATGAGACAAGGTAAGAATGAATTCGGGTTCCCTTGTTCTGACTTTGGAAAATCATCAAAAATTGAATAAAAATAATTAGAGGCATAAATTTAGATGTTTAAAATTATTAATGAGTCTATTTTCAATAAAAACAAACAGAAACATCATACAAATTCTATACAAAGAGATAATTAATTTTTAGTGAAGAGGGGTCGGAACTGTTAAATAGTGAAATAGGGGAAACTTTAAAGAATAAAATTTACTTATTGGCTAAACTAAAAATTCTGAACATTTTATGGTAGGAAGATATGTGTCTAGTTTCATATGAATTTAGCAGATCTTAATTCGGAGTTTCGTAGCTGAAGATATAAATAATTTAGTGACTATGACGCAAGTGGACAGCTTTGAATTAATATATAAATAAATGGTGAAAATATAGATAATGTTACATATAAGCATATTATACATTAAGGATGTGGAATGGAGAGGAGGAGGAGGAAAATAATTGACTATTCAACTAGCATGAGTTTTCATTAAAAATGACCAATTTGCATGTTTTAGGTTCAAGGACTAAATTGAATAAAAGTGATATTTTAAGGGTAAATTGGTAAAAATGTCAAAAAGTGACTAACTTGCATGAAATGAATTTTTTTATTATTTAAATTAATAAATTGAATGAAATATTAATTTAGATCATGATTGGGTGAAAATTCGAGGAAAATAGAAAATTACCAAAATGTCCCTAAATTTTTGGTATTTCTGCAATTTAGTCTAGTAAGTTCGTGTAACTTGAATTATATTCTTAAATGCTTGAAATGTATGTTATTTATGTGAATATGATTTGAATGTTCATTGTATAAAAATTGATTAAACATTGATATATTTGATAAAAGGGGAATAATGCATTGAATGGATGTATGAATGTTTATCACACTATCCATTAATTCTATCGGTAATTTTGGATGTTTTGATTCTGGTTATAATGACATGTATGAGTTAAATTGGCCAACGTTAGCTCATTAATGTTTTGATGTTGATTGATTTTAAATATGAATGCTTGATAAAATGAAATGTCTGTAAATTAATTTGTAAACTCCGGTAATGCTTTATAACCCTATTCTGGAGATGGATACGGGTTTGGGGTGTTACATTTATTGGTATCAGAGCTATGGTTTAGTTGGTTCTCGGACTAACATAGCGTATGTGAGTTTAACTATACATGCCATATTATTACTTGTGATAGTGTAATATCTTCCGACTCCAATGAAATTGTTTTGTAAGACAGAGATGACTTCTAACCGAGTTGTTTCCAATAATGCTAAAAAAAAATTATGTTGAAGTGATTGAAATGTGTTTATGATGAAACGAATTTTAGAAAGGTATGAATGGAAAATTCATGATAAGTATGTGTTAACGTATGAAGTAAGACAACCATGAGTTGAGAAATGTAGAAACGTAGAATAAAACGAAAGTTTATATGGTGATAAGCTCATCCGCGTTTGCTTGGCTCGCATATGATGTTATGTGCTCAACATATTTGATTAATTAAATATGGTAAGTAAATATACACAAATAGATGGAATGTATGTGCATGTACACTTGCTTGAATAAGTTTAATATATGAGATCTTATGTTTAATTGTTAAATTAGAAATAATATGATGTTTGTTTTATGTCTTTGCTATTGAACCATGAATATTATAATAGTATGAAAATTGAATTGAAAGATCAAATTGAGTAGAACACAAGAATGAGTACTTTCGTGCAGTGATATGTGATGAATTGACGGAAAAGACCATGGTTGGACCATGGCAACATGTGATATGTGATTTTCGTATAAGACCATATCTGAGATGTCGCATCCGCATGCGATCTCGTATAAGACCATGTCTGGGACATGGCATTGGCATTATTGAAATTATGAGAGGTCCCATGTAAGACCATATCTAGGACATGGCGTTGGCACCGAGATGAGAGGTCACATGTAAGACCATATCTGGGAGATGGCGTTGGCACCGAGATGAGAGGTCCCATGTAAGACCATGTCTGGGACATGGCGTGGGCACTGAGATGAGAGGTCCCATATAAGACCATGTCTGGGACATGGCATTGTCACCGAGATGAGAGGTCCCCCGTAAGACCATGTCTGGGACATGGCATGGGCACCGATATGAGAACTCCCATGTAAGACCATATCTGGGATATGGCATTGGCAGTACAGGAAACATCCCATGTAAGACCATGTATGGGACATGGCTTTGGAATGTTATTATTAGACAGGAGACCCGAGTATCCTTAGTATTCGAAGTGATTAAATAGGCTAGTAAAGAAATTATGTTACATGAAAGTTCAGGTAAAATTACGATAAACAAATTCAGATGAGTATAAGGATTAAGAATATTTCAGTTATCAGTTGAGAAAAGAATTTCAATAAGGAAGGAGTAAGTTATAATCATGAGTTGTTTAAGCAAGCAAGTAAGTAAACAACTAAGAGAGTAAATAAAGAAGAAGTTAAATTTGATGAGACAAAATATTCAGGTATGATACCTAAAAGAATGTATGTATTAATTGGAAGTTTTTTTTAGTGAATGGAATAAAGTTAGGTTCGTGATAACAGAATTAGTCAGAGAAATGATAATTAAGTGGTAAAGATGTCTGTGTGTGAAGGTTACAGTCGAAATGAACATGATGATCTTTTCTAGGTATTACATATATTCTTTTATCCTCAGAGATATGTTTGTGTAATTGTTCAGTTCTGATAAAGTTCTTATGTTGTGAGAACGTTAGCTAATTATAATGTTAGACGAAAGCCCTGTTGGTCTGGTTGGTTTATGACCGATTATTGTTCTGTTTTGTATGCATATTTAGAAAGTGTATTGTGTTGTACAAGAAATATTGTGCTGATGACTAAATTGCAAAACATGTAAACGTGATATGTGAAGTACATGAAATGGATTATTAGTAAATTACAGATGAATAATGAATTTTGAAATATAATACATGTATTAAAGGCAGAGAAGATATAAATATACAGATTATTGGTACAAGAATTAAATTGTAAAGCATGTAAAAGCATTATGAGAAAAGTGTAAAAGTGATATGCATGCATGAAATAACTTGCCCAAGTAGACGAGATTAGAACTATTAGGATATTAAGGGAGTTTAGCGTGCTCTCTGATTATTTGCACATCGGTGCTATCTGATTATTATCACATTTATGTTCTTTATATAATACTTTAGTGCTTTCTGTTTAATAGTGCATAATAATGCACCTCTATATCAGTTCCATATATCCTAAGTATTATGTTTAATCTACTGGGCCTCTGCTAAAAAAGATAAATAATTTTCGTTACAAGGTGAATGTTTACCTCTGATTCATGTTTGAAATATTGAATTAAAAATAAATTGTGAAATGAAAGGATAGAGAATGAATACAAATACTAAGCTAGGTAAATATGTACAGAAGGGAACTATAGAATGATAGAGATGACTTTAAGAAAACTAAATGAAGAAAGGACTTCTGGTTATGAAGAAAGAGAGGAAAAAAGAACTCGATTAAGTAAAAAAGAAGAATATTATTGAAAAGAAAGTACAAAATGATATAAAAACTAGAAATGTTAGTGATAAGAATGGATAGAAAAGGATAATTGAAAGAATATAAAAATGATGAATTTCATGATCAAAATAAAACAATGAAATTCGAGAACGAAATTTATTTTAAGGGGGGAGAGAAATGTAATACCCCGAAAATTACTACAGTAAGAAAGTAAGATAATATCCTTGATATAGTAAAATAAGGAAATAAAGGGATAAAAAGGGTAATATTGAGTTATGTCAACCTTAGGAAGTATATTATGACATATTAATTCAAGAAAGGATTAAATTGCAAACGTAAGAAAAGTTTTGTTTCCTAAGAGTAAATACTCAAAATTTGAGGGGTTAAACTGTAAATACAAAAAAGTTGAAGGACTAATAGTGTAAATATTTAAGGGTGGAATAATCTAGAACCTAAGGAAAATGGATGAATTAAGACCAAATTGAAAAGGTGAAAAATTTTAAGGGACTAAATTGTAATTTTACCAAATTAAGTGATGACTCAAGGATGGAATTTCAAAAGATTATAAAGGGCAAAATGGTCAAATAGAGAAAGAGAATTCTAGAAGGTAATGATGATGTTTGTGATATTTTTAATTAATTAATTAGATAAATATTATTTAATTAATATTTTATTCAGATTTTTAGTATTTTTTTATTATTAAATGATTAATATAAAAGGGAGGAAAGATGATGAAAAATCATCATCTTTCCATGCAACCAACGTTAGAAGAGAAGAGAAGAATTTCCTATTTTCACCTAAAAATCAAAAGTATTTCTTATTTCCATGAACAATTTGGTCCTTTCACCAAAAATTCACTATTTTCACCTAGAAATCAAAAGAATTTCCATAGCTTCCAAGAGAGAAAAATAATAAGGAGACAATGGAGAGCTAGAATGTCAAGTTAAATTCAAGAAATAGAAGCTGGAGGAGAGAGAAATCAAGTTAAAGATTGAAATCAATAGCATAAGGTAATAACATCAAGATTTCAATATATTTTTAAGTTTGTTATTATTGAAAAAGTATGGAAATGATGTTATAGTAGAGTTTTCTTAAATAAAGTCTTATGTTCTTAATATATTAGTGAAGGGAAATAAGTGGAAATGATGGGAAATATTATAGAGAAAGGGAATAAGGGAGTTATAAATTTAGTAATCAACATCTTGCACTAAAACAGTTTTGGACAGCAGCAGTAGGTTAACTTTGAAAAATCACCATAAATTGTGGAAATCAAATTAGAGAATGAAAAAATATATAATTAAAGCTTATTAAGTCTAGTTTCCATAGTAGAAACAATGTAAGTAATGAAATTGTAAATCATGAGATATAATAAATTTTGTGAGACGAGGACAGAATGAATTCGGATTCCCCCGTTCTGACTTTGGAAAATCATCAAAAATTGAATAAAAATAATTGGAGACTTAAATTTATATGTTTAAAGTCCTGAATGAGTCTATTTTCAATAGAAATAAATGAAAACATCATCCAAATTTTTAGTGAAGAGGGGGTCGGAACTGTCAAATAGTGAAACAGGAGAAACTTTAAAGAATAAACTGTACTTATTGACTAAGCCAAAAATTCTGAAAATTTTTTAGTAAGAAGATATCTGAGTCTAGTTTCATAGGAATTTAGCGGATCTTAATTCGGAGTTCCGTAGCTGAAGATATAAATAATTTTGTGACCATGACTCAAGTGGGGAACTTTGAATTAATATATAAATAAATGATGGAATTATAGATAATGTTACGTATAAGCATATTATACATTAAGGATGTGGAATGGAGAGGAGGAGGAAAATAAATGATTATTCAACTAGCATGAGTTTTCATTAAAAATTGCCAATTTGCATGTTTTAGGTTCAAGGACTAAATTGAATAAAAGTAATATTTTAAGCGTAAATTGGTAAAAATGTCAAAAAGTGACCAAATTGCATGAAATGAATTATTTTATTATTTAAATTAATAAATTGAATGAAATATTAATTTAGATCATGATTGGGTGGAAATTCAAGGAAAATAGAAAATTACCAAAATGTCCCTAAATTTTTGGTATTCCTGCAATTTAGTCTGGTAAGTTCGTGTAACTTGAATTGTATTCTTAAATGCTTGAAATGTATGTTATTGATGTGAATATGATTTGAATGTTCATTGTATGAAAATTAATTAAACATTAATATATTTGATAAAAAGGGGAATAATGCATTGAATGAATGTATGAATGGTTATCACACTATCCATTAATTCTATCTATAATTTTGGATGTTTTGATTCTGGTTATAATGACATGTATGAGTTAAATTGGCCAACGTTAGCTCATTAATGTTTTGATTTTGATTGATTTTAAATATGAATGCTTGATGAAATGAAATGTCTGTAAATTAATTTGTAAACTCCGGTAATGCTCTATAACCCTATTCTGGAGATGGATATGGGTTAGGGGTGTTACAGCATTGGTTCAAGCTAGGCTCTTCTAGAACGTAAAGCTGCCGGAGTTCTAAATCACGAACATTTCGTTGGTTGTTCGATCGGTAAGGGTTAGTTATTGGACGTTCCATAACTAATTTACACAAGGAAGAGTTGGTGTCCGAGGCGTCCTTGGTAGCTATAACTAGCTTATTCGAAAAGAGGAGTTCATCTAATTTCCAGGATCGGTTCAAAGATGAGGAAAAACCCGTGCCTGAAGCTGGGCTAAGTTTAATTAATTTCCCTTCAAATTTATTTAACTGTTTTTATTATTTTGTCTTCAGCTTTTAGTTTTTACGTATTTTATTTATTTATTTCAGGTTTCAAATTTTATCCCCCCGAACTTCTTGGGCACGACAACTGTCCTGACGTAAATCTGGTCAAGAGAGCAACAAGTAAACCCAGTCTCTGAGGGATCGACCTTACTCCCTATACTGCTTAAATTTGCAAATTAGGCGTAGGATTATATTGGTGGAATCGACACCTATCAGTTTTGGCGCCGTTGCCTGGGACTAGCAACACTTACAATTGTGTAAATCGTCTTCATGACTAGATCTCCATCCAGAGATCTCGAATACGACCCAGAGATCGAGAAATTGGTACAAGCACGACGAAAAGAGACAGAAGCTCTTAAACATGCAAAGGCAATTCAACGTGGAAAACAAGTCGAAGTGGTTGAACCTGAGACTGAAAGGAAGAAACAAATGACCCTGCCACTACATCAACTACTGCCACTAAAAAAGGTAAAACTTGTGTACCAACATCTTCACCCACTTGCATGACTGCACAAGATCAACCAATCAATGAACTGATCGATGTACTAATGGAGATCGACAAAGAAGGTGAGGAAGTTAACCTATGGAAAAGGAAGATGCGATACAAAGTCAGTGCTCGCAAGTCTTCAAAGAAGAATTGAATGAAGTGCCAACATTCTAGTCCAAGAAAGTTAAGTTTTTATTTTTTTTCTCATTCATTGCATAATTTTTTTATCATTTGTGTGCATATTCATACTTGTTATATACTGTTCATGATTTTACATGCATTGAGGACAATGAATCCCTTAGGTTTGGGGGTGTATTGTACATCCAGGTTGCATTTTATATTTAGTATGTTCATTTTGGTATATAGGATATTTTTCCATGGTATAATAACTATTGAAATACTGCTTTGTCTATAACAAGTATAGTTTTCCTTTATGATGTTCGATGATGAGCTTAAATTTTTTATTTTCCATATACCTAGCATAGTTAACAATGGATTGGGTGAAGTTAGGTTAGGCTAAGTTGCTTGGAAATTTATTTCTAAAAATAGGATGTCCTATACTTTGTTTTGTTTTTTGAAATATAGTAAGTATCTTTTAATGCCCTTAGGGATTTTTGAAACCAAACATTAGTTAAATTGCTATGGCATTTTGTTTAAGTATGAACTCCAATGCTTAGAGTTGCTAAGTAGGTCAACATCACTTTGTCTGTTCCATCATGATGTTAATTATAAAGAAGGGTCTAAGTAAGAGTGTGTGATATAATTTTAAGCTCATTCTGCTGTAGCAAAGGACTGAGTAGCTAAGGAGGTAGTTGTATGCTCCATCCATTTTTTTAGTTAAAGGCCTTAGCTTCATGAGTGACTTTTGGTTTAAATTGTGACATTATGAGGTACTCGGCAATTCGGTGTATGATCCATCATGATTGTCAAGTCAAAAACATTTTTTGTGACATGACTAAACCCCCTAATATGGTTTCCATTAAAAAAAAAGAAAAGAAAAGGAAAAGAAAATAAAGAAAAGAAAAAAAATGGAAATTAAATATATGAAAATGTGAATAATATATTTTGATATGGGCTTAAAGCAAGTGACTTCTGTTTAGGTAACGAATGAACTAAGTGAATAAAAAGATATTTACTATATGACAAAAGAAAGAATGTATGGGCATTTAGGAAATTTTGTTTTTAGGGAGAAATTTTTGCATTGCCTTTACTAAACAAACCTTTGACCTTCGAATTAGTTTTAGGAAAAGAGAATATTGCTGAGAACGGAGGTATAAATTGTTTTTCAAATAGCTAGGCAGTACAAGAAGGTTCTTTCTTTTTTGCTAAGGCAAAATGGGTACATTCATGCATTTTGGTGTATTTTGCTTAAGGACGAGCAATAACTCAAGTTTGGGGGTGTCATAACTCTTGAGAAGAGTTATATTTCATGTACTTAAGTACATTTATACCTAGCTAATTGCTTGTACTTAAGTAAATTTTGCTGCATTTCAGGACATTTTAGTTAACATTTTTAATATTGTATTAGGACTTGGACTATATTGGAATTAGGTGCTTTTAATCGCTTACGATGGAGTTTTTTGTGTGTTCGTGTGGCAGGAACTGGTTTTGGAACGAGGAAATAAATGAGTGACATTTTTTCAGGGCAAAGTGCAGATAGTTTGTTAGCACGGATGCTATGGCAATGCCAAGAAGACCAAGTTAACATTTTTCGCGCAACAATCCCAGCTCAACTTCAAACTTGGAGCAAATAAGTCCCCCTAAAAGCGGAGAAGATAATCACGAGCTGTTAGTCGACCCTAGCCTAATCTATCTATAAAATTTGAAGAAGGGAACCTCACAAATGGAGAACAAAAAAAAAGTGGGAGAGATCCTTAGGCGTGAATAAGGGTTTGGCTGCGCAAAGGAAAGGAAGTGAAGGACAGTCCTTTTCAGCCATCATAGGACACTGTGCAGCTAAAGTGTGGACTGGACAAGCGAAAGCTATGTCCAAAATTTCTTTCGTTATTTCTTTAGTGTCCTTCAAAATATTGAATAAGTAGTTGAACACAATGTCAGATGATATTTTGGTTTGGAATTTTATTTCCCAGCCTATAAGCTAAGTCTCATAGGGTTGGGATTATTTTCGATGAAACCTTAAACTATTGTTATGGATGCAATATATATCTCATTTACTTTATTTTTCATTAGATTATTCTTATTTGCTAATTAAAATGCTAACGATCTCTAGATATAGAAGACTGCTCGCATACTTATAAACTGATTCTATTTTCGAAAGGGTTGGATTGGTTGGATTAAAATTAAATGAAATGAGCAACTATTTGATAGACACTTGTAGTCGAGTCTAGACATAGAGTCAAAATCATACAGAAGGAACCCATGCAAAATATCTAAAAAGCCTATAGACATGGGCAAGGTAACTAGAGGTTTTGCTCTTGCGAGAGGTAGGCCATTTTAGAACTCTTTTGTGCAGCAAAGTAGATATGATTTTACCAAGGCATTATTGATAGTGAGGGCATTTACTATAAATTTGGCATGTATATAGGTTGATCATATTTACAATAAATTTGGCATGATAGTAGATGATTTTAATTTTTTTATTAGACTACTAAGTTCTATATATTACATTGTAAATATGCATTGGGAAATTAAATGTACCAAATGATATAGAGAATACAGGGAAACGAGCATGCTAGTATGTATGATAGATTATTGAATTTGTGATTGTTTGATTGGCTAAATTTGTGAATATTGAGATACCTAGGGATGACATAAGGCATTGTTGGTATACACTCAGAGCCAAAAAGCTAACCTTGTTTATTCATCTTTAGTACCTATATTTGAGCCAGAAAACACTTCTTGGTAAACCTTCATGCAAAACTCAAGCCAGAAATGGTAATTTGTATTTACCTTTTTCCTTGGTCCTGAATTACACAACTATAGACGTCTGGCCATACATGTTGAGGGTTAAGTAGATACATTACGATGCATTTTGTAAAAATAGAGTAAAAAAGGAAGGATCAGTGTGATATAGTAATTATAGGTTAGCCTATAAGTGTAAAAGAAAAGAAAATTGCAAAAAATCAAAATCAAAACGAGTAGAAAAAGTACTTGAAAAGTAAAAGCATTTGTGAGTGAGATATATTAAAAAAGAAAAAGGTGACAGTCACAAAAATAGAAAAACTCATTTATTAGTGCACAGAAACTGATGAGCTATCCATAGTTGTTGTATTATGTTGTGATTTCCTATGTGGTGAAATAAGGAAGGCGAGAGAAAGAGAAATAAGGCAGTGAGCGGGTAAGGGTCACTAATGGGGAGAATAAGGAACAATACGATGTGTCAAACTATTTTCGTGCTTGAAACTATTTTGATGCTTACTATTCTTGAATTCCATAACTATCCTAAGCATCAAAATGTTGCAAGCTGAAAAGCCTTATGTGATTTTAGGTAGAATTATTCTTGAATTAACATCATATTAAATAAGTTTATATTTGTATTCTGCTAGGATAATCAAATTACCTATATAATTTATGGATGGATCTATAAATTTGAAGACATTAATGCTTGTATACTTTTTAATATACTAAACTTAGGTGTTTGATGTCAAAAGTGGTAATTCATTTATATATTATGTCAATATTATGTGTAAATATAAACTGCCTAGTTATGCAACAACTCGTTTTCAGTGATATCGGAATAGTGGTTTCTAGACCACAAATCTAACAAGTAAATGATTATTTTATTATTATTTTAATGTTTACGAGATTTTATTAAGGTTGTATTAAAATTTCCTTAAGAGATTTTGAAGCTTGCATTGTTAATTAAGTAAAAAGGACTAAATCATAAAAAAGGGTAAAATTTGAGTTATACTAATTAAAAGGGTTAAATGGATATGGAACCTTAAACTAAAGTACTTAAATGGTAATTAGTGGATAGTTATGGACAAGGTTTTATTGAAATTTTGGTTGTTTTTAAATGGCAAAATGGTAAAATGGTAAATAAAGTTAAAAACAAATAGGCTTAAATCATCATCTTCCTCCCACTTGCTTCTTCTTAATAGATTCTTCAATGGAGGAATAGCTAGGGTTAAGCCAAGCATTGTTTCACTTGGATGGCATGTAGTTTTGTCCCATTTTTAATGATTTTTTATGTTTTTGAGATCGTTTTAGCTTAATCTTGCTAGCCTGGGGATCAATTTGTAAAATTGTTAAAGTTTGAGGGTTATGCCATGTATGTTATTGAATTTTTTTGATGTTAAATGGTAGATTATGAATCATTGTTGAAAAATAAACAAGTTTTACAAAGTTATTTTTTATGAAATTTAGAATTAGGGACTAATTTGTTAGAGGTATAAATTTTAGAATTTTATTATGAAATGATTATAAATATGGATTGTTTCAAGGTCCCTTGCATGTTTAGTTAACATGGATTTAGATTAAAATGGTTAGATTTTAAGTTATAAGTCTAAGGACTAAATTGTGAAAAAGTTAAAATGTTAGGGAAAAATAGTAGTTTTTCATAAATATGAAATGTGGGTTAAATTGAATACTAGAAGTATTAAAGTGATTGAAATTGTGTATTTAGATCGAGATAAACCACGTACAGACCTAGATTGAGGCAAGCAAAAGCTTCGGATTAGCTCGATTTAACTTCTATGTCCCTAGTCATCGAGGTCAGTTCGTATGAATGGTTATCGTATTAATGTTTTCAAATCGTATGTTATTATGTTATTTATAATGTAAATTGATCGATGTATAAACAAATCAATGCTATAACAGTTATCGAGTCCTGGTTGAACCTTAGGAATTTGTAGGATACAAATGACATGTCATTAGGGATTTCATGTTTCGGGTGCTGGTCTTGAATGTCCTATCGATGGTTGAGGTCCTGCATTTATTACATATACTCCACAGCTCATGTGAGCAGCATCGTGTAGCTTACATTCTAACCCGCAGCTCGTGTGAGCAATGATGTAAAGGAAAGGTTATGGTCATATGTAAAGGCACACTTCGTGTGAGCTTTCCCAAGTATCCGATGAAAATCTAGATGGTTCAACGGGCAAGAAAAGGGAACGGAAAGGTAAGTATGCAATTGTATTGAATCATGGAATTATGAAACATTAAAGATGTAAAGGTTATGTTTACATATGATGCAAGTGTACTTGCTTGTAGATTGATGATGTTGTTTAGGCTTATGCCAAGCTTGTGGTTATGGTTGATTTTTATGCTTATGTTTTATACTATACAAATGAAATGGTAAGTTAAGTTTGGTTTATACGAGCTTTGTAACACCCCTAACCCGAATCCCTCGCCAAAATAGGGTTACGAAGTATTACCAGAGTTTTCATTTCAAAACGAACAAAAATTATAAATATTTCAATTCATATCATTAATTATATCAAAACCAATCCAGAACATGCATATCGTCCCTTACATGAGCCCTCGAGGCCCTAAAAACACATTAGAAATGAATCGGGACTAAATCTGAAACATATGGAATTTTTAGGAAAAAGATGAAAATTTTCAAAACTGTAGGGATCACACGATTGTGTGACTAGACTACGTGGCTCACACGGTTGAAAGACATACCCGTGTCTCAGGCCGTGTGGACATTCAAAGTAGGGACACACGGCCGTCCTAGCTCGTGCCTGTGCTCTTGTAACTCATTGACTTGGGTCACATTCCAAAGCCACACAGTTGTGTGCCAAGACGTGTGCTAGGCCGTGTAACAGCCTGTTTTGTAACCTTTTGAAAGCTACAGGGTGCACACGCCCATGTAGCCTGGCCGTCCTAGCTGTATGGACGAAAAATAGGCCATTTCCAAGCCATTTTTCTCACCCATTCAAGCACATACCAACAACCAAATTTCCACATATAAACAAGCCTTCAAATTTCCCTAATAACATGTATCATCAAGCTACCCAATTAAGGTATATAAACATACAACCAATATGCCTAAAAGGCACCTCAATCACAGCAATTAAACATGTACAATTATATGCACAGTTTGGCCAAATGTTCAACTAACCTTTAGCTAACTTATTGCCAAAACATACCATTTTGTTTACCTATCAATTTCATACCAAAAAGTACCAAATATACCAATTAACATTAGCATCATAAACCATAAAGCAAACTACATGTTTCATACCAAAATGACTATGTTCAACTTCCATCACCTAAGCATCATAAGAACTATAAAATCAACCATCATAAGGTCACATATATATATCAACATAACAACCATTACAAGGCCCAAATATATACATGCCAACTTACTAACAACTCTTTCATAAGAAAATGCCATAAACACAAGCCAAAACAAATGGCTACATCATCAACCAAAAATACCTATACATGTGCATATTTAACCAATAATCACTTCACTTGTTTCCATGCCAAAACATAACATAATTGATATATAATCAACATATCATATTAGATTCAAAACCTTTCCAAAACATACCATATCTTGACCATGTTGAGGTCAATTCAGCATATATCAATTTGGCCATTCAAACATGCTTTGACACATTATCAAATTAACACATATCAATAAGGCACCAAATGTACCAAGACTACATCAGCCAAAATGACATATACATGCCAAACACATCAACTAACATTTAACTAATCATCAACCTTAATTTCACTTCTACATGTCATTATAACCTTAACAAAGGCATCAAAATCTATTGATATAATTTATGGATAGTGTGATAGATCTTCGATGAACTTCCAACCCAATCAAGCTTCCGATAATTTGAAAAGTAAGGAAAAACAACTACGTAAGCAAAGAATGCTTAGTAAGCTCGTATAAACTTTATTCATATCAATCTATTTCAAATATGAAATTTGTACATATCAAGAATAATCCTATACCGATACTGCAAGATTCATGAAACCATATTCAACAACTCACAAAGTGAATAAATCCACAACATCATATATGCATATCATCCCTAGCATAGCAGGATTTTAAATAACTTTAAACCCTTTCAAATTTTCTTATTTTCATTAGCATTTCATTACTTTCCATTGCATTTACTTTCTTTAACTTAAATAACAACATCAATTCAACTCATCATTCCCTTTTTCATCATTTTACACTTCAAGTATAAACTTACTATTTCATTACCTTTCCACACCCGTTTCATATACATAACACACAAGACATACACATATAATTCAACCATAACCACAAGCTAGTGCATTTAAACATAGCTCTTTTGAGAATTAACCACATGATAAATCATTTTATAAGAAATTTCATAATTTAAACCTTACCACTTTTTCATGAACACAAGCACATTTCCATTTGGGCTCTTACAATTTCAATGCAACTTATAAGTAAACATAATATCATTCAACCAATAGCTCGGCACATGCCTAAGCATCAAACAACAACACATGTTAGCATACTTGAACATATTTCATATAAATTAAAACATGGATAACCATTTATTTTCAATATGTAACACATGAGTTTATTACTCATCTCAACTCACATAATTTCCATGTATCATCATATCAAGGTTGTTCATATATGTACATGTCATAATACATATCATTCTCTTACTGTTTCTTATCTGAATAATGCCCATTGAACCATTTAGAATACCGTTGGATACCCGAGATAGCTCACACATAGTGTGCTAACTCATATAACTGTAATCTGTGAATTCCTGTACATGTATGCTCACACGAGCTCTAAATAAGAATGCTCACACGAGCTGTGGGTCGAAACGTAGCTACACGATACTGCTCATACGAGCTGTGGAGTATCCGCAACACATATCAGACCTCAGCCATCGGTAGAACATTCAAGACTAGCACCCGATTCATGTAAACCCTAATGACAAGTCATTTGTATCTTACAAATTCCAAAGGTTCAAATAGGGTTCGGTAATCGTCAAACGTCGTTGGATTTACGTTGTTTCATGACACAGTAAATTGAATAGCACTATATATATATTGATTTAATTACAATATAATCACATATTAAAATTCAATTTAATCAAAATTATACAGAATACAGTTCATACGAACTTACCTGGCTAAGTTGCAGGAATACCAAAGTTTAGGGGCATTTCGATAATTTTCTATTTTCCTCAGCTTTCCACTCGATCTTCATCTAAATTAATAATTTCATTAAATATATTAATTTAGACAATAAAAAATTCATTTTTTGCAATTTAGTCATTTTTAACATTTTTACAAAATTGCCTTTAAAGTTTTAATTTTATTCAATTTAGTCTCTAAGCCCAAAACATGCAAATTAACCATTTTTACCCAAATTTGATCTTATTTGAATATTGATGGTATCCAAAACAGCCCAATTATGCAACAATTTCACATTAAATCCTTGTACTTTTATTAATTTAACAATTTAGTCCCTAATCAAAAAATTCATCAAAAATCACTTAATAAAATACTTTTAAATATCAATCAACATTTTAAATTCATCATTTAACATCTAAAATCACAAGTTTCATCAATGGAAACATTCAAAATCTTTAACAGTTTCAAAATCGAAGGTACGGGTTATCTGGACCTAGTTGCAACGATATCAAAAACATAAAAATTAATGAAAGTAGGGCTAAAACGGACTTACATGCACCATCACAAGGTAAGCCGAAGCTTCAAGCTCTTTCATAGAGTTTTTCTCCATTCAAAATCGGTGAAGAAGACATTAACATGATGACAAAACATTTTGGTTTTATTTTATTTTAATAATTATCAAATTACCATATTAACCTTAGTTAATAAATAAAACACCAAAGTCATGTCCATATTTGTCCACTAACTTCTTGAATGGTATAATTACCATATAAATCCCTTTTTCATTATTCAATTAACCATTTAATCACTCAAATCAAATAGTGATCAAATTTTACATCTTTTATGATTTAGTCCTTTTTAATTAATTAACTATCGAAACGTTAAAATGTTTCAATGAAACTTTAATACCACCTTAATGATACTCTATAAATATTTATACAAATATTTACAACTCGGTTTATAGACACGAACTCCCGATACCTCATTTTCTAAAACTATTTGACTTAAGGTCTTACCACTTGAACTTAATAAATCACTTTTATAACAAAAATCACTATATCAAAAACCTTTTTAAAACCATGTTTGACTCATGAATATTAAATAATACTTACAAAGTTACTCATCAGATTTGGTGGCCCCAAAACCACTATTTTCGACACCACTGAATAATGGGTTGTTACAAGCTTACTAAGCTTTATTTGCTTACGTAGTTTCTTTTCCATGATTTGTAGATTATCAGAAGCTTGATTTGGTTAGAAGCTCATCAAAGTAGTTTCTTTTCCATGTTTTATAGACTATCCAGAAGTCAATTTGGTAGTTTTTATGTATTTTGGCCAAGGTTTGTAATGATATGTATAGGATGGTTTATTATGATGTTTTTGGTGAACATGTAACATGGTAACTTGATATGTTTGTGCTTGGATGCTTATGGATTGTTAATGAACTTACAATGCTTGTTTAGGTAGCTTGATACTGGTCTTTCATGCTATGTTTTGTATGTTTTAAAAATGCCTAATTGAGGTATGTCCTAATACCTAAATGGCATAGAATTGTATGCATGGAATTAAGCATCTAAACATGTCTAAGTAAGTGTTTGGCTGTTGTTTGTGGTGCCTTTGAATGGCATATTGGTTAGTTGAATTAGGTATTTCTAAGTCCTCGAGGACTCGATTTAGGGATAGTATGTATGTATATGATTGATATATGATATGTTTATGTTATTGAATGTAATTAAGTTTAAATGTTTTGATTGTACGGTAATGCTCTGTAACCCTAATTTGGCGATGGATATGGGTTAGGGGTGTTACAAGCTATGTATTCTAGAGCCAACATTTGTACTATACTTGCTCAAGGGTCCTCTTTTAATTTACTATTTGTTTGACATGCTTGAGGATAAGCAATAACTAAAGTATGGGGGAGTTTGATCTGCCACAACTTGATGTAGCATATTAAATTAGTTTTCACACTTGAGGAGCTTGAATATGAGAATTTCATTATGTTTTAATTAAATTTTCATAGTTTATTCTAAATGCAATAAAAAGTGTATTATGAGTCTTTTCTTGACTTAGGGGCCGAATATGGCCTAAAGGTGAGCTAATATACTTAGTGAGTGTGTAGGAGACCATCAGAGGATGTATAAACTCAATACCGATCGCTGTGTTACAACACTTGAAGTTTGATGTTACAACATAGGGAGCAGAATGCAAGCATATCGAGACTGCCCTCGGTGTTGTGACACAACCATGGGATGTCACGACACACCCCTGAAGCTACCCTGAACCTGAGTATACTACTTTCGATGTCACGACATAGGCATTAGGGTATCTTAACATTGGTCCTGTATAGGTGATATTTACAAGCTAGGGGCATTTTGGTCCACATAATCAAATATTTAACACAAGAACGTTAGCTGACCTAGGGTTGAGGACGACGCTAACCCTAACTCTATAGATAATTTCAGACTTTAAGCTTTTCTTTATAATTTCAGTTCTTAGTTTTAGGCTTGGGTTTATTGCTAGTTCTTTTATTTTTTTGTTCTTCGAAGAACATGGTTTGTAAACGTGATCAAACGTTAGTGGATTGTTTGCACTTCATCTATAAAATACGAATAGGATTCTCTAAACTCTATTCTTGATTTTTTATTCATGTTTATCTTTATATTCAAGTTTATTATGTTCATGAGATCTATGAAGAACTAATCCTCTTATGGGGGATTATCGAGTGGAGGTGTGATTAATTGATTCTTATGTAGGGATTTATTAGAGGGTCAACTGTTTGAGAGAGGAAAATCTTAAACCTTAAGCTTGACAACCTTAGGAAGTCATTTAGGTGGGAATTAACCTAAAATTGGTATAGCATATCTGTGAAGACCTTACCCCAAACATGTTTTGACTGTGAGTTGAGATATAAGTAGTTCTTGTCAAGTCATTAGTTTAGTGGAAGATCGAGAGATCCTACTAGGGTAATGACTAGTTGATTGAATAGAAACCCAAAATAAGAATTAGTTATGATTACCAAAGCAAGCTAATCACTCATGCCTAGAATTGATCAAAGTCTATAAATTAGGATTTTCAAAGTTATTTATATTTCGGCTTTTGTTATCTATATTTTATTATTTATAAAAAATTAAAAATATTTTATTTTATGTTTTATTATACTATAATTTATTTAAATTACTAATTAGATCTATTTGTGGTTATGTTAGTATTAGTTTAGTGCTGGCCTCCCTTGGGACAATCCTAAAAGTACTTACCTAATTCGTTGTAACTATATTACAACTTGACCCGTATACTTGCTGACACAGCTTACTTCATATCTTTTATGTAAGATTCTTACTCTAGATGTTGGTACATCTAGAGGCGGTCATCTTCCAATACTGTCTGCAAGGGTTAAGTCCCAATGGCCACCAAGCTAATCACCTTTTATTTTGGGTGGATTCTTAAAATGTCATTTCGACTGAAATAGCCTTGCCCCACAACTCCAATGAAGATCTGCCACAAATTTTAGTGGGGAGGATGAGGGAGCCTCCCTTCTTTTTCTACAATCATCGTGGATTACGTCCACGCCATTGGAATATCATTTGCCATGCGTTCTCCTAGTCAAGCTAATTCTCCCATTACTATTGTAGGGTCCATTTCTAATTCTCATACTTCTACACTCATTCCTGTAAACATGGACGTATTAGCCTTATTAGATTCGGTGCACGAGAATAAAGGTGTTATTTTTGCCTCATCAAGAACAATAGCTGATAGGAGAACTCAAAAGAGGCCAAGGGTGGATGGAAGCACCGAACATATAAAAGACAGTGACTGCCCACAACTGACTCGATGTAGACTTAAGAAAGGGCATGTTCCCCCGAGAGCCAAAACTCCTTCTGATCTTATCCTTCCTCTTGTTCATGCCCGGCTAGTAGAGTCCACCAACTTTGTAGACTCTCCAGTCCACGCTGCTAATCCCCTTGCAGATGAAATCCCATAAAAAGCAATACACCAAAGCCAGCCAAAGGTTACTCTTGGTTCCTTACCCAATAATGCTCCAACTGGTGAAGTAGATGGACTTTTCCCATGGCGGGATCTCTTGTGCTTAGGGCAGCATCCCTTCTCATTGGAAATTATCCAATAGTAGTAAAACAACATCTTGCCTTAGCAGGTCAAAGAGGCTCTCCACTCTTCACTTTCTTCAAATTCTCAATTATCCCCACTCTCTTACTGGTGAGGTCCATACAATCCTAAGTAGCTGAATATGGGCTTATGAGCTGAGCCCTTTAGGAGATTTGTATTCAAAATATCGTTAAATAGATGGGCTTGGAGAAAATTGTGCATTCTAGCAAATAGTACTTAGCTCAACTACGCCAGGCTTATGAGGTAACCCTCAGCCAAATTAAAAATCTTCATTCTTGTGTTTTTCCTTGGAAGACCAAATATGTAAGTTTAGAAGGTCGGGCCAAACAGATGGAGGAAAACATCAATCAGCTAAAGGTCCAAGAGTCCTCTTGGAAGGAGCAATTCAAATCCCAAGAGCAACTTCACTTATTAGAGTTAGAGTGTCTACACCAATCCAACGAGGAAGCTCTGAGAAAGTCCCAAGAGGACACAAACAAATATCTAACAGAGGCTTTGCTCTTACTGACGTTCAATCTAGTCCTTCACGTCTAAGTTTCTGTAGGCTCTCTTAACTTTTAGTCAGGTGAACTTCAACTGTCTACAGAAAGTCATCCCAGATTCCTTAAAATTCAACGTTTATAATCTTAAAAGCGAAGATTGGAAAAGTTCCAAAGGGAATGGAAGCAATCAGTCAACTTCTTCATTCCCACTTAGTTGGAAATAGAGGAGGAGGATTTAGAATATTGAAATGATCTGAAAGAAGTCCCCAGATAATGCCCCTAGCAAGAAGAAGCCCCCACCGAACCAATAAACCAGCAAGTTGAGGAGGGAAATTGAAAATTTTCTTCTTTCCTTGTGGTCAATTTCTTTGCTTAGTTTGTATGAACTTCCTTATCTTATCAATGCAATTATTATTTTCCTTCCCCATTGTCTCACTGACCTAATACTAATAGTATACCAAATTATTGGCCATACAAAGTCTTTTAACTTATCTAAGGGACTAAGCCAGGTTGGCGTATTATGCATACAGAGCTGACTCAAACTCAAGTTCCAGAGGATCGACTAAACCGAAAGCTCTAATACCAATTAACTTGTAATGATCTATACTTGACCTGATTTATTGGATCCGAATATATGGTGTCACATACTAAACAAACAAATTTTTAAAACTGGTGTAGGCCCTTCTGAATATACCCTTTATTTATTTATTTTCTAAATCAAAGATTTTCATTGAAACATTTATAAATTTACCACAGTTTCTCAGATATTAGTATAAGACATTACAACTTAAATCTAAAAAAATCATATTTAATAGTGGTTTAAAGACACTATTAATAATATTTCCAAAAGTTCTTCTCTTTTTGCATAATATTGACCTACAAATAGACATTAAGGCGCATTCTTAGCTTGGTCCCTTCAGGTGAACTAGTTCAAACCTAATAACCTTTATCTCAGCATAGAGTTATTATTTCAACAGTCATTCTCAACAGTCATTCTCAATCCAATAGAAGAAATAAAAGGTTGAATCATTCATAGATTAAATTAGGTTTTAGCCCTATCTTCTCGAAGAAGAAATGAACATTTTTGTTAAAAGAAAAACTAGAACATAAAGTAGAAAATAAATTCACCAGGAATGTCTTCCCCCTTTTACCAAATGTAAACTCCCTATCCCCCTACTCATGTGCAAGGCCCAATTTCAGACCCATAAATGTAATGGGTTCACACTACCTCAAGGCCCAACAATAATGTCAAAGGCCAAACAAATCAAACCAAGATTCTATCAAAGACAAGATTCGAGGACGAATCTTTTCAAGGAAAGGGGGAATGATACATGCATGGATGGGGTGAAATTTATTAAATTAAATTCACCAAAGCTGCCAATTTTCAAGTTTGGGAAATCAACAGATTCGCAACGACAATTTGGATGGGATCCATTCATTTCTAGGTTGAGATGTCTTCATGGTGTTTAAATATCTATCTCTTCGCTTCGAAACACACTTTGAATCATTGGATTTTGAGTTTGGGAGCTCAAGTTATGATCGTTTTAGAGAAAATTGTACGAGTAGAATTTTTAGACGGTATTATAACGGGAATTACGAGTTTCAGACTTTTAATTCGAGTTTAAATCATATTGGGATCGGGTTTTGGGCTAAATTTTTATTATATAAGAGCCCAATATTATATTTATTAGCTCTTATTATTTTCTTATTTTCTTATTTCTTATTCCAAATTTTAAAAATTATTAAGTAGTTTTAAGTTATTTAGGAGTTTATTTAGCTAGCTTATATAGAAGCCTTTTCATTGTACACAAATGACACAATTCATTATTATTAAACTTCTCTTTTGAGTTCATAAATTCTCTTTGAGTTTTTCTTTTCAAGAATTTCTCTTGATTTTTCTTTTAGAAGAGTTTTAACAATCTTTTCAAATTGTGGGGATCATATTCAAACTTTTTCTTGCCAAATTTTCTATAATGGAGGGAAAATTAGAGCCGCTTGAAGGTGGTTATGGATTCTTTGTGTTTCCAAGGCTTCTTAAGACTTCTACATGCCACGTTCTATCTTTTCCATCTATCTTCTTTACTTTCTTCTTTATTGTTCTAATATTTGATTTGTTGTTCTATTTTATTTATCTTAGTTATTTATTTTAACTATTTTATCTGACTTAGATTTGGCTGCGTTTCATGTTGTGTCAAAATCCAAGTTTCTTTCTGAATGTCTGGAGACCTAAGTCAAATTCGCGACTAGGAAAAACTTTACGATCTGCTTTCGCATTCATCCACACTCATCTTTATCAATTTTGTATCATTTGGTATTATATTTGAGCGTTTTAGGTGTTCTTTTTGTTCTTATAAACTGATTTCCATCAAACAGCCTAAATACAATTTTTTTACCTAGAAAGTGTTACGAGTGAAATGATATGCGAACTGTGCAAGTATACACGTCGAATCAAGTAATAAAGTGATAAGTTAGATTGTCTCCACAGTGATCGGTTAGTTAAAAAATGGTCGAGTTATTATAATGAGTATGATTAATGTTATGACAAAAATAATTATAAGAATGCAGTTGTAATTTGAAGGAATAATGATGTGTGCAGTATGTGTAACTGATAAATAATGGAAAATGCTATAATAAGACAAGAGTAAGAATGCAATGGAAAATATGAGACTAAATTATGCGAATAATATGCAAATTAACAAGTAAACAACTAAAAATGATATGGTGAAGATGCCACGGAAAATGATAGAGGGTCTACGAAATTGATTTTAAAGGCTGAGATTACTAAGAATCTGCCCTTTCTGACAGTAATGCCTTGCCAAAAACATACTCAATCTACTACTTAGAAGAGTTCAAAAATGGTCTACTTCTTCCAAGAACAAAGACCTTAAGTTACCTTTGCTTAAGCGATATATGTTTATAGGCTTTTAGCATGGTACCCTACATTGTTTTGTTTTCTTTCCGTATGAACACTGCTCTATGTCTAGAGGCAGCTACAAATATTCGGTCGAACACTTTCTCATATAATTCAATTTCAATCTCATTAACCTAACCTTGTCAGAATTAGATTAATTTAATGAACAAGTAGTACATCCATTTATGTCTAGATTTTGCAAACATAAAATTTTGTAATAAAAAAACCATTAAATGAAATAGTGTAGTAAAATAGATATACGCTTCAGTCATTGAAGAAAATAAGAGTTTCACCAAGTAACCCCAACCCTATGAGATTTAGCTCATGGGTTGGCAATTAAAAATCAAATCCAAAGTGTCATTCAACATCGATTTCATCAAATCAATTCACGAAGAGTAACCAATAAATAACAGAAGAACTTCAGGAAGATAACTTCTGCTTATCCAACCCACACTCCAGGGATGCAGTGTCCTATGGTGGCTAAGAAGGACTGCCTTCGTCTTCGTCTTCCCATCACTACTCAGACGCTACCCTCTATTTTTTTCCTTAAGGATCTCCCTTTTTTTCTCTTTTATTTTTCTGCCACCTTTAGGGTTTCATCCTTTGGCTTTTATAATCGTTTTCCCTAGGGTAAATCCAATAGCCCGTGATTTTCTTCCCTCTTTTTTAGGCAGATATATTTGGTACAAGTTCAACTAGGCCTAAGACTGGTACCTTTGAGTGATGACTGGACATCTTACCGGCATTGCCACGAATTCGTGTTGACAAACTGTCCAACCTTTTACCCTGGCAAACCTTCACTCCTTTACTTCTTATTCCCCAGCCTGCACCTACTAATCCACCACCACACACAACCCTTCCACAAGTAATTTAAAAATAACTAACATTTAAGTATAGCCCAAGCTCCTAATGTAATGCTAAAACAAGAAAAATACTAATGGAATGTCCTAAAATGCAACTAAATGTACGTAAGTACAGACAATTAGCTAGATCTAAAGGCATGAAATATAACTCTTTTCAAGAGTTACCACAACCTCAAACTTGAGTTATTTGCTTGTCCTTAAGCAAAATGTGCATGAATGCAACAATTTTTGCCTATGCACATAACCACCTTGTACTTCTAATCCATTCAAAGAACAATATATACTTCAGTTCTTAGCAATCTTCTTTCTCTAAAAACTTGTTGAGTTTCAAAGGTTTACTCAACAAAGGTGGTGCATAAAATTGCTCCCTAAAAACAAAATTTTCTAAGTACCCATGTGTGCTTTCTGGCCGTAGAAAACATCTCCTAATTTACTCAGTTCATTTGTTACCTAAACTCAAGTTACTTTGTAACCCTTGCTCTAAGCCTACTCAAATTATTTATTTGTATTTATTTGTATTTATTTTCTTTTTATTTTTGTTTTTAAAAGTATATTAGGGGATTTAGTATGTCACAAAATTCTTTGACTTGATAATCACAATGAAGTATACACTGAATTACCTAGTACACAATCATATCACAATTTAAATAAAAATCACTCTTAAAGCTAAGGCTTTTAACTTAAAAGATGGATGGAGCAAACAACTACCTTCTTAGCTACTCAGCCTGTTACTACAGTGGAGTGCCCCTTATTTCCTTTTTTTATTATGTGCTCTTACTTAAGTTCATTAAAAGATACTTGTTATAGTCCAAAAATAACTAAGGTTAGGACATAGTATTTTTAGGAGGTAATCTTCAAGCAGCCTAACCTAAGCTAAATTCACCTAATCCCTTGTAACATGTTCTCAGTGTATTGAAGAATTTACACTCATTATCGAACATCATAAGTTAAGAATGTACTCCATATTGGCAAAACACTTAGCAGTTATGTGGCAGTGGCAAAACAAATTTAATGAGACTAGAATGAGCAGACATTCTAGATATATAATGCAACCTAAATGCACAATACACCTCCAAACCTAAGGAATGCATTGTCTTTAATGCATGTACAGATATGTAACATAAAAATAAAAATATAGATATGTACAGCAAATGTCAAGGTAAAAGAAATAAAATGCATGAGGTAGGGGAAAACACATACCTAGCTTGGATTAGAGTGTAGTTACTTCATTTGGCCCGGCGAGTGGATTTATGAGCATTGACTTTATACCGCAGCTTCCTCTTCATGGGGTTCATTTCATCCCCTTCCTTATCAGTTTTTGTGAGCTCATCAATATGATGATCGAAGTCACGATCTTGTGCAGTCGTGGAAGCTGGTAGGATGGGTGGAATAAGGTCCTTACTTTTCGTGGTGGCAGTGGTAGTTTCATCTGTCTTTTTTTCTTCTTCATTCTCAAGATCTAATAATGTCATCTTTTAAGGCTCTTCAGCAAAAGTTTCCTCTTCATCAGTAGTGGTACCCAAATTCGCGGATTCAGCTTTGGTAGCAGGAGTTTGAGCTTGCTCCTTTGCAACTTCAGGAATTGGGTGTCTCCCAAATATGCATATTTTAAATGTTGTGGCAAAGGTTTGAACTCCAGTGTGAGAAGTTCCTCTATAGAAGGTTTAGGAGGATTAAAAGAGCAATTTGATAAATCTATGGATTCAAACTTCTTCGCTGGTCTATTCGTAAACTGCTTAGCTTCCATAAGTTCATTAATGTCCAAAAAAATTACTGTGTCACTCCGTTCAAGTGAGTCTTCATCACTATCAGAATTTCTATGGAAAATTTTGCAAACTCTTCCTCTACTGTTTTTTCTATCAACCTAATGGCATGCCATTCTTCATTCTCATCAACACATTGCAAGGCATCAAATACATTGAAAGTCGTTTACTAATCATTTACCCTCATGGTCAGTTCACCTTTCTGCATATTAATTAAAGTCCTCCCAATAGCAAGAAAAGGTCGCTTAGACAACAAGATGTTCTTGAAGATACTTTGCGGCTTAAATTATTCCCATACTCTTTGAGAGGTCCTGCAAGAGCATGATTAAAAGCTTTGCTGTCGGGAATAGTGGCATCATGGAATGATCTTTGCTAGAGATTTTTGCTACAGTATAATCCACCAAATATGAATGCCAAGCCTAGAAATGACATTACATCTTTTTGAAAATCAGAGGATGAAACGCTATATGAAGCTTGGGAACAATTTCAAGAATTACTTTAGAAATGTTGGATGCATGGATTCCAGCACTGAATATAGATGGAGATATTTTACAATGGGCTGAATTCGCAGACGAGGATGGTAGTTGATGCTTCTACCAATGGTACCTTGTTGGGTAAATCTTATAATGAAGCATATAAGATTTTGGAAAATATTGCTAACAATTTTTCTATTACCTCAAATTTTTCTTTGTCAACTTCAATCCCTCACTACGATATCCTATGCCCTAGAATAATTCCTTCACGTGTCAGGAAGTGACATTTTTCTCAATTCAAAACAAGATTTGTTTCTTTACAACGACACAAAACCAATTCCAAATTTTTTAAGGAATCCTCAAAATCATTGCCAAACACAGAGAAATCATCCATTAAGACTTTAAGGAAATTTTCCACCATGTCTGAGAATATGACCATCATACAACACTTGATAGAGGCTTGTGTGCGGACCAAGATCGAGTTGTCAAGTCACGAGAAAATCCTACGAAAGCTTTAGACGCTTAGATCTGAAACGAAATAGCAAAACTAATTTAGATTCAATTAGATCAGAAACGAAAATAACCAAAACAATAAAAGATCAGCCAAGAATTAAAAACACTTATAGATAGATAATCTTGGAAGCCAAGAACACAGAATTGAATTCAATAAAGGCCCCAAACAGTCGAATCTGAAAAGAAGAACCCAAAAATCAGCAAATTAAACTTTAAACTCGGTAGATCACGAAATCAATTAGATCTAGGGTTTGGACGGCAAGAAAGAGGGGTTTTGTGAAATCAAAACATTTCTTGTTGTCCAAGGGTGGTGCCGAACAGATTCTTGAAGGTTGAACAGGGCTGGAAACGCAGCAAGAGAGTTTAAACAAGTTAGATATTGAAAACGACACAAGCAGAAAATTAAAAGATTGAATAGCAAGAAAAATAAAGATAAAGTCCTAAGAAGCCTTGAAATCGAGAAAGATTTCACAACTCCCTTCAAACGGCTCTAATCTCCCCTCCAATGAAGAACAATGGCAAGAAGAAGGCTGAAGATGGCTCCTACAATCAAATAGATTGTTAAAACTACTTCTAAAGAAAACTCAAGAGAAAATTCTTGGAGAACTCAAAGAGAATTTTCACTCATCAAACAAATCTGATTTCAATGTATTATTCAAGTGTAATTGTAATGTGTTTGACAATGTGGCCGGCCATGCCTATTAATAGGCCTTCTAACTATTTTCCTAATCTCATTAGGAAAACTAAAATAAACCTAATTAATAAATTGAGAGGGAAAATTCGGCCAAGGCATGTAATGGGCTGCCTGGGTCGAATTTTTACATATATAATAATCCCAAAGTCTAAAAATTAAACTAGGTATTTAAACAATTAAAATTTTACAAATTAGGCCACTTTAATAATTTGGCCTGATTTTCAACTAAGTATGGTTTGAATTTCTTGGTTGGGCTTGGAACCTCTTATTGGGCCTTGTCTTTAAGAACTTGGGCTTGTAATCCTTTGTCTCCCGAAATTGGCTTGTTAATGCTCGTAACTGAGATGCAATGCGCCTTACTTGCAAGATTCGGTTTCTTGAACCAAGATTTCCAAGATTTGAAATCTTGATTTTCTTGATTCTTGAAATCGCTCAAAACAGCAAAATTGGACCAAGATTCGGTTTCTTGATTTTCTTGAAAACAAGAAAGTGAATCTTGATTTTCTTTTTTCTTCATATACGCATCTAAGGCCTTTGTGACTCGTATCATTCCCCCTTCCTCAAAAAGATTCGTCCTCAAATCTGAAAAATCAAATGGAGATAAGTCAGCCACATTAAAAGTAGAACTTGTAGTCCAATCATAAGCATAACAAAACAAGTACAACGCATGCGAATGGACAGATTCAGATTACCATGCAAACAAACTAATTTACTCGCCAATGCCTCGTCAAATATTCAAAACAAAGATGGACATGTTTTAAGGCATTCAATCATCTCAAATTGTTTCCACAAACCATGAATAAATCGCGAGTAATAAATCAAATGGTAAACGTAATCATCACAAGTAGGTATTTGAAAAGGTTCACGTGGTTCACAGAGTTGCACAATCATACCATGCATTAATCGACGGTCTATAGAGTCACTCACACATGCGTTATCAAAAACAAGAATCTTTTTATCAACCATCAAAACAGATAGATCATCAATAAATAAAATAGGACAGTCAAGCACGTTTCGATCTAAGTGTTTTACAAAAATTAAATCATCAACATGATCTTTGTCACTATCCGAGGAGTACAAAGGTGTTTCAAAAGTTTCAAGCATCTTACCTTTATAAGCAGAAGAATAAGGGTCAATTTTACCTTTTCCATTTAATACAATCCTTCGCTCATTGGGGGCATAGTGTAGTCGAAGCTCCGATGTTGAGTTAACCTTTGTCAAATGGAACTCAAACTTTATGTATAACCACAGAAACTGTTTAAGGCACGAATATAAATTGAAAACAAATTTGGCAAATTTTGTTACCTTATTCAAAAACCAAGTATCAAAACAATAGAAAGTATTTGCACACAATAGATGATGCTTGATTTTCCAACAAAATATACCAAAATAGATTTCGGGTTTAAAAACTTGATTTTGATTAGTCATGCCGAACTGTAACAAAGATTTCATTAAACCAATCAAGTTAAACCATGAGGATTTTCGCATACATACCAACACACATTCAAAACTTTTTTTATTCACCAAAACAGATTTGCACAAATTCGTGAATTTTACACAAAGCAAATCAAGAGAATAACAACTCACACTGCCTTTCGTAATGACTTTATCAACCACAATCGAAGAAGAACACTTAATCGGATCAAAATGAGGGGATCTTTTAAGAACTAAGTCACCAAAAGTTTTATCAATAATTTTCAAATCTGCACGGGACTTGGTTGCTAAAATTTCCTTACCTCGCTTACCTTCGGGCTCATGTAGTGTGATTTCATCTTTATCTATGTTGATCATATGAAAGCATCTTTCATTTGAGAGGTATTGAAGTTGAAAGTTATCTTTCGGCCTTTCAGGAACCTGAAAAGTAGCAACACAAGAAAAATTCATATCTTGGTTAGTGGAAACATTCCTCACTACCCTTTCCTCGTCTTTTTCTTTTGTTTCTTTTTCTAACTCATTTTCTCTTCTTTCTTCAATTTCTTTTTCAATTTTCTTGTCTGTTTCACATTCCTTTTCACTCTCAATCTCTTTTTTCTCTTTTTCATTCTTTTTTTCTTTTTCCTTACTTGTTTTAACAACAGAATTTTTCAGTTTGATTTGGTCCTCATGGACTTGTTCCGGAGTGAGCGGCACTAAGGTGAATTTCCTTCCTTGATGCTTGAAAGAATACCTATTGGTATGAGCATCATGAGTGACCTTTTGATCCATTTTCCATGGTTCTCCTAGCAACAAATGGCAAGCTTGAATAGGCACTACGTCGTACACGACTTCGTCTTGATACTTACCGATAGAAAAGGCGATGCGCACTTGTTGAGTGACCTTAAATTGGCATTCGTTGCTAAGCCCTTGTAGTTGATAAGGTCGTGGATGCTTGGTAGTGTTTAAGCAAAGCTTTTCCACCATCGTCGTGCTGGCTACGTTCGAGCAACTTTCACCATCAATAATAACTTTACAAACCTTACCTTGTACATGGCAGCGAGTATGAAAGAGATGTTCTCGTTGCTGCTCGCTCTTTGGTTTTGCCAAAGAGGGTTGTCCGCGATCATGAACGTCATAGTCAGTTCTAGGGACACATCTAGGAGCGTGCCTATGAGCACGAGGCTGGTTATCTGCATCATCTTTAATTGGATCTCGATACTGAGGTTCTTGATTCAATCGCACCTCATTGATAGTAGCACTCAATGTTCGAAGTAAGGCAGCTTGTTCGTCTAACTATTGTTGGAATTTCGTAAATGTGTCATAGACATCATTATGGTCATTATCACCTTGACCCATCCTAGACATTTTGTTAGACCAAACCTGCAAAACAAACACTCAACACTGAAAAAGAAAAATTAGCAAACCTCACCGTTAGTCACTCAAAAAGGAAAATTAAATTCTCAAAGAGGTAGAATTCAGTCTTATGAGTTCTTTAGTAGAGTCTATATCAACCAATTAGAAAGTGTATGAACCGAAACTACCAAAGAATCCTAATTGCGCTAAGATGCCAAAAACTGACGAGACACCAATTGATTTGTGTCACACCGAGGAAGAATTGTGCACACTTTAAAATCCTACTAACACAAGAAACAAGAAGGTGTTAGATAGTGTAAAGGGAGAATAAAAGCAAAACGAATGAAAACCTACAGCTAAGAATCAATAAAAATTATTGAAATCCAAAAACCCGAAAAATTACGGAGTAACTTGACAACTTCGTTCGAAGTGTTCTCGATCTCCAAAAATCATGGAATTTAAACTGGAATGTCCTTAAATATTGAATTTTTTATCTGGAAAGTTTGGGCACTAAACTCAACCCGTTGAATGTTTTTTTAATTTTTATTGGATTTCACCTTTTTCAATTTTTTTACTTTTTTGACTTTTTTTTGTGGGAAATCTTTTTTAATATTCAATCACAGTGCCAAAAATATGCATGTAAAATTTCATATCAATCAAAAAACATTTACCCACTCGAATGAATTTTTTTCCAAAAAATTTTCTGGGTAAAACTGCTGTTTGTTGTTTTAAAAAAAAAGAGATCAATTTAGAAATCAACCAAGAACATCCAAAACGCCCAAAATCTGACACCAAATGATAGAGGGTTGCGCGTGACCAAGATCGAGTTGTCAAGTCACGAGAAAATCCTACGAAAGCTTTAGATGCTTAGATCTAAAACGAAACAGCAAAACTAATTTAGGTTCAATTAGATCTGAAACGAAAATAACCAAAACAATAAAAGATCAGCCAAGAATTAAAAACACTTATAGATAGAAAATCTTGGAAGCCAAGAACACAGAATTGAATTCAATAGAGGCCTCAAACAGCCGAATCTGAAAAGAAGAACCCAAAAATCAGCAAATTAAACTTTAAACTTGGTAGATCACGAAATCAATTAGATCTAGGTTTTGGACGGCAAGAAAGAGGAGTTTTGTGAAATCAAAACATTTCTTGTTGTCCAAGGGTGGTGCCGAACAGATTCTTGAAGGTTGAACGGGGCTGGAAATGCAACAAGAGAGTTTAAACAAGTTAGATATGGAAAACGACACAAGCAGAAAATTAAAAGATTGAACAGCAAGAAAAATAAAGATAAAGTCCTAAGAAGCCTTGAAATCGAGAAAGATTTCACAACTCCCTTCAAACGGCTCTAATCTCCCCTCCAATGAAGAACAATGGCAAGAAGAAGGCTGAAGATGGCTCCCACAATCAAAAAGATTGTTAAAACTACTTCTAAAGAAAACTCTAGAGAAAATTCTTGGAGAACTCAAAGAGAATTTTCACTCATCAAACAAATCTGATTTCAGTGTATTATTCAAGTGTAATTGTAATGTGTTTGACAATGTGGCCGGCCATGCCTATTAATACGCGTTCTAACTATTTTCTTAATCTCATTAGGAAAACTAAAATAACCCTAATTAATAAATTGAGAGGGAAAATTCAGCCAAGGCATTTAATGGGCTGCTTGGGTCTAATTTTTACATATATAATAATCCCAAAGTCTAAAAATTAAACTAGGTATTTAAACAATTAAAATTTTACAAATTGGGCCACTTTAATAATTTGGCCTGATTTTCAACTAAGTATGGTTTGAATTTCTTGGTTGGGCTTGGAACTTCTTATTGGGCCTTGTCTTTAAGAACTTGGGCCTGTAATCCGTTCTCTCCTGAAATTGGCTTGTTAATGCTCGTAACTGAGATCCAATGCGCCTTAGTTGCAAGATTCGGTTTCTTGAACCAAGATTTCCAAGATTTGAAATCTTGGTTTTCTTGATTCTTGAAATCGTTCAAAACAGCAAAATTGTACCAAGATTTGGTTTCTTGATTTTCTTGAAAACAAGAAAGTGAATATTGATTTTCTTTTTTTTTGTATACGTATCTAAGGCCTTTGTGACTCGTATCAACGCTGAATGGTTTTCAGGGCATTACATAACTCGAATGGAATCCGTCTAAATGCAAAATTTCCATATGGACATGTGAAGGTTGTCTTCTCTTAGTCACTGGAAGATATAACAATCTGATTATACCTTGAATATCCATCCAAAAAATAATAAAAAGCTTTCCCAACTAATCTATCAAACTTATTATACGAGTAGAACCCTAACAAATGCACAACTTAACTATACCACCACAGAAAATGAGTTATTGTCTGTGGTGTTTGCATTCGATAAATTCTGCTATTATCTAGTTGGTACCAAGGTCACATTCTACACAGATCACTCTACTATTAAGTATTTGATGAGCAAGAAAGATGCCAAGCTAAGATTTATTTGGTGAATACTCTTGTTGCGGGAGTTCGACTTGGAAATTAGAGATCGAAAAGGGGCTGAAAATCAAGTGTTGATCACTTGTCAAGGTTAGAATATGGAAATGAAGATGGCAATGACAAACTTATTAAATAAGACTTTCCAGATGAGTAGCTATTAGTTACCATGTCATTACCTTGGTATGCCAATATAGTGAACTTTTTAGTAAGTGGTGTGATGCCACCTGATCTCAACAGCCAAAGAAGACAGAAATTTCTTCATGATGCCAAGCATTATTATTGGGATTAACCCTTCCTATTTAAGCATTGTGCTAATCAGGTAATTAGGAAGTTTGTCCCTAATGAGGAAATACATAGCATTCTGCAGCATTATCATTCAGCTCCTTATGGAGGACACTTTAGAGGAATGGTAATTGTTGCCAAAGTACTTTAGTCAGGATTTTATTTGTCGAGTCTGTTTAAGGATGCTCATGAATTTTATAAGTCATGTAACCATTGTTAGAGGACAAGAAATCTATCTAGGAGACACGAAAGGCCACTGCAAAATATTCTAGAGATTGAGTTATTTGATGTATGGGGAATAGACTTTATGGGTCCTTTTCAACTGTTAGTGGGCAACCTGTAGATACTGTTGGCAGTGGACTATGTCTATAAGTGGGTCAAAGCTGTTGTGCTTCCTATTAATGATGCAAAATTAGTAATGAAGTTCTTACACAAGAACATTTTCATAAGATTTGGTATGGGCTCGAATTGTTGAACTTGTATGTGTGGTTTGATTATTCCTGGATTCAAATAGTCCAAAATTAGAACAACATGCTCCCGAATTGGTCTATCTTGATCATCTATCACACTTTGAATAGGAGGATTAACATCCTGACGAATTGGATCATCATTGAAACCATGATCAGTCCCTTTCCTAGCCATATTTCGTAGCTCTTTTCGCCTCCTACGCAAAGTTCTCTCAATCTCTGGGTCAAAAGGATACTCTTCATTAGTAGGAATGCCTCTTCTCATACACTGATGGCAAACCTATAGAAATTAAATACAACTAAGTTAAATAAAACTAATGGAGCTAATAAAATTAACAAAACCAAATTTCTCCAAATTTTTTATCCCCGGCAGCGGTGCCAAAAACTTGTCGCGTATGAAATGATATGCAAATTGTGCAACTATACACGTCAAATGAAGTAATAAAGTGATAAGTTAGATCATCTCCATAGGGATCAGTTAGGTATAAAATGGTCGAGTTATTATAATGAGTATGATTAATGTTATGAAAAAAATAATGATAAGAATGTAGTGGTAATTTGAAGGAATAATGATGTGTGCAATATGTGTAACTGATAAATAATGGAAAATAATATGACAATAGTAAGAATGCAATGGCAAATTCAAGAATAATTACGTGAATACTTTGCAAATGAACAAGTAAACAACTAAAAATGATATGGCGAAGATACTACAGAAAAGGACAGAGGGTCTACGATGTTGATTTGAAAGGTCGGTATTACTAAGAATCTGCCTTTACTGACAGAAATGCCTCGACAAAATCATACTCAATCTACTGCTTAGAAGAGTTCTAAAATGGTCTACTTCTTTCCAAAACAAGACCTCAGGTTACCTTGCCTTAAGCGATATATGTCTATAGGCCTTTAGCACTGTACCCTACACTATTCTGTTTTCTTTCCGTATGAACGTTGCTCTATGTCTAGAGGCTACTACAAGTATTCGGTCGAACACTTGCTCATATCATTCAATTTCAATCTTATTAACCTAACCTTGTCAAAATTAGATTAATTTAATGGACATGTTGTGCATCCATCTATGCCTAGAGTTTGCAAACATGCAATTTTGTAAAACAAAAATCGTTGAATCAAACTGTGTATTAAAGCAGATCTACGTTTCAGTCATTAAAGAAAATAATAGTTTCATCAAGTAACCCCAACCTTGTGAGATTTAGCTCATGGGTTGAAAAATAAAATTCAAATCCAAAGTATCATTCAACATCTTTTTATAAAATCAATTCATGAAAAGTAATCAAGAAATACTGGAAGATCTTTGGGAAGATAGCTTTTGCTTATCCAGACCACACTCTAGCAATGCAATGTCTTGTGGTGGCTTTTATCTAGCCCACACTCAGCCGCTACCGTCTATTTTTTTACCTAAGGATCTCGTTTTTTTCTCTTTTATTTTTCGACCACCATTAGGGTTTCCTCCTTTAGCTTTTATAATCATTTTCCCTAGGGTAAGTCCAATAGTCCATGATTTTCATCCCTCTTTTTTAGGTAGATATATCTAGTACAAGTTCAACTTAGCCTAAGACTGGTATGCTTTGATTGCTGACTAGCATTGCCAAGCATTCATGTTGACAAACTGTCCAACCTTTTGCCCCGACAAACCATCACTCATTTACATCTTGTTCCTCATCCTTCACCTGCCAATCCACCAGCACACACAACCCTTCCACAAATAACTTAAAAATAACTAACATTTAAGTATAGTCCAAACTCCTAATGTAATACTAAAACAAGAAAAATACTAATGGGATGTCCTAAAATGCAACTAAATGTACCTAAGTACAAGCAATTAGCTAGATCTAAAGGCATGTAATATAACTCTTTTTAAGAGTTACAGGAAAATTTTCGGGAAAAAATATTTTTTAGTGGGTAAAGCGTTTATCAAATGATCTAAACTTTTACATACTACTCATTGACACTATTTTAGAATATAAAAAAATATTTCCCACAAAAAAAAGTGATCGAAAAAGTGAAAAAAATATAGAAAAAAAAGAAAAATAAAAATATTATGTGGGTTGAATTTTGTGCCAAAACTTTTTAAATTAAATCTATATTATGTAAAGACGCTCGAATTTAAATTTCGTTTCTTTTGGAAATTGAAAACACCTTGAATGAAGTTTGTCAAGTTGCTTTGTAATTTTTTGGGTTTTCGGGTTTTAAGAATTTTCATTTACTCTTAGCCTTAGGTTTTCATTTGGTTTTGCTTTATATTATTCCTTTACGCATTCTAAAAATTTATTACTTCTTGTGTTAGTAGGTTAAAGCACGTTGTACATTCCTTCCTCCGTGCAACACAATTCTTTGGTGTTTAGCCAATTTTGGACTCCTAGTGCTACTAGGTTTGCTTTGCTAGTTTGATCCTAATACATTCTGATTAGTTGAAGTTGATATAAACACTTTTAAAATACTCACAAGATTAATTCTTACCTCATTGAGAATTTGATTTTTTTTTGAGTGCATAACAATGAGATTTACTTAATGTTTCTTAAGTGTTGTGTTCTTTTCATGCTTTCATAATGATTCGCGATACTATGATTGGGAAGTTGCAAAGGGATCAAAAGGTTTGAAATGCTCGAGATAAGCAACGTAACACTATTATAGACACTATTAGAAAAAATTTAGAAGTCTAAGTACCAAAATTGGGCGTCGAAATCGTAATTCGGGAGATAAGGTTGATCAGCCTCGTCTTCATGTAAATAATGCTCGATGTGTCTCTCATGTAACTTATGAGACTTTGGTTAATAATTATCATGGGAAACATTTTTAAGCTAAACTAAAGTTTAACATTCTACAATTCCGAAGGAAGTATAATCCTGAAGCATATTGTGAGTGGGAATCAAAAATTGAACTTATGTTCCATTACTATAAATGTCGGGAAGAGGAAAAAGTCTCATTGACGACCCTTGGATTTTCAGATTATGGGTTGAGTTGGTGGATTCAACTTGGAATTAATCTTCAAAGAAACTACGAAAGGGTAATTGAAACTATGAAAGTGATGTTAAAGCGTTATATTTTTTCTCATTACTACATAGAGGTCAAAACGAAACTTCGACGCTTTGTTCAAGGAAATTGATCTATTGATGAGTGCTTTAAGGAGATGGAGATGCTTCTGCAAAGAATAAATGTGTGAGAAGATGAAGAGACTACCATGCTGTGTTTTGTAGATGGCTTGAACATTTCGATAGCCAATACTCTTAATCTTCAATCCTACATTGATCTTGAGGAGGTGGTACACAAGGCAGTTGAGATTGAGAATCAATTTTAACAATTTCAATCTCGTCCATTTGGTGCATCACAATATTATAGAGGTAAGTGTTGTAATTCTACTTTCAAGAATTTTAAACTTCCTTATGTTACTAATAAGTTGCTACCAAAAAATGATGAGACTAAACCTTTAGATTGGAAAAGTGAGGTTCCTACAAAACCTTCTTCTACATGTTCTAAGCAGCCTACTTCTACTAATTCTTCACCAAAACAACAAAGAGCTCGTTGAATTGAATGTTTTAAGTGCAAAGGGTGTGGGCACTATAATTGTGATTGTGCCAACACAAAACTTTTGTTAATAACAAAAGATGATAGTGAGAATTTTTTCCACAAATCTCTTGAGTTAGATGAGATAGAAAAATCATGTTCTCCCACTGAGATGAATTGTACTAAATTTAATATTCATAATACTTGTGAGGGGGATATGGGAACTGAGGAAGAATCATGTGAAAAGACCGAGAGAAATGAGACCTTGAGTGATAAAGTCTACTGGATGGTCCAAATTTGGTGACTGAAAATACATATGAGGTAAAATTGAAGAATTATCAAGTGGAAAAAGAAAATGAAAAGCAAGAAAATAACTAACATTTAAGTACATTCCAAGCTCCTAATGTAATGCTAAAACAAGAAAAATACTAATGGAATGTCCTAAAATGCAACTAAATGTACCTAGGTACAGGCAATTAGCTAGATCTAAAGGCATGAAATATAACTCTTTTCAAGACTTACTAGAAAGGTTTTGGGAAAAAAATCAGTGGGTAAACGTTTATCAAACGATATGAAATTTTACATACTATTGCTTGACACTATTTTAGAATATAAAAAAAATTTCCCTAAAAAAAAGTGATCAAAAAAGTGAAAAAATATAGAAAAAAAGAAAAATAAAAAATATTATGTGGGTTGAATTTTGTGCCAAAAATTTTTAAGTTAAATCTATATTTTTTAGGAGGCTCCAATTTAAATTTCGTGATTTTTGGAAATTGAGAACACCTCGAATGAAGTTTGTCAAGTTGCTTCGCAATTTTTTGAGTTTTGGGGTTTTAGGAATTTTCATTTACTCTTAGCCTTAGGTTTTCATTTGTTTTTGCTTTATATTGTTTCTTTATGCATTCTAAAACTTTATTGTTTCTTGTGTTAGTAAGTTAAAGCACGTTGCACATTCCTTCCTCCGTGCAACACAATTCTTTGGTGTCTAGCCAATTTTGCACTCCTAGTGCTACCAGGTTTTCTTTGCTAGTTTGATCCTAATACATACTGATTAGTTGATATAAACACTTTTAAAATACTCACAGTATCAATTCTTACCTCATTGAGAATTTGATTTTTATTTTTGAGTGCATAACAGTGAGGTTTGCTTAATGTTTCTTAAGTGTTGCGTTCTTTTCAAGCTTTCATAATGATTCACGATACTATGATTGGGAAGTTGCAAAGGGATCAAAAGATTTGAAATGCTCGAGATAAGCAACGTGAAACTATTCTAGACACGATTAGAAAAAATTTAAAACATCTAAGTACAAAAATTGGGCATCAAAATCGTAATTGGGGAGATAAGGTTGATCAGCCTCGTCTTTGTGTAAATAATGCTTGACGTGCCTTTCGTGCAACCTATGAGACTTTGGTTGATAATTATCATGGGAAACATTTTTTAGCTAAACTAAAGTTCAACATTCCACAATTTCGAGGGAAGTATAATCATGAAGCATATTGTGAGTGGGAATCAAAAATTGAACTTATGTTCTGTTACTATAAACGTCGGGAAGAGGAAAAAGTCCCAGTAGCGACCGTTAGATTTTTAGATGATGGGTTGAGTTGATGGATTCAACTTGGAATTAATCATCAAAGAAACTATGAAAGGGTAATTGAAACATAGGACAAGTTGAAGCAAGTGATGTTAAAGCGTTACATTCTTTCTCTTTACTACACTATGGTCAAAATGAAACTTTGACGCCTTTTCCAAGGAAATCGATCTGTTGATGAATACTTTAAAGAGATGGAGATGCTTGTACAAAGAATAAATATGCAAGAAGATGAAGAAACTACCATGGTACAGTTTGTAGATGGCTTCAATGTTTTGATAGTCAATACTCTTAATCTTGAAACCTACATTGATCTTGAAAAGGTGATACACAAGGCAGTTGAGATTGAGTAGCAATTTCAACAATGTCAATCTCGTCCATTTGGTGTATCACAATATTATAGAGGTATGTGTTCTAATTCTACTTTCAAGAATTTTAAACTTCCTTATGCTACTAATAAGTTGCTGCCAAAAAATGATGAGACTAAACCTTTTGAGTGGAAAAGTGAGGTTCCTACACAACCTTCTTCTACATGTCTTAAGCAGCCTACGTTTACTAATTTTTCACCAAAATAACAAAAAGCTCATGAATTGAATGTTTTAAGTGCAAAGGGTGTAGGCACTATAATCATGATTGTGCCAACATAAGACTTTTGTTTATAACAAAAGATGATAGTAAGAATTTTTTCCTCAAATCTATGGTGTTAGATGAGATAGAAACATCATGCTCTCCCACTGAGATGTATTGTACTAAATTGAATATTTATAATACTTCTGAGGGGGATATGGGAAGTGAGGAAGAATCATGTGGAAAGACCGAGAGAAATGAGACCTTGAGTGATAAAGTCTACTTGATGGTCCAAAATTGGTGAGTGAAAATACATATGTGGTAAAATTGAAAAATTATCAAGTGGAAAATGAAAATGAAAAGCAAGAAAATACCCATACAAAAGTGAGGAATAATTATGTTTTAAATAATCCTAACTCAAAATTGTTTAGTGGCTTTTTCTTTATTACAGGTTTTCAAGGATCCATTGATGGACTTTCAATTATATTACTCTACCATCGACAAATAATTTTACTTTTGGATGAGAGGTAAGTTGAACATTGATACTTCTCTATAAGTGATACAAGATAAGAAAGGTAAGGAAACATTAAAAATTGATTTAAGAAGGCATACCTTGATTTTTTTTATAAGTATGCTATTGATTTTGTTTTTCCTTACCACATGTTTTCTCGTTGGTCAAATTTCATTAAATCTTGGTTCGAAAGTCAATTGATTTTACAAGTTTATCTAGATTTGTACAAGTTAAAAATAGTAATTTTGTTCCACTAGATAGGTTTATTAAATCATTTTATATATTTACTCTTGCAACAAAATTTTCTATCTTGACCTTTAACAATGACTTTTTACATAATCTTAACGTTCTTCATTTTTATAATTATATGAAATTATTGACTCATCGTTGAAAATTCTTATAGATGACCATGTATATTCGAAGAAAGTTACATGTTATTTTTTACTTGAACACTCGTGTGCCTAATATTTCTTTGTTTAGTGTCGATGGTTTGTTTTTGAAGGAGAGTTACTTGATCCATGCCAATTTGGATGAACCTTCTTGAGAAACGGGTGAATGATGCGAGTCTCAAGGCCTAATTTCAGACCCATGGATGTAATGGGTTCACACTACCTCAAGGCCCAACAACAATTTTAAAGGCCAAGAAAATCAAATCAAGATTTTATCAAAGAGAATATTCGAGAAAAAGTCTTTTCGAGGAAATGGGGAATGATACATGCACGGATAGGGTGAAATTTATTAAATTCCATTCACCGAAGCTACCAATCTTAAAGTTTGGGAAATTGAAAACTTGTAATGTCTTTTTGGATGGGATCCAAACATTTTCAGGTTGATATGTATCATGTTGCTAAAAAAATCTATCTCTTAGCTTCAAAATGCACTTTGAATCACTTGATTTTGAGTTCGGGAGCTCAAGTTATGACCGTGTTAGTGAAGATTGTGCGAGCAAAAGTTCTTGACGAGATTATGAAGGAAATTACGAGTTTGAGGCTTTTAATTTGAATTTAAATCATATTGGGTTCGAGTTTTGGGCTAAATTTTTATTATATATGAGTTCAATATTATATTTATCAACTTTTATTATTTTATTATTTTACTATTCCAAATTTTTAAAAAGTATTAAGTAGTTTAAGTTATCTAGGAGTTTTATGTCAACAAGAGAGTTCAGTTTATAATTACTTCTTGTTTAGATTAATTAGAGTTTTAATGTACTTAAGAGTTTTATTTAGATTTATTTAGCTAGCCTATATATAGGCCTTTGCATTGTACACAAAGGACACAATTTATTATTATTTAACTTTTCTTTTGAGTTAATAAATTTCTTTAAGCTTTTCTTCTAAAAAATTTCTCTTGAGTTTTCTTGTAGAAGAGTTTTAACAATCTTTTTAGATTGTGGGGTGATAACTCTTGAAAAGAGTTATATTTCATGTCTTTAGACCTAGCTAATTTCTTTTACTTAAGTACATTTTGTTGCATTTTTAGGACATTTTAGTTAGCATTTTTAATATTGCATTTTGACTTGGATTGTGTTGGAATTAGGTGTTTTTAATCGCTTGCAATGGAGTTTTTTGCGTGATAGGAATAGGTTCTAAAATGAGGAAATAAAGGAGAGAAGTTTTTTCAGAACATAGTGCAGACAGTTTGCCAGCACAGATGCCACGGCAATGCCGGGAAGACCAAGTCAACATTTTTCGCGCAGCAATCCCAATCCAAATTCAAACTTGTACCAGATAAGTCCCCATAAAAGAAGAGAAGATAATCACGAGCTGTTAGCTGACACTAGCCTAATCTATCTATAAAAATCAATGAAGGGGACCTCACAAACAGTAGAGAAAAAAGTGAGAGAGATCCTTAGGTGTGAATAAGGGTTCGGCGGTGCAAAGGAAAAGGAGTCGAAGGTAGTCTTTTTTAGCCATCACAAGACATTGTGCTACTGAAGTGTGGACTAGGCAAGCGAAAGTTATTTCCCAAAGTTCTTCCATTATTTCCACTAGTATTCCTTTGAAATATTGAATATAAATAGTTGAACACAATGTCGGATGATATTTTGGTTTGAAATTTTATTTCCCAGCCCATGAGCTAAACTCTCATAGGGTTGGGATTACTTTAGATGAAACCTTAAACTATTTTTATGGATGCAGTATATATCCATCTTATTTTACTGTTTCATTTGATTGTTCTTGTTTTTTAATTAAATTGCAACAATTTTTTGACATAAAAGACTGTTCACATAATTATGAATTGATTCTAATTCTGAAAGGGTTGGATTAAAATTAAACGTAATGAGCAAGTATTTGGTAGACACTTGTAGTCAACTCTAGACATAGAGTCTCATCATACAGAAGAAACCCATGCAAGATATCTAAAAAGCCTATAGACATGGGCAAGGTAACTTAAGGTTTTGCTCTCGCAAGAGACAAGCCATTTTAGAACTCTTTTGTGTAGTAAAGTAGATACGATTTTACCAAGGCATTACTGAAGTAAGGGTTGATTCTGAGTAATCCCGACCTTCCGAATGAACATCACTCTATCCTTATTCTTTGTTGTAGTATCTTTTTTACAACATATTTAATTGCTTATTTCTTTGTTTACATTCTATTCGGATAATCACTCTCGTTATTACCATTACATTTCTACTTTCACTTTTGTCATAGCATCTCCAGTTATTCATTAATTCCATGTATTGCTCACATCATTACTCCACTAATTGCCACTACATATTTATCATGGACTTTGCCATATCATTAATCACATTTTATTATAATAACTTGACCATTTTTCTGCTTCAATCTGATCCTCATGAGAACGATACTTACTCATCACTTTATTACTTGAACCGACGTGTATACTTGCACAAAATCACATATCATTTTACACGCGAAAATTGTTTGGCGCCATTCCTGGGGATCAGCAATTTGGTGAAACCTGGTTTGGTTATTTTACTTAGTAGTTTTTTTTAACTTAGTGTATTTACTTTTTACAGGTTTGCCATCAGTGCATAAGAAGAGGCATTCCTGCTAACACAGAATACATTTTTGATTTAGAGATTGATAGAACCTTGTGGACAAAGAGAAAAGAATTGAGAAAAATGGCTAGAAATAAGAATGATTTTAATGGTAATCCAAATGATCGCAATGAAAATCCTCCCATTGGATGTGTGGTGGATGATCGAGATAAGCTAACTAGAGAGCATGTCATCCCAATGTTGGATGATTTGAATCCAGGGATAGTCAGACCAACAATATAAGCTCAACAATTTGAGTTGAAACCAGTAATGTTTCAGATGTTAAAAATAGTAGGATAGTTTGGTGGACTGCCCACTGAAGATCCGAGATTACATTAAAGACTTTGTAGAAGTATGTTATTCATTCCAATGGTAGGGTATTCATGAAGATGCCTTGAGACTTAAGCTATTATTGTATTTTTTAATAGATCGTGTGAAACCATGGCTGAATGCTTTATCATCGGGAACAGTGGCATCATGGAATGATTTTTGCCAGAGTTTTTTGCTACGGTATAACCCGCCTACTATGAATGCCAAGTTGTGAAACGATATTACGCCTTTTCGGCAAATGAAGGATGAGATGCTATATGAAGCTTGGGAACGATTTAAAGACTTAATTTAGAAATGTCTGATGCATGGATTCCAGCACTGGACTCAAATGGAGATGTTTTACAACGGGTTGAATGTGTACACAAGAATGGTAGTTGATGCTTTTGCCAATGGTACTTTGTTGGAAAAAAACATATAATGAAGCATATGAGATCTTGGAAAAGATTGCCAGAAATAATTATTAGTATCCGACCATGAGAGTTGGGACGGGTAAGAGAGTTGTCAGTACCATCGAGCTTGATGTAATCACTTCGTTAACGGTCCAGGTATCTTCTCTAGCTAATATGATTAAAACCATGAAAAATCCACCTGTTGCCCATTAAATTAAATCAGCAGAGTTGTCATGTGTTTATTATGGGGAAAATCATGTGTTTGACGAATGCCCATCAAACCCAGCGTCAGTATACTACATGGGTAATTCCAATTGAAATAGCAATCCATATTCCAACACCTACAATTCAGGGTGGAAGTAGCATCCAAATTTCAGTTGGGGTAATCAAGGTGCATGAAATTTTAACAATGCCGCAAGAAAGAATGTCGACAATGCACCACCTCATTATGTTCAACCTATGCCAAGGCAAAATACCCAATATAGTCAAGCATCATCTCTTTACTTCCATTAAAGTTTTGTTGAAGGAATATATGGCCAAGAATGATGTTGTAACTCAAATTTAGGTTGCATCTCTCCAAGCACTTGAAAGTCAAGTGGGGCAAATAGCAAATGCTCTAAATTCAAGGCCACAAGGAGCGTTGACGAGTGATACCAAGAATTCAAGAACACAAGGCAAGGAGCATTGCAAAGTAATTAGCCTTAGAAGCGGGACTTAATTGAGTGATATTGTTCATGATACCATGGCGGGAGAAGATAATACAAGTAACAATTAAGTGAAGACCCCAAAACCATCTGAAAAGCATACAACATCTGAAAAGGATAAACATGAAAATGTTATGGTAAAATCAGATGATGTTGCCAACAAAATGCCACAGCAAAACAATATCAGCAACCTAAAGGACGACCGCCTCTACCTTTTCCACAACGATTCCATAATTCCAAACACGATGATCAGTTTAAAATATTTTTGGAGATTTTGAAGAAACTCCATATTGACATATCGCTAGTTGAAGCTTTAAAGCAAATGTTCAATTATGTGAAATTTATGAAAGACATATTGTCGAAAAAATGCAAGTTGAGAGAATTTGAGACTGTTCCTTTCACTGAAGGTTGTATAGAAATGTTGATGAATAAGCTACCTCCAAAGTTAAAGGACCTAGGGAGTTTCACTATCTCATGTTCAATTGCAAATCATTATGTAGGAAATGCATTATGTGATCTAGGCGCAAGTATAAATCTAATGCCTATGTCTATCTTCAGGAAGCTAGGAATTGGGAAAGTGAGACCTACCACAGTAACGTTGCAATTGGTTGACCGATCTTACGCCCATCCAGAACGTAAAATTGAAGATGTATTGGTAGGGATGGATAAATTTATCTTTCCTACAAATTTTCTTTTTTCGAATGTGAAGTTGACCATGATGTACAAATTATTCTTGGAAGACCGTTTTGTGCTATTGGCAAACCCTCATTAACGGGAAAAAAGGCGAGCTAACCATGAGAGCGAATGATCAAAAGGTTACTTTTATTGTGATTAATGCATTAAAATGTGCAGATGAGAATGAGGAATATCACACCATTGACTTGATAGAAGCAGAAGTGGACGAATTTGCAAAATTTTGCTACAGTAATTTTGACAGTGAAGGCAATTTGATGGAGCAAGGTACATAACAAGTTTTGAAGAGCTTGGTGAATTTATGGAAGCCCGATAGATAATGGTTAGGCTAGGGAAGAAATTTGAATCCCTGAATTTATCAGAACAATCTTTTAAGCCTCCTAAACCATCTGTAGAGGAATCTCTCATTCTAGAGTTAAAGCCTCTACCACAACATTTAAAATATGCGTATTTGGAGAATAACAGTATTTTTCCAGTCATAATTTCTACTAAGCTAACACCTGATCAAGAGGATAGGTTGTTAGAAGTGTTACGGCCATCTGAAAGAGCATTGGATTGGACCCTTGTCGATATAAAGGGAATTAGCCCTACATTTTGTATACACAAAATTTTATTAGAAGATTGCCATAGCAAATCCATTGAACAACAGATATGACTAAATCTAATTATAAAAGAAGTTGTCAGGAAAGATATTATCAAGTGGCTTGATGCTAGCAATATTTGCCCAATTTTCGATAGCTCGTAGGTAAGTCCTGTGCAATTTGTACCCAAGAAAGGGGATGTCACGGTAGTAAGTAATGACAACAACAAACTCATACCTACTCGTACTGTTACGGGATGGAGAGTGTGTATGGACAATCGCAAGCTTAACAAGGCAACTAGGAAGGATCATTTCCCTTTTCCATTCATCGATCAAATGTTGGACAAATTAGCTAGTAATGTTTTTTATTGCTTCCTAGATGGTTATTCAGGATATAATCAGATTTCCATAGCATCTGAAGATCAATAGAAGATAACTTTCATGTTTCCATATGGCACTTTCACATTCAACCAAATGCCATTCGAGTTATGCAATGCCCCTATAACTTTCTAGCACCGCATGATGGCCATAATCTCAAACATGGTGGAAAACTTCCTTTAAATTTTTATGGATGACTTCTCTGTGTTTGGAAATGATTTAAAAAACTGCTTAAGAAATTTGGAGATGGTTTTATGTTGTTGTGGATAAACGAATCTAGTACTAAAATGGGAGGACTGCCATTTCATGGTACGTGAAGGCATTATCTTAAGACATAGGGTGTCACAGTGAGGAATTGAAGTGGACAGGGCAAAAATGGAAGTGATCGAAAAATTACCACCGCCCACAAGTGCTAAGGGTATTAGAAGTTTTTTAGGATATGTAGGATTTTACAGAAGATTTATCAAGGATTTTTCAAAATCTCTAAACCCTTGTGTACTAAAACTTGAATTGAATAAACCTTTTAATTTTGATGATCAATGTTTTTAGGCTTTTGAGGAACTCAAGAAGCAACTAGTAGCAACATTGATTGTGGTTGCTCTAAAATGGACATTGCCCTTTGAACTCATGTGTGACATCAGTGATTATGCCATGGGAGTAGTTTTGGGTCAAAGGAGAAACAAGGTACGACATGCAATATATTATGGTAGTAGGACATTGACAGAGACTCGGCTTAATTATGCCACCACAAAGAAGGAATTACTAGCAGTGGTCTTTGCATTCGACAAATTTAGTTCTTATTTAGTAGAAAAAAGTCATAGTCTACAAAGATCACTTGACTATCAAGTACTTGGTACGGAAAAATGATGCCAAGTTGAGATTGATTAGGTGGATACTCTTATTACAATAGTTTGATTTGGAAATTAGAGATCAAAAGGGAATCGAAAATCAGGTGGCTGACCATTTGTCAAGCATAGAATTGAGGAATGAAAATGAAAGAAAGAAATATATTAAGGAAGAATTCCCAGATGAAAAGTTACTCATTTCCAAGGCATTACCTTGGTATGTCAACATAGTAAACTTTTTAGTAAGCGTTGTAATGCCACCTAACTTCGATGCTCAAAGAAAATGAAAATTTCTTCATGATGTCAAACATTACTATTGGGATGAACCATTCCTATTCAAGCATTGTGGAAATCAAATAATTCGGAAGTGTGTCCCAACAATGAGATGCATAGTATCTTACAACATTGTCAATCAGCCCCATATGGAGGACATTTTGGAGGGATGAAAATAGCTGCCAAGGTACTCCAATCAAGATTCTATTGGCCAAGTTTATTTAAAGATGCTCATGATTTTTATAGGTCGTGTGACCGTTTTTAGAGAACAGGAAACGTGTCTAGGAAACAAGAAATGCCGTTGCAAATTATATTGGACATTGAACTATTTGATTTATGGGGAATAGACTTTATGGGTCCATTTCCACCATCTGTGGGCAAGCTCTACATACTTTTGGCAGTAGACTATGTTTCTAAGTGGGTAAAAACAATAGCCCTAGCATTTAATGATGCTAAGTCGGTATTGAAATTTTTGCATAAGAACATTTTCACACGATTTGGTACACTAAGAGCCATTACCAGTGATAAGGAATCCCATTCTAATTGTAAACTGATGGCCAATGTCGTGCGCAGGTATGGGGTGAAACATAAAATTGCCACGACATATCACCCATAGAAAAATGGCCAAGTTGAAATCTCCTATAGAGTAATTAAATAAATTCTGGAGAAAGTGGTGAATCCATCTTGAAAGGATTGGTCTACTAGATTGGATGAAGCTCTATGGGCATACCGAACTACATTTAAAACACCACTAGGTATGTCACCTTTTAAACTTGTTTACGGTAAGCCATGTCATTTACCTGTTGAACTTGAGCATAAAGCATTTTGGGCAATTAAGAAGCTGAACATGAATTGGGCTGTTGCTAGTGACAAGAGATTGCTAGAATTGAATGAGATAGAAGAATTTCAAACACAAGAATATGAGAATGGTTGTTTGTATAAGGAAAAGACCAAGCAATAGCACGATGCCAGAATTCTACCAAGGAAATTTGAACCTGGACAACAGTTATTATTGTTTAATCCCATGCTCAAATTATTTCATGGTAAGTTAAATCTCAATAGTCAGGACCTTTTGAAGTAAATCAAGTGTATTCACATGGTGTTCTTGTGTTAAAGACCTAAGAACAGAGGCCACATTCAAGGTTAATGGACAACGCTTGAAGCATTACTAGGGTGCTTTTATAGAGCGTGACAAGTAAAGCATTAGCCTTCGTAATGTTTGAATTTTTGTTTTCGTTAATAAGTAGTTTTTCCATTTTATTTCCCATTATTTTTATTTTTATTCTCTTTATTTTTAATACAATTTCATTTCTATTTTTATTATTATGAATAGGAACAGAATAAAAGAAGTAGGATTTCTTAGTGTATATAGAGTAGCAGTTTGTCGCAACATTACAAAGAAGCGTTATGTCATGACAAACTAAATGATGAGGTGTTAATAAAAGAGTTGACCAGTTAAAAAATTCCGAAGGAAAGATTTTTAGGTAGTTGCATTTAATGAATATTGGGAAACCCAAAGTATGAGGCCCACAATGTAGGGCTCCATTATTTCATTCCCCCCCAAAAGTCTTGTCAATTTTTAACTTTTCTCCACGTCATTACCTTTCTCCCTCACATTTCCCATTCCCTAAAAAATGTCATCATTATCCCTTTTTATTTTCTTCAACTGGTTCATGTTTCTCGCTTCTCACAAAGTTCACATTTTTACAATTCTCTCGTCTTCAACCTCTCAACTATTTGTTGCCCACTACATTATTTTCCTTTTCAACTTCCCTGACCTTCTCTTCATGGCTAGTCTAAGGAGTACTTCTACAAAGTAGAATCTTCGTGCACTAGTGCCCCACAGCTAAAGATATTCTTCAATGCTGCCACAGCTACAAGGTATTCAACTAATATTTTAAAACGACCATCTTGTTTTGAATAGAGATTTTTATTGAAAGACGAACCCCACATGTTGTACGATGAATTGATATCCTCGATTGTGGAAAAGCACAACTAGTGTAGATTTTTTCTATACCTAGGGCATGTTTTGGGTAAAGTGGTAAGAGAATTTTACACTATAACACCCCTAACCCGTATCAGTCGCTGAATTAGGGCAACGGAGCATTACCAAAAGATAACATCAAACAACAAACATTTATTTATTATAATCAAATCACAACAAGAAACATAGCAATAATATCAAAACTCATGCATATAGTCCCTTTTACGAGCCCTCGAGGCCCTAAGACAACATTAGAAATAAATCGGGACTAAATCGAAAACATATGGAATTTCTTGGAAAAAGATATTTTTTTACAAATTGTAGGGGTCACATGGCCATGTGGCTAGGCCGTCTAAATATTCGAAGTAGGGACACATGGCCATGTGGCTAGGCCATGTGGACATTCGAAGTAGGGACGCACGTCTGTATCCTAGCCTGTGTCCATGTCGGTGTAACTCACTAACTTGGGTCACACAGCTAAGCCACACACCCGTGTGCCATGCCATATGCCCCTCGAAATGGCCTTACAGGCTTGTGTTCTAGGCTGTGTAACTGTTTGACTTGCAACCTTTAATAAGCTACAGGGGGCACACGGCCGTGTTGCCTAACCGTGTGTCACACACGGTTGAGACACACACCCATGTCTCTGGTCGTGTGGACGAAAAATAGGCCATTTTCAAGCCATTTTTCTCACCCAAAAACTAGCCACTTGCTAAAACCAAATCTACCTATTTTCATGCATTTAAATGGCACTTAATATATACATATACAAGCTAGAACATCATAGAAACTAACCATTCAACCAATATGCCAAAATGGCACCTCAAACTCAACAATTAAACTTGACTAAACACCTACCAAATTTATTCATAATTCAAACCACCAATTGAACAACTTCAATTCCACATTTGCCAAAATGTTCATATACCAATTACAAGCACAACAAATACCATTATGACCATTTCCACATATACCATTAATCTTAATAACTATACCAAATGCCAATATACATTCAAGGCTACCAAAACTAACCATTAACACTTTAAGGCACTATCTATATCATACCAAAACAACATCTCATAGCATACCTTAATGTTCATCCATTCAACTACCATCACTAAGTTCTTAGATGCCAAAATGAAAACCACTTGAAATACCATATATATATACATGATATCATATCAACTATATCATTGACAAAAATAACATATATACAAGCCACACATAATGGCTAATTTCATCAAACAAAGACACCTATACAAGCCACTACAACCATGACTCAAAATCACCAATATCTACCAATATAGCCGATGGATAGTGTGATGGATCTCCAATAAGTTTCCAAACTGAACGAGCTTCCAATTATCTAAAAACATATGAGAAATAACACAAAGTAAGCATATAATGCTTAGTAAGTTCATAATTCATAAACAAAACTTACCATTTCAATATATATAAGCTTAAAAGCAATTTATGAGACAATCCAAAATAACTTGGCACAAGCCACAGTAATAACAACCTTTCAAGTTAGATAACCACATAACTTAGCAAGTCATTGCAAAACATAATAGCTTTTATGCACATAACTTATAAGCATTCCTACTTTCATGAATACGGCTAATCATATTTAAAGCATAATCATTTCATACCTGTTTTTATACTTCCATAGCATTACTTATAAAAATATCTGTCGATCCTTTCCTTTTTTATATTCGTTGACCACTGGAATAATATCGAATACGCGAGAATCTCGCACACTATGTGCTAACATATGGTCAAAACCATTACATTCTCTTATCTCATATAAATGCTCTCTCTCAAGCCATAAGTGGGTCTGCTCACACAAGTTGTCAGTCAAGACGTAGCTACACGGTACTGCTCACACAAGCTGTCAAGTAACCGTAACACATGTTGAAAATTCAGCCACCGCTAGGACGTACAAGTCCAACACTGGAAACACGGTAACCCCTAATGACATGTCATTTGTATCCTATATATTCCTAAGGTTCAAACGGGATCCGAAAGTTGTTGAAACTTCATTAGATTTTTCGTAGACACATAATACCATAATATAACATAAAAGCATGTAAATCAAGCATAATACAACTTTAATTAAATGTACGAACTTACCTCGATCACAATTGAAGAAATACTATCAACTAATCCAACACTTTTTGTTTTCCTCGATCTAAATCCGTACGTTGATTTCTTGATCTAAATAATCAAATTTAAATCATTCAAACTTCATTCTATTCAATAAAATCGAAAAATCATATTTTGGTAAAATTACGCTTTTGCCCCTATAATTTTGAATCCATTACAATTTTGTCCTTAAGCTTATAAGATGAAATTCATGCAATTTGATACCAACCTAGTATAGCCAAATTTTATTTAGGCCCCTCACAAGCCTACATTTCATTTATTTCACAATTTCACCATGAAGAATTTTCTATTTTTCAATTAAATCCCTAATTGACAAATTCATTAAAATTCTCTTTACAAAAGTTGTTCAACTATCATCAAATATTCATTTTCATCCATCAAACATAAAAAAAACTCATATACATTCATGTTAAAACCCTAAACTTTTTAACAGTGTTGCAAATTAGCCCCCGGGCTAACTAGACTAAGCTAGAACGAATCTAAAAACATAGAAATCATTAAAATGAGACAAAAATGCACTTACATGCACTAGAAAGAGATGGTTGAATGTTGAAGCTAAAAAATGGTGGTATTTTCTCCTTAGAAAAATCGGCAAGAAGAAGATGGAATAATGATTTTGTTTCTACTTATTTTGGTTTTAATTATTAAATTACTTATATAACCTTAAGTAATAATCATTAAAACCAGTAAAAAGATGTCCATCTTTGTCCACTATTAATAATAATGGTCTAATTACCATTTAAGGCCACTTATATACCAATTTCATAGCAATTTGACACCTTTTACTAATAAAACTCAAATTTTGCACCTTATGCAATTTAGTCTTTTTTATCAAATTAAGCATGGAAAGGGTAAAATTTCTTAGCGTATTTTTTATACGATACTACTATCATGCTGTAGACAAATAAATAATAATAAAATAAATATTTCAACGTCGGACTTGTAGTCCCAAAACCATTATTCTGATTTCACTGAAAACGGGCTGTTACAATTCTGCTCCTAAAGAAATTTTCATCCCCGAAAATCTTAGTAGAAAAGAGGTTCGGATATTGCTTTCTCATAGCTTCTTCAGGTTCCCAGCTGGCTTCCTCTAACTAAGTCATTGCCAAAGAACCTTTACTAAAGCTATACTCTTATTTCTCAATTCTTTAACCTTTCGAGCCAAAATTCTGATCGGTTCCTCACTGTACAAAATATCAGATTTAATCTCAACATCTGTGGGTGAGATAATATGTAAACGGTCAGATCGGTACCGTCGCAACATTGATACGTGAAACACATTATAAATTTTTTCTAACTCTGATGACAAAGCTAAACGATTTTTTCAATAATCTCATACGGCTTGATGAATCACGGACATAGCTTCCCCTTTACGACCGAATCGAAGAACTTTCTTCTAGAGCAATACTTTCAAAAATACTCTGTCGCCAACTTGAAATTTAATGTCTTTACGTTTAAGATCTGCATATGATTTCTGTCGATCTGGAGTTGTTTTCAAACTATCCCGAATTACTTTTACTTTTTCTTCAGTCTCACAAATCAAATCAACCTTGTGAATCCTTTTCTCACTGAGCTCAGTCCAATGCAAAGGATTTTAAGCATTTACGACCATACAAAGCTTCGTACAGTGCCATCTTTATACTCAACTGATAACAGTTATTATACGCGAACTCAATTAACGATAAATATTTCTCCCAGTTACCTTCGAATTCTAACATACAACAACGAAGCATATCCTCAAGTATCTTAATTACTCACTCGGACTGACCATTGGTCTATGGATGAAATGAAGTACTGAAATGCAACCGCGTACCTAGAGCTTCTTGTAGCTTGCTCCAAAATCGCGATGTAAACTGCAGATCTCTATCTAAAATAATAGAAACTAGCACCCCGTGTAACTTGACAATCTCAGAAACATAAAGCTTAGCTAATCTCCCAAGAGAATAATCTATACGTATCGAGATAAAATGTACAGACTTCATCAGACGATCAACGACAACCCAAATTACTTCTTTCTTCCTCGAAGATAAGGGTAAACCTGATACAAAGTCCATTGTAACACGCTCGCATTTCCATTCCGGTATCAACACTGACTGTAACAAACCAAAAGGTACCTAATGTTCAGCTTTAACTTGCTGTCATACTAAACATCTCGATACAAAATTTGAAATCTCAAGCTTCATACCTGACGAGCAGTACATCTGTTTTAAATCACTGTACATTTTAGTGCTATCTGGATGAATGGACAAGTTACCACTATGGGCCTCATGCAAAATTTTCTGAATTAACTCTGGATTCCTCGGTACACAAATTTTGTCTCTAAAGAGTAAACAATCATCAGACCTAATCTGAATTTGGAATTGATTCACGAAATTTTCATTTAGCTACTAACACATCACTGCATTTCTGAGCCTCACAAATCTGTCGTAAAAACTTAGTCTAGCTTTTAACTCATCTAAAATTGAACCATCATCAAATATCATCAATTGCGTCTTCAACGCTCACAAAGCAAATAGAGACTTTCTACTCAGAGCATTAACTTAACCTGAATGATAATCAATAATCAAACCATAATCTTTTAATAGCTCGAGCCATCTGTGCTATCTCAGATTCAAATATTTTTATGACATTAAATACTTTAAGCTTTTATGATCTATGAAAATATGACATTTTTGGTCGTATAAATGGTGTCGCCAAATCTTTAACGCGAATACAGTAGCTACCAGTTCTAAATCAAGTGTCAGATAATTTCTTTCGTGTGGCTTTAACTATCTGAAAGCATAAGCTATTACTTTGCCTTCTTGCATTAAAACACAACCTAAACCATTTAAGGATGCATCGTTTAAGATCACAAATTCTTTACCCGATTCGGGTTGAAATAGAACTGGTGCCTCGGTCAACAATGCTTTCAACTGGTTAAAACTTTGCTAGCATTTCTCAGACCACTCGAACTTCACATCTTTTTGTAGAAGTGTAACACCCCTTACCCTAGATCATTGTCAGAGTCGAGCACGAGGCATTATCTGACTTAACTTACTAATTTAGAGCATAAAAATTTGTTTTTAAAATTAATTCGCTTACGTTCATTCAATATATCCCTAAAAAGGACTCTCGAGACCCTAAAACATGCAACAAAAATGGTTTGAGTCCAAACCGGGAGCATTACAAATTTTCCAAATACTTAAACAAATCAAAATAATTTATTTTACTGTTCACAATAAAATTGTCCACTCGCGTAATAGTCACTATTTTAATTATAACTCGAGTTACAAAACTCAAAATTTAGATTAGTAAAGTTTCCCTGAAACTAGACTCATATATATTCTTATCATAAAATTTTCAAAATTTTTGGTTTAGCCAAATAGTACAGTTTATTCGTTAAATTCTCCCCTATTTTACTACTCGATTGTTCTGACACCTCTTCACTAAAAATTAATTATCTCATTTTACAGAAATTAGATAATGTTCTCGTTTTTTTTCTTTTGAAAATATACTCACTAAGGAATCTAGAGATATAAATTATGACTCATAATTATTTTTGTACAATTTTTAATGATTTTCTAAATTCAGAATAGGGGACTTCAAAAACTATTCTGACCCTGTCTCACTAAAATTAAAATATCTCATAATATATAATTCCTTTGCCTACATTGTTTCTTTCATGTGAAAATATACTCTATAAGCTTTAATTCTAATCTCATTCACCCTCAAATTCCATTTCTTTATTTTTGGTGATTTTTCAAAATCATGTCAATGCTACTGTCCAAAAACTGTTCCATTGAAAATTTTTACTCTTTTATAATTTCTTTGTATTAACTATCATTTAGGCACACATAACATCAAAACATGCTCTTAAATAGCCATTTCAATAGCTATTCATTAGCCATATCATAAGAACACACACAAAATGACTAAGTCCCTATACATGCCATAACTTAAAATGTTTCGAATCATTTAATACTGAGATGGCCTGATGATAGTGTGAAACGATCACCGACGTCTTTACAATCCCCGAATTGGCTTAGTGATGCTATAAAAAAAGAAGGAAAATAAAGAAAGTAAGCGTAAAGTTTAGTAAGTTTACAAGCAAATAAATGACAACATTTATCATAAATAATTATACTCATGATTTATCATCAAGTATCATGGTCTTCGCTTCTTCTTTACTTACTTTCTTACTTGTTTACTTACTTGCTTACTTAAATAACTCATGCTTATAACTTACTTCTCCCTTGCTAAAATTTCTTTCTCAACTGATAATTGAGATATTCTTAACTCTTATAACTCACCTGAATATATTTCTTATGCTTTTACCTGAACTTTCATGTAACATAGTCTGTTTACTAGCCCGTTGAACCACTTGGAATACTAAGGATACTCGAGTCTCTTGTCTGATAATAACATGCCAAAGCCATGTCCCAGACATGGTCTTACATGGGATGTTTCCTATACTACCAATTTCATATCCCAGATATGGTCTTACATGGGAGTTCTCATATCGTTGCCCATGCCATGTCCCAGACATGGTCTTATGGGGGACCTCTCATCTCGGTGCCAACGCCATGTCCTAGACATGGTCTTATGTGGGACCTCTCATAACCTCAATAATGCCAATGTCATGTCCCAAACATGGTCTTACATGGGATATCATCCTCTTAATGTCATGACATTCGTATTCGATACATTCCTAATGTTTCAACGGGACTTTTAACACTGATTCTCTATCATCTCATACTTGAGTCAACATTAAATAATTTCATGAAATAAGTACATAATTGCTGGAAAATAACAACATTAATAATAATTATTGAAATATTGCATTTATTTACCGTAAACTTACCTCGGTACAAAATACGATCAAATCTAGCAACTTAGTCCTCAACCTTTTTCTTTCCCCGGTCTAACTCCAAATTTCGTTCTTCTTGATCTATAATAGCAAATTTAGCTTATTTAATACTCACATTCATCAAAACAGTCCTTGACTCGAACTTTGGAAAAATTATGATTTTTCCCCTAAACTTTTGCATATTTACACTTTCCCCAAAGCTCGGAAATTAAACTTCATCCCTTATTCTTATGTTTTATGACATTCTGAACATCTTTCCCTTCTATAGCAACATCAAATTCCCACTCTAACATTTACTTATAAACATTAGGTATTTTTACCGATTATGTCGTTTTACTCGTTTTCACTTAAAATCACCTAGCAAAAGTTGTTTAACATAATTTCAATCTTCATATTCTTCCATAAAACATCAAAATAAACACATTTCACCTATGGGTATTTTTCCAAATATGAACCCTAACATGAATTAATGGCAGAATAAGCTAAATCAAGCTACAAGGACTCCAAAAGTGTAAAAAAAAAATTAAAAACGAGGCTTGGATGCACTTACTATGAGCTTATGCACTTCAATTAAATCTTTTATCATCTAAAACTCATATTTACCCACTTTTAAAATTAAGCCCTAATATGCAATTCAGACATGCAATTGCTGAAATTTCTTATCGGTATTCTAACACATGCATCCAATCAATCGGTAAATTATAAAAATTAATCACAATAAACTTTTCTATCTTGGATTCGTGGTTTCGAACCACTATTCCATTTAGGCCCTATTTCAGGATGTTACAAGAAGTCTCGTCATCGGTGTAGTAATCATAGAGAATCCCTTGACGAATCTTTAGTATAACCAGCTAATCCTAGAAAACTTCTAACTTCGACACATTTCTTAGAGGTTTCCAGTCAACAACTGCTGAAATTTTACTCGGATCAACTCTAATGCCTTCGGTTGATATGATATGTCCCAGAAAACCAACTTTCCGAAGCCAAAACTTACATTTGCTAAATTTGGCAAACAATTTCATTTCACGTAGGGTCTGCAATACAATTCTCAAATGTTCGACATGCTCAGACTAATCTCGAGAGTAAATCAAAATATCATCAATAAAAACCACAAAAAACGGTCTAGATACAGTCTGAAGATTCTATTATCAAATCCATAAATACTGCAGGTGCATTAGTTAAACCAAATGGCATTACAAGAAATTCATGGTGTCCGTAATTGGTCATGAATGCAGTTTTCGGCACATCTGAATCTTTAACTCGCAACTGATAATAACTAGAACGTAGAGCAATCTTTCAGAATACTGTTACACCTTTCAAATGATCAAATAAATAATCAATTCGCGGCAACGGATACTTATTCTTGATTGTAACCTTGTTGAGCTGACGGTATTCAATACACAATGTCATTGATCTGTCCTTTTTCTTAACGAACCAAATCGGTGCACCCCAAGGTGAAAAACTAGGTCGAACAAAACCTCTATCTATCAACTCTTGTAACTGTGCTTTCAACTCTTTCAACTCAGCAGGAGCCATTCTGTACAATGCTATCAATATCGATGACGCTCCCAGTAGAAACTCAATGGCAAATTCGACCTCTCTAAGTTTCACCTTAGATATTTTAGAATCCAGTACATATGCAAGGAAAGCATCGCAACCTTTTGTCATGTGTCTCTGTGCTGACATAGCCGAAATAACCATAGACAACATGCTCAAACTATCCGATTCAATCTGAAGTTTTTCACCATTCTAACATTTTAATACAATAAGTTTTTTTCTACAATACACAATAGCATCATGCAGAGTTATAACCCCAATCCATACTCTGAATCACGTCAAACTCATCAAATGGCAATAGCATCAAATCGACCAGAAAGTTATAACCCCAAATCATCAAAGGACAATTCTTGCAGACTTTATCAACTAAAACATACTGACCAAGGAGGTCTGATACTTTAACCACGAATTCAGTGGACTCAACTGGTAAACTCTTATTTGACACTAGATTCATGCATACATACAAATGGGTTAATCCTGGATCAATCAAAGCAGTAACTTTAGTGTTAGAGATAGAAAAAGTACTAGTAATAACATCTGGAGCAAAAACTTCCTCTCGCTCACGGATCGCATAGGCTCTAGCTGGTGCTTGTGCCTTGGACCTCACAGTAGAGTCCTTAGCCACACTACGGTTATTATCCAAATTTCTAGGGTTCCTCAGCAGTCTCCCTCTCGTAGTTGTATTACTCGGTCGAATAGACTAAATCTTTTCTTTTTCAGGTAACTCAGGACAATCACGAATAAAGTGTTCCTTCGAACCACATTTGAAACAAGCTCTGTCTTTCATCCAACACTCATCAAAGTGTCGTCATCCACATCACTGGCAATCAGGCTTGTTGGCTTTAACACTACCAACACTCGCTACTGATGTAGCTTGAGCTTTAGAACTCAAATGTTGTTTACCCCGATCTATACTAGGATATCCCACTGAAGTAGTCAAATGATTATGGTGTTCTTTCGATCTCTTCGACGATGACAAATATGACTTCCCAATTAATCTCTTTCTTGAATCTCTAGCTTCAAAATAAGTTTTTCTTTTCTCTTTACTGAGCTCATCGGCTTTCTATGCTCTGTCCACTAAAACAACGAATTCTTTCAGCTCGAGAATCCTGACTAGAAGCTTTATATCTTCATTTAACCCACCTTTGAACCTTTTACACATAGCAACCTCGGTTGGAATACATTCTTGAGCATACTTGCTCAACCTGATGAATTCTCTTTCATACTCGTATTTACGTTTCTGATCGAGAAATCTTTGACTTATATATTTCTTTTTGAACTCAGTTTGGAAGAATTCCCAATCTACCCATTCTCTCAGCACAACAGAGACCAACGTATTCCACCATTGATATACTGAATCTTTCAATAGAGATACGACACATTTAACACATTCGAACGGTGAACAAGATAGCTCATCAAAATCTCGGATCGTATTCTCTAACCAGAATTCTACTCGCTCTAGACCATCTTCAACTGTAGCCCTGAATTCTTTGGCCCCATATTTGTGAATTTTATCAATAGGTAAAGGTTCCAAACCTTGAGGACTAACGAGGACCAGTTGGGGAACAGGTGGGGGTGGAGGTCGTTGAGCAGCTGGATTCGTTCGAACAAACTCAATAAACCATTTACTCATCATCTAGAAGAAGGCTTCCTTAACTTCTCCTCCGTGGCCCTCAGATACATGCCTTGATCCACTCGACACTACCCCGTGAATAGAGGCTTGCGAGTTACCTTCTACTTCATCAGAGTCGGCTCGATTGGAATTCATTACTATATGAAAACATATTTCAAAACGTGTTAGGAGTTACACACTATCACAGGTTATATAATGGCATGTATTTCTAGGCACACACACACTACGTTCAGTCTGAGAATCGGCTAAACTGTAGCTCTGCTACTAATAAATGTAAAACCCCTAGCCAGTATCTGTCTTCGGATTAGGGTTACAGAGTATTACCGGAAGATAACATCGAACATTTATTTATCATAATGAAATCACAACATAAAACATAGCAATAGTATCAAAACTCATGCATATAGTCCCTTTTACGAGCCCTCAAAGGCCCTAAAATGACATTAGAAATGAATCGGGACAAAATCAAAAACATATGAGATTTTCGAAAAAAGATATTTTTTTCAAACTGTAGGGGTCACATGGTCGTGTGGCCAGATCATATGACTCACACGGCTGAGAGACACATCTGTGTCTCAGGCCGTGTGGACATTCGAAGTAGGAACAAACGATCGTGTCCCAGCCGTGTTCGTGCCCATGTAACTCACTAACTTGGGTCACACGGCCAAGCCATATGCTCGTGTGCCAGGCCGTGTACCTCTCGAAATGGCCTCACACTCCCGTGTGCCAAGTTGTGTGCTAGGCCGTGTAACTGCCTAACTTGTAACCTTTAATAAGCTACACGGGACACACGCCAATAGTGCCTGGCCGCCGTGTGTGACACACGGGTGAGACACACGCCCACGTCTCTGGCCGTGTGGACAAAAAATAGGCCATTTTCAAGTCATTTTTCACACCCAAAAACTAGCCATTTGCTTAAACTAAATGTACTTATTTTCATGCATTTAAACGGCACTTAATATATACATATACAAGCTAGAACATCATAGAAACAAACTATTCAACCAATATGCCAAAATGGCACCTCAAACTCAACAATCAAACTTGACTAAACACCTACGAAATTCATTCATAATTCAAACCACCAATTGAACAACTTCAATTCCACATTTGCCATAATGTTCATATACCAATTACAAGCACAACAAATACCATTATGACCATTTCCACATATAACAAATGTCAATATACATTTAAGGCTACCAAAACTAACCATTAACACTTCAAGGCACTATCTATATCATACCAAAACAACATCTCATAGCATACCTTAATGTTCATCCATTCAACTACCATCACTAAGTACTTAGATGTCAAAATGACAACCACTTTAAATACCATATATCTATACATACATGATATCATATCAACTATATCATTAACCAAAATAACAGATATACAAGCCACACATAATAGCTAATTACATCAAACAAAGACACCTATACATTCCATTATAACCATGACTTAAAATCCTCAAAATCCTCAAAATCTACCGATATAGCTAATGCATAGTGTGATGGATCTCTAACAAGTTTCCAAACTGAACAAGCTTCCAATTATCTAAAAACATACGATAAATAACACGAAGTAAGCATATAACGTTCAGTAAGTTCGTAATTCATAAACAAACCTTACCATTTCAATATATATAAGCTTAAAAGCAATTTATGAGATAATCCAACATAGCTTGGCACAAGCCTAAGCAACAACAACCTTTCATGTTGGATAACCATATAACTTAGCAACTCATTGCAAAACATAATAGCTTTTATGCACATAACTTATAAGCATTCATACTTTCATGAATATGGCTAATCATATTTAAAGCCTCATCATTTCATACATGTTTCATACTTTCATAGCATTACTTATCAAAAAATCTGTCGATCCTTCCCTTTTGTATACCTGTTGAACTACTACAATAATACCGGATACGCAGGAATCTGTCACACTATGTGCTAACATATGGTCAAAACTATTACATTCTCTTATCTCGTATAAATGCTCTCTCTTGAGCCATAAGTGGGTCTACTCACACAAGCAGTCAGCCAAGACATAGCTACGCGGTGCTGCTTACACAAGCTGTTAAGTAACCGCAACACATGCTGAAAACTCAACCACCAGCGGGACGTACAAGACCAATGCCCAAAACAAGGTAACCCCTAATGACATGTCATTTGTATCCTATATATTCTTAAGGTTCAAACGGGATCCGAAAGTCGCCGAAACTTTGTTGGATTTTTTCGTAGACACATAATACCACAATATAACATAAAAGCATGTAAATCGAGCATAATACAACTTTAATTAAATGTACGAACTTACCTCGATCACAACTGAAGAGATACGATCGACTAATCAAACACTCTTTCTTTTCCCCAATCTAAATCCATACATTTCTTTTCTTGATCTAAATAATCAAATTTAATTCAATCAAACTTCATCCTTTTTGACTAATCAAAATCATATTTTGGCAAAATTACACTTTTGTCCCTATAATTTTAAATCCATTAGAATTTAGTCCTTAAGGTTATAAATTGAAATTCATGCAATTTGATACCAACCCAGTATAGCCAAATTTTATTTAGGCCCCTCACGAGCCCTACATTTCATTTATTTCACTATTTCACCATGAAGAATTTTCTATTTTTAATTAAATCCCTAATTTACAAAATTCATCAAAATTCCCTTTACAAAAGTTGTTCAACTATCATCAAACATTCATTTTCATCCATCAAACATAAAAATGAACTAATATACATTTATGGTAAAACCCTAAACTTTTAATAATTTTGAAAATTAATCCCCGGGCTAGCTAGACTAAGCTACAACGACTCCAAAAACATAGAAATCATTTATGCGTTGAAGGATTTATGCGTTGAAGGATTTATGCGTTGAAGAATTTGCCAACAATATTACACTGGGGGCTGGCAAAGGTATTAGAGGATTTATGCGTTGAAGGAACGCAGTAGATTATTTCAAGCTAGAAGCGTTACACAGTTGAAAGAGTTGCTTTAAAACCAATTTGGAAGGGGTGGTACCACTTTTTAAGGAGTCATCTTATGTCATCTACGCATAACGCAACTGCTTCAAAGGAAAGAATGTTGTTGTTGCATTCTATTCTACAAGGAAGGTAGCTAAATGTAGGGAAGATTATCTTCCAAGAGGTCTATAGATGTGCTGATAAGAATGTCAGGAGATTGAATTTTCGTTCCCTTATTTCTGCCCTATGTAAGACGAAAAATGTGCCTTTAGATGATGTTGAGGACATTACCCCCAATAAGGGTGGGATAATGCAAGCAATTTTTGCCAAGCTAGGAGGAACTAATTTTGCCACAACATCACAGCACAATCAAGCTTCCCCTACCACACATATTCCCATATAAACATCTCTCACCTCTCATGAATAGAAAACCTTGACTTCTCTAAAATAATTAAAATAGAGGTTGTTTCTATTTGAGGTGCAGCAATACCAAATGATGGAAGAGTTGGAACAAAGCTACGAACGCCACGCTCGGTACTGGTCATATGCGAATGATAGGGATTTGGCATTAAGAAGATCCCTCTAGAAGAATTTTTTGAGACCCATGCCAGAATTTCATCCTTTTCCAGCTACTTTACTCTCATCTAATGAGTGCGAAAAAGAGCCAGTTCCACCCGCTGCCAGAACTAACCCCGCGATTGAAGGAGTCACTGCAGATAAAAGAAAATTTGTTGAGGAGGAGTTAGGGAAAGTAAAATCTGCCAACCTAGGAATTACATAGAAGAAGGAAAGGAAGACACAAATGTCCCTCCCACTGCACTAACTACTGCCACTGGAAAAGGTAAAACTCCTAAATTGACATCTTCACCCATCTCCATGACTACACAAGATCAAGCAATCAATCAATTGATTGGTGAACTAACAGAGACCGACAAAGAAGGCGAGGAAGTTGACCTACAAAAAAGGAAGATGTGATACAAAGTCAGTGCTCGTAAGTTCATAAGAAAGAATTGAATGAAGTGTCAACGTTTCAGTCCAAGGAGGTTAAGTTTTTTTTCTCTCATGCATTGCATTTTTTTCTCGTTTGTGTGCATATTCATACTTGTTATATACTGTTCATGATTTTACATGCATTGAAGACAATGCATCCCTTAGGTTTGGGGGTGTATTGCATTTTGTATGTTTATTTTGGTATATAGGATATTTTTCCATGGCATAATAACTATTGAAATACGGCTTTGTCTATCAGAAGTATAGTTTTTCTTTATGATGTTTGATAATGAGCTTAAAATTTTTTTTCGATATACCTAGAACAGGTAACGATGGATTGGGTGAAGTTAGCATAGGCAAAGTTGCTTGGAAATTGATTTCTAAAAATAGGATGTCCTATACTTTGTTTTTTATGGATTTTCAAAATATAGTAAGTATCTTTCTAATGCCCTTAAGGATTTTTGAAACCAAATAGTAGTTAAATTGCCGCGGCATTTTGTTTAATTAAGCATGCACTCCAATGCTTAGAGTTGCTAAGTAGGTCAACATCACTTTGTTTGCTCCACCGTGTTATTGATTAGAAAGGAGAACCTATGCTCCATCGTGATTGTCAAGTCAAAGAATTTTGTGACATGCTAAATCCCCTCATAATAATAATTTACTTTATTGTTTCAAAAAAAAAGAATCAATATATGAAAATGTGAATAATATATTTTTATATGGGCTTAAAGCAAGTGACTTCTATTTAGGTAATAAATGAACTAAGTAATTAAAAAGATATTTGCTATAGGACGAAAGATAAAATGCATAGGTACTTCAAAAATTTTGTTTTTAGGGAGAAATTGTTGCATTGTCTTTGCTGAAAAAACCTTTGACATTTGAATCAATTTAAGAGAATATTGCTAAGAATGGAGGTATAATTATTTTTCGAATAGGTAGGTAGTACAAGAAAGTTTTTTTGCCAAGGCAAGATGGGTGCATTCATGCATTTAGATGTATTTGCTTAAGGACAAGCAATAACTCAAGTTTGGGGGTGTGATAACTCTTGAAAACAGTTATATTTCATGTCTTTAGACCTAGCTAATTACTTGTACATAAGTACATTTTGTTGCATTGTTAGGACATTTTAGTTAGCATTTTTAATATTGCATTAGGACTTGGACTATGTTGGAATTAGGTGCTACTAATAGCTTGCAATGGAGTTTTTTATGTAACAAGAATAGGTTCTAGAATGAGGACATAAAGGAGTGAACTTTTGTTAGGAAAAAGGGAAGAAAGTTTGCCAGCACGGATGTCGTGGCAATGCCAGGAAAACCAAGTCAACATTTTCTGCACAGTAGTCCCAGTTCAAATTTAAACTTGTACCAGATAAATTCCCCTAAAAAAGGAGAAGATAATCACGAGCTATTAGCCGACCTTAGACTAATATATCTATAAAAACCGATGAAGGGAACCTCACAAAAGGTGGAGAAAGAAGTGAGAGAGATCCTTAGGCGTGAATACGAGTTTGGCTGCGCAAATGAAAGGGAGTCGAAGGTAGTCCTTCTTAGCCATCACAGGATGCTGGGCTGCTGAAGTGTGGACTGGGCAAGCGAAAGCTAATTCCCGAAGTTCTTCCATTATTTCCACTATTATTTCTTTGAAAGATTAGATTAAAGTAGTTGAACACAATGTCGGGTGGTATTTTGACTTTGGAATTTTATTTTCCAGCCCATGAGCTAAAATCTCATAGGGTTGGGATTACTTTCGATGAAACCTTAAACTATTTTTATGGATGCAGTATATATCTAATTTACTTTACTGTTTCATTTGATTGTTCTTATTTCTTAATGAAATTGCAATGATCTCTAGACATAGAAGATTGTCCGCATACTTATAAATTGACTCTACTTCCGAAAGGGTTGGATTGGTTGGGTTAAAATTAAATGAAATGAGCAAGTATTCAATAGACACTTGTAGTCGACTCTAGACATAGAGTTAGAATCATATAGAAGGAACCCATGCAACATATCTAAAAATCCTATAGACACGGGAAAGGTAACTTTAGGTTTTGCTCTAGTAAGAGACAGGCCATTTTAGAACTCTTTTGTGCAGTAAAATAGATACGATTTTGCCAAGGCATTATTGATAATAAGGGTTGCTTCTGAGTAATCTCGACCTTCCAAATCAACATCACTCTATCCTTATTCTTTGTCGTAGTATCTTTGTCATAGCATATTTAGCTGCTTATTTCCTTGTTTACATTCTATTCGGATAGTCAATCTTGTTATTACCATTACATTTATGCTTTCACTTTAGTCATAACATCTCCAATTATTCATTAATTCCTCGTGTTGTTTACATCATTACTCCACCAATTTCCACTGCATATTTATCATCGACTTTTCCATAGCATTATTCGCATTTTATTATAATAACTTGACCACTTTTGTGCCTTAACCCGATCATTGTGGGAATGATACTCACTCATCACTTTATTACTTAAACCGAAGTGTATACTAGCACAAAATCGCACATAATTTCAATTTTTTTCTTGCCAAGTTTTCTATCTTGGAGGGGAAATTAGAGTCGCTTGAAGGGGGTTGTGGATTCTTCGTGTTTCCAAGGCTTCTTCAGACTTCTACACACCACGTTCTATCTTTTTCATCTATCTTCTTTACTTTCTTCTTTATTGTTCTATTTTATTCATCTTATTTATTTATTTTAATTATTTTATCTGACTTGGATTCGATTGCATTTCAAGTTGTGTCAAAATCTAAGTTTCTTTCTGAACGTCTAGAGCCCTAAGTCAAATTCGCAACTTGGAAAAACTTTACGATCCGCTTTCGTGCTCATTTACACTCATCCTTATTAGTTCTGTATCACCTACTGTGGACCTTAACTAGTGGCGATGCCTATGTAACCCTTTCCAACCAAAAATTCGGGGCAAGGTAAAGAGAATTTGGTGAAGATCTACTTTATTGATCACCAATCATGGGTAAGGTCAAATCAATCCAAATGACTCCTAATTAACCCTATCACTTGAACCAACTTGACAATGCTCTAATACACTGAGCATACTATACCATGGTGATGACTCATGTATGGTGTGGTCTTAAAGAAAATCAAGTCTCCAATAGCATTCTCATACAGTTGATTGGCTCTTAGTGCCTAACCAAAACTTTAGGCTTACCCTTTCTTCACTTGAAGACACTCTATAACTAAATCCTTAGCTACTATTAATGGGTGGATACTTTAATGCTAGTATGTGTTAATACCCTAATTCGCCATCAGGCCAACATGATGGCAGATTATGTTACCACAATGCACCAAACAGTTTACATACACACTTACTCACCTTTTTGGGTTCCACCGCCTTTAGAGTGTGACAATATTCTACTCATTGAGAATGATGTAGAGACATTGTCACTGGTTTAATTGTGGTTAACCGAACAGTTTAGCATGAAGGACTTGGGAGAAGCTTAATTTTTCTACGTATTCGAATCCTAATGGATCAAAAGAACAAAGTGATAGCACTATCTCAGGCTTTATACATAGACAAGATATTGGAGCATTATGCAATGACCGATTCAAAGAAGGGAAATCAACCCTCCGTATCAAGATTACATCTCTCTTTAAATGGCAGAAGAAAGAGAGAACATGGGAAAGGTTTCTTATGCTTTGACAGTAGGAAGTCTCATGTAGACTATGCTATGCACATGTCCAGATATCTATTTTCCAGTTGGGTTGTTAAGTCGATATCTAGTGAATTTAGGACCAAGGCACTGGCAAGCAATTAAGCATTTACTCAAGTATTTACGAAGGATGAAGGATTATATACTTGTGTACTTTGGAGGAGACCTTACTCCTATCGAATATACTGATTCTGACTTCCAAACGTGTCAGGATTTGAGAAAATTGGCATCAAACTATGCTTTAATCCTAAATGGGGAGTTCATAGTGTGAATAATTGTCAAGAAAGCTTACACTGCTAACTTCACTATGGAGGGCCAAATATGAGGTATGAAAAAGCTATAGCACTATAGTAGTGTAGACATAGTTAAACTTAAAAAAAACCACATAAGGACAAAATACATTAAAGAAGACAATAGTGTTTGATGGAATAGTAGATGTAGTTAAAGATCGCATCTGAGGACAAACCCCGGTGATTTGTTTTTCCAAGACTCTATTTGCTAGAGAGCTCTTTGAGAAACATATGGAGGGACCCAAGAATGCGAAACATGACTTATCTACTTCACTAGGGCAAGTGGGAGACTATTGGATCTGGTGCCCTAAGTGTAGTATTTTCGTCTAAGTACACTTGTAATTTTTCAAACAGATTGGTTAATAAAAAAATCATTTATTACAATTAATATACTTTGTATTATTGTCCTCAGATGGTTTTTGTACATAAAGCAAAATAGAAAAAATCGCTTCTCATTGGTTGCCTATTGTTTAAACTAATACTAAGTGGTATTACGTGGTCAGATCCTAGTACGAAAAGGCAACTTGTATTAGTAGACGAACCTAAACATGTTCTTAGCCTAATCGAAAATGATCAAACCGATTGAAAGAATAATATTTCATCTATCAAGTCTAATTGGGGAGATGCTTTTTCTTCGGCATTGGAGCAAATGACTCCAAGAAGATAAAGACATAAATGTGACTGACTGGACTGACAGTACATCAGATTGGACCTAAGTAAAATAGATCCTGAATCTTTATGGATTTATTCACTTGTGACATTCATAGTGTGACATACCTAAATCCTGAGTGGATGGTGATGTATGCGTGACTCATACACTTTGATGTAAGTAAAAGCCTGAGTTCAAATAGATAAGGAACCAAAAGTTGGTGCATTAGGTGTACGAATTCTATAGTATGTAGCATCATTCACAACAATGGAATTCATAGCTCGAAACATGAGTAAATGATATCCTTTTATAGGCATTACATGGCTGATGAAAAGTAAATATGGTCACGGGTCATTCGTCTTTGTGATGGATGACTTGATCACTATTTGGTAGTGATTGACTTTCCATAAAGGAAGATGTAATGGTTATCATTAGATAAAATAGGATCATATTGGGAGAATGGATAGTATCCCAAAGAGATCAAAGATATCCTATAAGGGTAACACACTTATGATAAGGTCATTGGACGAGCACAAAGTAATTGTTTTCGTAATGGTATGTCGTTGGGGAGAACTCAGTCACGATACTATAGTGGAATGACTTCATGACTAAATGAGTTTATAATTAATAGGCAAAAATTGAAATTTAATTATAAATCATTTGAGCCTCAACTATATATGTCCAATCGATCTCTCTACTAGCTCGTTGAAACTAGAAATGAATTGTGTGTTTGAATAGAAATGAACGGAATGAATAGGAAAATAGAATTAGGAAACATTCAAGAACGATTATGGTTTTCTCAAAATGGAGAAATGGAATAATTTGAAAATGAATGTAGGTTTCCAAAAATGGAAATGATCCATTTGCAATCCTACATGGATTACTTAAAAAATGATCGGAAAAATTAGTTTATATTTTTGGACTATTTTGAAACTTGAAAATGAAAAAAAATCATTCGGCCATAATGAACATTTTGAGTTGTGAAAAATTGAACATATTTTCTTGAAATTTTATAATGGGCAAAATCATCAATAATTTATCAAGGGTAAATTCATAAAAATTTTGTTAGGGATAAAATAGGGATGATAAAATTATTTTATATATAAATATTAAAGTTTATTTTGGAAAATAAAAAAAACTGAATTGGGTTGATCACATTACAGAGTATTAGGTCAAAAAGATCGTAATTGGACCCAATGTGAGAGAGGCTCAAAAACCCCCTAGTAGGAATACAAGGATATGTCGTCCACCCTATTCTTATTCTAAGTAGGATGTTGTTTTTCTATTTAAAATAAACCACTACAACTTAGTTCTACCTTCTCTTCCTATAAATAGATGGCACAGATAGAGTTATTAACACAACTTTAAGAATTTGCTATTTTGTCAAAAAATGGAGAGAACTTATTCTCAATTATTACATATATTTTTCAGGAATAACAATTCTACCGGTTTCTATTCAGAAGAGAGAATTTTCGTTTTCACCCCAAAAGGAGAGAACTTTTCTAGTTCTGTGTTTTGATTCAATTGGTTTAAACCCACACTCAAAAGAGTTCGTGGTACGAGAATAGCGATTTAGTTGAAAGCCGGGAACAACGAACGTTCACTAAGCCGAAAATAAATGTACGAATTCGGTTAAGGTTTATTGATATAAATATTACAAATCGACATTGATTTCAAAATTTTAATTTTCCGCAGTGTAAGAAAACCATTTTTAGACCGAATTTTTTCTAATAGTAGATAGACTTTAATTTTGACCATTAATGTAATTTAAACCGTAACATTGTATCTGAGGGAGTTCAACTATAAATAATGGGTTTTCCCTCATTTGTAATATCTCATTGTATCTCGTTCATAATAATTGGATACTATTGAAAGCCTTTACTTAAACATTTAGTGTGTTATTATTTTCTTGTGGTTTTTCTATTTGACTCGAGTTCCTTTATTTTTTTAAGTTTGTTTCCACTTTATTTCGATATGTTAGAGAATTTCTTTTATGAATTTTTATTTAAAAGTAAAATTAACTTAGGTGGATTATAACCGTGCGATTTATCATACTAAAAGTACCCAGTAATGTTAACTACTGCATAGAATTAAGCATTAATTTTATCAATGCCGGTGACAGGAACACTTATCGGGCTTGATGGTTGAAAACAGAAAGGAAATTGGAACAATAAGGTATTTCGTCGACTCACTTGTCCCTGTTAGCCGCAGCCTTTTGTCTTACTTAAACTATTCTTTCTATGTCATTTACCAGGGTCGCAAGGCTCTGAGAATTTTTTTCGGACATTGTTACCTTGGTCCATTCCATTGGAATCAATATACAGAAAATCAGACGTCTGTAACAAAAATAATAATATTTAATTAGATCAAAACACTTAAAAACAGTGTGACCTGTAGATTGTATCATCAGCACTGCATGCTAAGTTGTCACATAGCATCAAGAAACAACTATCGATATTTGATACGCATGTTCTCTTATTTCATCTTTCACACGATCTGATCCATGGGCAACAAGGTATTCCAAAACAGTCAGCCTGAAGCGCAATAAAACAAATACAATATTAGATTTATATATTTTAATGCTAGGGGGAATTGAAGAAAAGTAAAATAATATCGTACACAAAAGATGTAAAATGTCAGGAAACAATGAACATTGCGGAGTTGAATATGTAAATTAGTGAAAGGATGGAATTGTAAATTTTAACATTTACATCAGATCAATTTCTTTAGGCTGCAAAAGACATTCAATAGTGCATGCAACTAATGCTTGCTGACCTTGTAGACATGACGCCAATTCTTTCCAGTGTTATTTCAAGCAGATAAACTTCAAATTTAATTGTATTACAAGTAATGATTGTTGTTGTTCAAGGTCACTGTTTCTATTAAATACTTTTTAAGGACACCCCCTCCCTCCCTCCCCTGCCATAGAAAAAGGAATAAGAAAAAAGTTTGGAACCACTAGATTCAATAAAGATTCATCTCAACCAGCACCAGAGGACACTACTAACTATAGTAACGGTTATAATTCAACTAGACACTATTACTCATAGTGACAGTTATAATTTTGTTAAAAAATATGAACATCACATATATAATAACGTTAATTACATATTATTTATTATGTTAACCTAAATTAAAAGTGATCTAATTTAGTTAAGGTTTATTGGGCTTTAATTATTAAATAAAGTATGGGTCAAATATGTGTAGATACTCTAGTAACTTATTTCTAATTAATGATGGGATGATTAGAAATTAGGGCTACTGTGCAAAAATTATATATTAAGATTAGGGTCCCCAAATTATATACAACATAACTTTTTTAATATTTCATCCTTAGAAAAGAGAGCCACTTTTTTAAAATTACTTGTGCGCTAATTTGAAATATCAAAATTATAAAATCTGAATATTTCAAGAAATCCATAGATTTAGGTATACTTCAGCATCTAGTTTTGTTCTCGTTTTATTATTAATGATTTGATATGATAGATCCTAATTTATGATTTATTAAGTTTTATATCATATCTTGATTTACGATTCTAACAATTTGCGCCGACGGCGGCCGAAAACAAAAAATTCTTCCTTTTCTTTGGCGCTCGAAAACCAGTGCATCCTCTTCCTTTTTTTATATTATATGTGTATTTGTATAAAAAAGGAAGAAAAATAGATTTGAAAAAAGGAAAAAAATAAAAAAAAAAATAGAACCACCTTTAGATTTATGATTTGATTTCTATTTTCTTTTTCTTTGCTTGTATTTTGTGAACTGTTTTTCTTTGTTTTTATTTCAAAAATCCTCCGAAAATCCCTTTTTACAATCGGTTTTCATGGCTTTTATAGCCATTGATACATTATTTTATTCTATTGCTATTTCTACTACTGTTTTGTCCTTCTCTGATTGCTTGTTTTGCTTGCTCTTCTGTTTTGCAGGTGTTTGGTGGCCGGTGGCAGAATTAGTGGCTGATAGAGGGTAGCGGCGGCACATGGCTAGGGTTTCAGAAAACTGAAACCCTAGTTTGACTGGGCTTTTGGGCCTCAATTTTGGGCTGTTTGGGTTAGTTATTGGGCTCGGGTTGTAATGGGTATTGGGTTTGCTGATTTGTAGATTGGACTAGACTTTAATTTTATTTTGGTTTATTTGTTCTTTGGTTTAATTGGGCCCGGGTAAAATGGGCTTGTACAGCTGCCCCTCTTTACTCGTTGTCATGTAACGAGAACAGACCAAAGACCAAGGAAGACCAATTTTGCCCGGTCTCGCCGAGTCTTGACTTATTTGATGCTTCTCTTTTCAAGTAGCTTCATTCTAGTCCACTGTGTCTTGTTGTTTCGATCCACTCCACTTGACTTCAGAGAGATCTGACTTGTAGCTTCAATCTTCTTCGTAGCAACTTTAGGGGGACGAGGTTTATGGTTTTAGTCTGCTCCACTGCAACGTCAGGGAGATAAGACGTGTCATGGTAGATTTAGTCCGACCTACTGCAACTTCAGAGGTATAGGATTCATCATTTTAATCCACTCCATTGCAACTTCAGGGAGATATGACTGATGGCTTAAATCTGCTTCCTACTATCTCGGGAAGATAAGATTCGCCGTTTTCGATCTGCTCCACTACTGCTTAGGGAGATAAAATCTGCCATCTTCTATCTGCTCCACTACTGCTTAGGGAGATAAGATCTACCATCTTCAACCTACTCCACTGCTACTCAGGGAGATAGGACTGGTGGCTTAAATTTGCTTCTACTATCTCGGGAAGATAAGACTCGCCATCTTCGATCTGCTCCACTACTGCTTAGGGAGATAAGATCTGCTATTTATAGCTTTAATCTGTTTCATTACAACTTTAGAGAAATAATATTTGCAATCTTTAATCTGCTTTGCTGTAAACTATGGTGTCTTCAATCTGCTTCGCTGTCAGTACAGGAAGGCAAGATCTGCAATCTTCAGTCTGCTCTGCTGTCAGTACAGGAAGGTAAGACTGGTGTCTTCGATCTGCTTCGCTGTCAGTACAAGAAGGCAAGATCTGCTATCTTTCGTCTGCTCCGCTGTCAGTACAGGAAGGCAAGACTGGTGTCTTCGATCTGCTTCGTTGTCAGTACAGGAAGGTAAGATCTGCTATCTTCACTGATCTATTCTTTGGGGAACATGACCTGTATAATCTATTTTATGAACCTATTTATGCCTAGTGATTAGAATATTATGATCGAAATGAATCAAAATATCCTAACTAAATGTGTATGCATGAATGCAAAATGTCATGAAAATGATCCCTCAATGTTTGAGTTGTTATTGCTCATTGTTCAATAAGGCTTTATTGCCAACACGTCAGAATGCTATTTTGTCCGGTTGGTAATGCTCATATCTTACTTAACCGGATTGCCCCGACTGTAATCTTTAAGGTTCAATCCGTTGTAATTTTGGGACATAAAATTTGAACCATCTTTCTCCCACTGAGTATAAGATCTGGCTCTTTCTCAAATCTTTCCCACTGCAATTCAGGGATACAGGATCTGAATCTCTTTGGCCTTATACCATTCCCAAGGTGTCGTACCAAATGTTTATGCACAATTACAGAACTTCCTCTTCTTATCACTCAGTGATCATTGCTTGTTTGTTCATTGAAGCTTTGTCACCAACACGACATCTTGTCATTTTGTTCAACCAATGTTTGGACAACAAAATCCGAAAGGATAGTCTTAACTTAGACTCTTCCTTCTTAGATATTTCACCCTTTAAACTTGGTGTTTTCTAAACAATAGTCCTGTTTTAGGTTCCTATATTATTTAGAAACTTCTAGAGTAATATGCAAAACTTCCATTGTGAAAGTATTATTTTTCCATTAATCATTATTCCAATGCAACATGCTTGCAAAAGATCATAGCGATAGATAAAATAGAATTGATTCAGGAGTATAGCTTGAAATAAATTATCAATGATAGTAAGAATAAGAGGAATTGATTGGAACACGTATCTTGAAAAAGAAAGAAGTATTCCAAGAACAAAAAATTCAATATATAAATAGTATGAAGATTAGGTGCCCCAGATATCGCAACTTGAACTTCTCTGTATAAACTTTCTAAAGTCCTTTTTGACATGTGTTTAGGAGATCTACAGTACTTTGTCGATGCCCCAAGATATCGCCTACCCTTTCCTGTTGATTCAAGTATAGCAAGATCACCACATTCCCCAATCTGATCAAAATTTGAGCTGCTCTGATCATCTCATGTCCCATTCTGATCAAAATTTGAGCCACCCTTTTTGGGTTTTCAACTCAAATCTCCTTTGGTCTCAAGGAGCCCTTTGCGGGTTTTCACCTTGGCCTCTCCTTTTTCTTTTTCTTTTCTTTCTTTTTTTTCGTTTTCTTTTTGCTCTTTTTTTTAAAAAAAGGTGAAGTATTTCTTGCTTGAATCAGAATTCATAGGGTTGGGCAGTTTCTTGCCATCCATCTTGGTCAATATCGACGCTTTTCCAAATAAGGCCTTCCACATATGGTCCTTCCCAATTTGGCATCTACTTCCCTCTAAAGTCCTTTTGTAGAGGAAGGATCTTCTTCAATACTAGGTCCCTCTTATGGAATCCTCTAGGGTGAACCTTCTTTGGTGAGCTTGCATCATTTGTTTTTGGCGCATTTGACCATGACGGATAACTTTGAAACTTTCTCTTCAATCGGGATTGGATTCAAAAATACAGAGAGAAAAAAATCTCGACCTTAATGGGTGAAACCGTAATAAGCCAAAAAGAAAGGTGTTGCCCCGGTCGAGTTTTTTTTGTTGGGCGATATGGCATTAATCGTGAACAGACTGCAAACTTTTGATATTGTGCTGCTGTTCAAATTTAGTGCGTTGTCGGATATGATCCTTTTTGGCATTCTATACCGACATATGATTTTTTCAAGAATTTGTCGACTTTCTGATATTGGCATATGAAGCAGCTTTCACCCACTCAGTAAAGTAATCGACGACCACAAAGATGAATCGACGACCACAAAGATGAATCGCTGACCATCGGAAGCTTTTGGCGAGATTGGCCCATTGACATCTGTGCCCCACATAGAGAAAAGCTATGGACTCCATGGATTCTTTGTAAAGTAGGATCTTGTTCTACCATCCTCAATAAGTCCAGAGATAAGCTACAATCTATGTCATCTTCGAAGTCATAAGATCCCTCTAAACACATGTCTCGCTCAAAAGGAGATTTTGAGTCTGTAGCAGCGTCACTCATGTCGTTGATATCCAGGGACCTATTGTAGGTGTAAAAGAATATACAAGGAATGTATGAATTTAAGAATAATTATCTGTACAATATGATTATGAATGAACGAAATAATGATTTGAAAGAAAGAATGAAAGAATAAAAATAATTATTCATAAAGAATGAAAGAATATTGGCTTAAAAATGATCGCAAAGATATATTTCATTAAAATAACAATGTTCAGACATGAGCCTATTTCACAAAAGAGTTCTTATTGCCTCTAGGCTAAAAGCAACAAGTGTGTTCTGAATATTACTCTGAGTAAGCTCTAAATACTATAGGGGTCTCTTCTGCAGTCTAATTATTCAGAACACTCCCAAGTTTATAAGGGCAAACATCTGACAAGGTCCCTTTTCAATTGCGTCTTCATATATGGCATTGATGTGAACGTTTCCCAACACTTCTTCATACATTGCATTCACCCCATTATCAATCATAATTGGGTAGCGAATTTTCTGCATTGGAGGAATCATCAAATTTGACAATGCCCATACTGATAAGCCTTTCAACCACTTTTTTAAAGGCAATGCAATTTTCTATGGAATGCCCCGTAATTCTCGCATGATAATCGCATTGTGTATTCGCATCGTACCATTTGGGGTACGAAGGTTGTAGGGGTTTTGAGTAAAAAGGGGAAACAATGTGCGCATTGAATAAGCTTTGGTATAGCTCCTTATACGACATCGAAATTGGCGTGAACTGAAGTTTCTCAGTGTTTTGTCTTGTTCCAGATTCTTGTCTTGATGAACCTTGTTGGTTAGCGACCATTTTTCTTGACTGATTCACCATAATTGATTTTGAATAACCCTTGTTATATGTACTCGTGTTGTTCACATCATTTTCCTTGTTCTTTAGGGTTGATCTCTTGACGCTTTCTCCCACATCTATCTTCCCACTTCATATTGCATTTTCAATCATCTCACCAGACATCACTACATCTGAGAAGCTCATGGTAGCACTTCCTAACATATGGTTAAAGAACGGTGCTTTCAGAGTGTTAATGAAAATTATCGTGGTTTTTTTCTCCAAAAGAGGTGGCTAAACTTGTGTCGCAACCTCTCTCCATCTTTGGACATATTGTCTGAAGCTCTCACTTGGCTTCTTTTCCATATTTTGCAGTGTAATTCTGTCAGGTGTCATGTCTGTTACATGGCTGTATTGCTTCATAAAAGCCTGTGCCAAGTCCTTCCATGAGTGGATGTCAGCACGGCTCAACTGGTTGTACCATTTGGCAGCCGACCCGACCAAACTATCTTGGAAGCAATGAATTAACAATTGATCATTATTAACGTATCCTGTCATTCTTCGGCAGAACATCGTGATGTGAGCTTCAGGACAACTAGTCCCATTATACTTTTCAAATTCTGGAGTCTTGAATTTTGGTGGGAGCATTAAATCTGGGACCTAACTTAGATCCCTAGCGTCAACCCCGTGATGGTAGTCAGCAATTTCTATTACTCTGAGTTTTTCCTCCAACCACTTGTACCGATCTTTGAGTTGTTTTGGCAGTTCCACTCTTACTTTTTCTATTTCATCTAGATCAAGAACTACAAGATTGGTTGGATTGTCCCCCGGATTGGAACTTGAGCCTGTTTGGTAATTCACCAGTGCTGAGGCGCTGGCCTGATATTGTTGGGGTCTGATAGTAACGGGTGCCCCTTGTGGATATGCCTCTAGTTGTGCCTGGGTATTAGTCGGAGTGAAACCCGGTGGATAGGCAAGGTCTTCATGATCATCTCCAAGATTGACTGCAGGGCTTTTTCCCTTATCATCCCCCCAGCCATTAACTGCGTCAATCGGCTCAATAAATTTCTTTGGGACTCTTTCATGTCTTGTTGGATCTTTTCTAGTTGTTCTTGCATTTGGGCTTGTATCTGTTCTTGCAATTGCTCTAATCTCTCTAGTCTCTGATCCATTTCTTTGGTTTTGCGGCGAGTACCGTAGTGATATCTAGTTGGTAGATTTTTGTTGGTTTCCAATGAAACTGAAATAATTTTAATCAATTCGGCTCTTTGGTGGACTTTAATGCTCATGATGTAATGTAATGCAATGCAAATGCATGAAATGAATGCAAAAAGAAAGAGAAGCATTGATTCTAAATTCAATTCCATTAGAATAACTTTTCTAGAGAACAAATTTCTTTACATAAAATGGATTACATATGCGGCTTTGTCCTCATACTCCAGGCGAATAAATCGATCTTTTCCTCATCCGGATGCTAGGATAAATCTCGCAAATTTTTGGTAGAAGTCTCTACTAGCTCCTTTTTGTTTGACCCAGGCCGCGACTCATTGCTCACTCATCTTCGTGATGCTCGTTAGCTTCTTTAAGAAAGTTCGACGGCTTTCAAATAATCTTTGTCAGCTTGGATCCTCGGGTGACGAAGTAAAGTTGTGTATTCATTCATCAGACCATCATCTCTCTCTTGTCACATTTTCTTGGACCGTATTCGGACGACCGTATTGTCTTCCACTTTATCAAGAAATCCGTTCTCTTATGAGAAGCTCTCTATTTAGATACTGAACGTGAATCAACACCTCTTTTCTATGATGAAAATGCAATTCAATTATAACCAAAACAAAAGAAAATAGGTTAGTACAAATCAAAAGCAAGCAAGAAAGAAATACATAGAGCACCTATTCGGGTGACCACTAGGGGTTTGGCGTAATTCTACCTAGGGTAGGTTCCTAAGGTTCACTATATGTGGTTTGGTTCTAAAGCAAAGGTACCCAAACCAGTAGATTCCTCGATCCTCACCCATTATAGGCTCATACGGACTGAGTTCGGTTCAGGGGAATACATTTCCCTATGGCTGCACGGAGATGAAAATCTCATGAAGACATAGGTACGGATGTATCCCGAAAGTAATCCACTATCCTGCACGGAGGTGAAAACCTCACGAAGGAGTAGCTTCTCACCCCCACTTAAAAGGGTGTGACCAAACGGTCATGCAATGCAATGCAAAAAGATATCAAAACCTAAACTGACACAGCAATTATAAACCACAACGATGAAAATTGTAATAAAGACTGATGGAATGCAATGAAAGGATCGTACATTTAAACCAAGTTTCCAATTTTCAACAAAAAGACAAAAAAAGTAATCAACACGTGGCTTGACTCTCTTATTTTATGTCCCTAGTGGAGTCGCCAAGCTTTTGACACCATTTTTTTGTGAAAATGGGGTCGACTTGGATTTTGAAAACGAAAATTAAAATGGGAGTCACCACCAATCCTTTTTGATAAGGTGTGATCGGGTCACCTTGAAAAGTGGTTGTTTTTAATAAACAATTTAATTTTATTAAAACAACGATTTTGGTCCACGAAATTCAGGAAAACGGGTTTGGGAGTCAGTTACGTACGAGGAAGGATTAGCACCCTCGTAACGCCCAAAATTGGTACCTAGTTGATTAATTAATGTCTTAATGTCGAAGATTGAAAACTTTGAAAAGTTTTCAAAATACAATCCTAAAAAAAACTCGAATAACATGGGTTGAAATTTAGGATTCTCTTGTTCTGAAAAAAACATCACATCCAGCACGTTAGGATACAATACTTAAAACCCTCAAAACCAATATCACCTTATGGTTCCAAAACCCATACTTTGAAATTTTAAAAGGATATCAAGCTATTTGGCTAAACGAGAAATCGAAACCCAACACATTAGGACATGTTTTCTCGAATTTCCAAACGCAAAATATTGCCTTTATTATTTTTTAGAAAAATCCTCATCTCGAGAAAATGACATGTCATATCCAATGTGTTAGGACACAACGTATCGAATTCCCGATACAAGAATACATGCCAAAAAATTTACTTATTTAAGAAAATATTTGGCTATCTCGGATTTTAAAAAAGGGGATCATGCCCAGTGAGTTAGGACACGATCTTTTCTTAATTCCCGAAATCATTTAAAACTTGAGTTTGAAAAGATTCGTGTATTTAGATTTATTGTGAAAATCGAAACCCAGTAAGTTAGGGTACGACCTTCTCAAATCTAAACACGAGATTTTTCTTATTCAAAAATCATAATTTATGCATCGACTAAAATTAATCTAACACAAAATAGTAGGAATAAAACACGCGTACAAAGCAATAATGAATTCGATAATGTAAATATGAATAATATGAACAATCATCAAAAATGAAATAAATAAATATAAGAGACAAATCAATCATATAATTGCAAATAAATAAACGAATAGAATTAAAACATTCTTTCAAAATAATAATGAACATGTAAATAGCAATAAAAAATGAATACAATTAAAAATGTAAAGAGATATATATGTATATAGATATAAATTAAAAATATGTATGTATATGTGAATTATAAAATATATATAAAAAATATACATATAAAATATATATTTTAAAATATATAGAATATATATAAGTATGTACATGAACTAAAATATATATATGTAGGTATATAAAAATTATGAAATATGAAAAATATAAAAATATGTATATATGCTTATAAAAATTAAAAATATGTGCAAACAAAAATAATAAATGAATAAAAAGGGTACACATAAATATATATAAAAAATTGATAATAAATTAAAACTGTATTAAATTAAAGTTAAAATAAAATTGAGAGCCCCTATTAAAAATAAAACGCGAAAGGGACTAAATTGAGAGAGAAATAAAATTAAAGATTCAAATTTAAAAAATAAAAAAAGAAAAAAACGAATTAGGGCCCCAATGTGACGGGCGTAAAAATGGAAGGATCAAAATGGGAAATACTCCCGCCTTCCAAAACACTGCATTTCAAGGTGGACCAGATTGTAAAGCAAAATAAATTACAGGGCAAAATTAAAAAAGACAAAAAAAACTTGATTGCAAAATCATTTAAAAGCAGAAGGGCTGAAAGCGGAATTAGCCCTTCCGCTCAAAAACACGTGGATCCTGGCCTGGAGCGGGTCGGGCAGATCGGGTCAAAGCCTAAACGACGTCGTTTTACGAAGGTATAAAAATTAGTTTTTTTTTTTGAGAAAAAAATCATTCAAACACTTTGAAAAGAAGAAAGAAGAAAAAAAAGGATTTTTCTCTCTGGACCAGGTCCAGATTCTGGCCAAGGCCCCGCCCCGCCGCGCCGCCGTCACGCTGACGGTGATCGGAAACAAAAAAATTCTTCCTTTTCTTTGGCGCTCGAAAACCGGTGCGTCCTCTTCCTTTTTTTATATATTATATGTGTATTTGTATAAAAAAGAAAAAAAAACATATTCGAAAAAAGGAAAAAAAATAAAAAATAAAAATAGAACCACCTTTAGATTTCTGATTTGATTTCTATTTTCTTTTTCTTTGCTTGTATTTTGTGAACTGTTTTTCTTTGTTTTTATTTCAAAAATCCTCCGAAAAGCCCCCCTTTTTACAATCGGTTTTCATGGCTTTTATAGCCATTGATACATTATTTTATTCTATAATTATTTCTACTACTGTTTTGTCCTTCTCTGCTTGCGTGTTTTGCTTGCTCTTCTGTTTTGCAGGTGTTTGGTGGCCGGTGGCAGAGTTGGTGGCTGACAGAGGGCAGCGGCGGCACATGGCTAGGGTTTCAGAAAACTGAAACCCTAGTTTGACTGGGCTTTTGGGCCTCAATTTTGGGCTATTTGGGTTAGTTATTGGGCTCGGGTTGTAATGGGTATTGGGTTTGCTGATTTGTAGATTGGACTGGACTTTAATTTTATTTGGTTTATTTGTTCTTTGGTTTAATTGGGCCTGGGCAAAATGGGCTTGTACACCCAAGATCCGTTGATTTCAAGAAATCGATGAATTTAGGTACGATTCTGTATCTAGTTTTGTTCTTGATTTATTCTTAATGATTTGACATGACAAATCCTGATTTACAATTTTAAGTTTATATTAGATCTTGTTTTTACAGGTCTAACAAATTCAACTAGATACTACTAACCAAAGATACTTACAACTATGCAACAATCAATTTTCTCGTACTCAAATGGATAGTGAACTTTTTGAAATATATTCTTACCTTCTGCTCTATTCCAAGAACTTTGAGAACTTTCTTGTTAACCACTCTCTTACTGCAAGAAACAAGAACAAGAACAAAAATCATTTAGCCACTAGTTATAGCAAGCAGTCAAACTCTCACACATCCCTCTTGCTGATATTTTGCAACCAAGAGATTGCTTTAAACTAATAAATATTGGAAACAAATTCAATGATGTTATCATGGTAAGGGAATGGATCCTAATAACACACATACAACTCTCCAACATTTTGGTCGAAGGCCTTCTTCATCCTCGCAGGCTTCCAATATGAAGCAGCCCTGTTAATTAGAGAGTGGGAAGTTAAGAAATAAATAAATAAATAAAGCTTAGATCTTGAATCTATTTCAGGCACTACATGTAACACCCCTTACCCATATTCGACACCGGAATAGGGTACGAGGCATTACCGAAGTTTAGTAATTAATTTTCAAACATTTCATTTTTATCTAACGTTCATATTTATAACCAATCAAAATCAAAGCATTAATAAGCTAACGTTAACCAAATTAACTTATACACGCCATAATAACCAGAATCAAATTATCCAAAATTACCGATAGACCAATGGATAATGTAATATATCTCCAACAAGCTTCCGATAATCATCTTACTGTATCTAATAATTATACATATTACGAATAATAATTCAATTTCAATAATAAAACACATATCCATATAATATTCATCATAAAATAACATTCACTTTAATTAAAATTATACAAAATATAGTTCATACGAACTTACCAGGCTAATATGTAGAAATACCAAGATACAAGGGCATTTTGATAATTTTCCATTTTTCTCGATTTTCTACCCAATCTTGATCTAAATTAATTTTTCATTTAATAAAACAACTCATTTCATGCAATTTGGTCATTTTTGACATTTTTCCAAAATTACCCCTAAAGTTTTACTTTTATTCAATTTAGTCCCAAAGCCCAAATCATGCAAATTAACCATTTATAATGCAAACCCATGCTAGCAGAATATCCATACATTTATTTTCCTCCTCCTCCTCTCCATTCCACATCCTTAATATATACAACATGCTTATATGTAACATTATCTATAATTTCACATTTATTTATATTCATTCAAAGCTGTCCACTTGAGTCATAGTCACTAAATTATTTATATCTTGAGATACAGAACTCCAAATTGAGATCCGTTAATTTTCTATGAAACTAGACTCACATATATTCTTACCATAAAATTTTAAGAATTTTAGGTTTAGCCAATAAGTACAGTTTATTCTTTAAATTCATCCCTGTTCTGATGTCTGACAGTTTCGACCCTTCTTCACTAAAAATTAATTATCTCATCGTACGGGATTCGAATGATGTTACCGATTATTTCTATTAAAAATAGACTCATTAAGGATTTAAACATATAAATTTAAGCCTCTAATTAGTTTTCTCCAATTTTTGATGATTTTCCAAATTCAGTACAGGGGAACCCGAAATCATTCTGACCTTATCTCACAAAACCTATTATATCTCATAATTTACAATTCCATTGCTTACACCGTTTCTTTTATGAGAAACTAGACTCAATAATATTTAATTTCATATTTTTTTCATCCTCTAATTCAATTTATACGATTTTTGGTAAATTTTCAAAGTCAGACTACTGCTGCTGTTTCAAAACTATTTTAGTGTAAAATGTTGATAACTAAATTTATAACACTTTCCTTTTCTTTCTCTTCAATATTTTCCATCACTTTCTCTTATTTCTCTTTACTAACATAACAAGAATATAGAACCTTATATAATGAATCTTTACCTTAACATTAATTTCCTACTTTTTCAATAATATAAAACTCAAAAGTATATAAAAATCTTGATGTTCTTACCTTATGCCATTGATTTCAATCTTTAACTTGATTTTCTCCCTCCTCCAGCTTCTATTTCTTGAATCTAACTTGATATTTTAGCTCCCCATAGTCTCCTTGTCATCTTTCTCTCTTGATGGATATGGAAATTCTTTTGATTTCTAAGTGAAAATGGTGGATTTTTTATGAAAGGACCAAATTGTAAAGAAAGCAAAGCTTTCTTTCTTCCCCTCTTCTTCTTACGTTAATGCATGCAAAAATGGTGGGAATGGATGGATACTTTTCATCCTTCTTTCCACATATATATACTAAATCAATTAATAATAATAAAATAATATCATTAAAAAAATCCAATTAAAATATTAATAAACTAATATTTATTTATTTATTATTCTAAAATATCTCCAACATCATCATTATCTTCTAGATTTCTCTCTCTTCTAATTGACCATTTTGCCCTTATGATCTTTTAAAATTCCATCCTTGAGTCATCACTTAATTTGGTAAAATTGTGATTTAGTCCCTCAAACTTCTTCACCTTTTCAATTTAGTCCTAATCCATCCATTTTTCTTAGTTTCTAGATTATTCCTCCCTTAAAATATTTATACTATTGGTCCTTCAACTTTTCATATTTACACTTTAACCCCTCAAGTTTTGAGTATTTACTCTTGGGCAACAAAACTTTTCTCACTTTTGCAATTTAATCCTTTCTTGGATTAATATGTCATAAATATACTTTCCAATGTTGACATAACTCAATTACCCTTTTTATCACTATATTTTCTTATTTTACCATATCAGTATTTTCATGCAACCTTCCTAACATAATGCAACCCATGTCATAATTTTAAAATAAATTTTTCCTTGTCGAATTTGTGGTCCCGAAACCACTGTTCCATCTAGCCCCAAAATTGGGCTGTTACACTACAAGGGACTAAAATTTAATACATGGCAACATATTAATTCAAAACATTACAACGAAAAGTGAAAAACAAAATCAGGATTATTAGACAATGTAATGAAATTAAATTTGCATAAACAATGAAGGAATTAATTTAATAATGAAAGAAGCTAATTGGGATAAAAATTCTATAATGAGAAATGTAATTTACCAAATGAAAGAATAAGAAACAAGGTTCCAATCGTTCAATTCAAAAAAAAAAAAAAAAAAAGAGAGAAAAATCAATCAAGAGCTAAATTCTGAGAAAATAAAAACAACATCCATAACATGAGAAATCCATCCAAATTTAAATATAAGAAAATTGAGGTCAAAGGGGAGGAAACAAATCTTAACCTGATGGAATCAGAAATGAAATCACCGTCAAGATAAATCAATTTCTTTTTTTTTTTTATTGTTTTATTTAATCAAATCGATCATGACTATTAGAGAAAAAATAGGAAAAGCACCAAGATATCTCTCTCCCTAGAAAATGATGCAAATTTTGATGCATTTACAAATAATAATATTTCTCTTCCTTTTTTTAGGTTTAATAGTGTTGAGTATGACTCCTATTTTAGTCAAATTTGAGAAATAATTTTTCAGTTAAACTTTATTTATTTATTTTAATCAAACTCTGATTAGTTTAGATTATTTTATTATTATTTGACCTATGAATTCAGCCTATAAATAGGCTCTTTTACAACTTTAGAAAATACACCCATTAGAGATTAGAACTCATAACACATTTAGAGAATTTTGTGTTTCCGTTTCGAGGGTTCTTTATTTTCGGGTTTTCGGAGTTTAGTTTTATCTCCATCTTTTGTACTCTTCGTTCTTTTGCCATTATAGTAAAATTATCTTTGCCCGTAGTTTTTTATCTTCTTTGGACGGATTTTTCCACGTTAAATTTGTGTGTTCAATTTTTCAATTTATTCTACTATTTTTTACTTGTTACTTGATCGGATTGATCCCAAACAAATAGTAATATAACATACATTATCAATAAAAACTTGTTCATCTATATACCATTTATCGTTTAAATTTAGATAATAATAAGATCAGGTAATATTAAAAATAGTGACCAAAAAGTGATATGTAGTAGTCAGTTTTAATGGTTGAGCTATGATTTGAAAATTATACACATGCAATTCAAAACAGGGTTCCTTTCATTATTGTTTATGATGATATTTTCTCCACTTGTTTTAGTTAGAATCCATGGATACTCTCTTTCATTGGCTTCAAATCCACGTGTTTTTAGCTAACAAAACCTGCAATTTAAGTTCATCTCTTTGATCTCGATTTGGGTTTTTTTTATTTTCAAGTTAAAGATCCTATGTCTTGCATTGCTTGTTGTGCATGCACTGGGCATGCATAGTTCCATACACCTCGATCTCTCTTACTAATAACCGAAATAGTCGTGAATTTTGAAAATCCAACTCGTATCTACTACACATATTTTCATATGGATATTTGTTGTATCAACCCATTGATTTAAAGCTAATATTCATTAAGATAAATTACACTAAAGTTCATTAAATTACTAATAAATTTAAGTTTTCAACATTTAACTTTAAAATGTTACAAAACAGTTACTGACTTATCCGAAATGTTTCATTTAAGTCACTAGACTGTTAAAATTGTTATGGAGCAACCAAATAGTATCATATGGCATGCTATGTGTATCTTATGTGGCAATATTTAAAAAAAATATTAAAATTCCTAAAAATAAATAAAAATTTTGTAATTATTTAAAAAACCACATCTAAGATGAACTTAGACAATCATTTATCCAGGTTCAAATGAACATGATTTTTCAAATAATTATAAATATATATAAAAATAAAAATAAAAACATAAAATTATTTAAAATTATTAAGAATAGTAAAAAAATTAAAATTATTAAAAATATTTAAAAATTATTAAAAGCAACATGCAATAGTTAACTTGTTGTCTAGAGTGATTTCTTGAATATTTTTAAATAATTATATAAATTTATTAACAATTATAAGAAATTATAAATAATTTTTTAAATTTATAAAACCTAAAAATAAATAAATAAATAAATATATAAACATATATCATATTTAAAGAAATCAAGTATAGAACTCTAAGTTATGGCCTATAGGTTGAGTGTTCATTTACTTTAAGAATCATTGTTGTACCAAAAAAATAGATATCCATAACTTTTTATTATTGAATTTAAATAATTATTATTTATAAATCATTATAATTATTAATAATTTTAAATGATATTCTATAGTTTTGTATAAATTTTTTTCACAATTATTTTAGAAACCGCTTTAGAATTAACTTAGTTAAATGGTTGTCTAGACTCAATTGAATTTAGACAACCATTTGCTCAAGTTTATCGAATATTGTTTTTAATAATTTTTTATAACTTTTATTATTGAATTTATAAATGGAGGAAATTTTTAATAGAATAACTGGTTTATAATTTGATCTAACCTACATAAATTAATTTATCTATTTTTTACTAAAAAAACAAAATATAATCTAACTCTTAATGCAAAAACTTTCCTGATATAACTTATTTGATCATTTAATCCCTAATAAAATTTTTGCTCAACCAAAGCATCTTTTTTCCTTCCTATTCTAACTTTGATTTTATTTAAAATTTTAATATCTAAATTGGATTTAAAAAAAAAAAAGAAAATCTGTCTCCTGCATATTTTATATTATATTAACTTTTTATAAGGTAAATATTATACTAACTTTACATATGAAATAAAATCCATACTATAAAACTTTTTAAAATTTAAAATATATAAAAATAATTAAAAGGTATAAGTGTTCTAAAATTTTTAACTAAAATACAACTCGAGTTCAAATCTTGAAAATTATATTATTATAAGAGGCAACTATGAACCCAAAAAATTTAGATACATTAATAGTTATTTGTACTAGAGGCTATCATGTCTACTTTATTTATTTATTAATTTTTTAAAATTTCAATTAAAAAACGCACAACGATTTTGTAATATCTCTTGTGAAGTTAAAAACTCCAATTATCAATATTTTAAATAATTATTCTATAATTAATTATGAAATTTAAAAGAATATATTTTGATGAAGTTTCTAGAGATGGGTTTATGAGGGCTTGATTTAAACCCCGCCTAACCCCAAAAATTTAAATTAAAAAAAAAAAGACAAAACTACAGGGTTGCATCAGGCTGAAACTCAACGCATCAAATTATTTTTCCATCCCTATACTCAAGTGCGTGCTAGACACGAGTTTGTGTCTGAAAAAAGGTATGTTCAATTTTCAAAGTTCTTTTTCCATATATTTAAAGGATCATATAGTGTACATACTAATAATTTGTTATAGTAAAGATTTAGATTCAGAGTTCAACATTTCTAACCGGTTGATACAAAACCCTAATATCTCAAAATTTGTACCACAGAACAAAAAAAAAATACCTAAAGATCAGAGCTGGGCCTCAACATTTCAATGCAATCCAGATGCTTCAAAAAATGCAATGGTTCTATCTCAATTGAAGACTAACAAAGCAACATTCTTCAAGCACTAACATGGTGGCACTGGCATGCTTGAATTGCCTTCTCCTTAATCATTCAACATGAATATCTATATTTCACTTCTATATTTTATTTCTTTATCTTAAAAGATAATGAAGTCCAAAATTGGAATAGAATAGGTGAATCGTGTTATTTTTCTGAATGTCCACAGGATATGTTCGCCACATATAAGGACATAGGTACAAGAATATAATTTTCCGAAGATCCGCCTAATAAATGAAATTTCTTAAAAGAAATTGAACATACCCATGTCTGACACGTACTTGCATCTGACACTCTTACCTAAGTGCGTGTAATGTAACTGATAAGTCGTGTTGATCATCAACAATTTATATCAGGATGAATGCCCTGATTTGAATTTCATATTTATTTTATTTATCTTGATTGATTGTTAGTATTTTGTAAAGTTCAGTAATGTAGCTAAGAAAATGAAAAGTATAAAGAAATGGACATCCAAATGACATGCAGAAGAAGAAATCTAGTGGGAACCTACTAAATGCACTGTTCCAGTTCGTTCATCCAGGACTTGTATGCTTGAAGAGCCTGAAATATAAAAGACCATAAATAAGTCCAGGAAAGGGAATATGAAGATTCGTTATCAGTGTCTTGACAATGTCTGACGTAAATCAGGAAATGGGTATAAAGGCATGACCCTCCAAGTAACCTCCAGATATATGCAAAAACTTCACAAAAAATTGAACACACAAGGACAGGACAAGGTCGAGGGATCTTTTGTTTTCATGGTTGGGGCTGGGCGTTGGATTGCAGCAGGTTCACATACATACATGCAATGGTGGAGCCAGAAAATTATTTTAGGAGGGGGGCGGAATTATATATTTTTACGATAGTAAAAATGTAATTTCACTATTTTAATAGTCTATATCTTTATAGTTTTTAAAATATTAAATCAAATTTTTATTATTTTTGAGGGGGCCAAAGTGCAATTTTACCGTTACTAATTTAAAATTTTATAAATTATAAAAGGCCTAAATGAAAACTTTTCCATTTTAGAGGGGCCAGGACCCTTGCCAGCCTCCTTGACTCTGCCACTGCATACATACATACATAATGCATGCAGACAGACAGACAGACACACTCTGCTAAGTATTAATCTAAAATCAAATGGAATAAGTGGAGGGACCCAACATTGATATATGTAAGTCAAGACAAGGTGAGCAAAACGATCCCATTGTGCCCCTTTGCCTTGCCATCTCTAATAGGTACATCTCATATAAACCACTTAAGTATGTGAAACAATAATAGCACAACATTTATAGCTATTAAAAGCAAACGATAAAGGAAAAGTAATATCATACTCACAATTGTAGTCAGTCCATCCAATGACCTGATTTTCCAAATCATACAAAACAAGCTTGTTTGAGAGCACCAAATGTGTAAACAAAGCGATAATAATTTTTAGGGGAAATTACAAATTACCCTTTTTTGACAACTTTATGATAAAATCTAACAAAATCAATATAAACAGTAACTTCAACAGTAACTTCAATTTGAAGACTAATTCCTTTTTAATCTAATTTATAACAAACATCATTTTATTCTTCTATATAATCATTAAGGAAACTTTACTCACCATGAACCAATTATTGAGGAAAAATAAGATGTAATAAAAAGGAGATTTCATCAAATAATTTACGAGAATAAGCAATGAATTGTTTTTATGCTGCAGCATAAAGGCCACCTAATGTCAGGGTATATGATTTAGGATTTAAATTGTGGTAGCAGATGTGTTTTTGAACACATCACATTTATTGCAATTGCAGACACCAAGATTGCTATCATGGTCAAGTACAGTGAATATCAATAGCAAAGAGATAAAACCAAAAACAGCAGCCTTAACATCACGTTGCAATTGTTGTCTAAGACTTTAAGAAAGCAACTGCTATTTATGACATTAAGAAAGGAGTTCAATGGCAAGTTCTTACATATTTTGACCTAAGAATCTTATTTTAGGTTATGAACTGAAGCACAACAACTAAACCTACATCAAGTCATGTAGAACTTGCTCTTAAGCAACTGAGACCTGAGCTTTGTTTTTGGCAAGTTACTGATCAGAACATAGAGCATAATATTAAAATACCCACCAACATAAAGCAAACTCAATCATTATATGTGAAACTGACGTGACCACGCCCCATGGCTTTCCAAGTCCTAGCTTTGATCCCACCAAGCTCCCAAAAGGACCAATGACCCGAGCTCGATCTAAGTGTTTTCATGAAGCTGTTTTAGCTCTATGTGTTCAATTTTGGAATGAGAACGAGCTCTATGTTCAAGAAAAGTTTCGGTCCAGCTCAACAAAGGTTCCTTGCACCTTGGTGCAAGCTGATTTTAGTTCATCTCCAGCTCTCCGAACTCTATCTAGCTCGAATCAGTTCATTTGAGCTCAATTAAGCTCGTTTGAGCTCAACTTAGCTTTATTTCAGCTCTTTCTTTTTATCATTTGATAACTTAAATTTAAGTTTTCTTTTAGTTTAATTAACACAGCTCAATGACGAATTCCCCAGCTCATTTTAGTTCGTTAAACTAATTCACTTGTTTGTGAGCTAGCTGAACTTCAATATTAGCTAGTGTTTTTAATTTGTCTTAGCATATTATTTAATTTGTCTACATGCTATTTAGTCCATGTTCAGCCAAATCTATAACTATTTAATTGTTTAAATGTCTTGTAGGTTCAGCTGAATGTGAGAAGGAACAATTAAAGTTAATTCATGTATGGCTTGGTGCAAAGTATGGAAGGGTGCATGCACAATTGAGGTTCAATGGATGGCATTTAAAAGAGCACTTGTATTTGGGATGTTCATGCAAGAGGGAGCTGCTGAATGTTCATGTATTTGAAGATTCATGGATCGTATTTATGGAGGAAAATACATTGGGACGTTTCATGCATGATTCATGCATTTTCAAGATGACCAATCAAGTATTTCAGGCACATTAAAGCCTCATTCGGCCAAGGGAGATGTATGAGCATTAAAGGGTTGCACATTCATCAAATTATTGTTATTCTTCAAGGTTAAGTATGCATGAATACATCAAGTGAAGAACATGATGGTTCGGCCAATTCATGTACCATCTTCAAGCATGAACCGAATTTTAATGCATTTGTGTGAACTTGTTAAAAATTAATGTGAACAGAATTTAAGTTAGTGTGAACAACATAGATGCCGAATATGAATAGGCATTTTAGGTTTATAAATAGTTTGCTCATTTCAGTTTGTAAAGGACTTTTGCCAAAATTATTAATCGAACATATTGTTCTTGTGAGGTATCCTCCTCTCTTCTTTCGTTTGAGTCTCGAAGCGACTTATCTAGCTTGCTAGTGGCGTCAACCCGAACTCATTGAACTTATCACCAAACCAGTGTGGCGTTCAACTATCTTTTTATACCTTTGGTTCCTACCTCTTTATAGGTAACGGGTCAAGGTCCATCTACTATCTACCATACTTCCCACCTTAAGTGATATAAGTCCCGGGGCAATTCTTTATATAGTATTGAATCGCTCTTGAAACTTAGGTTCTATTCTTCCATTCCATCTTTTCTATCAAAAATTATCTTTGTTTTATTTTGTTAAAACCAAACCTATCAACTATCCAAATAACCAATCTTTTGAATACCTTTAAAAGACTTCCGCTACTTCTTAACCAAATCTACTCTTTAAACGAATCTGAAGAAACTTCTCGTCGACAATCGGGCAACTTAGTGAGTTCGACTCATCACCATCGAGCCGGGTCACGTCAGAAACTTAATTTTAAATGTTCCAAGAATTAGTTTGAAGGCAGACCTCCCAAGAGGGTCATATTCTCTCGACCCCTGGATTGCAGTCTGCTGTTTTGCCATCGTATGCACCACAAACCATTCTGCACAAGTCCACCCTTGTAAATATCAATTTATGCAAACTCTTTATAGAACTTGCAGAACTTCTAAGATGCTTTGGAAACTACATAACAAAAGCAGTCGTAATATATAGTAACCGCTAAAATTTATGTTATTCCAACTCAAGTAAGAGTATCAGATACAGGTAGGTTCCAGACATAGGTGTGTTCAATTTTATAAGATCTCCATGTATTTGGAGGGTCATTGGAGAAATTCATTCACAATAATAAAGAAAATCGAGAAAGAATTAAAAAAAACAACTAAAAGTACAAGTCATTTTATTTCAACCATAAAAAACTCAATTTCTTCACTTTCTAATGTTAGTATTTGAAATAAAAATGAAAAAGCTTTTTGACTTATCCCCCCTCTCACAAGCATATGTATTTACAAATTATCACAAACCTAAGTTATTAGTTTTTATGAATTCAAACTTATACTTCAATATCATGGAACATCTCTTTTTTTTTAAAAATGAAATAAGTACTTTAAGAGAAATGAAGAGTTGGGACCACAAAGGATCATAGTTCTGCTTCTGTGTTCATAAACATCAACAACTCTCAAATAAAAACATATTTAAATCCATTCAACCTAATTTGATAGTTTACCCGCTATGTCAAACCAAGAGTCAGACCAGGCAAATATCATAACAGGGCCCCATAAATAATAGCAACAATAGCAAGGATGACAATGACAAAGACAACTTTAGTTCCCAAAATTAAATTAGACTAGGAAGAGTAATGATGTGCAGTCATTGTCACACTATTATTCATTGCCCTGGCAGAATGGAGATACAAATGTTTTCTTCATCAGAAAATAGAAAGATTGTCTCCATTAATTATAAAACAGTGACATTTTTTTTCTATTCAACCCAGAGAGCGTGGAGGTTGCTGTTGACCTTAGTTGAACTAACCCAAGACTTGCCAACTATGTTATTGGGACTCAAGTATGAATGTTAATATGGGTATGTGTGATGTGTCCAACACGGATATGGTTGGATTTTTCTAAGTTGTTACATGTATTTGGATGACCCTTAGAAGTCATAACTGAAAGTTTTTAAGAGAGTACAATAAAACTGTTCTATTTTTATTAAGCAAAAAACTGAATATAAATAGAGAAAAATCTCATAATATAACTGGGAAAGTAATTCCTTTATTTTAATAAACTACTAAAAGATAAAATAAAATATTCCTAAAAAATCATAATTGATTAGTTTAGGATTTATCTACCTAAATAACTTTTAAAAAATATCCCACAAAATATATGGGCTTCAACACGTATTTCAACACCTTCCATCAAGTTGGTGCACATATATCAATCATACCCAACTTGCTTATAAGAAAATCGAAGTTTGTCTTAGAGAGCCCTTTGGTGAGTACGTCAACAATCTGTTGTTTTGAAAGAATAAACGACACACTTGGCCTTCTTCAATATTCTCCTTGATAAAGTGTCTATCAATCTCAACATATTTAGTTTTGTCATGCTGGATTGGGTTGTGAGCAATGCTAATGGCAGCTTGCTATCACAATACAACTTCATTAGTGAAATTATTGGTTTCTTCAGTTCTTCCATAATTATTTTTAACCACATTATTTCACAATATTTCCCCAAACAAATGTACAGTACCCTAATATAGATCTTCTATATGCCAGGTGAACTCTTCAAATATCTCAAAATCTGAAACACCAGTTCTTCATGTTCCACCCTTGGAGAGTGCATAAATTGACTCACTAAACTTACTGCAAAAGCTATGTTTAGCCTTATATGTTATAAGTAAATTAACTTACCAACTAATCTCTGGTACTGCCCTTTATCAACTGGTTTTCCTTCTTTATTTCCGAATTTTACATTTGAACCAATTGGTGTGTTAGTTGGGCGGCAACCACTCATTCCAATCTCCTTTAAAAGATCAATCACATATTTTTTTGAGAGACCACAAGACACTTCTTTGATCGAGCAACTTCCATTCCAAGGAAGTATCGTAAAGGACCCAAGTCTTTAATCTCAAACTCCAATGCCAGATGCTCCTTGAGACGCCTTATTTCATCCACATCATCTCTTGTAAGAATGATATCATCGACATAAACTATAATAACTGTTATTCTACCTCTTTGTGAATGTCGGTAGAACATTGTGTGATGAGCTTGGCCTTTGTGAGTAACCTTATTTTTTAACAACTTGAGTGAATCGTCCAAACCAAGCTCGAGGAAACTGCTTTAGACCATACAAAGATTTCCTGACTTTACATACTTGAGTTCCAAATTTTTCTTCAAAACCTAGAGGAGGATCCATGTACACTTCTTATTCAAGTCTCCCATTTAGGAAAACATTCTTCACATCCAGCTGCTATAAAGACCAATCAAGATAAACAACAATGGATAAAACAACTCTAACAATATTTAACTTAGCCACCGGAGTAAATGTCTCAAGATAGTCTATCTCATATGTTTGGGTGTACCCTTTAGCCACTAGCCGAGCTTTGAATCTGTCTAAAGATTCATCTGGTCTAAATTTAGTTGTGAACACCCATTTACAACCCACTGTTTTTTTCCTACAGGTAAATTCACTTTTTCTCATGTACCTATTTTTTTAAGAGCACTCATCTCCTTTAAAATAGCCTCCTTCCTTTCAAGAACCTGTAAAGCATCTTTCACATTTTTAGGTATTTTTACAATATCGAGACACGAAATAAAGGCTAAAAATGTCGAAGAAAAGGCTTTATAGGACACAAATTTAGACATGTGATATTTGACAATATTTCTAACACCTTCTCTTTTAGCAATTGGAATATCTAGGTCAAAAAATTCATTAGGTAGATTACAAGATTTATCTGGACTTTTGACAAGATATTACGAGTCCGATTCTTGGCGATGAATCTAGTGGATTCCACTTTCTTAATTTTGATTTCTTCTTGAGTAAACCAAGAACTCTTTTATTTGTTCTTTATTCTCATGATCAAGCTCTAAACATTCATACTCCATTTTTATTAACATTAACATCATTCAAGTTCTTTTTATTAATAAGATTAATCTCATTAATTATAAATTCATCTTCTCCATTGTTCAAATCTTTATGTTGTATGTGTAGAGTTTGATCATGAGAATGTGGTATTTATATATAGAGGTGTTGGATCTGGTGCCCTAAGTGTAGTATTTTCGAATAGATTGATTTAATAAAATAATTAATGAATTACATTAAGATCCTTTGTATACTGTCCTAAATGAATTTTTCATGCAAAGCAAAATGGAAGCAAATATTAGTTCATTGGTTGTCTAATGTTTAACTAACAGTAAGCGATATTATGTGGTCGGGTCGTAATATGGAAAACAATTTATATTAGTAGATGAACCTAAACATGTCCTTAGTCTAATCAAAAATGAACTAACCGATTGAAAGACGAATATGTCATCTATCAAGTCTAATTGGGGGGACGCTTTGTCTTGAACATCAGAGCATATGACTCTCAGAAGATAGAGACATAGATGTGACTGATTGAACTGACAGTACATTGGCTAAGACCAAGGTAGAATAGATCCTAGATCCATTTATGTATTTATTCACTTGTGACATGCATAGTGTGGTATACTTTAATCTTGAGTGGATGATGAGCTATGTTGTAACACACCTAACCTGTATCCGTCGCCGAAATAGGGTTACAGAGCATTACCGTAAGACCGTAACTTTAAACATTCATTTCCAAACATTTCATTAACCATAGTATAATTCATTCATACACATGCATATCATCCATTTTTCAAGCCCTCAAGGCCTTAGAAACACTTTAGAAATAATTCGAGACTAAATCGGAAACATTTAAAACATTGAGAAAAAAGTTAGAAAAATTCACACTGCAGGAGTCACACGGCCATGTGACTCACACGGCTAAAACACACGTCTGTGTCTCAGGCCATGCAACATTAGAAATAGGGACACACGGCTGTGTCCCAACCTGTGTCTGTCCCATGTAACTCTCTGACTTGGGTCACACGGCCAAGCCACACACCCGTGTGCTAGGTTGTGTAACCCTCGAAATGGCCTGACGCGCCCATGTGCTAGGCCGTGTAAATTTTGAAAAGCAACCTTTAAAACCTACAAGGGATACACGGTTGAGACACGCGCCCATGTCTTAGGCCATGTGGACAAGAAGTTGGCTAAAATTTAAGCCATTTCTTTCACCCATTCAAGTATGAACCTACAAGCAATTTGCACATATAATCAAGACCTTAAAACATACCTAAATCATGCATAATAAGATCAATTCAATAAGCCATTTAACCATCCAACCAATATGCCATATAGGCACCTCAATGACAACCAAGTATTCATACCTATCTTTGTGTCTAAATGGTCATATTTCATCCAAACATACTTAACTAAATTCTATATCAAATCATTCCCGAATTGATCACATTGAAAACACGCCAACACTTACCAACTTGGTCATAAAAACCATGCATCAATTTGAGGTCATTGGATGAGAACTAGTCAAGTATCTTTCGTAATGATATGTTATTAGGCGAAAAGTTGGTACTTAATTATAAATCATTGATCCCTAATTACATATGTTCAATTGGTCTCTCCACTAGCTCGTTGAAACCAGAAATGAATTGCATGTTTAATCAAATGAGCATAAATTGATAGAAATAATAAAATTAGATAAATGAGTTACATTCATAAATGACTGTGGTTTCTCACTAAGTATGAAAATGACTTGAGAATTAATTTAAGTTTTTTGAATCACCATTTAATTAAATAATTGAAGTTTGAAAATTAAATTAAATTAATTGGTCATTGTGAATCAATTGAATGTAGAAGTTAAATGTATTTTCTCATAGATTCTTTTACGGTAAAGTTGTCATAATTTTAACGGAATTAGAATTAGGTTGAGAAAATAATTTAATTTAAAATTTTAATTTATTTTAATTTATTTAATAAATAATATTTATTTTGAGAAATAGAATAGCATGTATTGGATTGGATTAAATTATAAAGCGTTAGGTTAAAAGTCTAGGAATACAAGAGAGACCCAAATCCCCATTATAATACATATGAGGGGAGGCACACCCTATTAGCCACCCCTCTCTCCTAGTTCAACTAGGGGATGAGTTTAATATAAAAAAAAAAAAAAACTAGGGGATGAGTTTTTTCTGTTAAATAAGTATTATTTGTATTCTACTAATTCAACTAGAGTTTAGCTTCCTCTCCCTATAAATATACGACACTGGTAGGGCTAAAAAAAACTTTAAGATATTATTACTATGCCCGAAAATAGTAAAAATTTATGAGTATAAATTATAATTTCTAAGGGTAATAGTTCTATCTATTTCCATAAGAGAGAGAGATTTACTTTCCTATTGAAAGTAAGAAAATTGTTTTTGGTTCTGTGTTTGATCCAAAATTGTTCGAGCACATGCTCGAAGTAGTTCGTGGTGCAAGAATACCAGAGAAAGTTGTTCGGTTAAAAGCTAGGAACGTTTAGGACCCGTCTCGCTCAAAACATAAATATTATTTTGAAAAAAATATTTATTGTTATAAATATCATAAATTAATTCGGTTTTCAATTTTTTTATTTTTCTGCTGAGCAAAAAAAAAAAAAAATTTAAACTAGATTTTTTCTAACAAGGAGAAGGCTTGAAGTAGAGCCTTGTCTCATGACTACTTCTATTAGTAGCCTAATATAAGATGTGGGTTGAATGTGGCTACATTCGGGTCGATGAATTTGAGAAATTAGAATCATTAAATGAAATTATATTTGATGTGACAATTGTCCCTCATGGTATTATAAGGATGCCCCTTCCTTATTTACATTTTTATCTCGGCGTAGAGGTATAAAAATAGTATTTTTTAAATTTGACATATATATATTTTAAATAGAATTATATGGTGTTTGCTAGTATAATTTATATATTTTTAGTTTTTATTAATTAATTTCTCATACATTTTTACATATTAAATATTTAATTAAATTTTATTATAATTATTATAAATTATTTGTACTACTTTTAATTATATTATAAATTATTTATCATATTAATTATTTATAATCAGTTAATGGCCAAGAAATATATGTTTAATGTTGGAGAGAATAACCCAACAAATATAGAATGTTAGAATAATGAAATAAAAGTACATACAATGTTTATTTTTCTTGTTAATTCTATTAGTAATCATATTGTCATATAATATTTTAGGGCGAATTACCCAAAAATGCTTATTTTTAACCATAATTATTAGATTAGGCCGATTTTTTGCAAAATTTATTGGATTAGACCAATTTTGGAGAAAAAAAGGGAAAACTTGTTCAGCTAAACGCATTTTCAATGAATATAACAGGGAAACACTTTCAACTAGACGCATTTTTAGATTTGGGCAAATTGTTAAATGTTAGTGTTATTATCCTTCAGTCCTGGGTTTTATTTTTCTCCTACTCATATTTGTATTTTTTATATTTCATGTTGTTTTAAACCTTTTAAATTCTTAATTAATTTTTTTAACATAGTAGTTCTTTAGATGGTTAGATAGTTGCAAATACATCATTGATTCTCGTGTTCAATTTTTTTCCTATTCAGATTTATATTTTTTATTATATGTTGCTTCAAACTTTTTAAATTTTTAATTAACTTTTTTTAACATATTAGTTCTTTAAATGGTTAGATAGCTACAATTACATCATCAAGTCGGAGGTTCAATTACTTTTATAAGCATATTAATGTATTTTTTATTTCATATTGTTTTAAGCTTTTTCTAAAATTAAATGATAATGTCATCTACATGACAATTCACATGTATGTCACCTCAATAAAGTTAAAAAAATATTAACATTTACATTTATTTTAAAGTGATTTGATAAAAAATGTAAGTTTAAGGATTAAAAGAGACGAAAAATTAAATACATGACTAAAATAATTTTTTTATAAAATTGGAGGGTCAAAAAAATTATTATACCACCTTTAAACAATAAAAATGAATTGCGGGACGGATTTGAAAAAAACATTATATAAATTACTAGGTATGTTGTTCCAATGGCTTTTTCATATCTGACTTACGGGTACTGGCATGGGATACAATTCTCAAAAATAATATTATGAAAATTTTTTTAAAAAAATTATTCATGCAAGAGATACCCGTGTCCGATATCTAATCTGAATCCAAGATAAATTTCTATACATAGGTGGAGAAAGATGGTTAAGAATTTAAAATTAAGAAATAGGTTTTTTCCTCATCCATTTTGTTGCTGACCATTTCTCACCTGACAAAACCGCGCATCCTCCATGCAAGCTATTTGGATCGGACTGCCCGTCGAGTCCCTAACGGAAGTAAGCAATGCAAACAACAACAAAGATAACCAAATCAGAGAAATCTTTCTAAATCACTTCAAACTTAAGGTATCCTACTAGGTACCCTTTCTAGTATGAGATATTGGACAATGCAATCAAATAGAGACCATGTGTTTAATGCAACATCTCGATACGGCAAATTCCAACAAGAACAATACACTTCCCTAATGTCCAGAAACATTTACCGGAACCAAAAATATTGTTTATCTTGATTTCCAGTCTAATCTCACAAGGGCTATGTTTCGAACTTTTTTATACGAAAACTAAAAGTAGCAAGGGTATTTTCCATATTCTAGTCTGATTACATGATGTATAACCCTCGATATATTCAGCACAGAAACCACATAACAAGTAGCTAAACTGAAACATGAAACCTCATGAGGCGTAATGTAAATAACTATTAGTCTATTTTCCTAAATATTTTTAATTTCTATTTTTTTTTTCTTCATTGATGGTTGAATTATCCAGTCCAACCAGAATCTGAAAATCCGATGGTTTTGACTTTCAATCCAATATTTTAGTTTGTAACCACAAGTATAGGCAGGCATGTAAACTGGCAATTTAAATACATTGAGAAGAATGAAACAAACCATGCTCCAGAAAAGTACGGCGTCTCCTTTGATCGGTTTTATTGACATCCCTTTAACAACCTTCCCACCACAGCTACAATCGCCTGTACCAGCCTGAGATTACATAACACACTTAAAAAATAATGCAATGAAAGGTAAAGCACCCTATGTTGCTCAGATTCTTTATTTTTTGGAGCAGTATTCGTGTTCAATGCTCATGTCTAAAATATGAATATAGGATATGGATACATGAAAAACCTTAGAAAGGTACACATCAATTCATTGTATCTTTTTTTTAATGAAAGAAGGAATTACCCTAGGGAAATATGTTTCTCCTCCTTCAACATCATCACTAAGATACATGAGCATAGTTGCTATTCGTTGACTGCGCTTAATGTTAAACTGCATTAGTGGCAAAGGAAATGGATCAAGATTCCACCATATCACGAGAACAGATATAAATCTAATCCCGACCAATAGATAGACTACGTTTGATGTAATCAAGCCAAGTTAGCTCAAAGCTATAAGAAATTTGGATTCAAGTTCAACTTAAATTTCAAGGCTTGAAGTTGGACTTGAACTCAATTTGAGATAAATATCGCCTGAGGTTTGCTCAATTAAGCTTTGGTTAAACTCATTTAACTAATAAAAAATGAGCTAAATTCTCATACTTGACTCCAAGCTTGATTATTTGTGCTTGAAGTTGAGTATTTTTTAATACGAATTAAAAATACAAAAGCCCAATTAGACTCACAAGCTGCTCAAGTTAAACATTAGGATACTCAAACTCCACGCCACAATGACTGAACTTCTCAAGCTGAACCCAAGTAACTTATGAGCACAAATGTCTAGTTTATACCCCTAACCAAGTCAATTTTGAGAAAAACATATCACTTACAGGATCAGAAAAGTAATCGTGGTGGGGCTTGTAAAACTGATCCTTTTCATACCTATGATGCATTAGATGTTATTCTGTTTTCATGCTTTTTCAGAAATATTTTACACAAATAATATGTCATTAACCAAACCTTAAAACTTGGATTTGCTCCCCATGTTCAGCTGGTATTTGAGAAAACACTGAAATCCGCTTTTCAATTGCCTTGAGATTAAAAGAAACAAAAAGTTAGGAGAACACTTGATTACACAATTTATTAAGCAATTGGAGAGGATAGATGTAAACAACAGCTTGAAATGTTAGAAATGGAAACCTATCATGCATATTGAAACTATACATACGAATATGTGACAGTCATCCAAGTCCAAGTACCACAGAATGCATCCAAAATCTAAAACATAAGGATAAGAATTTATATTGGAGAGAAGAACTGCATCTGACAACCATGTCCAACACATTTAGATAATAGCTATTGAGAATCTGACACATACACCCATGTCGAATGTCGAATGCATATGGGTATCCAACACATCCAAATCCAATTAACATTGACAATATAAATTTGGTATCATCATTTATATGCCAATTTGGACCAATGCTTGTACGCTTTACCCCTTAGCTACTAATAAATACCTTCTACTACATTACTCTTTGACTTTTTTTTATTTTTCTTGAAGTACTCAAGTCTAACATGTTTGGAAATGGGTATGAGAGTGCAATCTTCCTTACACATGAGAAAATATATAAAAACTGAGGATACCCATGTCAAATGCATACTCATTTTAGAGATTAGAAGATATCTTTTGTAATCTTTAACCTTAGGTAATTGATATCCCTTGATATTAAGATCCATTTAATTTAGGAGACAAACCCCTTAAGATTTAGTTTCTGTTCCTTTTTGTGTATAATAATTTCCCATAAATATTTTGATGTAATATACTGCTATAGAATGAATAAAAAATTGTCTCGTTCACTCAACTCTTCATGGCATCAGAGCTAGAACAAAATTTCCCATCGTCTATAGCTGAAACAGTCAGTTCTAAAAGTAGTAGACCAGCATCAACAAAAGAGAGAACCATGAGTCTTGAGGGAGATCCATCTCATCATTCATTGCAGCTGACCCTTCATAAGCTGAATTAAAAAAAAAAAAAAAAACTACCTGGAATGGGAACAATCCGTGAAGTTGGCCATTGATGGGAGGGGAAGCTTGAATATCCGACAGGGCATAAGAAGAAACCAGAAGAAGATGACAAACGGATAGGTGGATGGTGGTCCAAGAATTCTATGATCTTTGCTCGGCTAATTAACTCCATGGAACCTTCAATAGGTGAACCTTATCTTTGTCTTCCTATTGCAAAGATGTTTAGGAGGCTATGAGAGAAACCTATTTAAACTTTGAAATTTTTTCTAAAATATTTGAACAAAAACCAAGCTATGGAGGACTAGACAAGGAGAAAGAGAAGTTACAAAATATTACAATGAAATGGTGTCACTATGGCAAGAATTAGATCACTGTTATAGTAATGAATGAGATTGTTCTTTAGATGGTATAAGATTCATGAAAAAAAGAAAAAAAAGTGATAGAGTCTATCTTTTCTTAGATAGGTTAAATCAAGATTATAATGAAGTGAGAGTTAGAATCCTTGGGAAAAGAACCATTACCTTCTATTAGAGAAGCCTTTCTGAAATTAGAAGAGATGAATCTAGGAGAAAAGTCAAGTTAAAACTTGACCTTGATCACAAACTTGTCATTGAAAATTCTACACTAGCTACAATAAGAAATGACTTTGACAATGATAAGAAAATAAACTATAGCGTGACCATTGTAAAAAATTGTAATGACCGGAAATTCAGTGTTGTCGGATATTTGATGTTTCGAGACCTCGTTTATCATAAATCGAGTCCGTAAATATTAAATAGGGATATTTACGGAATTAGTATATAAATGAATTGGAATTCGATTAAGTAATTTAGCCGAAAATTGTTGCAGTATGCCCAAAGACCAATAATGATATTATTGTAATTACATACTTATTTTACCTTATTTATTAATATAAGGCATTGTCATTATTATTTCAGTTTCTTTTTCTGTGTATATAAATAAACTAAATTGTAATAAAGTTCTAAGAATAATATGATTATTCTTAAAAAGTCTTTAGTCAAGCATCATTGTGAGTTTGAACAACAATAATGCATTGAAACTGATGTGTATGATTGATAACAAAGTGTTGCTATTGACATAAGGATGTCAAAATCAATATATGAGTATATGTTAGAAAACAACATATTGAATTGACCCGCTACGAGTATGTTTATTGGATTATTATGTAATAGTCACAATATTACTCAAAGGGATAACTATATATATGATCCTCAGGCTTGAGATCATCATTGTCCCAACATCGTGAGTTGTATATTTTGACACAGTCAAACGTCTATCATAACAGGTTATACTATAAAGACTGATGTTGGGTATGCCACAATCTAATTACTACATATTCATGTTAAACTGCATGATTTAATAATGAGATAAGCATATAATACTTGTATGAGTTAAATTGTGGTGATTAATATGTAATATCGAGAAAGAAGACTAAATTAAATGAAACAGAAAATAACATGATTTAATTGATATGTGGTACCTGGTATGAAATTCAGTTAAAGCATGTTATATGTTGTATTGAAATGGTAAATTGATGATGAATTGAGAATGATGGAATGTGAATTGAACTAAGTGATGATATTGGAAATTGGTTATCCTATTAACTGTACGGGTTTATACTTCGGTTTGACCAATTATGCACTTAGTATATTTGCTTCGGTTTATCCGATTATGCACTTACGTGCCTGTATTTTCAGGCTTAGATTATTTTGGATTCAGATCGGGCCCAACAGATTCTGACAATTCAAATAATTTCAAATATTTAAATTATAAATATTTTAATTTTGAATATAATAATTCATTTTACTTTTATGATGATAACACAATCCAAATTTATCTTATAAAAAATAATTTATATATATTTAGTAGAAATATTTTATATAAAATAATTAAAGTTATTATATGTCACATTTATGATTATATGATATGTATATGAATTTCAAAATATTTTTTATTACTGATGTTATTAATATTTCATAACAAACCATATTTAATTATTTTTTATAATTATAACACCAATTATTATATTATTAAATTAATATATTATATCATTATATATTTTATATTATCATTAAATTTAAATTTAAATTTTATAGAATAGAATAATTATTAGTTTTATATATTTATTATACATATATAATTATTGAATTAAAAACATGTTATATTCAATTAACATTTAAAAATTTATTCCATTTTATAATTTAACATAAAAATTTATTATTAATTACTTTTGCTATTAATAAAATTTTAATGTATGTAATATTTATGAATACATCTTCATAAAATAAATAATTATCATTTATTTATATGTTTTTTTATTTAGAGTAATATATAATATAATTATATTAATTATTAATGCCTATTTCAGATGTTGAGCTATAAATTCAAGCCTTTTCAAGCTTCGAATTGAATTTATCTTGAGCTCGGGATAAATTAGTCTCGAACTTGGATCTTACCGACTCAGACTTTCTCAAGATTGAGCTTTATCAAGCTCAGGTTTTCTCAAACTTGGATCGTTATGTGTTCAAATCAACATGGTTAAACTTTCGGGCTCAAGCCTATCACACCCTATGTTTAGGATAACAAGTGATTTACCTTTGAAGGTATTTGGATGTAGTTTGTTCATATTCATGGTAGAAACTGTGGGATGTTAGATCCTAAGGCTTGAAAACGTGTTTTTGTAGGATATGCATTAACACAAAAAGATACAAGTGCTATGATCGACAAACAAAAAGAATACTTGTTTCAATATATATTACCTACCTTGAAAAGCTTCTAACTCTCTTGAAAAGCTTTTTGAGCCAAAGATTCAAATAAGTATTGAATCACACGATAGCTTAGATAAAGACCTTGTAGAACCATCTCATAACATTACTAGAGATGAGAATGATGTTCAAACAAACACCAAGGCATTGCTTGTTTATTCAAGGAGGAATTAGAGTCAAGGAAATGAGATGGACCTTACTCAACACTGCCAAGAATCTACATCCCAGATTGGTCATGATGTTAGGGAATTCTTATAAGGGATAATGTCACATATGATACTACTTGTACTTTCATAAAATGTTCAACGCGGTACCTGTACTTTGAAAATGTCCTATGTAGCATCTGAACTATCAATGTGTTCTATAATGACACATGTACTTTCATAAAATGTCCAATGTGGTACCAGAACTATCAATATGTGTTTTATTATGGTACATAATGTTAACACCATTAGTGAATTGCTAAATCAACCAATGAAAATTTGATACAAATTTTTTTTCCAAAATATCAAGTTCATATGGATAATATAACATTATATGAAAAACTAAATAAAAATTTAAATTAAAAACAAATAACTAAGCATATGGTTAATAAAAATTAAATAAATACTAAATTTACATAAACAAAAATGTCATCTTCTCCATTTAAGTAAATAAATACTCATCTTCTCCAAAGAGCTTTCCATTTGAAATAATATTTATTAATTAATTTCTAAATAATATTTTTTATTATCCATGGAAGTACATGTACTTTCATTTAAATTTAGTATTTTCATTTTTGTTAACTATATGTTACCAATGAAAATTTGATACAAATTTTTTTTTTTTTCCAAAATATCAAGTTCATATGGATAATATAACATTATGTGAAAAACTAAATAAAAATTTGAATTAAAAAAAATAAACATATGGTAAATAAAAAAGAAATGACATAAGCAAAAACATCATCTTCTCCATTTAAGTAAATAAATAGTCATCTTCTCCAAAGAGCTTTCCATTTGAAATAATATTTTTTATTAACCATGGAAGTACATGTACTTTCATGTAAATTTAGTATTTTCTTTTTCGTTAACGATATGTTTAGTTATTTGTTTTTAAAATTTTATTTATTGTTTTATTTAGCTTTCACATAACATTATATTATTCATTTGGACTTGATGATTTGAGAACAAAAAATTTACGCATCAAATTTTCATTGACTGGTTTAGCAATTCACTAACGCAATAACACCAATATAATAAAACACACATTGATAGTTCAAGTACCACATTGGACATTTTGAAAGTACAGATACTATATTGGACATTTTATAAAAGTGCAGGTACCAAATGTGACATTATTCCTTCTTATAATGACCCCCTAGTTACTAAGTCAAATATTACTAAGTCTAATCTTGTATCTAATCCTAATCTCCCGATTGCCAAAAGGAAAAGAGTGAGGAGTTGTGTTAAATACACTTTGTCCAATTTTGTTTCTTACAAAAATTTGTCACTTGCTTTTTTCCTTTTACCTCACAACTAGCTATTGTGAAGATTCCTAAGAATATACAAGATGCCCTAAAGGTTCCGTATTGGAGAGAGCCTATCTACAAGGAGGTGAAAGCTCTTGTAAAGAATAACACGCAGCAAATTGTAGAGTTACCAAAAGGAAAGAAGACGGTTGAATGCAAATGGGTTTTCACAATCAAGTTCAAAACAGATAGGTTGATTGAAAGATACAATTCGAGGTTGGTTACTAAAGGTTTCACACAAACCTATGGGATTGACTAACAAGAGATCTTTGCACCAGTAGCCAAGTTGAATACTGTCAGAGTTCTTTCAATTGCAGTGAATCTTGAATCGCCTCTTCAGTAGCTAGATCAGGAAAATGTGTTCCTCAATAGGGATCTAAACGAGGAAGTTTCTATGGATTCACCGCCTGGATTTGAAAAAGAATTTGAAGCAAAGATGTGCAAATTAAGGAAGTCCTTGTATGGTTTAAAACAATCACCTACAACTTGGTTCGAGAGATTTATTCATTAAAAAAAAGGGTATTCTCAAGGGCAAGCTAATCATACTATGTTGTTTGTAAAACACTCAAATGAGGGGAAGATTGCTATTCTTATTGTATGAGTTGTTGATATCATCCTCATAGGAGATGATGAAGCAAAATTGAAGCTATTGAAGCAAAAATTGGCCTCTGGATTTGAGATCAAGGACTTAGGAAGCTAGTGGTAATTTTTGGGCATGAATATAGCTCATTCAAAAAGAGGTTTGGTGGTTTCATAGGAAAAAAATATGTGGATGACTTACTTAAAAGAACTAGAATAAGTCAATGCAAGCCAACAGTGACACCAATTGATGTTAATCTAAAGTTTGGAAACAAAGAAGGGAAACTACTCGATGTGGCACGATATCAGAAATTAATAGGAAAACTTATTTACTCATAGCATGCTCGGCCAAGCATTGCATTTGCTGTCAGTTAAGTGAGTTAATTCATGCACTCACCACATGAAGAACACCTTGAGGCAGTCTACCTTATATTGAGATATCTAAAAGGTTCTCCAGGAGAAGAGTCATTTTTGGGGAAAAATGAGCAGCGAGGTATCAAAGTTTACATAGACATAGACTGAGCAAGTTCGATTCATATAGAAGATCCACCACAGGCTACTGTACATTTGTTTGGGGAAATTTAGTGACTCGGAGAAGCAAAAATCAAAGTGTCATAGCTTGTAGCAATGTTGAAGCATAATACCGATCTATGGCTCATGGGATTTATGAAATAATGTTGCTAAAGAAGATATTGGAAGAATTGAAGAAATCTACAACCATGCCTATAAAGCTCTATTGTGATAACAAGGCTGCAATTAGTATGGCTCATAATCCAGTTCAACATGACAGAACAAAGCATGTTGAGATTGACTGACACCTCATCAAAGAGAAGATTTAAGCCGGAATGATTTGCTTACCTTTTATCCCAACTTCATAACAAGTAGCAGATATCCTTACCCAAAGATTGTCAAAGTCATTTTTCGAGTACTTAATTAACAAGTTGGGCATAATAGATATCTATGCACCAACTTGAGGGGGAGTGTAGAGATTAGAAGAAATCTTTAGTAATTTTTTACCTTGGGTAATTGATACCCCTTGATATTAGGATCCATTTATTTAGGAGACAAATCCCTTAAATTTAGGATTTAGTTTCCGTCTTTTTTGTGTATAATATCTTCTTAAAAATATTATGATGTAATATACTGCTGTAGAATAAATAAAAAACTTCTCTTTCCCTCAATTTTTCACTCATATCCAATGATCATCTCCAAATCCAAGTAAAGTCAAAAACATCGAGAATGTGAATTTATATTGGAGAAAAGTAACTAGAAATCTAACCTGTATCATTGGATACTTTCTTTCATTTGGCCTCAAGAACATACCAGAGCTTGTCCTGACCTCACTCTTAATTCCCTGAGAAACAAAGGCTATTTATTAAGTAAGGTCAATTCTTACGTTGAAAAAAAAGTTATCAAAGGTAAGAATAGAACCAACAATTCATGTGTTCATTTCATGTTTATGTATATTTTAAGTATCATTATCATGTAAGATCAATTATTACCTTGGTTGATATGCTCTCAATCAAGATTTCTCGATTTCAATGTAAGAGAAGATCTCCCATCACGAATTTCCAAGTGAACTTCAAAAATGGGATACTTTACACAAACAATACATACTTAAATTCAACATTTAGATCTGATTCTTTATTTTACTTTAAGTATTCATGTCCCACACATATTTGGACATAAGTACAAGGAAATGGCACTCTAAATGCATAAGAACACTTGGGAAAAAAATAAACATACTCATTATGGACCCACCCATGTTCGAAGCTCAAATCCAAGTTCAAGTAATATAATGAGGCACCACAAATTCAAGGAAAGAAAAAGAAGAGAAATGTACCATCCCAGTTTTTGCATCCACCACAGTAGAAACTTGAAGCCGAGGGAGGGCAATGGCTTTAAGGTAGTCGCATTCCTGCAGAGATCATCAAGGATGAAGCCAAAAATTCTATATTGTAGTGTTGAGACAAAAAAAAATTATCAAATTACAACTTTTTTAGCCAAAATATTTTCTTTTACTATCTTCTAAGTATAGAACTACCAAAAATTAAAAATTTTTCGAAGGCAATACAAAAGGAATAGAGACAAGAAAGCATGGAGATCATAACATAATAGTAAAAAGTCTATCATGCTAAGTTAGCAAAGTAATCCAAACTTATTGGGTTCAGATCTGATCCGACTCAAACCTATAAGGGCATTTTTCTCAAAAATCGAGTTTGGGGGCGGGGCAGGTTTTAATTAAAATTTTCAAGATTGGATTAAGGTCAAGCTTAGATCAGATTTGTCCTATCCTGAAATATGAACTAAAATGCTTCTCTTTTACTCTTGTAACTATTTATATATTTTTTAATTAAGCATTTTTCTTAATTTTTATTAGATTTTATAATACTTATTTGATTATTCTTATATTTTAATTAGCATTTTTATTTTTTTGTAAAGTTGATATAAAGTATTATGTAGGCTTTAGGGATGGGGTGAGAAGTTTTTCCATTTCAGAGTAAGGTTTGGGAGTTCAAATATTAATTACAATTGGACTTGGCATGAAAGCAAAGTTGGGATCGAGATGAGAAAAAAAGTCAGTTCATCTTGCTCCATTATCATCCCAACTATATGTCTGACATGGATATGATCAAACTTTTTAAAGGTTTTCAATGTATCTAAAGATCCTTGAAAGTAATATTTTCATTGTCATATGTTGGACAAAAATATTGAATACAAAACTTAAGGAAAAAAAAAAAAAAAAGGACAAATAGAATAATATAAGATACATAACAGAATAACATAAAATACATACCTCGTTGCTAAGGAAATTATGAAGTACTATAATTCGAGGAGACCAGCTAATTATTTCAGGTTTGACCTACATCAAAAAATAAAAATAAAAATTTAATAAATTTTTCTTTTCCATTTAAAAAAAGTGTAAGAAGAATCATCTTCCAGATCAATTTTATTTTACACAACATAAAAGACATGTAAAAAATCAATCCTACAAAGTAGAACTAAATCGAGCGAGCTCAAGTAGATTGATCTTTATTTTGAACAGAATTTGAGTTTTAAAAATAAAACTCTATCCAGCTCAAGTCGAGCTTAGAGCCTCAAATTTTTGAGTCATGCTCAAGCTTGAGCTTCTAATAGCTTAAACCTTGACTCAATTATTCTTCTACTAGATATATTAGAGTTATATTAGAGTTGTAAGACACACACTCAAAAAAAAAAAAAAAACTGCTAACACAACACAAATATATGAAAATGTCAAAATATTCATAATCCAGATTCTTGGCATGTCAAATGTTTTAAAAATTAAAGAATATCTTAAACGCAATTATTAAACTAGAAAATATGAAACACGACATGAATATACGAATGGTTGAGTGTAAGAAACATACATATCCAAGACGCAAAATTTCTGCTTCTTGATCACCATGCCAATGACTCAAACCTGAAAATTTAAAATATGGCTAGAACTTAAAAGATTCTTCATCCAAAGTTCAATTATGCTGAAAAACATTCGATTACTTTATTGTTTGAGAACAATGAAGAATAGATGTTACTAGACCTCAAATGTGAGTGCCTGGTATGTGTTTAGTATGGATATGATCAAAAAAATTTCTATATATTTGGAGGATCATACTTTTGTATCCATGTCTGGATGTGCTGAAAACGAGTTTCAGATATAGATTCTTCAAGGAAGATAAAAATTCGGAATAATAAGGTAAGAACCTCTGTTACTTAGACTCGGGTGCATGCCAAATATGAGTATGTATTCAACACTAGTATAGGCAGATTTTTCTGAACTTTTCATATATTTGGAAGATCTTTGATGGTCACATACTCATATCACATGAGTATCAAAGACTGACAGTTAAAGAAAAAGAAAAATTAGAACAACATAGGTAAAGTAAGAACCGTACCAACCTATTGGCAACCTGAGATGACCGTCACTTTGCCTTGTATGCAGTTTTGTAGTAGGAAAGTGATAATTACCTATAAAAGAAGAGAGGAGAATTTTAAAAACATAAAAATTAAGGAAAGAAATATTCAAGATGATGCTAGCTAAAACATTACAAAAGTTGCACTTTCCTATGATTTAGATTCAAATGTAAGTGTCAGATAGAAATGTGTCTGCAGCCCTTCTCTTATTTCTAGATTGCAACCATTGTACCAATATATAGGAGAGATCCACTTAGGTTAATGTAAAACTAAGTTTAAACACTTGTATAATTTTCTATATGATTTATATTTTAACTAAAGGGTCATTGGATTTAGTAATATAACTCTTAAAGTTTCACATCATTCTAAGTCTCTATCATATTGGTCAAGAATACTTTTTTAATAACATGAAAAAAATTGAAATACCACAATTGTTGCATGAGAAGTTATACAAACATATATATATATATTGAATGATGAAAAATACCGTATGAATCTTCTAATCTTCGTATGAATGCTAGCTGAAACAAAGCACCTGCAATTTTCCCATATCATGAAAATTAATTTATGAAGAATAACAACAAATCTAAGCAGCAAAACAATTGAAAATCTAATCCATTGCTTCAATGCTAATACAAGTTTCAATGTCAGAATTGAAATTTCTCTCTTCAAACATAAAATACAAGTGATAATAATAAGAAATATTTCACAAATTCGCTCATGCCGAAACAAAAATATGATAAAAATTATTTGAACGTAATCAATTAAAAATAAAAAACCAGCGAAAACCCCATTTCATGTCTCAACCAAATGCATCAATCTGTTGAGTTAAATCTCTGGTTTTCATGGTTTGGAAGATATATTTCAAGGAAGGAAAAAAAACCCATGAATTTAAAACTAAAAAAATGGTGGGAAATCAGACAACATTGATGAAAGAGAAAAGAACAAGAGATACCCCACCATTGGTGTTTGAAGTTGAAAGATTGAGAGATAATAGAACTTTTTTTTGAAAGGAAAATGTAAATTTGGAATTGGAATTGGGTGGAAATTACATACCGATAATCATTCCGACAGTAACAAAGGTTAATAAACCGAGAACGATCTTCATAGCAGGAGCCATCGCCTACGGAAGTTGCTTGTGTCGGATAAAAAAAAACTGAGTTTGAACAGTTAAAAACTATTTTTTTTCTTATCGCATTAATAAAATTTTTAATTTAATTTTTATGCCTATTTTATTTTATTGATCAGTTATATATACATTTATTTTTATTTATTTATTAATTGTTTTATTGAATTGATGTAGTACAGATCACTAATTTAATTAAAAAAATTAAAAAAGTCCTTTCATAATTAAAATAATTTATATTATTTAAATATAATTTAATATTTTTATTAAAAAATATATATGGTGATATTTGAATTTGGGCTAATTTTTGGGTTAGAAATATCTTTAATTTACCTATTAATTAAAATTTTGTCTTAATATTTTTGTATATTTCAATTTTTATTATGTATACTTTATTACCTCTATCAATTATATATATACCTACTATTTGTTAAGTTTTTTATTGAGTTGGTTCACCGGTGATGATCTTAGCTAAGAAAATTATAAAAACATATTTTCGTAAATAAAATAAATTATTTTAGTATATTTTAATTTTTATTTAAAAAATTAATAAAAATATGTAATTTGTGGAATTTGAACCTAGACTAATTAGGTAAAAAAAAATATTTGATTTACCACTCAACTAAAGTTTTGTTTTAATACTTTTGTATATTCAATTTTCATTATGTACATTTTATTACATCCGCTAATTGTATATATTAATGTATTTTCTTGAGTTGGTGTCAAAAGTTAACTCGACACCAATTCAAGATCAATAAGAACATCAACATCATGATAATTAATTTTAATCTATTTTTTATTTTAATATCATTCATATTTTATATATTATTATTTAATTTCAAATCATACAATTCATTTTTTATTATATCTTAATTTTTAGGTGTATGTATATGTTTTTAAATTGTTTATAAGCGAATTAAAAAAATATGTTCAATCGCCGCTAAATTTCCTACATTCCATGGGCATGGCGTCTTTCTTCAGTTTCATACGTATTTCGTAAGTTTTATCTTGTTACAATTGATAGTCTATTTAACTTTACCATATTTATTTCGTGTTATATTATTTTTGTTTTGTTTTCTCAAAATCATATTGGAGATTTTAAAATCGGTAAAATGAAAAACTATTGAAATCTAGGCGAATAATTTAAATTTTTATAACTCGCTAAATCTATTATACTATGATATCATTCCGTGAATATGTTTTTATTTGATTAAGGGTGAGTTTGGATGGGCGGTGCGTTTACCTGCGGTTAGTGTAAAAACAGCGGTGGCGGTGAGATTAGATACTGGAGCGATACTATAGCGTGAGATAAAAAGTAAGCTAAACGCACCGCACCGCACTCAATCGCCTATCTAAACCCACCCTAATTTATATGTGCTGAAAAAGAAAAACAAGACTGAAAATTTTTATTTTTATTGATCTAAATTGTTTTTGAAGAGAGAAAAAAATTATCTTATAGGGTGCGTTTTCACTACCACATCAGTGAAAACGTGTCCTGTAGGGCATATTTTGAGGAGAGAGAATAAAAACGCACGATGTAGAACGCGTATTCCTTAGTATCAAATTCTATAATTTGTTTTACATCTTAAATATACACTTATTTACAATATACGAAACAAATCTATTAAATTGGTTTGCTTTGTAACATATCATATTGTGAGTTTAAATTTACAATTATTTCTGTTATTTTTTTATTTAAGTTTTTTTCATTAATTTGTTAAGTACAATATTTTGACAAAGTAAAGAATTGCTTAGAAGCTTCCCAATTTCAGATTAAAACTTTGGCTTTGCGTATCGTAATATTTCTTACTTGAAGAAGTAATAATAACTTACACTTTACAGAAAAATTAATGAATAAAGGAATAAGTTAGTGTTTTATTTAACTTTTCTCCTTAATGCTCCCGGGCTGTGTGGACATATTGGCTTCGTATGTCTGGGTTCCTACAATATGTGCATAAAATCGGTGTGTCTCCCCACTATCGAATATTCATATTTCCTCGTATCCGAGTTGAGTTCGGCCAACCTTTTGGTTTACACTATGAGTTCTTATTTGGTACCAACTCAAAAGGAGCGTGCGAGGTAGGCAACCATATGCTTTCATCAAGGACAAGTGGGAATTCGGGTTTCCAAACATTATACACGGATTCAAGTCTGTAAACTTCGTCAACGTAGGTAATGCAATCTATACGTTCTAAGGCACATGCCACAATTGCATGTGCGCATGGATAACGAAGTACTTGAAATCTCCCACAATCACAGGTTATTTGTTTGAGGTCTACGCAATACACTCCACCGATAACTCTGTTAGAATATGTCCAAAGACCAATCATGAGATGATTGTAATAACATACTTATTTTACCTCGTTTATTAATATAAGGGATAGCCATTATTATTTTAGTTTATTTTTTTGTGTATATAAATAAATTGTTTTATAATAATGTCCTGAGAATAATATGATTATTCTTAAAAGGTCCTTAGTCGAGTATTATTGTGAGCTTGGAAAACAATAATGCATTAAGACTAAAGTGTAGTTGATTGATGACAAGGTGTTGTCACTGACATGAGATGTAAAAATCAATACATGAGTATGTGTGTTAGAGAACAACATATTAGACTGACCCGCTATGAGTATGTTTCTTAGATTATTATGTAATAGGCACAACATTACTCATAGTGATTACTATGTATACGATCTTCAGACATCAGATCATCATTATCCCAACATCATGAGTTGTATATTTTGGTACAATTAAACATCCACCGTAATTGGTTGTTCTATAAAAGATGATGTTGGATATACCACAATCTATGTAGTAGGATATGGTTGATCAATATAGAATTTGTCCCTCCTACATAATGGGATCTGTAACACCCCTAACCCGTATGCATCGCCGGATTAAGGTTACAGAGTATTACCGTAGAATCGGAAAATTTAAACTTAATTACATTCAATAACATAAACATATTATATATCAATCATATACATACATACTATCCCTAAATCGAGCCCTCGAGGCCCTAGAAATATCTTAGAAATGACTCGGGACCAATTTGAAATCATTTGGAAAGTTTAGAAAAAATTCACAAAAATTTGGAAACAGGGGTCACACGACCGTGTGGCTAGGCTGTGTGCCTCACATGGCTAAGACAGACGCCCGTGTCTCAGGCCATGTAACCTTCGAATTAGGGACACATAGCCGTGTCCCAACCCATGTTCTCACCCATGTAACTCTCTGAATAGGGTCACACAACCGTGTTCCAGGCCATGTGCTAGGCTGTGTAACTCACTGACTTCATACAAAGGAACTCTTAGATGACACACGGCCGTGTCGCCAAGCCGTGTGTCTCACAAGGCTAAGTCACACGCCCGTGTCTTAGGCCGTGTGGACCAAAAATTCACCAAGAATCAAACCATTTCCATACCATATTATGCTTAACTTCTCAAACCCTTTATGCACACATTAAAGGAACCTAAACAACACTTAAACGCACATCATAATACCATTTCAAGGTCCTAACACAACTAACCAATATGTCATTCAAAGGCACCTCAATCAACAACTAAATGTTACCTATCCAAACATGTCAATTATACTATATTTCAATCATCAATTTCTAGTTCAACATTTACCAAAACATGCCACAATCTTAACCATTAACACATCATTTTAGACATTCCATAAGAGCCATTCAAATATGCATAGTAGCATAACCAAGTTGACACAATTTGACAAAGCATCAAATGGTACCAAACCATGATAAGTTTCAAAACTTATATATGCCAAAACACCAACAAACCATTCACCAAAATAACATTACAATTCATCCTATACATGCCATTATAACCTTGGCCAAAACATCAAAAAGTACCGATATATTTGCTGGATAGTGTGATAGATCTCCGACGAGCTTCCAACCAAATCGAGTTTCCGATAATCTATAAATCATAGGAAAGAAACTACATAAGCAATTAATGTTTAGTAAGCTTTTATAACTTAAACACAACTTACCATTTCATTTGTATAATGTAAATAGCATAAGTGTAATACCAACTAAAACCATGAGCTTGGCATAATGCCTCTATAGCAGCATCAAGTTCACAAGTTAGTACATTTGTACATGGTTCAAATGAATTCATCTATAAACAAGTAAATCACACATGCATTCACATCATTTAGATCACCATTTCTTTTCATGAGTTCATGATATATTCCATTTGAACACTTACCATTTCGTTTCCTTTTCGTACTCATTGAACCGTCTAGAATTTCATCGATACTTGAGAAAGCTCACACGAAGTGTGCCTTTACATATAACCGTAACCTTTCCTTTACATCATTACTCACACGAGCTGTGAAATGGGCATGCTCACACGAGCTGTGGAGTATCCGTAACAAAAGCAGGACCTTAACCATCGGTAGGACATTCAAGACCAGCACCTGAAACATGAAATCCCTAATGATATGTTATTTGTATCCTACAAATTCTTAAGGTTCAACTAGGACTTGATAACCGTCATAGCATTGATTTGTTTATACATCGTTCAATTAAATTATAGATAACATAATAACATACATTTAAATAACATGAATATAACAACCACTCATACGAACTTACCTCGACAACTAGGGCGTAAAAGTTAAATCAAGCTAATTTGAAGCTTTTGCTTTGCCTCGATCTAGGTCCGTTCGTGGTTTTTTTATCTAAATAGACAATTTCAATCCATTTAATACTTATAATATTCAATTTAATCCACATTTCATATCTATGTAAAATTACCATTTTGCCCCTAACATTTTAACTTTTTACAATTTAGTCCTTAAGCTTATAAATTGAAATCTAAGCATCTCTTATAAGTTAACCAAATTCTTTAGAGACTTAAACCAACCCAAATAAATCATTATTTCATCAATTTAACATGAATTTTTACTATTTTTACAAATCAATCCCTAAATGCAAATTTCATAAAAAAATCACTTTACAAAACTTGTTTATTTTTCAACCAAGATTCATAACCTATCATCTAACATCAAAAACCATTCAAGAACATTCATGGCATAACCCCCAACCTTTAAAGTTTTACAAATTGACCCTTGGGCTAGCTAGATTAAGCTACAACGATCTCAAAAACATAAAAATAATTAAAAACGAGGCTTAAAAACTCACCATGCAATTAAACAAAGCTTGACCAAACCAAGCATTCATCCATGGTGTTCTTTCTCTTCAAAATAGGTTTTTAAGTGAAAAATAAAAGATGATACACCTTATTGCTTTTCTTTTGATTTTAGTTTAATTACCTAATTACCTTATTAACCTTTAAAAGCTAACAAAATTGCAATAAAACCATGCCATGTACATCCACTAACCTTATGAATGGTATAATCACCATTTAAGTCCATTTATTTCAATTTCCATAGTCATTTAGCCCTTTTAAATATTAGAACCTAACTTTTACACTTTATACGATTTAGTCTTTTTCATTTTATTAACCATTTAAACATTAAAATTTCTTAACGAAATTTTAATACGACCTTAATAAAATCCCATAAACATTAAAAGAATATTAAAATAATAATTTACTTGTCAGATTTGTGGTCCAGAAACCATTGTTCCGATATCACTGAAAACGGGCTGTTACATGAGCAATATCCTAGGCCACTTGATTGAGTAAAACTAGAAATGCATGGCCATGCTCGAATAAGTTTATATGAGATATCATACTTATTTGTTTTTCATAGCCTACTCAGGACATCAAGAAACATTAGATGGGCTATGCAAGTGTGACTATTCCATGACTTGTGTCCATTTTAGATATAAAGAACAAAAGGATTTATAATACATGAAAGGTTAATCACAAAGAGGTTATGTCGAATCATGACTTCTTGTAACTTAGGTAGAAATGATGCATTACTAGATGTCACTCATAGTTTGTAATATTAGAATCGTTCTAGTATTACTGCTAACATTATAAGAACCTATAAGGTCACACCCTATGGTTGAAACGAACTAAATCCAAACATAGTTGGTATTGAGTTTAGTTGTCACATGAATTAAATTGATTATAGAATTAATTCAATTGGGTAGTTAAATATCAAAGGAATTATATGTATAAGTATGTTGTACACATAACAAAAAATATGGTTAAATTAATATACGAATTTGATTCATATAAAATTTAACTAAAAATAATTTACCGAAATTCTTGTTATAATTATTGTAATTATAATTTAGGATCAAATATTATTATAATTACTATAATTGGAATTCTTTTGTCAAACATTATTATAATTATGGTAATTATAATTATTATATTCAGTTACATATTATGATTTGATTCATATAAAAATATAAATTATTCCCAAATTAGGAAATATAGGGTTTTTAAGAAAAACCTTATATACCCAAAAAATAAAGTGTGTGAGGTCTAGCAACTGTCAAGAGATTTTTCTCTCTCTGAAAAAAGTTTTAGAGAGTGCTTACCGTTCGTTGCCACATCGGGTGAATTACGTAGAGGCTGAAACTTTTCGTAGCAGCTTGGAATCGACATACAATAGCGTAATTTGTTTCTTCGACTTTTCAGACGATTAAAGGTAACCGTTCATACCCTTTTCACCCTGATTCATTCCTTGCACATGGATCCCTGGATGTGATCGACAGATTTATTTTTTAGTCATGCCATGGGGTGTACTGGTGATCCAACAAACTTCACGGTCGAGTTTATGGGGTTTCATAACTCGTAATACTAAATTTGGTCATGTGTGACACACTGAAGTCATTGAGTTTGCCCTTTTTTTTTACATTTTCCCCAATATCTTTCAGCACCGACTCGTACCAAACGTGACCTCCTTTTAGTTGTTCCGTGCATGTCTCAGCTGATTTTGAAAACAAGGCTGCTAATAAAAAATATGTTTCCTTGACCATCAAGGTTACGAAAAATGACGTGTCCCCTTAAGTACGTAATTAATGCATTTTGCTAGGTTCGAGGTCATGTGTCCGTATCTTAGTCCTCCGTTATACGACTGTATCCATTGCTCCTTCGGTATCCTATCGAGGTACTGCACACTGAGTTGGTTTACAACCCGTAGTCTTTCCAACATTTTATGGAATCGATGTTGGACGAACTCGTACCCTGTTGATAACAATCAACAATGCATTCAAGAAAAGAGACCTAAAATGTATATGTCAAATTGTAAAACCAATTTTATGCACAACGTACCCATGTTAATAACATGTTGCTGCTCCACATCCTTATGGTATTAGACCATGTAGTTAGACCTTATATGACACAAACAATACCTATGGTGTGCAAGACCCATAAGCTTGAATGTCGATCGAATGCAGCTTGTATTGTAGTGCCTTTATCAAAAATGACGCACACCTCGGGCTGTGACACAACATGCCTTCTCATGTTAGTGAAGAAGAAACCCTAGCCATCACTAGATTCTTTTGGAGTTATTGCAAAAGCTATTGGCAAGATTCTTCAGTTACCATCTTGTGTAATAGCTATTAACAACTTATGCATGTATCTCCTATACAAGACTGTGCGATCAATTTGTACAAGTAACTTATAGTACCAGAATGCAGTTACACGTTGTTTGAAAGTCCAGAAAAAACAGTGGAAAACTCTTTTTCTAGGGACCAAGCATTCGCCGTAATATGTAGGCTCCGTTTGAAGCTTAGTTATGGAACTTGGCACGTACCGCTCTAGTACCTAACACCATTGCCATAAATCATTGTAGGATTTCTTTCACTCGTTGGGTATCTTCTCCTACACCTTCTATTTTGCCAACCATGCCTTGTGGTAGGACACGGTGTAATCGAACTCGCTGCGGATGTGTGCGATCAAAATAGGGACTGGAATCTTAGCACTTTGACCATGGGTAATATAAAGGTAGATATCATATCCAAATCTAATTTCAGATGATCGTTTGACATGCTTGAAAAATAATAAATTGGTTCACCATACATAGTAGATTGTTAGAAAAATAATGTTAGAATTCAAGTCGATATTATTAACCATGATACATACCAGCTACAATACAAGTATGTGGCATGATAAACTTCCTGATCATCTATAACGGTGACTTTTTCCTTATAGATGTCATGATTTTCCATGGACATCCTATTCCACGTATTGTGTACTTCGCTTCATATTTCTCGGACCGGGAGCATGTAACAATGAAGTTGATGCCAAGTTGCTATACCATTTGACAGCAGCTACAAAAGCATCTTTGGAGTCAAACTCCATCCCAATCTCTAAATGGTCAAAATTTGTTGAAGAAGACGCAGGCCCTAGTCTTCTATGAGGGAGGTCTGGAAATTCTAGAACTCCCTCAGCAGCAAGATTAAGAGGTCGCACGTGTGGTGGGGTTGGTACGTCGTGAAACTTGGGTCATCCCATAGAGTAATGTTCGCAGCTTCACTGTCAGATTCACTTTTAGCTTCTTGATCAGGCATGAGATTTGGTGGACACGATGTAATCGAGCTCAGGCTACCTTCGTCCCCCTCGACGAAGTCGACATACAACTTTAGCACAACATTCCTACTAGAGCAATGGGATTCGATCACTTGCTCCAAATCGTTGTCCCTATTCATCTAAAAAATGGCATATCTAGCATGTTTCAATGACAAAGATATCTACATTTGAGGCTCGAAATTCTTCTCCAGATCTCCACTTTGCACCTAATCCTTTTCCTAAGTTCTTTTAACGTTATGGTCTGGTTTAATGTCAAATCTTCAGATTGTGTTGACACAAAAAAGGGGCCAATTTCGCTCTCATGAATTTGGCCGTTGTAATGGATAAGAGTTATGACTCATCTATTCATTTTCAACAAAATAACATGTTCCAAATGTTTAAAAATGAGAAAATAGTAAAAAAAATTTAGTATTCATCACCCAAAACCCTAAACCTACATGTAAATTAATGAATTACCTTTGCTTTGACAACAATGTAGAGATAAAATTCAAGTTTTCATGACAACGCCAATTACTCTGAGTGCCAAGTATCCTTCAGATCAATAATCTACTTCGAAGGTTAGTATGGAAAATCAAAGGCCTGTATTGATGTAACACCCCTGTCCCAACTCCGTTGCTAGATTAAGGTTATAGAGTGTTACCGAGCTAAATAGAACATTTAACTTCATTTCAAAACAATATAACAACTAAATTACAAACATATATAAACGAATCAATTTAAGATACAAATATACTTATGGGCCTTAATTTGGGCTTACATGGCCTTAAAAGTAGTTTGAAAACAATCTGGGATCAAATCAAAACAAAACAGAAAGTTTCAGAAAAACATGAAAATTTTCAAAAACATGTTGTGTAACATAGCTCAGACCGTGTGAACATTTGAAGTTAAAACACACGGTTGTGTCCCAGCCCGTGTGTCCGCCCATGTAGGTATTCAAAATAGGGCCACACGGCCATCTCGCAAGTCGTGTGCTAGACCATGTAACAAATTATTTTGGTTCACACGGCCGTGTGGATACTGCACCTAAAAACAATAAATACACATGGCTGCGTGAGGTGGCTATTTGTGGCACACCATCGTGTGACATCCCGTGTCCCAGGCCGTGTGCACCATTTTTAACCCCTAAACCAAGTAAATTCATACACCATTCCTTGCACAACAAGACATGACATACCTAGTTCACTTCCATGGTTCAAAAACACATTCAAATAACCAATTACATGCCAAAAATTCATTCATCCTATGCCTAACCAATATGCCATTCAAAGGCACCACAATCAAAGATCATATGTTCAACTAACCTAGCTAAGAAATCACATGGCATTAATCTCCTATTCTTACTCAAACCATCAACTAAATTGGTCAAACTATAAACATGCACATTAAGTTACCATTCCAAGCATCATGACCTAAATCATTGCCTTAAGGATTACCAATCCAAAACACTTCAAACATATACATTCAAAACCAAGCATTTCACTAGGAACATCATTGTAGCATAACATTTACATTTTTACAACAAAACACTTATATACATGCCACACCATAAAACAAGATACAAAAGCTACCAAAATGGCTAGATGGTGTGAGCCTTCAATCGATCCAACAGGTCAATCTGCAAACTTGACAACTACAAAAGAACATAAATGAAACAAATAAGCTAAAGAAGCTTAGTAAGCACATAGTTTAAAACATCAAACTAACTTACCTTAGTGGACATCAAAATATAAAGAGATAATTTACAACTCCTGATAGCCAAATACACATTCACAACCCACATTAGTTCTTGATTACATATCAAAATATACCGTGATAATCCTCTTCTTAAATAACTTATCAATTTCATAAACAACATTTCATCAATGTAAATGTACTCACATATAAACAAGTAGTTCATTGAACATTTAACACTTTCTAATATCTTGAATATACATCAACATTTAAGTCCACAAGTCAACTATATATTCCATTAACATTTAGCCTGATGAACTAAGTACTCGACTTGGATACTCAGGTAACTACACCACACCAGAGGCATCGTAGATGCATAATAGAGACACCAAAGTGTAGATGAGGCATGAATGTGTAATTAGAGGCACCAAAGTGCAAACAGAGGCACTGAAGTGCAAATCCCGTACAAGCGCACATACTAACCCTATTGGCATGCCAATCGTATCCTACGCGATTACTATGTTCATCTGGGCAATATACATAAATTCATTACTTTAATACATTTTTATCATACAAAGGCACTTCATCATTTTCATACACATGTTATAAACTCAATAAATTCATATCTATAATATGCAGCTCCAAGAAATGCTATCATTAATTTTTTAATTTCACGTATATACTTATTTTGTAATTCTCCATAATATATATAATCAACTGATGTAATTTCCCATACATACAACAAATAATTAGAAAACATCAATATAACCTCAAGTAACTTACAATTACATAACAAATTACTATGAACTTACCTACAATCACTTCTAATTACAAAGTAGGGACTACTCCACAATTTTCCCTTTTCCTTGATTATTGTCTTTTTGGTTCGGTTCTTGATCTATATAATAGTTAAATACAATCAATTAATTTCACATACATTTCACATCAATTCAATGTATATGACCCTTACCGTTTCATTAATTACACATTTTCCCTAAACTTTTATTTTTTTCACAATTTAGTCCCTAAACTTAAAATCTCCAAATTTAGCAAAATTTTCCAAATACCCATGCTAGCCGAATTTATTCCTATATTAGTACAGTCTATAACTATTCAAAATTCACAAGAATACCATGTAAATTTTAATATTTTATCAAATTAATCTTTAACTTGAAAACTAACAAAATTACTTAATAAACTAATTCTAATCAACAACTAAAATCTCCATTTCATCAATTAACATCATAACATCAAGAATTCATCAATGGTGAAATCCAAAATTCTTACCAATTTCAAAAATGAAGGTACGGGTTAGTTGGAAATGAATAGATGAGTCATAACTCTTATCGAATTATGAATAGATGAGTCATAATTCTTACCAAAATTTAATACAACTCTAAAGTAACTCTACAAATGTTAATAAAATAATAAAACGCGATCTCACATATCGGATTGTGGTCCTGAAACCACTATTTCCAACACCACTGAAAAACATGATATTACAATTGAGTTCTTTTTATAGATCTCTTTCGTGGGGGAGAAAATTACAAAAAACAAGTTAAAAATTCATACCATGCATGCACCTAGTGTTTGGCCGAACTTCAAGCACCAAAAATGAGTGTTCTTCCTTACAATTTTCGGTAGCCAAGCTTTTGGAAGATGCTGATATTATTAGTTTTACTTAATTAAAGTTTTTAATTACTAAGCTACAACTTTATCCTTTAATAAAACTTTTCATTAAACTTTTTCACTACTCATTACCATCCATTACCCTATTACATGGCATAATTACATTATAGAATCCCCCACTTTACCAAGTTGGCCTTATAAGTTGTTTAACGAGATCTTCTTGTGACAACTATTATAGGAGATGTAGGTGCGATATCTTCTCCTCACTACTATTATAGGATATGTAGTCGACGAGAAGGCAGTGGTCCCCATGAACCAGATTACGCGGAATCTCGATAGAGATTGAAGTAGGGGATTATGGCTTTGCGGGGCCATAAATCCTGTAGCTCAAGAACAAGAAATAAGTAAGAGTGGCCCCAAGTTTCGGGTAGGGTGCGGAATGGCGCACACGCCAGCTTTAGAATTCCACAGCGCAGGAATTTGGTTGGAGGCTGTAACCCCGATCCTTGTCCAGTAAAATTCCACAGTTCTTTTATGCATATTACAATTTTATCCTTTTTGGTTAGTTAAACAATCAAACATTAAAATTTCTTCACCAAAATTTAATACAACTCTAAAGTAACTCTACAAATGTTAATAAAATAATAAAACATGATCTCACATATTGGATTGTGGTCCTGAAACCTCTATTTCCAACACCACTGAAAAACATGATATTACAATTGAGTTCTTTTTATAGATCTCTTTTGTGGGGGAGAAAATGCTCCCTCGCAAAGGCATGAGGTGGGGAAAAATGAAATTTTTTATCTTAAGAATCCCAGGTTGCAGGGGCTCAAAGGCAGAAGAAATCGAGTAGGCTTGTGGGTGATATTATAAATTTTTAGTCAAACATATATCAATCATCATTAGAACATGCCAAACATACTTTAAATAAGCTTATAGTAGTAATTGAACATGCATTAGGATCACATAGCAAAATTTCCAAGACAATTACGTAGGTATCGATACTAGAACATGGGTATCGATATTTTCCTTGCACTATATCGATGCTGTATGGAAAATCGGTACCAAATTGACATTTTGTTTCTCGACTAAAATCAAATCACAAGAAAATATTGGTACAATTGAAAAAGTATTGATAAAATTACCCCGAGTATCAATACTCGTGATAAGGTATCAATACCAATTCACGATTCTAACTTCCTACACATTTTAAGTTCACATAGGTATCATTTTTACAACATGAATATCGATACCTCTGCTTTAGACCAAAAAATACAATATTTTAAGCATATAAGTCATTCCCACTTGTACCAATTCATCATGCTATAATATCATCATCAAATAAACATCAAAACGTCTATAATAATAGTCTCAAACATAAAAAATAAGTTCAAATGATAATCGATATAATACGATTCAATTCTCAAAATCCTAAGTGTAATTAACCTATGGAACTTCCAAAACATCATGACAAATATCATTAAAAGTCTACCACATTGCCTTATTCCCAAAACATAAACAAATAACAATAACACCTACGAAATAATAGAAATGGACTTGTTTGGATCACCCCTTGGAACCACACCGCTCACACCGGCACTCAATAACTCTGTGAGGGTTTTAAGAAAGGAGTAGGTGAGCTTAATAAGCTTAGTGAATGCTCAGAATAACCACAATGTACACACAATATCCAAGGTTAAACAAGAGCATACTACAACATGTTCACAACCATATTCTAATCAAGTCAAAATATCATATTCAAGTTTCATTAAATCATAAAACTAACATATACACCTACATGAAGTTACATTCAACTTGCTTATATATAATTCATTTAATAATAATTCATCAAGACTAAATAAAGTATACATGCTTTAATAACCCACAAGTCAGCTGATATATTCACATGCATTCACAAGTTAAAAGGAAACTATCCAAACCATAATTACGTACACAATTTACTATAAGAACATACTAACATTCTCATGAAACTTAAATAAACTCATTTAGCGTATTATTCACATGTTTTTGCATCCATCTCATATTGTATTATTACAACATATAAGATCACATTTAAATGATAATTTGCATAGCAACCACATACTCATTTAGGCATACATCACATTACACATATATACATTTAAGATAATTTGGCACTTAGGGTTATGAAGCATAAAAGTGGGCTCTATCACCACATATCGAAAACACAGATCTCCAACATACCAATTGACTCATATAGTCGAACATATCCAAAAAATGAAGCATAAGGCTAACACTCTCCAACACACCAAACATGTCCCATTGAATGGAGCTTAGATCATATTCCCTTATCCCTCCAACATGTCTCAAGGCCTCAATGCCCAAATAACAAAACATATATAAGTGAGTACTCGCAATCCTATGGCATCCTATATCCAACGGTTTCAAGGGATCACGAGGCTAAAATGTCCACAATTACACAATTTTAATTATTGATTTAATGTACATCATCTCTATTCACATTCATCAATTCACATCACAAACTTGTACACAATGCATGCTTATCGAATTCACATTTAATTGCACTTAAAGTGCCACAATAATGCTCATTGAGCTATCACGTATCCAACCACATATGAGTGCTTTAAAATCAGTTTATCACATACATAATCTGTTACAATAGCATTACATTCCATAATCCAACACATACGACCTTATCGATTTTTGCACACTTTCACTACACATTTATATTGCTTTTAAAACATCATCACTATTGTTCGGCATATTTAATATGCAAACAATTAAACCAACCAAAAACGCAAGTTTAAGCTATATTCCTTATGAAGCTAAAATTTCGACTAACAAACTTGAAACTCAAATATCTTCCTCTATACTTAATCTTTTGGCCTACAATCGATTCCATTCATCTAATTATTCACTAACGACTAATTCTCAACCTTTAAACTACACAAAACTACTCAATCCATGGTATTGGCATTTGCAACATGTTTTTGGCAATTTTAACAAAAATTAGTTAAATCGTTGGAAATCCTTAAGGAAACTTCAAAGTTTTTGAAAAACACTTAGAAACCACGTTTTTACCTAAAATCCCAATATCCACCATTAATGACCCAATTTTTGGATTTTATTTAAAACATGTGATTTAATGACTAAAAAATTAGTTAAAGGCTACATAACATTTAAAAATATTTAGGAGTTGAACCGTTACCTTAGTTGACGAAAAACCAAATGTTTGATCGAAAACCCGAAAAACTCACAAGCTTGACAATGGAGAAAACTATGGTGTTTTGGCTATTTTTCTTACTATATAATGGATGTTTAATGTTGGGAAAGTGAAAGAAATCAAGAGTATGGAGTTTGGGAATCAAAATCAATTGTGAAGTGCTTAGAGAAGCAAGGGTCGACAACAACAATAAAAGAGGAAGAACAGCATGGAACTTATAGGTGGGGGATGATATTAGGGTGATTTTTAAATTTTGGTTTAATTGCCTCTTAAAAACTCACAATTTTGACTCTTTTACAAATCAATCCAATTTTCAAAATTGAAGGTTTTTAAAACTCTTTTTTCAAAAAGTGATTTTATTTTCTAAAACCCATATTAAAAAAACATGACCGATCTACCATGTCACAAAATTCTTAACACTCTAAGGCTAAAATTCCTAAAATATCCCTAAAATTCTTAGGCCTTATTTTTGAGTGTTACAATTCTCCCTCTCTAAAAAAGAATTTCGTCCTTGAAATTCCCAACTAACACATCACTTGCTTAATCACAAAATATGCTATGTCTACATTTAAAGTAACTATCAGACTGCGCACTTTGGTTTTTATTCTCTCTAACTTTCTACTTTTTTTCTTAATGATTCAATTCGTTACCACGAACTTATTCTACAGTAACGTTGCTAACAGTTTCCTCTACTCACTACAACACTCTTGTCTAAAGAACTCATAACCATTTTTCCTAATTCTATAGTCTCTATCGAGATTTTTCACTTTTTAGCTAATTCACTTAGAATATACGAATACGTACGCACTTACATTCACACATCTACAAGGCATATCGAATCTAATAATGTAGCATACATAAACAAATAAACGGTGTGAGTGGCGAGGAGATGATCCAAGTCTCATTCCTACAAGCAAACTTTATGATTAAAGGGAATGTGTTCCCATTCCTAACCCACATGCAATTCAATCAGAATATTTCAAACAATTCCATGCAATTCAACAAACTGTTTCAAGCAATCTCATGCCACTAAATCAAAGTTATATCAACAATTTCAAGAAATCAAATAGATTTAGGCACATGGGTTTCAAAACCCCAAACACACAATTATCACCTAGGTCCGAGCGCTGTTGAACCTAGAGATCTGATTCCACCAAATGTAGCACCCTATGCCCGGCCTAGTTGCCAAGCCCAAAAATCAAGATGTCACACCTCCATCTCATGTCATACTCATAGTAAATTGTCACATTATTAAGAAATCATCCTCTTTATCTATGATAATATAAATTTTTAGTCAAACATATATAAATTATCATTAGAACTTGCCAAACATACTTTCAATAAGCTTATAGAAATAATTGAACATGTATTAAGATCAATTAGGAAAATTTCCAAGACAATCACGTAGGTATCGATACTAAAACATGGGTATTGATGTTTTCCTTCCACTGTATCGATACCATATGGAAAATTGGTACCAAATCAATATTCTATTTCTCGACTAAAATCAAATCACAAGAAAATATTGGTATAATTGAAAAAGTATCGATCAAATTACCCCGAGTATGGATACTCGTGATAGGGTATCGATACCAATTTATGATTTTAACTTCCTGTACATTTCCAAAACACAAAGGTATCATTTTTAAAACATGAATATTGATACCTCTGCTTCAGACCAGAAAAATATAATTTTTTAAGCATATAAGTCATTCCCACTTGTACCAATTCATCATGTTATCATATCATCATCAAATAAACATCAAAACAGCCATAGTAATAGTCTCAAACATTGAAAATAAGTTCAAATGATAATCGAGATAATATGATTCAATTATCAAAATCCTAAGAGTAATTAAGCTATGAAACTTCTAAAATATCATGAAAAATATCATTAAAACTTTACCACGTTGCCTTATTCCCAAAACATAAACAAATAACAATAACACCTATGAAATAACAAAAAAGGACTTACTTGGATCACCCATTGGAACCACATCGCTCACACCGACACTCAGTTACTCTGCAAGGGTTTTAAGACAACAGTGGGTGAGCTTAATAAGCTTAGTGAATGCTCAGAATAACCACAATATACATACAATATCAAAGGTTAAGCATGAGAATACTACAACACGTTCACAACCATATTCTAATCAAATTAAAATGTCATATTCACGTTTCATTAAATCATAAAACTAACATATACTCCTACATGCAATTACACTCAACTCACTTATATATAATTCATTTAACAATAACTCATCAAGACTAAACAACTTATACATGCTTTACTAACCCACAAGTCTAGCTAATATATTCACATAAATTCTATAATAGGCCATTTTTTAGTGAAATTAGAATAGTGGTTTTAGGACCACAAATTTGATGAGTAAATTATTATTTTAGAGTTATTTTAATGGTTATGGGATATTAGTAGGGTCGTATTAAAATTTCATTAAGAAATTTTAATGTTTGCATGGTTAATTAAGTGAAAAGGACTAAATCGTAAAAAGTGTAAAAGTAGAGTTCCATTAGTTAAAAGGGTTAAAATGCTATGGAAAGGAAACCAAATGGACTTAAATGGTAATTATATCATTTATAATGTTAGTGGACAAAGATGGGCATGAATTTGGTGTTTTATTTATTTAAATAAATCTTAAATAAACTACGCAAATATAGTATCATTTTATACAATTGTTTCTTCCACCGATTTTTGAAGAGGAAAATAACCATTTTTAGGGCTTTGAGGTTCGGCTAGCTTTGGTGTATGCATGTAAATGATCCTGAGCTTTATTTTTAATGATTTTTATATTTTTGATGTTGTTTTAGCTTAATCTAGCTAAAATTAATTTGTAAAATTGTCAAAGATTGAGGGTTATGCCATGCATACTTTTGCATAATTCTTGATGTTAAATGGTATATTATGGATCCTTATTAATAAATAAACAAGTTTTGTAAAGTGATTTTTGATGAAATTTACATATAGGGATTAATTTGTAGAAATAGTAAAAATTCACATTAAATTTATGAAATGATGACTAGTATGGGTTGGTTTAATTCCTTAGAGAATTTGGTTAGCTTGAATGGGGGATTAAAATTCTTAGATTTTAATTTATGAGCTTAAGGACTAAATTGTAAAAGGTTAAAATATTAGAGGCAAAATGGTAATTTTGCATAAATATGAATTGTGGACTAAATTGAATGCTAGAGGTATTAAATGGGTTGAAATTGTCTATTTAGATCAAGATAGACCACGTACGGATCTAGATTGGGGAAAAGCTAAAGCATCAGATTAGTTCGACTTCGTTTCTACACCCCTAGCCGTCGAGGTAAGTTTGTATGAACGATTGTTATTATTGTAACAACCCATTTTTCAGTGGTGTCAAAAAAAGTGGTTTCACACAAATCTGACTAGTAAGTTTGTAAATATTATTATTTAATATTTACGATTTAAATACGGTTTCAAAAAGGTTTTTCATATGGTAATTTATGTTATATAAATGATTAATTAAGTTCAAGTGGTAAACCTTAAAGTCAAGTTGTTTTAAAAATGAGATATCGAGGCCTTGTTTCTATAAACTGAGCTATAAATATTTTTATAAATATTTATGGAGTGTTATTAAGGTTGTACTAAAGTTTCTTTAAGGAATTTTAACATTTCGATAGTTAATTAATTAAAAAGGACTAAATTGTAAAAGTTGAAAAAGTCAATTGATATTAGTTTAAAGGTGTTAAATTGACTAAATAATTTTAATTGGATGACCTTAATGGATAAATAAACCATCCTTAAAATAGTGGGACGGTGGATGTTTTAATTTCTTTTAATTTTAAAGTTTTATATGTTATTATATTATGAAAATAATGAATAAAAAAGGTTAATAAGTAATAAATTAATAAAAAGAGAAGCAAAAACCTATTTTGCTTATGTCTTTCTTCTTCAATCGTGAGAACTCCATTTTTGGAGCAATGAGCATCTGGCCAACCTTCAAATGTTGCATGTAGGTGATATTCTTAACCATTTCTAATAATTTTTATGTTTTTGAGATCGTTGCAACTAGGTCTAACTAGCCTGTACCTTTATTTTTGAAACTGATAAAGATTTTGAATGTTTCCATTGATGAATCATTGTGATTTTAGATGTTAAATGATGAATTTGAAGTGTTGGTTGGTATTTATAAGTATTATATTAAGTGATTTTTGACGAATTTACCGATTAGGGACTAAATTGTTAAAGTAGTAATAGTTCAAGGACTTGATGTGAGATTGTTGCAAAAATGGGCTAAAATGGAGGCTATGAATATTCGAATAGTATGAATTTACAATAAAAATGGTTAATTTGCATGTTTTATGCTCAGGGACTAAATTGAATAAAAATGAAAAGTTGAGGGTAATTTTGTAAACATGTCAAAAATGACTAAATTGCATAAATGGAATGAGTTTGATGTCTAAATTAATAAATTTAATGAAATTATTAATTTAGATCAAGATCGAGTAGAAAATTAAGGAGAATAGAAAATTACCAAAAAGCCCTTGTACTTTGATATTTCTGCAATTTAGCGAGGTAAGTTCATATGAACTATAATCACTTAAATGTTGATTAAATTGATTGTTAATGTGTTGTTTTATTGTAAATGATTCAATATATATATGTTATTATGCAATTTATCATGTCATAAAAGATGGAAATCCAACGATGTACGACAATTATTGAGCCCGTTTGAACCTTCAGAATTTATATGGTACAAATGACATGTCATTAGGGTTTCTATGTTTCAAGTGCTGGTCTTGAATGTCCTACCGATGGCTGAGGCTTGGCATGTGTTACAGATACTCCACAACTCGTATGAGTAGCATCGTGTAGCTTACATTTCGACCCATAGCTCATGTAAGCAGGCCCATTTCACAGCTCGTGTGAGCAGACTCATTTCACAGCTTGTGTGAGAAATGATGTAAAAGAAAGGAAAGGTTTTGATTATTTGTTGAAAACACTTTGTGTGAGCTATCCCGCGTATCCGATGAAATTCTGAACTATTCAACGGGCATGAAAAAGGAAAGAAAAGGTATATGTTCAATATGAACCAAGAAATGTATTTATGAAGTACATTGAAATGGTGAGATACATGAAAAGCATGTTATGTTATGATGGATGATAAATTCAATTGAATCATGCTCAAGTATAATGGTTATCCATGTTAAATTCATATGAATTATGGTTAAATGAACTAACATGTGTTATTGATGTGCTTAGGCTTGTGCCAAGCTTGTGGTTATGATTGATGTTTATGCTTATGCTTGTACTATGCATATGAAATGGGTAAGAAAAGGGAATGAAACAGTAAGTTCATAATTGAGATGTATTATGATGTTAAAAGGTTTGATATAATAAATGATGTACGTATATGTGAGAAGTCTATTTATGCAATGAGAGAATTTACCTATAGCATGCATAAATACATTAATTCATGAAATGATAATGTTGTTTAGGCTTATGCTAAGCATTCGGAATAGAAGGGAAAGTAAGTAAATAGAATGATTTATAATCTTATGAAAAGGTTGATGATTATGTATTACGACTTATAAATCCCAATATGTTATATATGAAAAGTATATGTGACGTTGATGAATATATGCAAATGTGAGTTGAATGGTGTTTAATAGGTTTATACCAGGTTTAAAGTATTGGTGTTAATCTATGTATTATAGTATTGAAGTGATAAGTTATGTTTCATGTTCTACGAGCTTACTAAGCAATCATTGCTTACATAGTTATCTTTCTCTTACTTTACAGATTATCGGAAGCTCGATTGGTTTGGAAGCTTATCAGAGACCTATCACACTATCCAGAGATTAAATTGGTAGATTCTCATGTTTTGATCAATGTTATAATGGCATGTATAGGTGGTCTTGTGGTTTATAATGAAATTCCACTTAGCATGTTTGGCTGGAAATAACATCACCATATGCCAAAATTCTACAGAATTGGCCAAAGAGCTTTCTCGAGGATCCCCTTCACTAATAAAGAAGGCAATAAAAGAGAAACAAATGAGGAAGACTGCTTTATTTGAAATTAGGATTGGCCAAAAAAAGGAATTTCGTTTCGGTGGGAGTGGATCTAGTTGATGTAACAGAGGAGCCTAGCCTAGAGAGGGCAGGGCTGTCGTACGGAGGATTTTGATGACAGTGGTATTGGGGAATCTTTGCGGAGCGGTCTCTCTATATCAGGCGCTACGAGAAAAAGAAGTTGAGTCTCTTTTTTCCTTCTTTTGAAGAAAACAGTAGTACAACCCTCGATGAAATTAGTATTTTCGCAGAGGTTGCATGCAGTTGATGAGTTTGGCTTGTATGTCATTTTGGTTGATGTAACCTTGGTACTTTTGATGCCTTATTGATGTGTGTCATTTTGACAATGTGTTAATGCATGTTTGTGTGGCCAAAATGGTAGGTAATGAATTGACCTCAATATGGTCAAGTTATGGTATACTTTGGAAAGGTTTTGAATAGATGTACAGGATTGAAATATGATTTGTATATACGTTGGTTGTTGGCACTATTTGGAAATGGCTAGATTTGTGTTATTTAGATGGTTTTGATGCATGTGAAAAATGGTCCAAATGGTAAGGTTATTCTGATATGGCATGATTCTCATATGGTATGCTTAAATATGCACATGTTTAGGTATGTTTGGAATGACCATATTTGGTATGTTTATATGAGACTAAGCGGAGTTGTGCTTTGAGGTAGATATGAACTATTTATAATGGTATAGATGTGGTCAATTTATGATGAGTTTTGAAATGGAAAATGAATTAAGTGTTGATGAATGAAATGTGTTAAGTACATGTATATGTTTAGATAAATTGTATGTTTGCATTTGAGGTGCCTATATGGCATATTGGTTGAATGGAATTTAGGATTCAATTTGGTCTTATTATGCATGTTTTAGGTATGTTTTAAGGTTTGATTATATGTGCAAATGGCAAATGGCTTGTGTACAAGCCCAATTTTGCCCTGAGGCCCAAAACCCAAACACCCAAGATCCAAAACCAAAACTGCTACCCAACCCAACTAAACCCCAATACAGCCTAACAAAATTAAACCCAACAGGCCCAAAGTCCCTAGCCTAGTGTCAAAAGTCAAACTAGGGTTTCAGAAAAGCTGAAACCCTAGTGCCGCCGCCATCATCACATCAGCAGGGCAAGTGGTACACCGCTGCCTCTGACGCCGCGCCACCAACTCCCTCACCTGCTCCATCAAACGTCAAATACCTGCAAGAAGGAAGACAGGCAAAAGAGACACAATAACAAAAATAGACAGTGTAATAGCGCTATATAAAAAGCAAGAACCGATTTTGTAAAGGGGGTTTTTCTTTTTTACAAACATTTAATAAAGAACCACACTTTCAAGGTTTTTTTTGTTCTAGATTCAGATTTTTGTATATTCCCATTTTCTTATTTTTATTTTTTTATACATACGAAAATAAAAGGAAAGGAGAAAAGAGAAAAACTTTCCCGGCCTTTGGTTTTGCCGTCGGAAATCGAAGCATTCCGCTGCATTTATGTGGCCATCGGTGGGCCCCCGGTGTGTAAAAGCCTCAAAACCGAGCTCTACTCGGAAAGAGGAGAAAAAAGGGCCGTTTTGGTTTTTTCCGGCCATCGTGGACGGCGGCGCCGTCGCCGGTGACCGGCGGTCGGCGTGGTGGCCGATGACAGGAATCCTTGCCGGATTCCAGAGAGGGGAGAGAGAGCATGGTGAGCTTTTTGGAGTTTTTTTTGGAATGGGTTGTAAATGATTTTTTTTGGGGTTAAAATGACTTATATACATGCTTAAAACGGTGCCGTTTTGGTGTCCATTTTCAGAGGCCAAAACGACGTCATTTTGAGCCTGACCCGAATACCTGACCCGATGCAGCCAGGATCTGCGTGTTTTTAAGCGGAAGGGCTAATTGCGCTTTCAGCCCTTCCGCTTTTAAATAATTTTACAATCAAGACCCTTTTGTTTTTTAAATTCGACATTAATTTATTTTGCTTTACAATTTGGTCCTGTGATGCTATGCGTTTAGAGGAAGAAGGAAAAATTGCTCTCTTGATCCCTCCGTGTTGTTCGCGCGTCCAAAATAGCCTCTCCCCTTTAATTTATTTACGATTTGCCCCCGAATTTTGTTTTAAAACTCAATTTAGCCCTCTTTTTAGTTATTTTGGTTATTTTATTATTAAAATCAATAAATTTGATATTATTATTATTATTATTATTATTTCTGTTATTATTATTTTTATATATTCTTTGTTTTATTTTATTATTATATTTTTAATTTGTTTTAAGGTGTCTAGTTGTTATTTAATGATATTTTAATATTTAAAACCGTTTTCATTTTCTCTTGTTGTTTCTTTTCTTTATCGCATCTTTTATTTATTATTTATTTATTTTCTTTATTGTATTTATTGTTTCACTTAATATTTATTTATTTATGTGTGCATTATTATTTAAAAAAATATTAATTTCATTTGTTTGTTTACTTGTTTTTTAATTGATTTGTCTTCTTTATCTTGTATCTTATTTGTGTCGTTGTTGCCCGTATTTTATGCTCACATCATTGTATTCATTTTTATTTTGTTACGCATATTACACCTAGTTTTATTTCTAATATTTCATGTTAGATTAATTTTATTCAATGCATAAATTACAATTTTTGAATAAGCAACATCTCGTGTTTAGATTCGAGAAGGTCGTACCCTAACTTACCGGGTTTCAATTTTCACAATAAATCTAAATACACGAATCTTTTCAAATTTAAGTTTTAAACGATCTCGGGAATTAAGAAGAGATCGTGTCCTAACTTATTGAGCATGATCCTTTTTTTTTTCAAGCTTTAAACGATCTCGGGAATTAAGAAAAGATCCTGTCCTAACTTACTGGGCATGATCCCTTTTTTAAATCCAAAATAGCTAAATATCTTTTAAATAAGTAAATTTTTGGCTTTCATTCATGCATCGGGAATTCGAGACATTGTGTCCTAACTTGATATAATTCTCTTTCTCGATTAACGTGAAATATGCCCTTTTCTCGAAAATTTTCAACATTTCAATAAAGGATCGTATTTTAAATCTTTTAAAAAAATTTTCAATTTTCGACACTAAGACATTAAGTAATCAACTAGGTACCAATTTTGGGTGTATCGAGGGTGCTAATCCTTCCTCGTGCGTAATCGACTCCCGAACCTGTTTTTCTGAATTTCGTAGACCAAAGTCGTTGCTTTAATAAAATTAAACCGTTTATTAAAAACAACCACTTTTCGAGGTGAGCCGATCACACCTCATCAAAAAGGATTGGTGGCGACTCCCATTTTTTGTTTTCATTTTAAAATCTAAGTCGACCCTGTTTTTTGTCAAAAAAATGGTGTCAATAGCTTGGTGACTCCACTGGGGACCCAAAATAAGAGAGTCAAGCCACGTGTTGATTACTTTCTGTCTTTTTGTCAAAAATTAAATTTGATTTAAATTTACGATCCTTTCATTGCATTTCATTCGTCTTTATTACGATCTTCATCATTGTGGTTTTATAATTGCTGTGTTAGTTTAAGTTTTGGTATCTTTCTTCACATTGCATTGCATGACCGTCGGTCACACCCTTTTAAGTGGGAGTGAGAAACCACGCCTTCGTGAGGTTTTCACCTCTGCATGGGATAGTGAATCGCTTCCGGGATACATCCGTACTTATGTCTTCGTGAGATTTTCATCTCCGCATGACCATAGGGAAATGTATTCCCCTGAACTGAACTCAGTCCGTATGAGCCTATAATGGGTGAGGATCGAGGAATTTGCTGGTTCAGGTACCCCTTACTTTAGAACCAAACCGCATATAATGAGCCTTAGGAGCCTACCCTAGGTAGAATTACATCTAATGCCTAGAAGTCACCCTAAAACTTGGTTTAAATTTACGATCATTTTGTGGTGTTTTGTCCGTTTTTGTTACGATTATCATTATTTCGGTTTGTAATTACTCTATTGGTTTGAATTTTTGATATGTTTCTACATATTGCACTACATAACCGCTTGATTATACCCTTTTAAGTGGGAGTGAAAAGCGTCCTTCGTGAGGTTTTCACCTCCGTGCAGGATAGTGGATCGCTTTCGGGATACATTTGTACCTATGTCTTCGTGAGATTTTCATCTCCGTACAGCCATAGGGAAATGTATTCCCCTAAACTGAACTCAGTTTATATGAGCCTATAATGGGTGAGGATCAAGGAATCTGCTAGTTCAGGTACCTTTACTTTAGAACCAAACCGCATATAGTGAGCCCTAAGAGCCCGCCCTAGGTAGAACCACTTCAAGCCCCCTAGTGGTTGCATAAATAGGTACTTTATTTTTCTTGTTTGCTTCTGCTTTGTACTAACCTGTTTCGTTTTGTTTTGGTTATGATTGCATTGCATTTTCATCATAGAAAAGAGGTGTTGATTCAAATTTGATTGCTAAATAGAAAAGCTTGTCATGGAAAACGAATTTCTTGATAAAGTGGAATACAATATGACTGCCCAAATATGGATCGATTAAACACAACGAGAGAAGGCTAGAAGTTCGTGAAGGAATATATGACTATATTTTGCTGCCTGAGGATTCAAACCGATAAAGATTATTCGAGAGCTGTCACGTCTCAAAGGAAACTAAAGAGCATTACGGGGTGAGCAATGGATCGTGGCTTAGAAGAGACAGAATTTGGAAAATTTGTAAGCTTTGATTCTAGCATCCGGATATGAAGGAAAATATCGATGTCTTCGCCAAGAATATGAGGGCAAAGCCGCATACGTAATCCGTTTTATGTAAAGAAATTTGTCTCCTAGTAAAGTTGTTCTAATGGAATTGAATTCAGAATCAATGCCTCTCTTTCTTTTTGCATTCATTCCATGCATTTGCATTGCATTGCATCATATGCATCAGATTCTCACAAAATGACCCTAATTAGGTAAAATTATTTCAGTTGCCCTGGAAACCAACAAAAATCTGCCAGCTAGATATCATTATGGTACTCGCCGCAAAACCAAAGAAATGGATGAAAGACTAGAGAGATTAGAGCAATTGCAAGAACAGATTCAAGCCCAGATGCAAGAACAACTAGAAAAGATCCAACAAAACATGGAAGAGTCCCAAAGAAATTTATTGAGCCGATTGACGCAGTTAATGGCTGGGGGGCATGGTAAGGGGAAAAGCCCTACAGTCAATCTTGGAGATGATCATGAAGACCCTGCCTATCCACCGGGTTTCACTCTGACTAATACCAAGGCACAACCGGAGGCAAATCTACAAGGGGCACCAGTACTCCAACAATATCAGGCCGGCGCCTCGGCTCTGGTGAATTACCAAACAGGCTCAGGTTCCAATCCGGGGGACAATCCAACCAATCCTGTAGTTCCTGATTTAGATGAAATGACAGAAATAGAAAAAGCAAGAGTGGAGCTGCCAAAACAGCTCAAAGATCGGTACAAGTGGTTAGAGAAAAAACTCCGAGCAATGGAAAATGCTGATTACCATCACGGGGTTGACGCTAGAGATCTGAGTTTGGTCCCAGATTTAATACTCCCGCCAAAATTTAAGGCTCCAGAATTTGAAAAGTATAATGGGACTAGTTGTCCTGAAGCTCACATCACGATGTTCTGTCAAAGAATGATAGGATACGTTAATAACGATCAATTGTTAATTTATTGCTTCCAAGATAGTTTGATCGGGTCGGCTGCCAAATGGTATAACCAGTTAAGTCGTGCCAACATCCACTCATGGAAGGACTTGGCACAGGCTTTTATGAAGTAATATGGCCACATGACAGACATGCCACCTGATAGAATTACACTGCAAAATATGGAAAAGAAGCAAAGTGAGAGCTTCAGGCAATACGCTCAAAGATGGAGGGAGGTAGCGACACAAGTCCAGCCACCTCTTTTGGAGAAAGAAACCACAATACTTTTCATCAATACTCTGAAAGCCCCATTCATTAACCATATGCTGAGAAGCGTTACCATGACCTTCTCAGATATAGTAATGTCTAGCGAGATGATCGAAAACGCAATAAAGAGTGGGAAGATAGATATGGGCGAAAGGGTCAAAAGATCAACCCTAAAGAACAAAGAAAATGAAGTGAATAACTTGAGCCTGTATAATAAAGGGTATCCCAAACGGGTCACCGTAGGCCAACCAAGTGTTGTGACTACTTGTTATCAAGGCCCTTCAAGACAAGAATCCAACTCGAGGCCAAAAACAGAAAGACCCCAGTTCACATCCATCCCGATGACATATAGAGAGTTGTATCAGAAGCTATTTGATGTGCATGTGGTATCTCCGTTCTTCTCAGAGCCCGTACAACCTCCGTACCCCAAATGGTACGACGCAAATGCACAATGCGATGCGATTATCATGCAGGAATTACAGGGCATTCCATAGAAATTACGTTGCCTTTAAAAAAGTGGTTGAAAGGCTTATCAGTATGGGTGTTGTCAAATTTGATGATTCCTCCAGTGCAAAAAATCCGCTACGCAATCATGATTGATAATGGGGTGAATGCGATGTATGAAGAAGTGTTGGAAAACGTTTACATCAATGCCATACATGAAGACAATTGAAAATGGACCTCATTAGATATTCGTTCTTATAAACTTGGGAGTAATCTAAAAAATTAGACTACAGAAGAGATTCCTGTAGTATTTAGAGCTTACTTATAGTAATATTTAGAACACACTTGTTGCTTTTAGCCTAGAGGCAATAAGAACTCTTTTGTGGAATAGCTCATGTCTGAACGTCATTATGAAATGCATCTTTGTGATTATTTTTGAGCCAATATTCTTTCATTCTTTATGAATAATTATTTTTGATTCTTTCATTCTTTTGGATTTTCTTCCAAATCAATTTTTCATTCATAATCATACTATACAGATAATTATTCATAAATTCATACATTCTTTGTATATTATTTTGTACCTACAATAGGTCCCTGAATATCAACGACATGAGTGACGCTGCTACAGACTCAGAATCTCCTTTTGAGTGAGACATGTGTTTAGAGGGATCTCATGATTTTGAAAATGACATAGATTGTTGCCTATTTCTGGACTTGTTGTGGATGGTAAAACAGGAAGAGAAACAAATTTTACCTCATGAAGAGACAATGGATATTGTGACCTTGGAGAGGGAAAAATAGAAAAAAAGTAGAACATGCAAAACTGAAAAAACGAAGCAAGACCTCATTGAGTTACTTCAAGAGTTCAAAGATATCTTCGCATGGTCACACCTGGGTTAAGCACCGACATTGTAACCGAAACAATAGCACGATAGCAGAAGTTTGTAGTCTATTCAAGATTAACACCATATCGCCCCAAAATGAATGGCGCGATAACAAAACTCTACCGGGCAATGCCTTTCACTTTGGCCTATTGCGGTTTTGCCCATTGAAGTCGAGATTCCTTCTCTCTGAGTTTTTTTGGATCCAATCCCGATTGAAGAGAAAGTTTCAAAGTTATCTGTCATGGTCAAATGCACCAAAAACAAATGATACGAGCTCACAAAAAAAGGGTTCGCCTTAGAGAATTCCATGAGAGAGACCTAGTATTGAAGAAGATCCTTCCCATACAAAAAGAGCTTCATGCCAAACTGGGAAGGACCTTATGTGGAATGCTTTATCTGGAAAAACATTAATTTTGATCGGAAGGGATAACAAGGACATTAGCCCTATGAGTTTAGATTCAATAAAAAATATTTCAAAAAAAAAGAAGAAGAAAGGAACAGAAAAAGAAAAAGAAGAAAAAGAAAAGAAAAAAAGGAGAAGCCAAGGTGAAAACCCGCAAAGGGTGCCTTGAGACCAAAGGGGATTTGAGTTGAAAACCCAAAAGGGCGGCTCAAACTTTGATCAGAATGGGACATGAAGTGATAAAAGCAGCTCAAATTTTGATCAGATTGGGGCATGTGGTGATCTTGCTATACCTGAATCAACAGGAAAGGGTAGGCGACATCTTGGGGCATCGACAAAGTACTGTAGATCTCTTAAACACATGTCAAACACAGAACGGTCTTCAGAAAGTTTGTACAGAGAAGTTCAAGCTGCGATATCTGGGGCACCTAGTCTTCGTACTATTTATATTGAATTTGATGTTCTTGGAATACTTCATTCTTTTTCAAGATGTGTTTCCAATCAATTCCTCTTATTCTTGCTATCATTGATAATTTATTTCGAGCTATTCTCCTGAATCAATTCTATTTTATCCGTCTTTATGACCGTCTGCAAGCATTGGAATAATGATTAATGGACTAATAATACTTTCACAAGGGAGGTTTTGCATATTACTCTAGAAGTTTCTAAATAATATAGGAACCTGAAACAGGACTATTGTTTAGAAAACACCAGGTTTAAAGGTTGAAATATCTAAGAAGGAAGAGTCTAAGTTAAGATTATCCTTTCGGATTTTTTTGTCCAAACATTGATTGAACAAAATGACAAAGATGTCGTGTTGGTGACAAAGCTTCAATGAACAAATAAGCAATGATCACCGAGTAATAAGAAGAGGTTTTCTCAGAGAAAAAAATTTTGTAATTGTGTATAAACATTTGGTGTAACACCCTGGGAATGGTGTAAGAGACCAAGGAGATTCAGATCCTGTACCCCTGAATTGCAGTGGGAGAGGTTTGGGAAAGAGATTTTATACTCAGTGGGAGGAAGATGGTTCAGATTTTATGTCCCAGAATTACAGTGGATTGAACACAGAATTACAGTGGATTGGACCTTGAAGATTACAGTGGGGGCAATCTGGTTAAGCAAGATATGAGCATTACCAACTGGACAAGATATCATTCTAACGTGTTGGCAATAAAGCCTTATTGAACAATGGGCAATAACAACTCAAGCATTGAGGGATCATTTTTCATCACATTTTGCATTCATGCACGCACATTTAATTAGGAGATTTTGATTCATTCTTTATCATAACATCCTAATCATTAGGCATAATTAGGTCCATTATACAGGTCATGTTCTCTAGAGAACAGATCGGTAAAGCCACTAGTCCTATCTCCCTAAGCAGTAATGGAGTAGGTTGAAGATTGCAGATTCTGTCTCCCTAAACAGTAGTGGAGCAGATCGAAGAGGGTGAATCTTATCTTCCCAAGATAGTGGAGAAGCAGATTTAAGCCATTAGTCCTATCTCCCTAAGCAGTAGTGGAGTAGAATGAAGATTGCAAATTCTGTCTCCCTAAGCAGTAGTGGAGTAGATCAAAGATGGTGAATCTTATCTTCCCAAGATAGTGGAGAAGCAGATTTAAGCCATTAGTCCTATCTCCCTAAGCAGTAGTGGAGTAGGCTGAAGATTGCAGGTTTTGTCTCCCGAAGCAGTAGTGGAGTAGATCGAAGATGGTGAATCTTATCTTCCCAAGATAGTGGAGAAGCATATTTAAGCCATTAGTCCTATCTCCCTAAGCAGTAGTGGAGTAGGTTGAAGATTGCAGATCTTGTCTCCCTAAGCAGTAGTGGAGCAGATCGAAGATGATGATCTTATCTTTCCAAGATAGTAGAGAAACAGATTTAAACCACTCCTATCTCCCTAAGCAGTAGTGGAGTAGGTCGAAGATTGCAGATTCTGTCTCCTTAAGCAGTAGTGGAGCAGATCGAAGGTAGTGAATCTTACTTCCTAAGCAGTGCAGTGGAAAAAATTGAAGCTACAACGGTAAATCTTGCTTCCCCGACATTGCAATTAAAAAGATTGAAGCCACAATGGCGAATCTTACTTCCCTTGCGGTGCAGTGGAACAAATTGAAGCTACAATGGCGAATCTTGCTTCCCCGACATTGCAATTAAAAAGATTGAAGCCACAACGGCGAATCTTACTTCCCTTGCAGTGCAGTGGAACAGATTGAAACTACAACGACGAATCTTGCTTCCCCGACATTGCAATTAAAAAGATTGAAGCCACAACGGTAATCCTTACTTCCCTGGCGATGTAGTGGAGCAGATTGAAGCTACAACGACGAATCTTGCTTCCCCGACATTGCAATTAAAAAGATTGAAGCCACAACGGCAAATCTTACTTCTCTGGAGGTGCAGTGGAACAGATTGAAGCTACAACGGCGAATCTTGCTTCCCCGACATTGTAATTAAAAAGATTGAAGCACAACGGCGAATCTTACTTCTTTGGCGGTGCAGTGGAACAGATTGAAGCTACAACAGCAAATCTTGCTTCCCCGACATTGTAATTAAATAGATTGAAGCCACAACGGTGAATCTTACTTTCCCAGGCGGTGCAGTGGAACAGATTGAAGCTACAACGGTGAATCTTGCTTCCCCGACATTGCAATCACAAGATTGAGGCCACAACGGTGAATCTTACTTTCGTGGCGGTGCAATGGAACATATTGAAGCTACAACGGTGAATCTTGCTTCCCCAACATTGCACTTAAAAAGATTGAAGCTACAACAGCGAATCTTATTTCCCTGAAGTCACAGTGGAACAGATTGAAGCTATAAATTACCGATCTTATCCCCCTGAAGTTATAGTGGGGCAGGTTGAAGAAACCAATCTTATCTCTCTGAAGTTGCAGTAGAGTAGATTGAAGACCGACTACAAGTCTTATCTCTCTAAAGTTGTAGTGGAGCAGATTGTAGATAGCGGATCTTATCAAACCTTATCTCCCTGAAGTCGCAGTAGAGCAGGTTGAAGATGCAAGTCTTATCTCCTTGAAGTTGCAGTAGAGTAGACTGAAGCTGCTGATCCTATATCTCTGAAGATACAGCAGGTCAGATTAAATTTACCATGACAAGTCTTATCTCCTTGACGTTGCAGTGGAGCAGACTGAAGTTGTTGCGAAGAAGATTGAAGTTACAAGTCTTATCTCCCTGAAGTTACAGTGGAGTAGACTAAAGCTGTTGATCCTATACCTCTGAAGTTCCAGTAGGTCAGATTAAATTTACCATGACAAGTCTTATCTCCCTGACGCTGCAGTGGAGCAGACTGAAGTTGCTGCGAAGAAGATTGAAGTTACAAGTCATATCTCTCTGAAGTGCAGTAGAGTGGATTGAAGTAATGAGATACAGTGGAGCCAACTAAAATCACGAATCTCATCCCCTTAAAGTTGCAACAGAGTGGATTGAAGCTACAAGCCGTATCTCTCTGAAGTGCAGTGGAGTGGATCAAAACAACAAGACACAGTGGATTGGAACGAAGCTACTTGAAGAAGAGAAGCACCGGAGCAGGTCAAGAATCGGCAAGACCGGACAAAATTGGTCTTTCCTTGTCTTTGCTCTGTCCTCATTACATGACAACTAGCAAAGAGGGGCAGCTGTACAAGCCCAATTTTGCCCCGAGGCCCAAAACCCAACACCCAAGATCCAAAACCTAAATTGCTACCCAACCCAACTAAACCCCAATACAGCCCAACAAAATTAAACCCAACAGGCCCAAAGTCCCTAGCCCAGTGTCAAAAGTCAAACTAGGGTTTCAGAAAAGCTAAAACCCTAGTGCCGCCGCCATCATCACATCAGCAGTGTAAGTAGTACACCGTCACCTCTGACGCCGCGCCACCAACTCCCTCACCTGCTCCATCAAACGTCAAATACCTGCAAGAAGGAAGAACACGCAAAAGAGACACAGTAACAAAAATAGATAGTGTAATAGGGCTATATAAAAAGCAAGAACTAATTTTGTAAAGGGGGTTTTTCTTTTTTACAAACATTTAATAAAGAACCACACTTTCAAGGTTTTTTTTGTTTAGATTCAGATTTTTGTATATTGCCATTTTCTTATTTTTTTATACATACGAAAATAAAAGGAAAGGAGAAAAGAGAAAAACTTACCCCGCCTTTGGTTTTGCCGTCAGAAATCGAAGCATTCTGCTGCATTTATGCGGCCATCGGCAGGCCTTCGGTGTGTAAAAGCCTCAAAACCAAGCTCTACTCAGAAAGAGGAGAAAAAAGGGGCCGTTTTGGTTTTTTTGGTCATCGTGGACGGCGGCGCCGTCGCTAGTGACCAGCGGTTGGCGCGGTGGCCGATGACAGGAATCCTTGCCGGATTCCAGAGAGGGGAGAGAGAGCATGGGGAGCTTTTTGGAGTTTTCTTTGGAATGGGTTGTAAATGATTTTTTTTGGGGTTAAAATGACTTATATACATGCTTAAAACGGCGCCGTTTTGGTGTCCATTTTCAGAGGCCAAAACGACGTCGTTTTGAGCCTGACCCGAATACCCGACCCGATGCAGCCAGGATTCGCGTGTTTTTAAGCGGAAGGGCTAATTGCGCTTTCAGCCCTTCCGCTTTTAAATAATTTTACAATCAAGACTCTTTTGTTTTTTAAATTCGCACATTAATTTATTTTGCTTTACAATTTGGTCCTGTGATGCTGTGCGTATTGGGGAAGAAGGAAAAAATGCTCTCTTGATCCCTTCTTGTTGTTTGCGCGTCCGAAATAGCCTCTCCCCTTTAATTTATTTGCGGTTTACCCCCGAATTTTGTTCTAAAACTCAATTTAGCCCTTTTTTTTAGTTATTTTGGTTATTTTATTATTAAAATCAATAAAATTGATATTATTATTAATAATAATATTATTATTAATATTTCTGTTATTATTATTATTTATATATTCTTTGTTTTATTTTATTATTATATTTTTAATTTGTTTTAAGGTATGTAGTTGTTATTTAATGATATTTTAATATTTAAAACCGTTTTCATTTTCTCTTGTTTCTTTTCTTTATCGCATCTTTTATTTATTATTTATTTATTTTCTTTATTGTATTTATTGTTTCACTTAATATTTATTTATTTATTTATGTGTGCATTATTATTTAAAAAATATTTTAATTTCATTTGTTTATTTACTTGTTTTTTAATTGATTTGTCTTCTTTATCTATGTATCTTATTTGTGTCATTGTTGCCTGTATTTTTTGCTCACATCATTGTATTCATTTTTATTTTGTTACGCATATTAACACCTAGTTTTATTTCTAATATTTCGTGTTAGATTAAATTTATTCAATGCATAAATTATGATTTTTGAATAAGCAACATCTCATGTTTAGATTCAAGAAGGTCATACCCTAATTTACTGGGTTTCGATTTTCACAATAAATCTAAGTACACGAATCTTTTCAAATTCAAGTTTTAAACGATCTCGGGAATTAAAAAGAGATCGTGTCCTAACTTACTGGGCATGATCCTTTTTCTTTCAAGCTTTAAACGATCTCGGGAATTAAGAAAAGATCGTGTCCTAACTTACTGGGCATGGTCCTTTTTTTAAATCCAAGATAGCTAAATATCTTTTAAATAAGTAAATTTTTGGCATTCATTCACGCATCGGGAATTCAAGACATTGTGTCCTAACTTACTAGATATATAATTCTCTTTCTTGATTAACGTGAAATATGTCCTTTTCTCGTAAATTTTCAACATTTCAATGAAGGATCGTATTTTAAATCTTTTAAAAAAGTTTTCAATTTTTGACACTAAGACATTAAGTAATCAACTAGGTACCAATTTTGGGCGTATCAAGGGTGCTAATCCTTCATCGTGCATAACTGACTCCCGAACCTGTTTTTTGAATTTCGTGGACCAAAGTCGTTGTTTTAATAAAATTAAACCGTTTATTAAAAACAACCACTTTTCGAGGTGAGCCGATCACATCTCATCAAAAAGGATTGGTGGCGACTCCCATTTTTCGTTTTTATTTTGAAAATCTAAGTCGACCCCATTTTTTGTCAAAAAAATGGTGTCAACAGCTTGTAGGTGTGTGCTTGAATTGGGTGAAAGAAATGACTTGAATTTGGCTTGTTTCTTGTCCAAATAGCCTAGGACACGAGCATGTGCCCCAACCGTATGTGACTCATGGCCATGTGACACGGCCGTGTCCCTTGTAAGTTTTAAAGATTGCATTTCGAGTGTAACACGGCCTGGCACATGGGAGTGTGGCTTGGTTGTGGGTCAGAGAGTTACACGAGCACGGACACGGGCTGGGACACGGCCGTGTGTCCCTATTTCGAATGCCCACACGGTTGTGTGACCCTTGTAGTGTGAAATTTTCTAACTTTTTCCATAAAGTTTTTGATTTAGTCTCAAATCGTTTCTAAAGTGTTTCTAAGGCCTCGAAGGCTCGAATAAGGGACGATATGCATGTGTTAGAATGGATTACGTTATGATTTATGAAATGATTGGAAATGAATTATTTGAGTTATGTTTTTATGGTAATGCTCTGTAACCCTAGTGATGGATATGGGTTAGAGGTGTTACAATTATGCTTTTTTTTTCAAATGTATGTTATCATGTATTCATGATGTAATTGAATAATGTATATTCAAATCAATGCGATGATGCTTATCGAGTCCCAGTTGAACCTTAGGAATTCATAGGATACAAATGACATGTCATTAGGGATTTCATGTTTCGGGTGCTGGTCTTAAATGTCCTACTGATGGCTAAGGTCTTGCATTTGTTGCAGATACTCCATAGCTCGTGTGAATAGCATCATGTAGCTTACATTCCGACCCACGGCTCATGTGAGTAGGCCCATTTCACAGCTCGTGTGAGCAATGATGTAAAGGAAATGTTACGATTATATGTTTAAGCACACTTCGTGTGGGCTTTCCTGAGTATCCAATGATATTCTAGATGGTTCAACGGGTATGAAAAAGAAAGGAAATGGTAAGTGTTCAAATGGAACGTATCATGTACTTATGAAAAGGAAATGGTGACCTAAATGAGATGACCAAATGTGTAAGTTACTTGTTATGGATGAATTCATTTGAACCTTGTATAAATACAGTAACTTATGTATTTGGTGATGTTGTATAGGCATTGTGCCAAGCTTATGGTATTAGTTGGTGTTATAATTATGCTATTTACATTATGCTAATGAAATGGTAAGTTGTATTTATGTTATACAAACTTACTAAGCATTATGTGCTTACGTAGTTTCTTTCCTATGTTTTATAGATTATCGAAAGCTCGATCAATTGGAAGCTTGTCGGAGATCTATCACACTATCCAGCATAAATATCGGTAGTTTTTAATGTTTTGGCCAAGAATATAATAGCATGTATATGTGGACTTGTAATGTGGTATTTAGTTGAATGTTTAGTTGATGATTTGGTATGTATAAGTTGTCTTGGTTGACACCATTTGATACTTGCTAAATTATGTTGCTATAGCTATCTTATGATGTATGTTTTGGAATGGCTCAAATGACATGTTTTGTGATGGAATAGTAATGGTCAAGTTGTGGCATGTTTGGTAAGTTTTGGAACTAGTAATTGATGATTGAAATGTGGTAAAATATGCATGTTTAGATAAGTGTTGTTGTGTGTATTTGAGGTGCCTATAAATTGCATATTGGTTAGTTGAATTAGGGTCTTGTAATGGCACATATATATGTATGTTTAGGTTTGGTTTGATGACTTGTAGGTGTGCATACATGGTTCAAATGTTTTATGCATGAATTGGTGTTGAGAATGACTTGTTTTTGGCGAATTTTAGGTCCATACGGCTTGAGACACGAGGGTGTGACTCAGCCGTGTGTGACACACAGCCCGATGATATGGTCGTGCGTCCCCTAAAGGTCTCTTTGTATGCAAGCCAGTGAGTTACATGGCCTAACACACGGCTTGGGACACGGGCGTGTGGGGCAATTTCAAGAGTTACACGGCCTAGCGCACGAGCGTGTTACACGATCGTTTGACCCTACATAGGCTGGGACACGGCTTTGTGTCCATAGTTCGAAGGTTACACGGTCTTGTGATCCCTGTATCCAAATTTTTGTAACATTTTCTTAGACTTTTCAAATGTTTCCAATTTAGTCCTGAATTATTTCTAAGGTATTTCTAGGGCCTCGAAGGTTCAATTTAGGGACGATATGTATGTGAATGATTGGTTTATAATATGTTTATGAAAGTGTATGAAATGTATGTTTAAATGTTTTATTTATACGGTAATACTCCGTAACCCTAATCTGGCGACAGATATGAGTTAGGGGTGTTACATGTAGTGATATCAGAGCCAGATTTAATCAGTTCTCGGGCTGAACGTAGCATGTATGCAGTTTAGAAATACATGCCATTATATAACTTATGATAGTGTGATAACTCTTGACTCAAATTGACTTATGTTTTCATATAAATAAGATGTTATCCAGCCCAGGTAATTCCGATGAATTAGAAAATAATGCACAAACCTCCTTTCATGGGGCATCTTCTAGTGGTAGTTGGTCCGTATCTGAGGGTCAGGGAGGAGAGGCTAAAGAAGCCTTCTTCTAGATGATGTCTGAGTGGTTCTCAGAGTTTGTACGAATGAACCTAATGGCTTAACGACCTCCACCCCCACCCATACCCTAACCGATCCTTGTAGTTCCTCAGGTTTTGGAATCAGTGCGAATAAGCAGGCCTCTAGTTGATAAAATTCAAAAGTATAGGGCTGAAGAGTTTCCTGGTACAGCTGAAGATGATCCAGAGAGATCCGAGTTCTGGTTAGAAAACACAGTGAGAGTGTTTGATGAATTATCGTGTGCTCTAGTTAAATGCTTGAAATGTGTTGTTTCTTTGTTGAAAGACTTGGCTTATCAGTGGTAGAACACGTTGATCGCGGTTGTACCGAGGGATCGAGTAAATTGGGAATTCTTTCAGATAGAGTTCAGAAAGAAATATGTGAGTCAGAGATTCCTCGATAAGAAACGCAAAGAGTTTCTTAAATTGAAGCAAGGTTGTATGTTAGTAACTGAGTACGGTAAGGAATTTGTGCGGCTCAGTAAGTATGCCCGAGAATGTGTACCAATAGAGGTTGCTATGTGCACTTGGTTTGAAGACGGTCTAAATGAGGATATTAGGCTGTTAGTCGAGATTCTTGAGTTGAAAGAATTTGTAGTTCTGGTTGACAGAGCGCACAAGGCCGTGGAACTTAGCAAAGCGAAAAGAAAAGTCGATTTTGTGTCTCGTGATTCGATAAAAAACCTATGGAAAAGTCGTTATTGGCTCCATTGAAGAAGTCAAAAGAATATAATAGTCGTTCATCAGCTTCGGTGGGTTATTTTGGGAGAGATAGAGGAAAACAACATTCGAGCTCGAAACCTCAGGCTACATCTGTAGTGAGCATGGAAAGTGTCAGAAATAACAAGTCTGAATATCAGTAATGTAATAGATGACACTTCAGTGAATGTATATTAAAAGACGAATCATGTTTTAAATGTGGTTCTTATGATCATTATCTCAGAGACTGTCCTGAAAGGTTTGATAAAGAAAAGGCTCATAATACTCGTTCGGGTAACACAACTGGTAGAGGGAGACCACCCTAGAACACTGGAAATGCGAGTAACAGCCGCAGTGAGCTGAAAGATTCTGTTGTGAGATATGAGGCATGGGCACCAACTATAGCTTATACGATTCATGCTTGAGAGGAAGCTTTAGCACCTGATGTGATCACTGGTACATTTTCTATTTTTGATACTAATGTTAATGCTTTGATTGACCTGAGGTCAACGCACTCATATATGTATGCACAGCTTTAGTGTTAGAAAAGAAAATACCTTTTGCGTCTACTGAGTTTGTGATTAAAGTAATGAACCCTTTAGGTCAATATGTGTTAGTTGATAAAGTCTATAAAAACTGCTCTTTGATGATTTAGGGTTGCAACTTTTTGGCTGATTTGATGCTATTACCCTTTGACGATTTTGATGTGATTTTGGGTATGGACTGGTTAACTCTGCATAATGTTGTTGTGAACTGTAGATGAAAGCGTATCATGTTAAAATGTTAGAATGGTGAAAGGATCTGATAGAGTGGATTGCACATATAATGTTATTCTAGCTATGACAACACAGAAATATGTGAGAAAAGGTTGTAAAGTGTATCTCACTTATATATTGGATTCCAGGGTTTCAGAATTGAAGTTAGAATCGGTTCTGATTTTGTGTGAGTTCACAGATGTATTTCTAGAATAATTACTAGGATTACTGCCGATCAGAGAGGTTGAGTTTTCTATTGAATTGGTGCTAGGAACATCTTCGATATCAATAGCTCCGTATAGATTGGCACCTAGAGAATTAAAAGAATTGAAAGCACAGTTGCAAGATTTGACAGATAGGGGCCTTGCTTGGCCTAGCTTTTCTCCTTGGGATGATGCTCCTGTATTGTTTGTTAAGAAAAAGGATGGGTCAATGCGATTGTGTATCGACTACCGAAAACTCATTATAGTAATGATCAAGAATAAGTATCCAGTGCCACGTATCGATGATTTGTTTAACCAATTAAAAAGTGTGATAGTATTTTCAAAGATCGATCTTCGTTCTGGATATTATCAGTTATGGGTTAAAGACTCTAATGTGCTGAAAATTGCGTCTAGAACCAGGTAGGAACATTATGAGTTTCTTGTGATGCCATTTGGTTCGACTAATGCACCTGCTATGTTTACGGACTTGATGAACAAAATATTCAAACCGTATTTAGACAGATTTTTTATTGTATTCATTGATCACATTCTGATCTATTCACGAGATGAGACAGAGCATGCCCCGCATTTGAAATTTTTTTTCCAAACTTTACGTGAAAAATAACTGTTTGCTAAGTTTAGCAAATGTGAGTTTTGGCTCTGGGAAGTTGGATTTTTGGGATATGTAGTATCGACAGATGGTATTAGAGTTTATTGGAATGACAGAAATGTGCAAGTGTACACAATCGCAACAAGTAATAACGTGACAAATAAATGTCGAGTTATCGTACCCACAGGGACTGTGAAAAGAATTATTTATGAATGCAATTAAAAACACTTTGGTGAAGAAAAATATTTTGATTTGAGGAGGTGATTAAAAACAAGGATTTTAACTAAGTAAAATAAATAAAAATAAAATAAAATTTCTAATGCACGATTTCAAAAGATGATTTTAATCAAGATGACATAATTGTGCCAGATTATTTACATTTATTAACTTAGAATTATTAAACTCATGGTTAGGTTGTTACAAATAAATTCACGGCAACTCAGTAATTTGCTAACTTATGAACATCTTACCTACCAAAATCCATTTATCTCTTGACTATATCTCTATGTCAATTCAACCGATTAAACAAATTTTAATAAGTAAATGTGTTAATGCACATACATACTTATGAAATTAAAATAATCTCTTGTACATATCTCTATGCCAATTCAAACAATTAATCCAATCTCATAATCACATAAAAGATTATGCGAGGTAACAATGTATTTCTACCTTGAAACAGTTTAATCACAATAATCTTGCAAGTTATGCAAGGCTAATCTATCGTTAGATACTGTTACTAATTTAACCCTCAACTAACTTAGATGATTAAACATGCAATAATTAAGTATTGTGTCAATTAATTACAATTTCAATTTGTTTAAATAATTAATTCATTAGTTACCTTACAATTGTAATCCAAGAATAGCTTAGTCATGGTTTTACTTAATCAAACATCTTTCCGAGGCCTATAATAACACAAACACAATTTTAATAACTCAAGTAGACGAAATGCAATCAACCTAACACGAATTAAATTTAAGCCATATTAATTAAATTAAACATATCAACATCATAAATATTCATAGACATGTTCATAACAACAACAATAAAATTAAAAGGATAAGGAACAAGAATCAAATCCAGTGTTTCTCTGGGGTTTGACTAGTTTGTTCCGCTCCTCCTTCTCCGCTTGTTCTTGTTGAACCGAGGCTTCCATGAACACTTGAATACTACTCCAAATGGTGGTTGAATGACTCTTTTTCAAGAGGTGAAATCGAAAAAGGATTGGGGAAGGAAATGAAGAACAATGGAAGGGAATGAAGAGAGAAAAGTGAGAGAGAAGTGAAGAACTAAATGGGTTTGAGATGTGTTTGAAGTGACAAACCAAGGGGGTATTTATAGGTTGAGAAGGCTGCTAAAATTAACAAAAATCAATAGCCATAGAGTCCCCCCATGGCCGGCCACACATGTGGCAAGTTTGAAGGTTTCAAACTTGCTATTTTAAGGTAGGGGCAAATCTAGAAAGGCATAAATAGTGGAGGGGTTTGAATGCAATTTGAAAGAGTCTTCAAGGGCTATATTTCAAGCCAAATAATCAGCTAAACAAGCTGATTGGGGCAGCATGTGGGACGGTTTTGGCTGCCCAGTGCTTGGTTGGATCGGTTTTGTCGGTTCAACTCAACTGGGCCACTTTTCATAATTAATTAATAATAATTTATTTAACCTAAATTTAATTGGATTAAAATGACAATTAATTTTATTATGAATTAATACACATAATTTGGACCGTCTTAGGCTGAAAAATTAATTTGCCTTGATGCTTCAAAATTGCTTCTCGATTTTGCGCTTCTAGCAGTGTCTGCCGAGCTGTTTTTCGCCCTTTGTGCATATATGTCAAAAATAATAAAAATTAATCAAAATTTGATATAAAATTAATTAAAATTAAACAAGAATTTTACCGAAACGGCATGAATTTGAGTTAAAAAGGGCATGAAAAAGTGTGTACATTTTCGTGTTTCCACACCCCCAAACTTAATTCATTGCTCGTCCTGAGTAATGCACAAATTGAAAAGAATTTTTTCGGAAGCACCTTTGAAAAATTCTTTCAGAACAACATGCTTCCCAAAATTATGAATTTAGTATACTTATGCTCAAGAACAAAAATTTTGATATTTACGCTACTTAAGTATACATATCATTCAAATTAATCTCAATTATTCTTATGATAGTAAAAATAGACTAAATGCTTTCTAATAAAGACATGTTAAATCCCTACCAATTTGATTTTATTCCCTTATTCAAGATTAAGTTGCAATCATAAAGTTTAACTTATGCCTTCATATGTTGAACATAACAATTTCTCTCCACTAATGTAGGTAGCATAGAAACTTGAATCAATAGGTCTTTAAAAAGGTTGTAACGTGGCTAAGCTAGGGGTAGGTAAAAGATAGATAAATTTAGGCTAAAAACCCTAGACTCAGCTTCAATTGGACCTTTTGAATAATTACCTTCAATACACCAACTAACTTTGCTTTCACATGTTTTTTTTTGTACATCTATTTTCTTTCAAGTACATATGCTCTCTCTTTTTTTCATGAGCATTTTGTTGTATGTACTACAATTTTTTTTAGCATTTGATACTTCTTTTCAGCTCCCGCAAACTTGTTTCAAAGAATATTCTGAGTAGTACTGAGTCTAGTGTTTGGGACAATTTAAAGATAATTAAGAGAAAACTGATGGCTAAATATTGCAAGGGTTCAAATAAAATTAGGCCATATAGTCTCAAAGTTGGGTTTCAAGGGATAAAAATTCATCATGGTTGGCTTGAAAGGCTCAAATGGTCCAAACAAAAGTTGCCTAAATCATTTTCAACATTCCATGCTTCCTAGGATTTTGCCTCAAGAAACCACTAAGTCAATTCTAGAGACTTACACTTTCATGCATGCCTAACTTTCCTAAGGAACTAAAAATTTTAGGGTATGATTTGCATGCTTTATTAAAAATACATTTATATTATTATTAAGCTAACATAACAATCATTGAAATAATCGAACTTTATTTATACTGAAGTTTAGCATACTTAACAAAATTTCAAAATTTTGAACAAAATATATCCTAATCATAATTAAAAGAAAATTTATTCTGAGTGGAAATAATTTCAATTTTTTGGTCCCCCTACTTAAGATGAACAATGTCCTCATTGTTAAAAGTGAATAGATACTATACACCAGGTAGGATTCTAAAAAAGAGGAGGTGAGTCAATTTGACTACTTAAGTACCAAGCTCTCTCTAGATCTAATCCTAGACATGTAAATATCTATTGCCACACTTTATACTTTTGCAACTTGTTCATTTTTATTTATGATTTCTACCTTTTGTTTTATTATAAGAAAAATAAAAATTCCTAATAAAACCTAATCCTATTAGATAACCTAAAAACAGAAATAAAATAAAGTCAAGATCCCCCCTTTTTGTTTATTTACAGATATCTTCGAATTCGACTCATCTTTTGCTCCATCGTCTTTGTTTTTGCATGAATCGCTTCGCTCCCTCTTCGATAGTGGACTCTATGGTTCAAAAATGAAATCTGGAAACTCAGGCACAAAAATAAACGGGTCATTGTATATTTTCGTAAGAGTGCTTCTTATTGAGTCATCCCGTATTTTTGAATATCTCCAGTAAGCTTTTTGCTGCCACTGTATATGTTGCATGATTTCCATCAAGTTTGACAGCTCATCTCGAAGATCTGGGCGAGGCGATTGAGTCCTGAATATTGAAGTTGCGACGTCAGGTTCAGTTACTAGTTCCATTGGTTCTGCCTTATTAGCGATATCAGCTGACTGCATTGGTTCGATCTTTGTGGGATCTTCTTCTTCTTCTTCTTCTTCGGGATCCTCGCTCTCTTCAACTCATTGCTATAGAACAGAATCTCCAGCTATTCGTTAGAGGTCCCAATCTTGATTGTGCCTTGGCTATAACTTGTCTTCTTTACATTTGCAAGAATTTTAGCTTTCAAGCACAAAATTGTTACTGTAAAGGGAAAGTAAGCTGGGCCAAAACGTTTAGCGGCACAATTTCGCATTTCCCTCAGGATGATTTTTCCCACATCAATGGTCTTTCCAGTTAAAATCGAGTATAATAAGACCATTCGCTCTAATGAAATTGTAGTCCCATGTGAAATAGGCATAAGACTGAATCAAATGAAATAGAACCATACATTAGCTAGTGGTGTCTAGTATTCTCTGCGACAATTGTAATTCCTTGCTTTGACACTGTCCACTTAGAACCTGGAACTGTAAGTTCCTTGAAAATTTCTTGCAGATTTTCAAATTCAATATTGCTCATTAAGGAAGAATATTCGTCGTCTTCGAAATCAGATAATTCAAAGAATTCATTAATAGCATTTGAGGTTATTGATACCTTGATTCCATGAACAGAGACTTCCATCAATTTGCTTGAGGTCAAATACGCGTAAAATTCATGAACTAACTCCTCATCTGCACTAGGTCTTTTCTCACAAAATAACTCCCAATTGAAAGCTTCAGCAATTTGTCGAATGCACCCCATGAAATCAATATAGTTGCTTTCTTTCAACGTAAAGCCTTTTTCTAGGTGCATCTGTTGATTCTTGAAATGCTTTCGTATCTCGCTTTGGCTTCTTCACTGTGGAAATTGTTTTGTGATTTGTCAATTTGGACAGAGGCATGAGTTCTCTTGCGAGGCATGATTAACCTGAACATAAGATGAAAACAAATATTTTCTCAAAAATTTAATTAGTATAAAATATTAATAATTCAATAAATTGAAAAATTAAATAATTAAATAAAATTAAATTTTAGGAGAAAAATTTGTCTTACCACCTTTTTTTAAGAATTAAGAACTCAACGAAAATAAATATAAAGCAAAAGGGGTTGGTTTAGGGATGGTTATAGGGTGTCTTGATGGTGTGGTGTGATAGGCAAGGGTGTTAGTACAAGTAGCAAGGCGCGGTGTGAGTAGATGTACAGACAGCAGGTGGCATTGTTGGGCGAACAGCAGGGCTGGTGCATTGGCATGCGTGAGCGGGTGCGTGAGAGCAAGTCTGGCGCGAGCAGCAGTAGCGGCGTGAGCTGCTAGTGTGTGCGTAGGCTGCTCGCCGAATGGGGCTGCTGCTAGGCATGAGGGTGACGTGCGAAGCTGGGCAGTGTTGCAGCTAGAGAGTTCGACACTAGGTGATTTGGTACTTGGTGGGTTTTGGATGCTAGGATTGATGGAGGGATGAGTGAAAAAATGGCAAAGGTGGGTGAAATTTTTAGTGAAAGGAGTAGGAGTTTCATTAGAATTCTTAGAACAAATTAATAATTAAGATATTCCAAGTTCTAATTCTACATAGAGTTAACAATAATTTATAATTAATATAATGCATATTAAATTATTATTTGCTATTAATTTATTAAAAATAAATACTTATTAAATAAAATATGATCAAAGCTAAACTAATCCTAATTCTATGTAAAGTTGATAATAATTAATAAATATTTTAATAGATATAATTATATATTAATGATTATCATCTTATTTATTAAATTAAATTAAAAAATTTATTCTAGATGTCTTTTGAAAATATTTGCAAAAAGAGACATCTAATTTTTAGTCTTTACAAAAAGAGCAACCAAAATTTGAAAATAGTTCAATTAAGTACTTAGACTTAAAGAAAATTTGAAATTCAGTTTCAATTAAAACTTGGATCAAAATTGACCCTTTTATTTGAAAACTAAAAATTTATTTTTCCATTTAGGGAATAATTTCTCAAAAGATTATGTTTAAATCAATACCCAGGAAAGATTGGAGGGGTCATAAGCGGTCTCGCTTAAGTTCCAATCTCCTAGACAGAATTTATTTAAACATAATAATCCCAAAAATATACCCTAAATAATTTATTTAAAAATAAAAATAAGAAAAATTAAATATCTGATAAAATGAACGAGATTTGATCCCGTTCAATTTTATCTCCCCAGTAATGTTTTAAGCGTTGAGCATTGACTCGAAAATTACCTCCCTTACTTTGAAGTTCGACAACTCCATATGGGTAAACTTGGTGAATTTGTAAATGGACTGGACCAACTTGATTTTAACTTACCTTGAAAGAACCTTAATCTGGAATTGAATAACAAGACTTGTTGACTTGCTTCAAATTCTCGAACTCGAATGTGCTTGTCATGCCATCTCTTAAGTCTTTCCTTCAGAAATTTGGCATTGTCGTATGAAAACATTCGGAACTCTTCTAACTCATTGATTTGGAGCATCCGTTTCTCTTTAGCAAGCTTAAGATCGAAGTTGAGTTATTCAAAATCCCAGTAAGCTTTGTGTTCTAACTCAAAGGGCAGATGACAGGCTTTCCCAAAGACCGACCTATAGGGTGACATCCCTAAAGGTGTCTTGTATGCTATCTTATAGGCCCATAAAGCATCATCTAGTATTTTGGACCAATCTCGTCGGTTTGGGTAAACTACCTTCTCGAGTATGTCTTTGATCTCTTTGTTTGCCAGTTTAGCTTGCTCATTCGTCTGCGGATGGTAAGCTGTGGCAACCTTGTGCTTCACTGCATGTTTGTTGAGTAACCATTTCAACCATTTGTTCACAAAATGGGACCCTTCATCACTGATGACAGCTCTTGGTTTCCAAACCTTGTGAACACATGCTTCTGCAAAAACTTCATCATAACCTTAGCATCGTTTGTCGAATATGCCTCGGCCTCAACCCATTTAGACACGTAGTCTACTACTACCAATATGTACTGGTGACCAAAAATGGAGGGAAAGGACCAGGAAAGTCAATACCCCAATGATGTTTGTCTGGGGCATCTTATTTCTGTTGGTGACGTCTCCAACCCTTTAACATCGATCACAACTCTTTACGTAAGCATAGTCGTCATTGAATAGTGTTGGCCAAAAGAATCCAGCTTACAATACTTTGGCCGCAGTACCTGTACCTCCGAAGTGTCCCCCACTCGGAGCTGAGTGGCAATGATATAGAACATTATGTACTTCATCTTCTACCACGCATCTCCTAATCATTTGATCTGCACACTTTTTAAACAAGTATGACTCTTCCCAGAAATAGTACTTCACATCTTGAAAGAACTTTTTCTTTTAAAGATACGTCTTATCAATCGGCATCAAACCACAAGCTAAATAGTTAGCAATATCAGCAAACTAAGGGGTATTATGGACATGATTTACCTTCAGTATGTGTTCATCTGGAAATGTCTCCTGAATGGGTATAAGTGGAGAATTCCCTTCTTGTGGCTCCATTCTAGACAAGTGGTCTGCTACTTAGTTTTCTACTCCCTTTCGATCTTGAATTTCTAGATCAAACTCTTGAAGTGGAAGTACCCATCGGATCAGTCTCAGCTTAGCGTCTTTCTTGGCAAGTAAATACTTAATTACCGAATGGTCCGTATAGATAGCCACTTTGGTACCTACAAGATAAGATCGAAACTTGTCAAAAGCAAACACAATAGCAAGTAAATATTTCTTTGTTACCATATAATTCAGTTGAGCTCCTGTTAGAGTCTGACTTGCATAGTAGATGGGATGAAAAACTTTGTTCCTTCACTGGCCCATGGCAACTCCTATCGTGAAGTCACTTGCATCACACATCAATTCAAATGGAAAACAGTCTGGTGTGATAATTATGGGTACCGAAACTAATCGACTCTTCAAATCATTAAAAGCTCTTAAGCACTTCTCATCAAATTTGAACATCTTGTCCTTCTCCAATAATTTGCATAAGGGTTTAGCAATTTTGGAGAAGTCCTTGATAAATCTTCAATAGAAACCGGTATGGCCTAAAAAGCTCCTAACACTCTTTATAGATGTTGGAGGTGGGAGTTTCTCAATAACGTCTACCTTTGCTTTATCTACCTCGATTCCATGTCTCGTTATCCGATACCCTAGAACAATACCATCTCGTACCATGAAATGACACTTTTTCCAGTTGAGTACGAGGTTTGTTTCTTCGCATCGCCTTAGTACCTTGGCTAGATTGGCTAGACAATTATCATATGTATCTTCGAATACTGAAAAATCATCCATAAAGACTTCCAAGTATTTCTCAACCATATCAGTAAAAATAGACATCATACATCTTTGAAATTTAGCAGGTGCATTACATAAACCAAATGGAATGCGTCTAAATGCAAATGTACCGTACGGGTAGGTGAATGTTATCTTGTGTTGATCTTTTGGTGCTACTGTAATCTGATTATACGTTGAGTATCCATCTAGAAAATAGTAATAGTCTCACCTTGCGAGTCTATCCAGTATCTGGTCCAAAAACGGCAAAGGAAAGTGATCTTTCCTAGTCGCCTTGTTCAACTTCTGGTAATCGGTGCAAATTCTCCAACCTGTAACCATTCTATTCGGTATCAACTTGTTATTCTCATTTTCAATGACCTAATACCTCCTTTCTTTGGCACGCACTAGACCAAACTTACCCACAAACTGTCTGAGATGGGGTAAATTATACCCACATCTAACCACTTGATATTTTTTCTTTACCATGCCTTTCATGATGGGGTTTAGTCTTCATTTTCCATCAATCAGCCCTTTTTTGCCATCTTCTAGGATGATATTCTACATGTAAATAGATAAACCAATCCCCTGAATATCGACTATGGTCCATCTGATAGCCTTCTTGAATTGCTTCAGTACTAGGATGAGCTTGTCTTCTTACTCAACGGTTAATTTTGCTGAAACAATCACAGGCATAGTAGCAGTGTTACTAAAATAAACATATTTTAAATGTGAGGGAAGTACCTTCAGTTCTAATTTAGGTGGCTCCTCAATTGATGATTTTGGTTGGGCATAATCCCTATTCTCTAACTGTAAAGATTTAAAATGGGATTGTGGATTAAATCCCCTTTGATTAGCTTCTAGCAAAGCTAAGTATTCCTCCTCCTCTTCTTCATTTGGAGGGTCTGATGTCAAAATTTGTTCCAATGGGTCCTCAACATAGTTGAGTTCCTTTTCCATGATTAATTCCTCTAAATTGGACACTGTAGAACAATCATCAATTATGTCAGGAAATCGCATAGACTTGAAAACATTAAATGTTACCTGATCGTCCTGAACACGCATAGTAAGCTCACCCTTCTGCACATCAATAAGGGTCCTTCCAGTTGCTAGGAAAGGCCTTCCTAGGATGATTGACACTTTTTTGTCTACTTCAAAGTCTAGAATAACAAAGCCAGCAGGAAAAATAAATTTGTCTACACGTACCAATATGTCCTCGATTTTTCCTTCTGGATGTGCTAAGGATCTATTTGCTAATTGAAGTGTAACTGTAGTAGGTCTAACTTCACCTATCCCCGAATTCCTAAATATTGACATGGGCATTAAGTTGATACTCGCACCTAAATCACATAGAACCTTACCATAATATGTTGCTCCAATGTTGCAATGTATGGTAAAACATCCAGGATCCTTCAACTTTAGGGGTAGTTTATCTTGAAGATATGCATTGCATTCCTTTGTCAGGGCTACCGTCTCAAGTTCTCCAAGTCTTCATTTTTTTGACAAGATATCCTCCATGAATTTGACGTAGTTCGGCATTTGTTCAAGTGCTTCAACCAATGGAATGTTGATATGAAGTTGCTTGAGTACGGTTAAGAACTTCTTGAATTGAACTTCCTGCTTCTGCTTCTGAAGTCTTTGAGGTAAGGTGGTGGAGGCTTCTTTACGGGAACTGGTTGATTTGTCTTATGTGGCAATTCTGCATCTAATGAAGTTATTAGTTTATCAAAATTAGCTAGTTTAGAAGTTACCTTATCGAATTTTACAGATTTAGGTTCCGGTGAAACTAAAATTTCAACAATCGGTTGAACTTCCTTTGAGTCTTGAGCATCAGCTAACTCCTTTTCAACTTCAACTGTGTTGGGCTCTATTGTCTTTCTGCTCCTCAATGTCAACGTTTTACAATGCTCCTTCCCTGGATTCCTCAGATTCTCCATATCACTAAGTAAAGCACCTTGTGGTCGGTTTCTGAGTTTAGTTCTGTCCCATTTGGTTTTCCAGGTTTTTCAATGTAGCTACTTGGCTTTGGATTAAGGCATCATTCTTAGTTATGTATGCCTTCAACAAGTTTTCTAAGCCATTGGATGGTTCAATTTGAGGTTGTTTCTGAACTTGTTGGGTACAAATAGGTGGCTGGGTCAGTCTAGGTTGGGCGTATGTGTTACTGGGTTCGACAGACATTCTTCGAACAAATGTCCTTCCCCACAATAGACACAAGCTACATTTTCAAATTGATTCAATGGTTGTGCTACAAAACTATTAAACCCATTAGTGGTAAAATTTTTAAGCACCGAGGAAATCGAGGATACTTGAGGTGCGAGTGAAGTGAGAGTGTCTATTTCATGTATTCTAGTGGCTCGTCTTCCTGACGCTGCTCAATTGGTTGGTCATTGATAATTTTTGCTAGCAATCCTCTCAATAATTTCATAAGCCTCATTGTAGGACTTAGAAATGAGAGCACCGTTAGCAAAAGCGCCCACTACCATCCTCATGTGAGCATTGAGACCATTATAAAACGTCTCAAGTTGGATGCAATGTGGGATTCTGTGATGAGGGCACTTTCATAATAATAATTCTTTCTACCTTTCCCATGCCTCATACAAGGACTCATCATCCATTTGTTGAAAAGTAGTGATCTCATTCCTCAACTTAACATTCTTGCTAAGCGGAAAATACTTCATGAAGAATCTTTCTGCTAACTCTTGCCATGTGGAAATTGAATTTGGTGACAATGAGTTCAACCAAGCTCGAGCTCTGTCCCTTAGCGAATATGGAACAACTTCAATTGTAGCTTATCTTCGGGTACTCCGGCTAACTTGAAAGAATCGTTCACCTCCATGAATAGTCTTAAGTGCAAGCGAGGATCTTCGGTAGGCATTCCACAAAATTAGCCTACTATCTAAAGCATCTGGACATGGCTGGCTTCAGTTCGAACTGTTGTGCCTCAATTTCGGGTCTCCTAATACCCGAATTAAGATCATGAAACACTAGCACTGCATATTGTCTTAGAGATCTATCCCTATAATCAGTAATAAGGATAGGATTTTGAGTAGGGTTTGCTCCGTTTCCTTAATTCGAATTTTCGAAGTTCATCTCTTCGGTCCTTCTTTAACTTACTTGTCTTCTTCATTGTCGAAAAGTTCTTTCAATCTCAAGGTCTACAAGGAGTAAATCAATGATTCGATCAATACTCATAAACACCTGAAATAAACACAGAAAAATTAATTAAGTTAAAATTGAACAGAAAAATAAACCAAAATGCAAAATTTACAAATTCACAAATAATGACTTTTTAAAACAGTCCCCGGCAACGGCGCCAAAAACTTGGAACGACAAAAATGTGCAGGTGTACACAATCGCAACAAATAATAAAGTCACAAGTAAATGCCGAGTTATCGTACCTACAGGGACTGCGAAAAGAATTATTTATGAATGCAATTAAAAGCACTTTGGTGAAGACAAATATTTTGATTTGAGGAGGTGACTAAAAACTAGGATTTTAACTAAGTAAAATAAATAAAAATAAAATAAAAGTTCCAATGCACGATTTCAAAAGATAATTTTAATCAAGATGACATAATTGTGCTACATTATTTATATTTATTAACTTAGAATTATTAAACTCATGTTTATGTTGCTACGAATAAATTCACGGCAACTCGGTAATTTGCTAACTTATGAACATACTTACCTACCAAAATCCACTTATCTCTTGACTATATCTCTATGTCAATTCAACCGATTAAACAAATTGTAATAAGAAAATGTGTTAATGCACATACATACTTATGAAATTAAAATAATCTCTTGTACATATCTCTATGCCAACTCAAACAATTAATCCAATCTCATAAGCACATAAAAGATTACGCAAGGTAACAATGTATTTCTACCTTGAAATAGTTTAATCACAATAATCTTGCAAGTTATGCAAGGCTAATGTATCGTTAGATACCATTGCTAATTTAACCTTCAGCTACCTTATATGATTAAACATTCACTGATTAATTATGGTGTCAAATAATTACAATTTCAATTCGTTTAAATAATTAATTCATTAGTTAACTTACAATTTTAATGCAAGAATAACTTAGTCATGATTTTACTTAATCAAACATCTTACCGATGTCTATAACAACACAAATACAATTTTAATAACTCAAGTAGACGAAATGCAATCAACCTAACATGAATTAAATTTAAGGCATGTTAATTAAGTTAAACATATCAACATCACAAATATTCATAGACATGTTCATAACAACAACAATAAAATTAAAAGGATAAGGAACAAGAATCAAATCCAGTGTTTCTCCAATGCTTGACTAGTTTGCTCTGCTCCTCCTTTTCCGCTTGTTCTTGTTGAACTGAGGCTTCCACGAACACTTAAATGCTGCTCCAAATGGTGGTTGGATGAATCTTTTTCAAGAGGTGAAATTGAAAAAGGAATGGGGAAGGAAATGAAGAACAATAGAAGGGAATGATGAGAGAAAAGTGAGAGAGAAGTGAAGAGCTAAATGGGTTTGAGATGTGTTTGAAGTGACAAACCAATGGGGTATTTATCGGTTGAGAAGGCTGCTAAAATTAGCAAAAATTAGTAGCCATAGAGTCGCCCCATTGCCGACCACACATGTGGCAAGTTTGAAGGTTTCAAACTTGCTATTTTAAGGTAGGGGCAAATCTAGGAAGGCATAAATAGTGGAGGGGTTTGAATGCAATTTGAAAGAGTCTTGAAGGGCTATTTTGCAAGCCAAATAATTAGACAAACAAGATGATTGGGGTAGCATGTGGGACGGTTTTGGGCTGCTCAGTGCTTGGTTGGATCGGTTTTCTCGGTTCAGCTCAACTGGGCCACTTTTCATAATTAATTAATAATAATTTATTTAACCCAAATTTAATTGGATTAAAATTGAATTTAATTTTATTATGGATTAATACACATAATTTGGACCATCTTAGGCTGAAAAATTAATTTGCCTTGATGCTTCAAAATTGCTTCTCGATTTTGTGCTTCTAGCAGTTTCTGCCGAGCCATTTTTCGCCCTTTGTGCATATCTGTCAAAAATAATAAAAAATTTGATATATAATTAATTAAAATTCAACATGTTAATAATTTATGTACAACATAATTATTTTATAATAATTATATATTTTTTGACAATAATTTTACCGAAACAACATGAATTTGAGTTAAAAATGGCATAAAAAAGTGTGTACATTTTTGTGTTTCTATTGATCCGAGTAAGAGCTCAGCTGTGGTGGACTGGAAACCTTCTAGAAATGTATATGAAGCTCAGAAGTTTTTCTAGATTGGCCAGATATTATAGAAAATTTGTCAATGGATTTTTTATGGTTGCTACACCGTTAATGAAATTGCTTCAAAAAGATGTCAAGTTTGAATGGTTTGAGAAATGTCAGCAAATTTTTAACCAGTAGCATAGGGTTTTAGCCCTATCCCAAATGACACGCACTTCTTCCTCCTTACCACGAAACACATAGTTGTTACGGTTGTTCTAGCTATTCCACATTGTCTTTATAAAGTCTGCTACAACTTTCTTATCCAAAAAATGCATGACATCTTCGATCCAACCAATGCATTAGCAATAATCTTTATTGAGAAGCCTATCGTCAAGTTTACCGAGAGTAAGAATGGCCCAAATAGTAGGACAATCTTTGAGGGCATGGATAAGGGTTTCTGGACTTGTACCATACCTAGGGCATTATTTCCTAAAGTCTTGACAAATAGAAGAGATCTTGACATTTGTGGGAAGAAGCTCATGTCCCATAGGCCAAATAAAAACCCGAATTTTTGGAAGGGTTTTGAGCTTCCAAATTGTTTTCCAAAAGAATCCTGTGAGGACCAAAGCCCACCTGCTTCAGAAGAAGCCACGAGTAGGTTGACTTAGAGGTGTAGAAGCCATAAGGGTTATGAAACCAAACCATTCTGTCATTCGGTCCATTGGCCAAAATAGGTATATTACAGATTCGGTCTATAACACCCCTAACTCGTATCCGTCGCCAGTATAGGGTTACGGAGTATTATAGTAAAACTGTAACATCAAAACATTCATTTCTAAACATTTCATTAAGCATAGCAAAGTCCATTCATACAAATGCATATCGTCCCCTTTTCGAGCCTTCGAGGCCTCAAAAAATACTTTAGAAACGATTTGGGACTAAATTGATAACATATGGAAACTTAAGGTAAAAAGTTAGAAAATTTGGCTGTGTGGCCAGGCTGTTTGACTCACACGGCTGTGTGGCCAGGCTGTTTGACTCACACGGCTGAGACACACACCCGTGTCTCAGGCTGTGTGGACATTCGAAGTAGGGACACACGGCCGTGTCCCAGCCCGTGTCTGTGCCCGTGTAACTCTCTGACTTAGGGACACACGGCCAAGCCACAAGCCTGTGTGCCAGGCCGTGTAACTCTTGAAATGGCCTCAAATGCGCGTGTGAGAGGCCATGTAACTGCCTGACTTGCAACCTTTTGAAACCTACAGGGGACACAAGGCCGTGTGTCACACATGGTTGAGACACACGCCCGTGTCTTAGGCCGTGTGGACATGAAATAGGCTATTTTCAAGCCATTTCTTTCACCAAACGGTGCTTACACCTACAAGCCATTTGCACATAATTCTATACAAAATCTTACCATAATGGCCACATACCAAAATCACATTACCAAAAAAGCCATTTAAAACATAACTTCACTTGACCATTTCAATACCAACCATTAAAGCATTAAATGCCAAAAGTTCATCAGCCAAAACACCACATTTACAAGCCAAACATAATGACCATTTCATCAAACACAATTGACCTATACATGCCATTATAACCATGACTTAAAACATCAAAATCTACCGATATAGTCACTGGATAGTGTGATAGGTCTCCGATAAGCTTCCAAACCAATCAGGATTCCGATAATCTATAAAACATAGAAAAAAAAACACAACGTAAGCATATAATGCTTAGTAAGTTCGTAAATCATGAAGAATGCTTACCATTTCAATGCATAAACTTAAAAGTAAACATGGATCAAATCCAACACAAACTTGTCACAATCCCTAAACATCGCCAACAACACAAGTTAGTGCTTAATCACATATCTTAGCAAAAATCACCACATGGTAAGATAGCTTTCATGAATATAGCATATAAGCACTTATACTTTTCATAAACATAACTATATACACACTTTGATAATCAACAATTTGTACCTTTCCATAAATTCATGACATTGCCGATCGGAACACTTACCGTTCCTTCCCTTTACATGCCCGTTGAACCACTTAGAATAATATCGAATACACAGAAATCTCACACAATGTGTGCTAACATATGGCCGAAACAATTCCTTTCCTTTTCCTTTACATAGATGCTCTCTCGAGCCATAAATGGGTCTACTCACGCAAGCTACTAATTGGAACTTAGCTACACAGTGTTGCTCATACAAGTTGTTGAGTATTCGCAACAAATGTCAGAACTCAGCCACCGATAGGACATTTAGGACTAGCACCCGAAACATTGTAACCCTAATGAGATGTCATTTGTATCCTATGTATTCCTAAGGTTCAAACTGGACTTAATAGTCATCGTAACGTCGTTGGATTTTTCGTCATGACATGATATGATAAAGAATATAATAACATTTAAATCAAATACATTAAAATTCAATTTAAACATACGAACTTACCTCAATCACAAAACAATGAAATAGGACCGATTAGTCCGACAGTTTATCTTTCCCTCAATCTAAATCCGTACGAGGCTTAACTTGGTCTAAATAATCAAATTCAATAATCAATCTATTCAATTCATTACAAAAAATCATATTTTTGAAAAATTATGCTTTTTATTGTTTTGATTTCTTTACATTTTAGTCATTAAGCTTGTAAATTAAAATTCGTGCAATTTCATCCTTACCCAAGCTAGCCGAATTTTATATAGGTCCATATCAATTCATAAAATTTATTATTTCACAATTTTCATTATGTATTTTATACATTTTACAAATAAATCCTTAATTTGAGAATTTCAACAAAATCCAATTTACAAAAGTTGTTTATAAATCAACAATGATTCATTTTCTTCCATCAAACATCAAAAACAACATGAATACATTAAGGAAAAACCCTAACCTTTTAACAATTTTGCAAATTAGTCCCTGCGCTAGCTAGATTAAGCTATAACAACTTCAAAAACATAGAAATCATTAAAACGGGACGAAATCACACTTACATGTACAAAGGAGACTTGGTCGAACCTTGAAACCTCTTTAATGGATTTTCTAAGTTTTATTTTCGGTGGATGAAAGCTTTTTTGGAAGATGACATTCTGTTATTCTTTATTTTACTTAGCTTATTTATTAATTTACTTATTTAACCTTTGATTTTTAACTTAAAAATGATCTAATTCATGCCCACTCATATTTCAAATGGTCTAATTACCATTTAAATGCTATCACTTTTAGGTTCTATAGCTATTTAGTACATTTAGCTACTAGAACTCTACTTTTTCACCTTTTACGATTTAGTCCTTTTTATCGAATTAAGCATGCAAACTATAAAATTTCTTAACAAAATTTTTATACAACCTTGCTAACATATTGTAGACATAATAATAATAAAAAAATAAATATTTTTGCATTACATTTGTGGCCCCAAAACCACTATTCTGATTTCACTAAAAACGGGCTGTTACATGGTCCCCCATAAAGCAACCATATAACTTACGCACCCTCTCTTTGTTCGAACTCAAATGATTATTAACCCATAAGTCATGCACTTTTCTTTCATGAATAGTTAAAGTAGTGGAGCACAACAAATCACCATTTAAACCTTCAAAGCCCCAATTATCATTGCGAATATCAATACTGTTCCAAGCACCAACTTGCCAGTCGAATCCATTTTCAGGGGCTTTAGTAGCTATAGCGATGCTTGTCCATGTGTAAGATGGTTTGTCAACAATTTTGGGGTGGAAAATGTTGCCACTAGGGAAGTACTTTGAGCTGAGCAAATGATAGCACAACATGTCTTTAATAGTGAGGAGTCTCCACACTTTTCTGCTAAGGAGAGCTAGGTTAAAAACACGAAGGTCTCTAAAACCAAGCCCTCCCATACCCTTTGGATGGCAAACTTTGTCCCAAGCAAGCATTGCCCAACCCCTTCCTCTTTCTTTGCAAGCCCACCACATCTGACATATTTTGGATTGCATGTATTCTAAAATACCCCTAGGAGCAAGGAAAATGCAAGGAAAATAGAAAATGCATAAGTCGGGAGTGATTGTAGGATACACTATGAATATTTCTTTGCCACTGTAGGAGAGAAGCCTCTTAGACCAGTTGTTTATCCTGCAAGAGAAACAATTAAGAATGCTATGAAAAGCCATAGACTTTTTCTTTCCAACAGGGAGGGGTAAACCAAGATAATTATCCAACTTGTTGACCACTCTCATCCGAAGCAAGTCACCATAAAGTTGATGTTGGTCCATGGGAGTATTCGAGCTAAAGAACACCATTGATTTGTCAAGGTTTATTTTTTGACCCGAGACTTGCACAAATTCCCTAAGAATTTTCAAAAAGGCATCAACTTCACTTTTTTTTGTTCCTGACAAAGAGAAGGGCATCATCGGAAAAAAATGGTTAATACGAGGGCCATTTTGGCTAGCTCAAATGCCTCTAATACGATTGGCACTTTGTGCTTGTAAAAGCATTCTTGAAAAAGCCTCCATGCAAAATAAAAAGAGATAGGGGAGAGGGGGTCCCCTTGTCAAAGGCCCCACTCGGGAACATTAACCTTTGAGAGAGCCATATTACACTTTACCACGTATCTCACTAATCGAAGTATGTGTGTTCAGGGGTACCGAAGTACAAATAGGGGCATGTATGTGCATTTAGGGGTACCGAAGTACAAACAGAGGCATGTAAATGCTTTCAGGGGTACCAAAGTACAAAAAAGGGCAAGTATGTGCATTCAGGGTATCAAAGTACAAACAGGGGCACGTAAGTGCATTCAGGGGTATCGAAGTACAAACAAGGCACATATGTGCATTCAACAATATTTATCTATAAACATATGAACTAAAGAACAATAATATAAGATTACAAGTCAAAATTTATTCATTTATTTAAGTACTATAAACTTACATGATTTAATTCTGGTCAATACGTAGGGACTATTCCGCTATTTTTTCTTTTCCTCGGTTATTGTCTCTTTGATTCAAATCTTGATCTATCTAATAATTAAACACAATATATTAATCCCATAAACATTTTAAATTCCATTCAAAGCATATGACCATTAACTTTTCATTAATTACACATTTTCCTTAAACTTTTAAAACTTTTGCAATTTAGTCCTCTATCCCGAAAATAATCAAATTGACCATTTTCTAAGAATCAAATTACAGCCAAATATACTAGAACCTTTAACAGTCCCTATTATACATCAAATTCACTATCAAACCTTGAAATCTTGGCATTTTAACAATTCAATCCTTAAATCAAAATCTAACAAAAATTACGTCACAAAACAACCAAATACCATAATCAAAGCTTCAAACACATAGTTATCATAAAAAACATTCAAGATTCATCAATGACAACTTCTAAATATTTTAACTGATTCAAAAACGAAGGTACGAGCTAGCTGGACCTAGTTGCAACGATCTAAAAAATATAAAATACATTAAAAATGGGGCTCAAAAACTTACTCATGCAAAGGAATAGACTAACCGAAACTCCAACTTGCTTCCATGGTGTTTTCGGCAAGGATGAAGAGAAAATGAATAAAAAAATGTCTTTTGCCTTTAATTTTTCTTATTAAATTTGAAATAATTACAATTTTGCCATTAAATGAATTTTTCTTTAATTTTCAATCCAAAACCGCCCACTAACAAACAATATGGTTTAATTACCTTATTGGCCCTCCCACATTTATTAGTTAAACAATTAAATCATCCAAATGCAATAATTAATAAGTTTTACACCTTTTTCAATTTAGTCATTTTTCTTTAATTAGTTAACTAAACATTAAAATTTCTAAACCAAACTTTAATACGACACTAATGACTCCATAATTATTCTATAAATAATATTTATGAGCTGACACAACGTAATTTTGTGGTCCTGAACCACTGTTCCATCACCATTGAAAAACGGGCTATTACATATACATTTTAAGATAATTTGACACTTGGGGCTATGAAATATAAAAATGGGCTCATCATCACACATCGGATACACGGATCTCCAACACACCAATTGACTCTTAGAGTTGGACATATCCCAAAAGTGAAGCATAAAGCTAACACTCTCCAACATACCAAATATGTCCCATTAAATGGAGCTTAGCTCACATTCCCTTATCTCTCCAACATGTCCCAGGGCCTCAACGCCCAAATCACAAAACACATATAAGTGAGTATTCATAATCCTATGGCATGCACATTAAAATGTCCACAATTATACAATTTTAATTACTAATTTAATGTACATCATCTCTGTTCATATTCATCAATTCACATCACAAACTTGTACACAATGCATGATTATCGATTTCACATTTAATTGCACTTAAAAAGTGCCACAATAATGCTTATTGAGCCATCACATACCAACCGCATATGAATGCATTCAAATCAATTTATCACATACATAACTTGTTACATTAGCATTACATTCCATAATTCAACACATACGTACTTATCAATCTTTGCACACTTTCACTACACATTTATATTGCTAACACAACATCATCACTATTCTTTGGCATATTTAATATGCCCACAACACAATACAATTCGCAATAGTCATCACACATGTCTTATATCACAATATTGCATCATAATAACCAATCCATAAATATTCTCAAAATCACATAATTTACCAAAAATAGAACTAGGGAAATAGAAAGCTTACACTCGAAACTTATGATAGGGGTTTAGGCTATTCTGAAGCTCCCAATTAACACTATGAATTGTGTCTACTAGCAGCGATTCCTAATGCAGATTCTCAATTAACACTCACCAATTACGCTTTCGCTGAAAAGTTATTTCGCTGAAAAGTTAAAAGCTTAAACTAGTTTTTTCTTGCCTTTTGTCTTGCTTGTAGAAGATTCCAACGATTTTGACTCTTTACACATAATAACCACACAATATATACAATCAATATTCAGCCAAAGACTCACTTAAACCAATGAAAATGCAAGTCTAAGCTATATCCCTCATGAAGCGAAAATTTTGACTAACAAACTTGAAACTCAAATATCTTCCTTTATATTTAATCTTTTCACCTAAAACCAATTATGTTCATCTAATTATTCATCTATGACTAATTCTCAACCTTTAAACTACACAAAACTACTCAATGCATGGTATCGAAATTTTTGACATGTTTTTGGCTATTTTAACAAAAAATATTAAAACGTTGGAAATCCTTAACGAAACTTCAAAGTAAGTTTAGAAACATTTTGGTGTGAGACTCAGGGCCCAAAATTAGGCTTATTAACATGATGGGATCAAATTTGCTCAAGGCCCAATAACGAGGTCAGAGGCTAAGAAAATCCGAGCAAGATTGAATAGGATCATCCAAGACTTCGTTTCCAAGGCCCTAGATGTTCACATTACTGAAAAGGAAAGTCAAGATTCACTTTCTTGTTTTCAAGAAAATCAAGAAACTAAATCTTGGTCCAATTTTGATGTTTCAGACAATTTCAAGAATCAAGAAAATCAAGATTTCAAATCTTGGAAATCTTGGTCCAAGAAACCGAATCTTGCAGTCAAGGCGTATTGGATTTCATGTACAAGCTTGAACGAGCCAATTTCGAGAGCAAACAGATCACAAGACCAAATTCTTGAAAAAATGGCCCATTAAGATGTCTACAAGTCCATCCTAAAGTTTGGAAAGTAATTTACTTGAATATCAGGCCAAATTATCAAAGTGGCCCAAATTGTAAAATATTTAAACTATAGGTCCAATTTTATTTTAATAGGTGGATCATCATGTAAAAGTTCAGCCCAATGAACCCATTTAAGTCATTTGGTTGAATTCTCATTAAAAGTCCATTTTTAGAATTATTATTTTTTATTTGATGAGTTTTCATATTAGTTATTCCATTAGGGTTCTGAAAACTTATTTTGGGGGCTTATAGGTAGCTTGGATGTTCACCCTTATATACATACAATTGATTTATGTTTTTTTTTTTTGAGTTAATAATAATTTTCTTTGAGTTTTTCTTAAAGAATTGCTCTTGAGTGTCTTTTATAAGCTGTTTCAACAATCTTTCAGGTTGTGGGAATCATCTTCAAGCTTTTTCTTGCCAAGATTTTTTCCTTGGAGGGGAAATTAGAGCCATTGAAAGAAGTTGTGGATTCTTAATGTTTTCAAGGCTTCTTAGGACGGCATCTTCTTTTTTCTATCCTTAATTTATCATTGCTTATTTAAATCTGGTTGGGGCATTTTCTTAAGGTCAAAGGACGGCTTCTTTCCATCCAAAAACCCTAATGCATTCTCTATTGGACTCTTTACCATTTGGTTCATCTTTTTTTTATTTCATTTGACTCTCCTTTGTGACAACTAACCTATTTTCATTGTTCCTCGTTTTAGTTTATGCTCGCATAAAGATCTAGGATAAATCTGTGACCTTGACAAACCTTACGATCTGTTTCCGCATTCAATCACATCATTCTTTATCATTTGATATCAAATTTGGGTGTTTTAGGTGTTTTTTTATATAAATTGTTTTCTAGCAAACAGCCTCAAAATAATTTTTTTTACCTCGACAATTTTTGAAAAAAAGAATTCAGTGGGTATACGTTTTTCAAACGATATAAAATTGCTTTAGAATTTTTTTGGGTTGTCGGGTTTCAACAAATTTCATTGACTCTTAGCCTTAGGTTTTCATTTTTTTCATTTCTATTACTCCTTTACGCATTCTAAAATTTTATTGTTTCTTGTGTTAGTAGGTTAAAGCACGTTGCTCATTCCTTCCTCCCTGCAGCAGAACTCTTTGATGTCTAGCCGATTTTGGACTCAATGATATTAGGTTTGCTTTGTTAGTTTGATTCTAATACATTCTGATTGATTGATATAGACACTTTTTAAAAGACTCACATGATTAATTCTTACCTAATTGAGAATTTGATTTTTATTTTTGAGTGCATAACAGTGAGGTTTGTTTAATTTTTTCTTTTCTCGAGTGTTGTGTTCTTTTCAAGCTTTCATAATGATTCATGACACTATGATTGGGAAGTTCCAAAGGCAAATAGAGGAACTATTTGACAATGGAAGATGGTCAAACAAAAAGAGGAGTATGATTGATCTTTCACCTGTTGTGAAATGTTATTGGTGTAGTTCAAAAGATCATGAGGGTTTCCGGTGTCCAATTAAATATCCAAATAGAGAGAATAAGATTGAGCTATCACCTTTTGTGCAATTTTATTGGTGTAGTTCAAAATATCATAAGGGTTTCCAATGTCCAATTAAATATCCAACAAGAGACATGTGATAGCGAACTTTGTGAATCATAAAAAGATGATAGTGAGAGTTTTTTCCTCGAATCTATAGAGTTAGGTTGGGGTTCGGTGTTCGAACCCCCACGAGAGCATTTGGATATATTTATTTTCTTTTATTTTTCTTGTTGTGGAAGGAGTTTGAAGGGGTTTGGGATTTTAATTTAATTGATATTTATGTGGGGATAAAGATGGTTTTAATTTTTTTTCTTATCTTGAGAATTAAATCCCAAGAAAATCCCCCATCATCCCATTTTCTGTTTCACGTTTGTTCCCTCTGTGATTCCAAATTTCTTTATTTCTTTTGTGGGTCTTATTTTTTTCTTTATTGTGCTTTAGTCCTTTTTATTAAATACTTTTCCCAAATATTTTATTTTCAATTTTGACTTTCCTTTGATCCATTTGCCAAGCCAAAATTATTATAACCTTTGTTCTTCAATTCCTCTTCTGCTATTATGCATCTGTGTAATTTTGTGGTGTGGGGTAAGGCTTAAATTCTTTTGTTGGTTATGTATTTTGGGGTTTTGTATTTCCTTTTTATGTTTGTTGTGCATGAGCTAGTTGGGAATTAAATTCTATGGGTGTTATGGATAGAAGAGGATCGTGAGATAGTGAGTGCTCTGACAAACTGAGTTTGTTTCAAGCTGTTGTTTCAATTAAAGGTGAGTGTTTTACTGTTTTGGGGGTTTGTTCGTCTCAGTTATTGGGTTCGTTGTTGTGGGATTTGTTACATCAATTGTTTGGATTGGTAATTTTTCTGATTATTAATTTTTATTATTCGTCAATCCAGGTGCTGGAAAATTCGATTTCGAGAGTGCATCAAATTTTTCTTCAACATGTATAACGAAAAATATGAAAAATAGCAAATGGCGAAAGTTGAAAAAATGCATAGTCAACACCACACGGTCGTGTGCTAAGCCGTGTGGTAGCTGTGTGTGACACATAACCATGTGGTAGCCATCTGTGACACACGACCGGGTGATAGGTCGTGTACTGGACTGTGTGAGACACACGATTTGGGCTATTTGGGCTGTATGGTCCACATGGCCTCGTGTGTGTGGACCCAAAATTCTAAATTTTTCCCTAGGGCCGTAAACATCGTTTGGATCAATCGTAGGCCTTCTATAGGGTTGATACGTTATTAATTAAGCTACAAAACACAAATTTTGACCATTTGTTAGTGTAAAATTTAATATAAATACGCATGCTTAAAATGATATAAGATAAGTAAAATTTGTACTATGTTATGAGTAATCTGAAAAATGTTTTGCATGTTCTGTATCTATCATGATAAGCATGTATATTGTATACACATTTGATATCTGTTAGTTCTGCATATGCATCTGGGATGAGATTTGTTATATGGAGGAAGTGTGGGCAATTTAATAATCTGTCAGATTTGGTGGCTCAGCCACATATATCTCTGTAAATGACAATAAGTCACCTAATAGACTACTAGCTCAGCTGCAAATATCTTGTGAAGTGACATACCGACACTAAGTGGTGTGTAGGGTTAGATGAGTGTTTTATACCCCATATTGTGTGTTTAGATGGTCGAAGATGGTGTGTAGCGGATGGGGTAGAATTATATTTCTGCGTCCATTCTGTTCTAATATGTTTAACTTCTTTTATATATGTCTATTTAATATTTTTTTTGTTGTTTGAATTATATGTTACACATTGAGTTTTGAAAACTCAGTTTTTGTTTGTTTGTTACTTTTAGGTAATCTTAAGACTTAGGTGGGTAGGTGCAACGGGAGCTCGGTTATAATAAAATTTGCTTCTTTTAATTCATCTAAATTTAGATTTAAGTGCTTTATAAATTTTGGACTATTTTTGGTTATTTTCAAAATTGTTTAAATTTCTAGACTTTGCTTTCTGATTTTAACTGTTTAAATGTTTTTGATGGATTTAGAACATGTTCTACGAACTGTTGATTTTAAAATAACAAACCGCATCTTCAAAATTGAACTCAAATAAGATTTTTCAACTACAAACTTAATTATTTTATAAACATACGTACATACATAAACAACATTTTTGATAATCGGATAGGGAAGATAGATTTTCAAACAAACCGGATTTTTATGTAACGAAAGACATTTTTCCAACTTAATGAACTCTGGCTTTTTCGACGTTCTATGGCGACACCTTCAGATCTGGCCATAACGTCTAGGCTGGGTTTGGGTGTTACAATTAGGACATACAGAAAATAATTGAATATCACCAAAGCGAAAAACTAAACACCGCCAAAGTGGATAAATAGTAACCGTGCAATGTATTCCTTAATGGCATGCCACTAATATCCTAATAGTTCATATTCATCTACTTGAGCTTAAGGACAATTATACAACTTCCAATTTTTACTAATTAATCCATAGACTTATAATTTTTCACATATAACTTCATTTAACTTCACATCTTTTTCACACACACATATAGAAATATTAATATTTATAACTCACTTTACTACTTAGTTCTCATTCATGTTCTTATGTCATAATTTACTATCTGTATAATTTAATCCTTTACTTTACTCTTACACTTAAATTTAAAAATTATTCATCTATTTATCAATTCCTATTATAAATATATAAAGAAATTAAATTAAATATTGTAATACTTACAACCCAAGCTTGAATATTAAGTTTACTTTCTCCTTCACTCCTTGGCCACACTTTTCCCCCTATATACAATTTAGTCCTCTTGTTTCTTCTCTTTCTCTTCATTAACATAACAAATACATAACACTCTCTTGTTAAAATCATGACCGCATAACATATTCATACTCAAATAATAGAAAATAACATGCAAATCATGAAGAATTGCTATATCTTACCTTGAATCTTTGTTACTACAAACTAACCCTAACTTTCTCTCTCTTTTTAAATAATTATTAGATCTCTTTCATGAACTAAAGTAACTACCTTACTCTTCTCTTAATTTGGTTAAGAAATCATGAAATAAAATTGAAGAAACAAGCTTGAAGGACTAAAAAATGGTGAAAATGACTTAGATGGAATAAAAGTAAAAGTTTGGTTTGGGGAGAAAGAAAAGTGACGGGTGGGTTTGGAAAAAGAAAGATGAAGGTTTTCTCATCTTTTCTTCCTTTTACATTCTTCATAAAAAAATCTCATGATTTTTACTTAAAATGGCTAAATTGCTACCTAGTCCTTCATCCTCTCATCTTTACACTTTGGCCCAATCATTATCCATAAATATATTGTTTTACTAAGTATCATTTTAACCTTTATCATATTTACAATTCTCATGCATGATTCACATTTTATTTGATAAAATTTCTTCTTAGTCCTACCTTGTTTTCCTTCAAATTCTATGTTACTAACTTAACTTCTAATTTTTACACTTTTCCCCACTACTTTTCATTTTCCTACAATTTAGTCAATACTGCAAATTAGCTTGTTCCTATTTAAAATATGTTTTAGTCTTTCTTCAACTCTAACTATATACTACACTATCAGACCAATAATTCATTGCTTTGTATGAGGATCTTAGATACCGATAATTCATTTCAAATATATTCATCCAACTTTTTTGTGTGTAAACATAAGCTACAAGACGTTCAATTTTTATCCCAAAAACTCACTAGAAAACTTAGGACGTAAACTCACAAAAATTAGTAAGATAAATTATTTTAATTTTATAATCTGGAATTAATTATTTAAACAAGCAATCTAATAAATGACAAGTCACAAGTTGATAACACGTGTTTATTTTGTAGATTCATGTACAAAATCATATAATATCAAAATCATCCACATGGTGGATGAATGTGCCACATTCATTTCATAAATGCAAGACATTAAATCTCAACTTTAGCTAGTGAGTTTCTAAAAATCAATTTTCATTGAGAACAAATAACACATAAGAATTCTATTAAATTAAAGAATGAAGTCTGGTTCTTTGATAAATTTCCATATGAATTCTCAATTAATTTTCGCATTACATATGATCCAACATGGTCTAATTAATTATGCCAATACTAGTGAACGTGTAACACCCCATACCAGGTCTAGACATTAAGACCAAGTGTAGAGGTTACATCAAAATGTTTAAGGGAAAAACCAACCTTCAAGTATTTTAAAATTTGTCATACAGAAAACTTTTAAACAGCTAAATCAACATAGAAAATCCAAACTTATAATTCGTATTTTGAAATAAAACATATGTTAGTTCAAATTTAAACCAACAGTAAAATATCTATAAAAGAGAGATGTTTGAGCTCCTGGTACGCCGAGCCTCCTAAGTCGATGGGTTACCGGCAATTTAGTCAACAAGTAAAATGATTTTATAACTCAATGTATGTAACTGATACATAGGCAAAGCAACAATATAGAGACAATAGTAATTGCCCAAATTCAGATACAGAATTAAAAACAGTTGATACTCAATATTTTTGTCGCAGTTCAGATAAGATGCAGAATAGATTAGATACAGATGAAGTTTTATCGTGTGTGAAATTATATGCGATTTGTGCAAGTGTACACGTCAGTTCAAGTAATAAAATGATGAGTGAGTATTGTTCCCACGAGGATCGAATTGAGGCATAAAAGTGGTCAAGTTATTATAATAAAATGTGATTAATACTATGGCAAAGTCAATGATAAATATGCAGTGGCAATTAGAGGAGTAATGATGTAAGCAATACATGGAATTAATGAGTAACTAAAAATGCTTTGGCAAAATTGAAAGCAGAAATGTAATGAGTAACTAAATATGTTATGACAAAGATACTACGATAAAGAATAAGGTTAGAGTGATGTTGATTCGGAAGGTCAGGATTACCCAAAATCGACCCTGACTGTCAATAATGTCTTGGCAAAATTGTTTCTACTTTACTGCGAGGACAAGACATCAAGTTACCTTGCCCGTGTCTATAGGATATTTAGATATCTTTTATGGATTCCTTCTATATGATCATGACTCTATGTCTAGAGTTGACTATAAGTGTCAATCGAATAATTACTTATTTCCTTTAATTTTAATCCAACTAATCCAACCTTTTTGGAATTAGAATTAGTTTTTAATATGTGATCAACCTTCTATGTCTAGAGATTATTTGCATTTTAATTAAGAAATAATAATAATCAGATGAAACAGTAAACTAAAAGACATATATACGACATTCATAAAAACAGTTCAGTTTTCATCGAAAGTAATCCCAACCTTATGAGATTTAGCTCATGGGCCAGGAATTAAAATTTCAAACCAAGATATTATCTGACATTACGTTCAACTGTTACAATTCAATCTTTTGAAGGAAATAATGAAAGAACTTCCGGAAGCAACTTTCGCTTATACAATCCACACTTCAACAGCACAGCGTCTTATGATGGCTAAGAAGGACTACCTTCGACTTCCTGTCCTTTGCGTAGCTGAACCCTTATTCACTCCTAAGGATCTCTCTCACATTTTCTTCACCATTTATGAGATCCCCTTCATTAGTTTTTATAGATAGATTAGGCTAGGGTCGGCCAATAGCTCGTGATTATCTTCTCCTCTTTTAAGGGGATTTATCTGGTATAAATTTGAATTTCAATTTGAACTGTCGCGTGAAAAATGTTGACTTGGTCTTACCCACATTGCCATAATATCCATGCTAGCAAACTATCTGTACTTTTCCCTGACAAAACTTTACTCCTTTATTTCCTCGTTCCAAAACATGTTCCTGCCACATGAACACAAAAAAGCTCCACCACAAGTGATTAAAAGCACCCAATTCCAACACAGTCCAAGTCCATATACAATATTAAAAATGCTAACTAAAATGTTCTAAAAAAGCAACAAAATGTACTTAAGTACAAGCAATTATCTAGGTCTAAAAGCATCAAAATATAACTCTTTTCAAGAGATATCACAACCCCAAACCTTAGTTATTTATTGTCTTCAAGCAAAATACGTCTAAATGCATGAATGCACCGATCTTGACTTGGCAAAATATACTTTATTGCACTGCCTAGCTATTATACCTCCGTTCTCAACAATCTTCTCTTTTCCTAAAACTGATTCAATTATCAAAGGTTTGTTCAACAAAGGCAGTGCAAACATTTCTCCCTAAAAATAAAATTTCCTAATTTCCTAAGTACCCATGCATTCTCTCTTTTGTCCTAAACAAAAGTCGCTTGTTTTAAGCTCATATCAAAATATATTATTTGCATATATTTATTCTCTCTCTTTTTCAAACAGTAAAGGAAATTATTATTAGGGGATTTAGCATGTCACAAAATTCTTTGACTTGACAATTACGATAGAGCATACAATGAATTGTCGAGTACTCAATCATGTCACAATTTAAACCAAAAGTCACTCATGTAGCTAAAGATTTTAACTAAAAAGATGGATGGAGCATACAACTACCTCTTTAGCTACTCAGTCCTTTACTACAACGGAATGCCCCTTAAATTATACCTCACACTCTTACTTAGGTCCACCTTTCTAATCAATAGCACGATAGAGAAAACAAAGTGATGCTGACCTACTTAGTAACTTTAAGCATTGGAGTGCATATTTATTTAAACAAAATGTCGTGGCAATTTACTAATGTTTGGTTTCAAAAATCCTAAGGGCATTAAAAAGATACTATATTTTGAAAAACCAAAAAGAACAGAAAGTATAGGACATCCTATTTTTATAAATCAATTTCCAAGCAACTTAGCCTAAGCTAACTTCACCTAATCCATTGTTACCTGTTCTAAGTATATCGAAAAATTTCAAGCACATCATCGAACATCATAAAGAAAAATTGTACTTCTTATAGACAAGACAATATTTCAATAGTTATTATTCCATGGCAAAATATCCTATATACCAAAATTAACATACAAAATGCAACCTAGATGCACAATACACCCTCAAACCTAAAGGATACATTGTCCTCAATGCATGTAAAATTATGGACAATATATAACAAGTATAAATATGCACACAAATAGGAAAGGAAGAAAATTATGCAATGAATGAGAGAAAAAAAGAACTTAACCTCCTTGCGGGCACTAACTTTGTATCACATCTTTTTTTTCCTTAGGTCGACTTCCTCACCTTCTTTATCGATCTTTGTTATTTCATCGATCAGTTGATCGATTGCTTGATCCTATGCAGTCATAAAGATAGGTGAAGAAGTCGATAAAGGAGTTTTACCTTTTTCAGTGGTAGTAGCTGGTGTAGTGGTAGGGACACTTTTTTCTTCCTTTCCTTCTTCTACTTCCTTCTCTTGGTCGACAAGGGCTAACTTTTCTAATTCCTCCTTAATAGCTTTTCCTATATCTGCAGTGACTCCTTCATTCACGGGGTCAATTCTGGTAGCGGGTGGAACTAGCTTTTTTTTGTACTCCGTAGACAATAGCAAAGTAGTTGGGAAAGTAGGAAATTCTGGCATGGGTCTCGAAATTTTTTTCTGAAGTGACCTTCTTAATGCCAAATCCCTATCTTTCACATACCACCAGTACCTAGCCTGGCGTTCATTACTTTTTTCCAACTCTTCCATCATCTGGTATTGCTGCACCTTAAACAGAGACAACCTCTGTTCTAACTAATTTAGAGAAGTCAATATTTTCTGGTCATGAGAGGTAGGAGATGTTGCTATAGAATACATGTGGTAGAGGAAACTTGACTGTCCTGGGATGGCGCGAAAAACTCAATTCCTCGTAGCTTGGTAAATTTTTTTCGCATTATCCCACCCTTATTGGGGGTAATGTCCTCAGCATCATCTAAAGCCACATTTGTCGTCTTACATAAGGCAGAAATAAGGGAAGGAAAATTCAAACTCCTAGCATTCTTATCAGCACACCTATGGACCTCTTGGAAGATAATCTTCCCTACATTTATTTGTCTTCCTTGTAGAATAGAATGCAATATCAACCTTCTTTCTTTCAAAACAGTCGTATTATGCATAGACGACATAAGACGACTTCTTAAAAAGTGGTACCACACCTTTCCAATTGGTTTTAATGTAGCTCTATCAACCGTGTAGCACTCTTGGCTTGAAATAATCCACTGTGTTCCTTCAACACATAAATCCTCTAATACTTTTGCCCAACCCCTCCGGTGTAATATTCTCGGCAAATTCAGAATGCTCATCTCTAACCTCTTCGATGCCAAACTAAGCATTAATATGGTCTTCATTGAATGGCACAGATTTACCTCGCACATAAATGATCGGAGAATCTAGGGAATTTACATGAGCGCAAAACTCTTTACCACTTTACCCAAAACATCCCCTAGGTGTAGACCAAATCTGCTCCAGTTGTGCTTTTCCACAATCGAGGATACTGATTCACCGTTACCACATGTGGGGTTCATCCTTCAACAAAAATACTTGTTTAAAACAAAATGGCCGCTTTAGAATATTAGTTGAATAGCATGTGGCAGCAGCAACATTGAAGAATATCTTTGGTTGTGGGGCACCAGTAGAAGGTTCTGCTGCTTTAGAAGTACTCCTTACATTAGCCATGAAGAAAGGGCCAGGGAAACAAGAAAGGAAATATAATAGAGTAAAAAAACAAATAGCAGAGAGGTTGAAGAAGAGAGAACTGAAAAAATGTGAAGTTTGTGAGAAGTGAGAAACGTGAACTAGTTAAGGAAAATAAAAAGGGATAATGATGACAATTTTTAAGAAACGGGAAATGTGACGGAGAAGGGTTATGACGTGGAGGAAAGGTTAAAAATTGACAAGACTTTTGGGGGAAAAAATGAAATAACGGAGCCCTACATTATGGGCCTCATACTTTGGGTTTCCCAATATTCACTAAATGCACTACCTAAAAATCTTTCCTTTGGAATTTTCTAACCGATCAATTCTTTTATTAACACCTCATCATTTAGGTTGTCATGGCATTACGTTTATTTGTAATGCTGCGACAAACTACTGCTCTTCATATACTAACAGATCCTGCTTCTTTTATCCTGTTCCTTGTTCATAATAATAATAGAAATGAAATTGTATTAAAAATAAAGCGAATAAAAAATAAAAATAATAATGGGAAACAAAACAAAAAAATGACTTATTAATGAAAACAAAAATTCAAACATCACGAAGGCTAATACTTTGCTCATGACGCTCTATAGGCGCACCATAGTAATGCTTCAAGTGTTGTCCATTAACCTTGAATGTAGCCCCTGTTCTTAGGTCTTTAAAATTAATAACACCATGCGAATACACTTAAATTACTTCAAAAGGTCCTGACCATCGAAATTTTAACTTACCAGGAAATAATTTGAGCCTGGAATTAAGCAATAATACTTGTTGTCTAGGTTCAAATTACCTTGGTAAAATTGCATCATGCCATCACTTGGTCTTTTCCTTATAAAAATGAGCATTCTCATATGCTTGTGTTCGCAACTCTTCCATCTTATTCAATTCTAGCAATCTCTTGCTACCAGCAGCAGACCAATCCATGTTCAGCTTCTTAATCACCCAAAATGCTTTATGCTCAAGTTCAACATGTAAATGACATGGCTTACCGCAGACAAGTTTAAAAGGTGACATCCTTAATGGTGTTTTAAATGCAGTTCGGTATGCCCATAGAGCTTCATCCAATCTAGTAAAATAAGAAAATTTATAGGAAATAAAAATTTATCCACCCTTACCAATAATCTTCAATTTTACCTTCCAGATGGGTGTAAGATCGGCCAGCCAATTGCAATTTTACTATGATAAGTCTTGCTTTCCCAATTCCTAGCTTCTTGAAAATAGAGCTTCTAGAAAATAGACATAGGCATTAGATTTATACTTACGCCTAAATCACCTAATGTTTTTCCTACATAATGATTTCCAATTGAACATGGGATAGTGAAACTCCCTGAGTCCTTTAACTTTGGAGGTAGCTTATTCATCAACATTGATGTGCACCCTTCAGTGAGAGCAACGGTCTCAAATTCTCCCAATTTGTGTTTCTTTGATAGTATATACTTCATGAATTTCACATAATTAGGCATTTGCTCCACAGCTTCGGCTAGCACTATATTATTATGGAGTTGCTTCAAAGCCTCCAAAAATCTTTCAAACTGAGCATCTTATTTGGATTTATGGAATCACTGAGGAAAAGGTAGAGGTGGTCATCCTTCAGGTTGCTGATATTGTTTTGCTATGGCATTTTTCTTGGCAACATGATCTGGTTCTGGCACAACATTCTTCTGGTTATCATTTTCAGATGTTGTATGCTTTTCAGATGGTTCTAGTATTTTTACCAGATTGTTACTTGCATTATCCTCTTTTGCCGCGGCATTGTGAACAACATCACTCAACTAAGTCCCGCTTCTAAGGGTGATTTCTTTGCAATGCTCCTTCCCTTCTGTTCTTGAATTCTCGGTATCACACGGTAATGCTCCTACTGACCTTGAATTTAAAGCATTCGCTATTTGCCCCACTTGATTTTCAAGCGCTGAGAGAGATGCAGCAGAGAGATGCAGCCTGACTCTGGATTACAACATCATTATTGGCAATATATTCCTTTAATAAAGCTTCAATAGAATTAGAAAATGATACCTGACCTTGTTGAGCATTTTGCCTCGACATAGGTTGAAAATAACCAAGCGGTGCATTTTTTATATTCTGGCTTGTGGCATTGTTGAAATTTCCTGTACCTTGATTACCCCAACTAAAATTCGGATGCTATTTCCACTCTGAATTGTAGGTGTTGGAATATGGATTGCTATTTCTCAATTCTTTTCTCTCTCTCTGCAAGGTTCTGTCAATCTCCAGATCAAAAAGGTATTTTGTGTTAGCAGGAATGCCTCTTCTCAAGCAATGATGGAAAACCTATAAAAAATAAATACATTAAGTTAAATAAAAACTACTAAGTAAAATAACCAAAACAAATTTCACCAAATTTTCAATCCCTAGCAACAGCACCAAAAACTTGTTGCGTGTGAAATGATATAAGATTTTTGCAAGTATATACGTCGATTCAAGTAATAAAGTGATCAATATCATTCCCACGAGTATCGAGTTAAGGCACAAAATTGGTCAAGTTATTATAATAAAATGTGATTAATGCTGTGGCAAAATTTGTGATAAATATGCAGTGGCAATTAGTGGAGTAATGATGTAAGCAATACATGGAATTACTGAGTAACTAAAAATGCTGATGAGTATCATTCCCACGAGTATCGAATTAAGGCACAAAATTGGTCAAGTTATTATAATAAAATGTGATTAATGCTATGGCAAAATCAGTGATAAATATGTAGTGGCAATTAGTGGAGTAATGATGTAAGCAATACGTGGAATTAATGAGTAACTAAAAATGCTATGGAAAAAGTGAAAGCAGAATTGTAATGGCAACAACGAGAGTGATTATCTGAATAGACTGTAAAAAAAGAAATAAGCAAATAAATATGATGTGACAAACATACTACGACAAAGAATAAGGATAGAGTGATGTTGATTTGGAAGGTTGGGATTACCTAGAATCGACCCTGACTGTCAATAATGCCTTGGCAAAAATGTTTCTACTTTACTGCACAGAAGAGTTCTAAAATGGTCTACATCTCACGAGGACAAAACCTCAAGTTACCTTGCCCGTGTCTATAGGCTTTTTGGATATCTTACATGGGTTCCTTCTATATGATCATGACTCTATGTCTAAAGTCGACTACAAGTGTCAATCGAATACTTACTCAAACTGTCAGTAATGTCTTGGCAAAATCATTTCTACTTTACTGCATAAAAGAGTTCTAAAATGGTCTACCTCTCACGAGGACAAAAACTCAAGTTACCTTACCCGTGTCTATAAGCTTTTTAGATATCTTGCATGGGTTCCATCTGTATGATCATGACTCTATGTCTAGAGTCAACTACAAGTGTCAATCGAATACTTGTTCATTTCATTTAATTTTAATCCAACCAATCCAACCCTTTCGAAATTAGAATCAGTTTTTAGTATGCGAACAACCTTCTATGTCTAGAGATCGTTTGCATTTTAATTAAGAAATAAGAACAATCAAATGAAACAGTAAAGTAAATGAGATATAAACGACATTTATAAAAATAGTTAAGGTTTCATTGAAAGTAATCCCAACCCTATGAGATTTAGCTCATGGGCTGGGAATTAAATTTTCAAACCAAGATTTATCTGAAACTGCGTTCAACTACTACTATTCAATATTTCAAAGGAAATAAAGGAAGAAATTTTGGAAGCAGCTTTTGTTTATCCAATTTACACTTCGTCAGCACAGCGTCTTATGACTACCTTCGACTTCCTGTCATTTGTGCAGCCGAACCCTTATTCACTCCTAAGAATCTCTCTCACTTTTTCTTCGTCGTTTGTGAGATCCCCTTCATCAGTTTTTATAGATAGATTAGGCTAGGGTCGGCCAACAGCTCGTAATTATCTTTTCCGCTTTTAGGGGGATTTATTTGGTACAAGTTTAAATTTGAATTTGAACTGTTGTGCGAAAAATGTTGACTTGGTCCTGACAAAACTGTCAGCACTTTACCTTGACAAAACTTCACTCCGTTATTTCCTCATTCCAAAACCTGTTCCTGCCATATCAACACAAAAAAATCCACCACAACTGATTAAAAGCACCCAATTCCAACACAATCCAAGTCCTAATGCAATATTAAAAATGCTAACTAAAATGTCCTAAAAATGCAACAAAATGTACTTAAGTACAAGTAATTAGCTAAGTCTAAAAGAATAAAATATAACTCTTTTCAAGAGTTATGAAGTTTCCGACCCCCATCCGCTACACACCATCTCCAACCATCCTAACACACTATATAGGATATGAAGTACCTATCTAGCCCTACACACCAATTAGCGCCGGTATGACACATTTCAAAGTGATTACAGACTAGTTGTCAGATCAATATGTGAATAATCGCCAGAATCAGATACAAAATTCTGGCTTAGTCACTCACTTCGGCAAATCATTAAACTGCCAACACTTCCTTCTAATGCAATTCCCACTCAATGCAGATGCAGATTATAAATATTAGATATCAAAGATGTACTTATAGTTAACCAAATACAATTCATGATCAGATAATCGATTATTAAACCTTAAAATATTGGATATCAAGTTATACAGACTAATTCATATTATACAGACCCTACGAAAGGCCTACGTTCGATTCAAATGACACTTATGACCCTAGAGAAATTTTTAATATTTTGGTCCACATGCCCGTGTGGATTCACACGGCCTACGTGTCAGGCCTGTGTGGTCCACACGGGCTGGCACACAGCCGTGTGGCTTAAAATAGTGAGTTGCACGGTCTGGTACACGGCCAATGTAATAGCCAATTTTTAGTGAAATCGAAACAACGGTTTCAGGACCAGAAATTGGAAGTCAAAAAATTTATTTTATTTTTATTATTTTATTCCCTATAGCATGATAGTAGTACAGCATAAAAATTTCGTTAAGAGATTTTACCGTTTACATGCTCAATTTGATAAAAAATGACTAAATCGCGCAAAGTGCAAAAGTTAAGTTCTAGTAGCTAAAAGTGTTAAATAGCTATAGAACCTTAAAATATGAGTCCTTATATGGTAATTAGACCAAAAATGTGTTAGTGGATGAGCATGGTTTAGCATTATTGAAATTTTCATTTATTTTAAAGGTTTAATTGTAATTAGGTATTTAAATGATAAAATAAATAAAACAAAATAAAACCTTCATCTTTTATTTCTTCTTCAAATGAATGTTAGGGTTGGGAAGCCATTTTTGGAGCTTTTAATTTTGACATCTCCTCTTTGCTTAATTTGGTATGTATTTTGTCTCATTTTTAATGATTTTTATGTTTTTGGGATCGTTGTACCTTAATCTAGATAGTCCGGGGACTAATTTGTGAAACTGTTAAACTATTAGGGTTTTTTCCATTGATGAATGTGCATGAGTTTTTATGTTTGATGAAAGAAAATGGATGGTTGTTAATAGATAAACAACTTTTGTTGATTTTTGATGAAATTGTCATTTCGAGATTAAATTGAAAATTAGAGAATTTTACATGATGGAATTGTGAAATAAATGAAATATAGGGCTTGCTAGGGACTATATTGATATTCAACCATAGTGAGTTATGGTGAAATTGCATAAATTTCTGTTTTTATGAGCTAGGGACTAAATTGTAAAGAAATTAAAAGTATAGGGTAAAATGGTAATTTTTCCAAAATATGATTTTTTGGCTAAATTGAATGAGTTATATATTAAATTGAGTTAAATTTATCCATATAGATCAAGATAGACCTCGTACGATTTTAGATCAAGGCAAGTAAAAAGCTTTGAATTAGTCGACTTCATTTTCTACGTTTATCATCGAGGTAAGTTAGTACGTTTAAGTTTCATTTTTATTTTATGATTTGAATGCTATTATTGTATAATATTAAATTGAGTGTTGACAGAAAATCCAACAGAGTAACGACGATCATCAACGAATGGAAAGGGATAGCTTCGGCTATCGAATACAGAAAGGGATAGCTTCAATTATCGATTATGAAAAGGGATGGTGACGACCATCAACAATGAAAAGAGATGGTGACGACCATCGAACTATGAAAAAGGATGGCTTCGGCTATCGATCTATGAAAAGGGATAGCTTCGGCTATCAAATTATGAAAAGGGATGGTGATGACCATCGAACAATGAAAAGAGATGGTGACAACCATCAAATTATGAAAAGGGATAGCTTCGGCTGTCGAACTATGAAAAGGGATAACTTTGGTTATAAAATTACAAAAAGGGATGTGTCAAGCATCGTATTATTACCTCATGTGAGCTTCGGTAAGAGCTTTCAATATAAATTACATTAGTTTGATGAAAGGTAGGTAATGTGTACCTTGTGAAAATTAAGAGTATGAATGTACATATAAAAGTTTTTGAGTTAGTTATTCTCATGTTGGATTGGATTATACATGCTTTGTGGTTGTATATTGTATTAGCAAGGTTAGACTATTTGTATTACGGACTTACTAAGCATGACATGCTTACTTTGTGTTATTTTTCTATATTTGTAGTTGTGAGAAGCTCGTTCGGGTTGGAAAGTCGTTGGAGATCTATCACACTATCTATCAGATATATCGGTACCTATGGATGTGTTTAAGTTCGGTTATAATGGCATGTATAGTTATTTTGGCTAATGTTGGCCATGTATTTTGGTTGTTGAAATGGTCATTTTGCTTGGCTTGTGTTTTGGCATTTTGTTGGTGAAATGGTATATTTTGGTATGCAAATATTAGCTTCATAATGGTTGATGAATGATTTAATATAGTTGAATGATGGAAGATGAAATAACAGTTGAATATGCATATTGCATAAGTCTAGTAACTGGTTGTGAATTGATATCTTGTTATGAAAGGCGTATATGTCTAATAATGTTAGTGATTGAATGGCATATTTGGTACTATTTGATAGGTTATGGTAAATCAATTCAATAGTTTGAATTGATGCAATCTTGATTGGAAGTTAGTTGATTATTTTGGCCAAATTGATTACATGATTCTACATGTTTACATATTGTTATTTTGAGGTGCCTAAGGGCATATTGGTTGTATGATAATGTACCATATGTATATGACTTGGTTATGCATGAATTTGGTGCCTTGTTATGGCTTGTGTATATGTGCATTTTTTGTTATAGGTACATGACAAGTTGGGTGAAAAAAATGGCTTGTAAAATGGCCTATTTTCATCCACACGGGTAGAGATGTGTCAGGTGACACGACCGTGTGTCCCTTGTAGTTTTCAAAGGGTTACAAGTCAAGCGGTTACACAGCCTAGCACATGGCCTGGCACACGGGCGTGTGAGGTTACTTCGAAGGGTACACGGCTAGGCACACGGGCGGTGGCTTGGCCGTGTGACCCAAGTCAGTGAGTTACACAGGCACGGACATCAGCTGGGACACGGCCATGTGTCCCTACTTCGAATGCCACATGGCATGGCCACACGGCCATGTGACCCCTATAGTGTTGAAAATTTTCATTGTTTTCTAACAAAAAATTCTCTGAGTTTCCGATTTAGTCCCGACTCGTTTCTAACGCGTATTTAGGGCCTCGAGGGCTTGTTTAAGGGACAATATGTATGTTTTGAATTGGTTTTAATGTGTTTACTGATATGATTTGAAAAGTTTGAATTTTATGTCCGTTTGATTTGAAAACTTCGGTAATGCTCCCTAACCCTGTTCCGACGATGGATACGGGTTAGGGTATTACAGCCAACCACACACCTGTGTGACTCATAACTCTTCGCATTGCTTGGAGACATGCTCATGTTCCTAACCCGTGTGACCCTAAATACAAAAAATTAAGTTACACGACCTGGACACTTGCTCGTGTCCCTAGCTCATGTGCCTCTAATTCATAAATAGTGAGTTGCATGACCTACCACACGACCTGACACGACCGTGTGGCATCGACAGTCATTTTTTTACGTTTCAAAATTGCAGAAACTTAGGTTTATAGTATGCACTTGACGTAGTTTTGAAGTAGGAACAATGCAGAAGGATTTCGAAACCTAAAACGACCATCCAATAACCAATTAGACAATTATTCTTAAACAAATCGGTAAAGTTAACGTATAACAAAAATTATGTCAAAAAGCTTCGATACAACACAAAATTTGCACACCCACCTTGCACGTAAAAGAGAAAAATGAAACTAGCGTGATGGAGGAACGTCTCTCATAAAATCTTCGCCTAAAAAGGAAACCAATCGAGTACTTAAACAATAAATTTGAGCAAAATAAGCAGAAACTCATTTTCGACAAAACAAACGATATCAAAAGAAAAATCACAAACACCGAAGGGAATAATGTCAAAATTTACTCGATAAACTTTCAAACGATGCAACGAGTAATGAAAAACTCCCACTTAGACCCAATAACAATTCATGGAAGCAAGCAAAAAGAAAAGAGGAAAAATAAAGGAAGAACAATACAAGAACTATAACATCAACAGAAATGAGGAAACTTTTTATACATTCTGAAAAGGTAAGACAAATTTATCTTTTTTATCCCGACATTGGTTTATGTGTTCAATTATTTAATAGGATTCAAGAAAGTTATTTTGTACTTATAATTCATAGTGTCACTAATTTGTTTCATTCTCGTGGATGTGACAATTTGAAATGGTACCGTTCTAAAGAGGGAGGGTATTCAAATAAACTTGTTTCTTTTCGAACCATGTGTGATTCTCAGGTTTTTGGAAGCGACTTTATCAAGTTCATGAATAATGGGGTTCGTGAGCTTGAAAGGTTTTTCGCGAGCAAATGGCCTGATTTGAGGACAAATCATTTTGAAGAGGGAAGGGATGATACATGCATGGGAACAATTGAAGTGTACTCGAGCTCATTAAGTGGACCAAACTCCAAGCTGCCCATTTAAAGAGAGGATCCGATTGAATCAGGCCTATAACGCTTGCTAGATCCAAGAAGCTTAAAGAGGCGATGATGGGCCTGATTCAGCAAGTTTGGGCTGAACATGAGATGTCCAACCCTTATTGGACCCAAAATAACATTCCAAGTCCATGCAATGTTTTGCATGTAGCTGTTTTTTTAGTTTAATTAATTCTACAGTTTTTAATTATGTCTTGATCATTAAGTGTTTGCATCTTTTAATTATGACATGCATTATGTAACTCTCATGTTGGTTAAGTTTACATAATAATTATGACATGCTTTATGTAACTCTCATGTTAGTTAAAGTTTGCATCATTAAATTAAGTCATGCATTAAGTAACTCATTTGTTCATTTAGTTTAAGCATGAGTTAGTAAGTGTGTGAAGTGTGTTTAATTTGGTTGTTACTTTTAATGCGTAGTATGATAATTATCATTATAAATATGGTGTTAATAAAGTATTATTTAAGTTGAATGTTCATTTAATTCGGGTGCATGAATTTTATTAAATATGTTGTTTTTACGAGTGTTTTAAGTTATTGTTTAATGCTTAAATATCTATTTCACAAGTGACTTTTCATATGATTAAAGATTCTTCAAGTTGGACGGTTTCAAAGCTTTTTAAAGAACATTATGGAGGTTGTTTAATGGACCAAAGGAGACTCTTCAAGTCTGAACTTTTTTGGAGTCTTAAACCTTCATCATGATGCCATTTAAAAGGATGTTACACAAGCTTTTATAATTTGGTTTATAAGGGACATTAATTTAAACACATTAAGGGTACGTTAAGTCTTCACTAAGGAGAATTGGCATGCCTTTTCAACTACATCAGATTCCAATGAAAAGACATGACTTATTGACTTCCCTACATGAGTTTAAAATGAAATTAATACTTGTAATAACCTTACTTAATTGCTGAAGATGAAAGGTCTCACATAGGCATTGGAATAGTCACAATACTACCTAGAAATAGTTTGTAAGAGGACATTGTTTGGAAGACTATGATGAATGAATATTTTTGAATTATTGCGAGAATTCTATCTCATTGTTCTTAAAAGAACTTACTTAGACTTATCAAGGTTCTCATTGTGTCGTCAAACCTTTTTTTCTCTTGAACTTATCACTTCCTTTCTTTCTTTGTTCTAAAGTGTGACGTTCTAAGATACTGCTGGTTCTTATTTTGCTAAATAGCGGGTCACAATTTACTTCTTCTTCTTCAAAGACTTGTTTTTTATTTCACTTCATAAAAATTGGGTCACGATCTCTCATATCGTTGGTTCATTTCTAAGTGTTTGATTCGTAAAAGTCATCCATCCAACCTACTTTTAGTCATTTTCATCTACCAAGTTTCCATTATTCACAATTTCACCTTGAATGCTAAATTGAGACGATATAGAATTACACAATCTGGAAAACTAGCATATTGTAATCAAACTCACGATTACGAGCATGCATCATTTGGTATTAGAGTTACGAAAATCTAATCCATGTATCGTATTAGAAGTTTCAAAATAGTGAAAAAATTGAAATATTTGAAAAAATTCGCAAAATAATACAAAGTGAAATTTCGTTTAAAAAATTGAAGTTGAAGAAAAAAAGGAAGAAAAAAATCGATTCATATCGTAAAGTATATCTTATATTTTTCGACAAGTTGTCACACTACTGAAATCTTTCGATTAAAAAATATGTTACCTTTTCCTTCCTTTTTGAGCCTATCCTACCACATATCAACCGTTTGTTGCTAACCAACTATTGCAAGTGTTCTTTGTTCAGGTCCTAGCTAGTTCGATCCAGAACTTAGAGAAGAACTTGAGAGGAAAAGGCACGAGTGGTGAGATTAAAAGAGCGAGAAAAAGCCAAATTGACCGCAAACACGAGTGAAGTGAACAAAAATATTTTTTTTTGTGAGAGAAATTTGTGAGGTTTGTATTGGTAAGGTATTCAACTTCTATTTTAAATTCTTCTGTTTTCCAATCTTTTTAATAAATCATGTTTCAAGAAGAGCTTTCAGATTCTGAACCTCAAGATTTGATGAAAGAAATGCGTAGAATCCTGCGATCCGAATTTGAACAATTGCATAAAAGAATTGATCGTGTGGAAGGAGGATCATCGAAGGAGTCCTTTGTGCAAAAAGAGTGAAAAGATTCATTTAGGAGAGAGTCATGTCTTGATTCCTATTCTCCAAGGAATTCAACTCGAAATAATGAGAATTGCAAGATTGAAGCTTTCCGAGGTAACAAACGTGAAGGTATGAGTATCTCTTCAAGTGCATCAAAATATTCATCCATCGAGTTTCAATCATGAAGAGGAGATTGTGTTTCATGTGTAAAACATTCCACTTGTGACCAAAGAAAGTCTACTCATTTTGATTCTTTCATTTCAACCCCATCTTGTAAAAAAAGTATGAGACGAAAGGAAATTGCGAGAAAAGAAAAACAAGAGTTGATAATGAGAGAAAATGAGACAAAATTAAAAGAATTTGAGAGAAGGAAAAAAGAATTGAGAGAAAAAGAAATTGAAAAAGAAAAAGAGAGTGAAAGAAAGAAAAGAGAGATTGAGATTGAAAAGGATCGTGAGCAAGAAATAAAAATTGAAAAAGAGATTGAGATTGAAGAAATAAAAGAAAGTGTGAGTGGATTGAGTGACATTGTTGGAAAAGAAAGAGAAATTAAAAAGGAAATGAGTGAAAAGGAGAGGAGTGTTTTTACTAACCAACATGCGAGTTGTCCTCGTATTATCTCTTCATTTCAGGTTTCTAAAGATCCATTTGACGAGTTTCAACTTCATTACCTTTCCAATGAGAGACGGTTTCAATTGATCAATAAAGGTAAGATTAAAAATGACATTAATCTACAAGTGCTTAAAGGTAAGCAAGGTAAGGAATCTTTAGCAATTGAATCACGACAATCTAATTTGAATGTTGTTGATAAAATTACCGGTGACTTAGTTTTCAAAAGATCTCCACACATTGTTTCGGTTAATTGCCATTCTTTGATTATTGTTGATGATTTTGTCTCAAATAGTGTCATGAAGAGTTTTTCTCATTATGCGTATTGTCTTGGTAAGTCTATTGATGTTGTTGGATTAAATCAATGTATACAAAATTTGATCGTATGTGATAAAGAATTTTCACGTAAAAAGCTTAATTTGTTTGATTGTTTTGGTTATGTGAATTCTTTAAATCTTTGTGAGAAATCTTCATATAAGTGCATGCCTATTCGGATGAAATTTGAGAGGTTTGGTTGTTTGAATGTTTGTATGCTTAAATCCTCTTTGTTTAGCATGTGTGAATTATTGGTGAAAAAGAAACTTTTGTTGCATTTTGGAACGAGTGATCAAAATCGTGTGTTTAAACCTGGAGCTTGTTATTCTGAATCTTTATTGAGAGAAATCAAGCATCATAATTTTTGTTTGAATAAATGTGTGAACAATTTTTGCTTGTTTGATGTTTTGTCTTTAAATATGAAAACAAAGTATTTGAACTGTGATGAGTTGCAAATGCAAAATCAAACTTTCGATCCCGGAGATTGTGAATCTATATTCTTGTTCAAGGGATTCGAGCAATGAAATTTTGTTTTTCGAGATTATAACTTTCAAATGCTTTGTGATTCTACTTTGTTGCCATTGATGAAACTTTTGATACATTCTGAAAAGGTAAGACCAACTTATATTTTTTATCCCGGCATTGGTTTATGTGTTCCATTTTTTAATAGGATTCCAGAAAGTTATTTTGTTCTTATAATTCAGAGTGTCACTAATTTGTTTCATTCTCGTGTATGTGACAATTTGAAATGGTATTCTTCCAAAGAGGGAGGGTATGCAAATAACCTTGTTTCTTTTCGAACCATGTGTGATTCTCAGGTTTTTGGAAGCGACTTTATCAAGTTCATGAATAAAGGGGTTCGTGATCTTGAAAGGTTTTTTGTGAACAAATGGCCCGATTTGAGGACAATTCGTTTTGAATAAGGAAACATGATACATGCACGGGAAAGATTGAAGTGCACTCGAGCTCATTAAGTGGACCAAACTCCAAGCTGCCCATTTAAAGAGAGGATCCGATTGAAATTCCCATCAGGGCTATAATGCGTGCTAGATCCAAGAAGCTTAAAGAGGCAACGATGGGCCCGATTCAGAAAGTTTGGGCTGAACATGAGATGTCCAACCCTTATTGGACCCAAAATAACGTTCCAGGTCCACGCATCTTTAAGTGTTTGGGCTGAACATAAGTTTGGGCTGTTTGTTTAGTTTAATTAATTCTACAGTTTTTAATTATGTCTTGATCATTACGTGTTTTGCATTAAATAAAGCCATGCATTATGTAACTCCCATGTTAGTTAAGTTTACATCATAAATTATGACATGCTTTATGTAACTCTCATGTTAGTTAAAGTTTGCATCATTAAATTAAGTCATGCATTAAGTAACTCATTTCATTTAGTTTAAGCATGAGTTAGTAAGTGTGTGAAGTGTGTTTAATTTGGCTGTTACTTTTAATGCATAGTATGATAATTATCATTATAAATATGGTGTTAATAAGGTATGATTTAAGTTGCATGTTCATTTAATTTGTGTGTGTATAACACCCCAAACCCGATCTAAACGTTATGACCGAATCTGGCGATGTCACATTGTAACACCCCTTACCCGTATTCGACGGCAGAATAGGGTACGAGGCATTACTAGAAGACATACATTTACATACGTATTAAACCGAGTTACAAAATTTCATCCGAATTAAAACTTTCAAATTTTTAACGTGCTTTTATAATTCTTTACAACATATCCTCGAAATATTATATTCATAACAAATAGGGCCTACGAGACCCGATATTTACTCATGTAATTCAAAGCTTCATTTCTATTTCATTCAATTCACAATTTCTCATGTTCACAATTCAAATCAATTTCTCAATCCAATATATATTTCAATCATCTAAGAATATAATTCAATTTACGCGAACTTACCAGGCTAAATTGCAAAAATACCAAAATTTAGGGACATTTTGGTAATTTTTTATTTTCCTCGAATTTCCACCCAATCTTGATATAAATTAATATTTCATTCAATTTATTAATTTAAATAATTAAACAATTCATTTCATGCAATTTGGTCACTTTTTGACATTTTTACAAAATTACCCTTAAAATTTTACTTTTATTCAATTTAGTCCCTGAACCTAAAACATGTAAATTAGCTATTTTAAAATAAACTCATATTAGCTGAATATTCACATATATTTTTCCTCCTCCTCCACTCCATTCCACATCCTTGATATATACATAATACCACTATTAACTTGTTTACTCATAACAAGCTGTTCACTTGCGTCATAGTCACTAAATTAATTATATCTTAAGCTACAGAACTCCGAATTGAGATCTGAAATTTTCTCTGAAACTAGACTCACATATATTCTTACCATAAAATTTTCAGAGTTTTTGGTTTATCCAATAAGTACATTTTATTCTTTAAAGTTTCCCCTGTTTCACTATTTGACAGTTCCGACCCCTCTTCACTAAAAATTAATTATCTCTTTGTACAGAATTCGGATGATGTTCTCGTTTGTTTTTATTGAAAATAGACTCATTAAGGATTTTAAACATATAAATTATAACCCATAATTATTGTACAATGTTTAATGATTTTTCCAAGTCAAAATAGGGGAACCCGAATTCATTCTGACCTTGTCTCACAAAATTTATTATATCACATGATTTTCAATTCTATTACTTACACCGTTTCTTTTATAAGAAAATAGACTCAATAAGATTTATTTCCATATTTTATTCATACTCTAATTCTATTTCCACAATTTATGATGATTTTTCAAGGTTAACCTACTACTACTGTCCAAAACTATTTTAGTGCAAAATGTTGATTACTAGGTGTATAACTCCCTTATTCCCTTTCTCTATAATATTTTCCATCACTTTCACTTATTTCTCTTCACTAATATATCAAGAACATAAGACCTTATATAAGAAAACTCTACTATAACATTATTTCCATGCTTTTTCAATAATATCAAACTTAAAAATATATTGAAATCTTGATGTTCTTACCTTGTGCTATTGATTTCAATCTTTAACTTGATTTTCTCTCTCCTCCAGCTTCTATTTCTTGAATCTAACTTGATATTCTAGCTCCCCATTGTCTCCTTGTTATTCTTCTCTCTTGGAAGGTATGGAAATTCTTTTGATTTCTAGGTGAAAATGGTAAATTTTTGGTGGAAGGACCAAATTGTAAAGAAAGCAAAACTTTCTTTCTTCTCCTCTCTTCTCACGTTAGTTGCATGGAAATATGGTGGAATGGATGATTCTTCATCTTCCTTTTCTTATATATACTAAATAAAATACTAATAAAATAATAAAATATCATTTAAAAATCAAATTAAAATATTAATAAACTAATATTTATTTATTTAATATAAAATATCTCCAACATCATCATTATCTTCTAGATTTCTCTCTCTTCTAATTGACCATTTTGTCCTTTATAATCTTTAAAAATCCCATCCTTGAGTCATCACTTAATTTGGTATAATTGTGATTTAGTCCCTCAAAATTTTCACCTTTTCAATTTGGTCCTAATTCATCCATTTTCTGTAGTTTCTAGATTATTCCACCTTTAAAATATTTACACTATTGGTCCTTCAAATTTTTCGTATTTACACTTTAATCCCTTAAATTTTGAGTATTTACTCTTGGGCAACAAAACTTTTCTCACTTTTGCGATTTAATCCTTTCTTGAATTAATATGTCATAATATAATTCCCAATGTTGCCATAACTCAAAATTTCCCTTTTTATCACTTTATTTCCTTATTTTACTATCAAGGATACCTACTTTCTTACTGTAGTAATTTTTGGGGTATTACAATGTGCATGAATTTTATTAAATATGTTGTTTTTACGAGTGTTTTAAGTTATTATTTAATGCTTAAATATCTATTTCGCAGGTGACTTTTTATATGATTAAAGACTCTTCAAGTTGGACAATTTTAAAGCTTTTTAAAGAACATTATGGAGGTTGTTTAATGGGCCAAAGGAGACCCTTCAAGTCTGAACTATTTTGGAGTCTTAAACCTTCAACATGATGCCATTTAAGAGAATGTTACACAAGCTTTTATAATTTGGTTTCAAGGGAGATGAAGGGACATCAATTAAACACAATAAGGATACATTAAGTCTTCACTAAGGAGAATTGGGATGTCTTTTCAACTACACCAGATTCCAATGAAGAGACATGACTCATTGGCTTCCTTACATGAGTTTAAAACGAAATTAATACTTGTAATAACTTTACTTAATTGCTAAAGATGAAAGGTCTCACATAGGCATTGGAATAGTCACAATACTACCTAGAAATAGTTTGTAAGAGGACATTGTTTGGAAGACTATGATGAATGAATATTTTTGAGTTATTGCGAAAATTCTATCTCATTGTTCTTGAAAGAACTTACTTGGACTTATCAAGGTTCTCCTTGTGGCGTCATACCTTTTTTTCTTTTGAACTTATCACTTCCTTTCTTTCTTTGTTCTGAAGTGTGGCGTTCTAATATTCTGCTGGTTCCTATTTTGCTAAATAACATGTCACAGTTTACTTTTTCTTCTTCAAAGACTTGTTTGTTATTTCAGTTTATAGAAATCGGGTCACGATCTCTCATATAGTTGGTTCATTTCTAAGTGTTTGATTCGTACAAGTGATCCATCCAACCTACTTTTAGTCATTTTCATCTACCAAGTTTCCATTATTCACAATTTCACCTTGAATGCTAAATCGAGATGATACAGAATTAGACGATCAGGAAAACTAATGTATTGTAATCAAACTCATGATTACGAGCACACATCACTAAGGATAGGGTTAAATCAAAATAAACAGAACAATTACAAGAGGGAAGACTCAAACCCCCAATCTCAAAACACATAAACAGAACACTTAACCATAGAGATAGAGACTCAATTATTGACAAAGTTTATCAAACAATTACTCAAAATTTTGGGCGTTGCAGATCATTTTGTCACTATCTCATGTGTCAATCATATAAAAGTAATGTATTCCTTCGAGGAATATTTATAATACAAATACATGAGTATCTTATTTCATTTTTTTTACATGATTTAAATGTAAAACACATAAATATTTCCTTTAATATATATATCTTCTCGATCTAAAATAATAATATTTTGTTCTACAATATTTTGCATCACAAGAGGAGCAGCATTAGCTCTTCAATAGATTTACAATTTGATGTAATACTTTAGTGAATACGTAACTTGTTTTAAATAATATGCAATTTTACAATTCCTTTCAACATGGATGATAAAAATTTTGGATTCTTAAAAACTTTATTTATTCATACAAAAAAATGTATACCTGTATAAAGAATAAGTATAAATAAAATTTATGTTAAACATAACAAAGAATAAATTCATGTTACTACTCAATCACTTTACCAAACATGCAGTTAGATAATTTTTTATATACCATAATACAATAAAAATACAAAATAAAATAAGGTCATAATTAGATATTAAAGTTGCACTATAGGGGTTTAAAATTATAATTTTCTATCCTCTTCCTCTTATAGCATAATTTCAATTCAAATTTTATTATCATGCATTATGGAGTAATTTTTTTATAAGACTTTGAAAATTTAAAGTTTTAGACATACTACAAGCATGTACAAGATGCATTCATATTTTATCATAATGTTTATTAGCATCATCTTTTTTTTTAGCCTTATACTTTTCAACAGCTAGTAGAACTATAATGTCAATATAAATTGTGACAATTAATAGTTTCATTATCATTCCTTTTATTTTATATCCATTATTACATTTACTTCTGAAAATGCCTAAACCAAATAGATGTTTATAATGTCATTAACTCAACAAAAGAAATATAATTTCTATAAAATTATGTACAATATTCACTTTAGGAAATATTTCAAAATTTCCAAATTGATTTCAATGATCAAAAGTGATAAATCAAATGTGTCAAATAATCTTTGAGTATCACATAAATATTTTTATTCTCTTTGAAGGGTTATTTGGAAAACTTTAATGATTCTCTTATTTAAATTTATCATTCCACTTTATAGGAGAGAAAAAAAATATTATAATCATTATAGTTATAGTGATTATTATACTCAAACTAGCCTATCAAAAACCATGCTCATAACCATAGTTATAACTTTATCCTTTTTAAGATTGATTATGTAATGCTACATTCATTTCAAGGAGTACAACATATCTAATCATAAATTTTTTCCATTATCATAATTTTCTTTCAAAACTAATTAATAGTTTTAAAGAATCTTTTACCTGCTTTCTCAGTGAGGCTATAGTAAAAAATTCATGATTAATATCATTAGATAGTTCTCAAGCATGTATAAATTTGAACTCGGGTAAACTACTAAAATAGTCTTTTTTGTTTATCTCAGGTTACATTTTAGTCACTTATGTTTGTGTAACACTCCAAAAATTGGGTTATGAAAACCAAGTATGGTCATCCTTAGATTTTGAGTTTAAATTTTGAAAATTAATGACAAGAAATTTTATCTGGTTCAGTGGTTAGGTGTTCTAGTCATGTGTGAGAGGTTCTAGGTTCAAACCTTATTCCTTGAAATTTTTTTATTTGTATCAAACCCTTACTCTTGATTGCCTAGCATAATTTCTATTTTCAATAAACTAATGATAAGAATGAGTCTGTTGGTTCAATGGTTAAACGTTTGCATACCTTTCGGTCTTAGGTTCAAGTCTTAGCAAAAAGCTAGGGAGATGTTTTTATTGAACTGCCTTGTGGGGTGGTTTATTTTAGTTAATTAGACTTTCCCAAAGAAAAAAACTCCCTTTTTGTTTCACATTGTTTCGTTTTTTCTAACGTTACGCTTTTGCTTTCTTCTTTATTGATTCAGTTTCACCGTTTCAAGTTCATTACTTTTTGTGCCATGTTACGTTACATTGATTCTGTACAGGGTTTGATTTCTCCATTTTAGTTCAATTCGTTGGCCGGTAAGTTCGATTTAAAGTTCTGGTGTCAAAAGTTCTTTGACATAATTGTGATTTTGGAATGCTAGTTTTTAGTGATTTGACTGTGAATTAATCGTTTTGTTGGCAATTGCTTGTCGTTTAAGGATGAGAATTCATCCTTGTTGCTCCTACATCAAGTCCATATCAAGTGGGTGTCGAAACCCCTCTTTTTTTACGTTTTCAGTCGTCAAAAAATGGGACTGTTGACGCCACACGGCTAGGGACATAAGCGTGTGCCCAAGCCATATGAGCCACACGGGCAAAGACATGGGCGTGTGTCCAGGCCGTGTAACTCACTGTTTACGCATTAGAACCTCACGATCAGGGACATAGGCGTGTACCCATGTTGTGTGAGCCACATGGGCAAGGACATGGGCGTGTGTTTAGGCCGTGTGGCATATGAATAGGATCCAAATCTTATTTTTGTGGCCGTGAGTGCTGCCCAACACAAGCACGGACCTCCACAATGTATTTATGATCTGAACTTGATCGTAAGAGGACTATCTGATGCTCTAAGACTGATAGATGGATGATATATGTGATATCTGAACATGTTAGACTGATGATGAACAACTTGTGATCTGTACGTATATATGTTATGTTTGAACCTAAGTGAGTATGATCCATCAAAACATAATGTGTTATTGCCTATGTGTGCGAATTATCAGGTACGACCTATATTCTGTTAAGTTTGTTGGTACGCCTCTGTGTTGCTCTGTTGATGAAGAATATGCGATATATGAACATGTTAGACTAATTGTTACTGGTTCTGATTTATAATCTTGCATGTGACTTCATGACAAATCTCATATGGTCCGTTGAGGTTTGATAAGTTTGTTTTAAAAAACATGGACCCCCATATTTAATAATTCTGTTATTGAGAGTTAGCATGACTTACATGCTCATTGTTCTGAATCTACACGAGCATGCCATAACACATTGCATGGGACTTGGGTTGAAGTAAAAGGAGGAAGTTTCTGGTAGTTTAATGATCTGCACTATTTGGTGGTTTATCCACACTTCTATTCCGGCAGTTCGACTGTACTATAATGGCTTGACAACATATATTTGATTGGCAGTTTAACTGCATATTGATAAGCCATCATTGCCGAACAACCCGGGGTGGTGAGTAATCGTTGTCGGACAACCCGGGATGACTTTATTGGTGTGTTTTTTATGGATGAGTTCGGGGAAAAACTCTATTTTGGTTTGTACCAAAGTTTGGGATGACTGTTTCTGATAAATCTACATTTTGATCTGTTTGAAAACACTGCATCTGCATAAACATACATATTCTGTTCTACTATGCTCCGTTCTATTATGTTCTGCTTTGCTCCATTTTGTTCTGTTTAGTATTACTTTGCTTTATTCCATCCTGTATTGTTCTGCTCTATTCGTTTATGTTTGTATGAATTGCGTTGTTCTGCTCTATTCTGTTATGCTTTGTTCTACTGTACTACCTCTGTTGAAACTTCTGTGATACTTTAGATCTATTCTGTACTGGTTATACAACTCTTATCAAATGCTTGCGTTACTATGATTTATATATTACGTTCTGTTTATTTGTATTTGAGTTTGTGTATATGTCACGGGCCGCAGTCCAAAGCCCGTGACCATTACACCAAATGCATCCAATGGAGGTCTATTGCTTAGATGGGGATCATTTGGCCCACGAGAACTGGCCTGATTCAAAGAGCTACAGGACAAGCCTGTCAGATTGAAGCCCGGTTGGCCCGATAAGGAAGACATTTAGGCCAACATGGTAACTAATCTTAGAAGATAGAGGGAATCTTATCTTGTACAGATTAGATTAGATTTGATATAGCTTATCTTGTAAATCCCTAAAATAAAGGGATATAGTTAATCTCGTCCGTCGATGTAAATGTATCTTGACCGTCGGTTTTGAGGGAGCTCAACTATAAATAGAGAGCCTCCCCCTCATTTGTACTCACTCCTGAATTGTTTCATTATTCTTTGTGAATAAGAGAATAGAGAGCATTTACTCAAACACTTTGCGAGCGCTCTTTCTGTTGTTCTTTTGTTTGGCTTCTTTTGGCACAATCGCTTCCGCTATACAAATTGGTGCCTTGGAGGAGTTCTAAAAGAATCCTCACTTGAGTTAAGGCTGACTTGGGCGAGTTTGGACGAACGGATCGCCTATGGCCGCACGGATTGCGAGACAAAAGGTCTAGCCCCGTGACATATACGTGTGCTTGATGACTCACCCTTATCTTACTTTTATCTGTCAGGAAGACATTTGATTTAGGATAAGACAACGCGCGAGAGCTCAAATTGTTTTGCACTAAAATAACTACAATTTGATCCTTTGGATTTGTAATCTATTTTGGACTTGCCTTATTTTTCTTTTTATAATCTCACCAATATCTGCCAAGTCTAAAACAAAACTACAAAATTATCTAAAATGAATTTTTGATTTTCAAAGTTAAAACTCTAAAAAGAAGTACGTTTTCACTACGTTGGTGTAACTCGTCCATATTCGACTTAAACTTCTAGGCTAGGTTTAGGGTGTTGCAGTTTGAAATTCTACGTTTTAACCACTTACGTTAACGTGTTGTAATATTTTAATCACTAGGTCGTTTAATTATAGTTAATGGTATAACGATAAGCTGACATAACACGTTAAATCATCATTTCAAAAAAAAGTTTAGGCTAAATTAGATAATTAATCCCCTTATTTTTTCATTTTAAGCATTTTTTTTTATGTTTTTTAACTTTTTTTTCTTTATTTTCCATTTTATTCTGCTTCTCCATTTATTTTCCTCCCTTCTCCATTTTTATTTTCCACATAATTAATTCAAAAAAATGTGATTTCAAACATGGGGCATCTACAAAGTTGTTTCACTTGAATGATCTAATAATTAATTCAAAGAATTGGAATTTCGAACATGAGTCATTTGCAAATTATGTCAAACAGTCAACTAAAGGTTACTTATTAACGTGTAGCATTTAACCATATGATGAATTTAAGGGTCTAGTTGCACGAAAATTATTTGAGTCAACTCTTGAAACCCCCATTGAAATATGAGAAAGGGAGAAAAGAACATAAAAGAAAAAAATTTTAAAAATAAAAACATAAGAGATAGAGAAGGGAGTAAAACAAAATAAGTAAAAGAGAATGAAAAATAAAAATAAAAAGTTAAAATGAACATAAGAAAAAAATTAAATTGCTCAAAATAAAAAATATAAGGACTAATTGTATAAATTAACTTAAATTTTTTATTTGAAATTATAATTTAACGTGCCACGTTAACTTACCGTTACACTGTTAATGACAATTAACGACTCAGCGACTAAAATGTTACAACATAGTAACATAAGTGACTAAAACGTAACATTTCAAACATAAATAACTAAAATGTAACCTAAAACAAACAAAAATGACTATTTTGATAGTTTATCCTTTGAACTCCAAACTAATCTTTACATATAATACAAATTTACAATAGATAAGAAGATATAAGAACAATTATACATTTTAATCAAAATTAAAGCTGAACTAATCAATTCTATAAAAATAACAAAAGAAAAATCATATACCTCCACATAGAAAGCCCAACAATTAAACTCGAAAAGAGATTGATAAATTCATTGAGATGCAAATAAAGAATTATATAAATTTAACTTCTTAATAGAAATCGACTTAAATTTTGAAAAAAGAAATTGATTAGACTTACTTAAGTAATTGTGGATGAGAAGTAGAGACTAAACATTCTTTGTAGTAAAGAAAATGTGATCATCCCCAAGTAAATCTTAAGTAGCCACTCATGATTTTTTATCCAAACAATTAAATTTCAATGCTTTGAGTCTAACCAAATTTTGACGCAAACTAAGAACCTATTACTCTAGAATAAAATCGTTGATAACGTATTATAAAACTAAAAGAATTATAATAAGAAAAAGAGAGAAGAATAGACACAAAAGTGAAGCTAATTCTACTTTTCTTGGGATATTTAAAAAACCTATACACGCCTTCTATTTATAGAGCCTCAACCACCATATGTTACAAAACTCTAATAAATATAATTAAGGTACCTTACAAATTTTTAGGGTTTACAAGAGTCATAAGAATATAAATTCTTGGAGGTTATGGGAGCTGTATGGACATCCATTTTTCAACCAAATACAAATGTCTTTAAGGTAAATACAAATAATGTTAATTTTCATTCTCTTTTTTAACTCAAAAATATGAAAAAGTTAAGTTCAAAAAACATAACACGAAAACATTGACTAAAGTTGATCAGATATACAAGTCTTACGTTTTGTCCTTAGACATATGTACATGTCCATACTGGTACATAACCCATACCAGATAAGCCGGCTCCATAAATTCATGCCATCCCAGCCCCCACCGAATTCACATCTTAATATTAGTTATATTTTTATTTAAATTTAATTATAAAAATTTTTAAAATTACTTTGAATAGTAAACCAGACTTTTCATCCTAATCAACCTCTAATTGTAGATTATTAAAAAGAAAAAATCTTACATTACCTTGGAAATATAATATTACTACGGTGGATCTATATATTAACTGAAGAAAAAGAACAGAAAATAACTTCAACTGTAGCTCTCTTTTTTCTTACAACTTTGTACAACATGCCATCAGTAAAATGAGATTTTTCTAAAATAAAATACGGAAATAGTTCACAAATTAGCTTAAGTTCAAAGTTGTGTATAAGATATATATACCTGCTCACAAATTTTGCACAAAATAAAAATTGACAATCCGTGCATAATATTGCATAATATTACATTTGCTGCAATTTGGTGGTAAGAATCGAACCTTGATAGCGCGATAAATTTCATTGGCAATTCGCCCTCCGAAAACTCCAAATATATTTCCTTACAAGGATCATGCCAGATCTATCATTTTATACACAAATTAGCTTATAATGATCAGCAATCCGATTTTTATGAAAAATTACCTGCTTCAAGCCTCTCCGGTGAGGTTTGTCGTGGCAGATGACGACTCAGGGCTGTAATTCCAAAGCTCTTTCAGCTCTCCTCTCACCAAACCTAATATAACCGTAACACCTGCAAAACCAGAGAAGAAAGCATGAGCAATGGAGAAAGGGGAAAATGACTCAAATTGAGAAAGCATATGAAATCCTTTTACTGTCCGGACCGTCCAGGTGGAATCAAAAGCTTTGTTACCTAGTGTACAAGGAACAAGATAGAGGAGTGCCGGTTGACCATGTCCATTCATTAGATATAACCCTAGGTATGTAAACAAGAGGCCTGCAATATGTGGAAATTGAAACAATTAAATGTCTTTCACTACAGCTTCATAATAGTTATTTCACTGCTTTCCAACTTGGCTTTTAATGGAGTCTCAACCAAACTAATACGAGAAAAAAACCTCAGATCGTCATTCATTTTTACAAATCAAATATCAAGGTTTTGGTACTTACATGCAATCAAACATATTATGCTCAAAAACCTAGACAGCATGTAAAACAATTCAATATTCAATTTGTTTCTCAAGATGAACGGTATTTTAAAATCTAGAACCTAAAGGCAATATTACAGGTGTCTGTGTGTGTGTGTGTGTGTGTGGGTTAACGATGATAGACTCGTTTCCCTTCAAGAGGAAATTTCAACAGCAAAGATCTTACTTATTCCTGTAATATCAACCTCAAAGAATAAAGCAGGTGATTCCATAGGACATTGTCAGTGCCAATTTGAAACAGATAAAGGTAAAACAGATATTTGAGATCAAAGAACTTAAATCTCAGGTAAAACATCATCAAAATCATTCCTGAGTTAAATAAACATTTGTAGGGAAGTTAGACTAGGAACAAAAATTGCAAAGATTGAAACATCAATCAACTGAAGTCATATAGTAAGCCTGATGAAAACAGTTATATTTCATAGACAATATGTTATCCTCACTAGGTGGATAAATATAGCTTTGTTTGGTAGAGTGGATAGGAAAATTGGAAAGATGAAAAATTGAAAGGATAGAAAAATAGAAAGAAGGAAAATATAATTTTTCTTTCCATAGGTGTGTTTGGTAGGAAGGATGGAAAATATAATTTTCTTTCCATCCATTACTGGGTAGAGTTGAAAAATAAAGGGAAAAAAGAACATTTGAAATTTTAAACTAACATACACCTATCTCATTTTCTCTCCTCTCAGCATTTTAATTTGGAAGGATCGATTTTTATACATTAGGATAGAAAATGATCATCCCTCCTATTTTCTTTCCTCACTTATCTTTTCTATTATGCACACTCCAAATTTATTTTCTTTCCACTTTTCAACTCCCTCCCATCTCTCCACTTTTTCATCCAACCAAACACACCCCAAGTCTTATAACACAGTTTAGGAAAAAAATATATATTTATACTATATATACTATGTCAATCCAACTCTTCCTTTTGCTTGAAGTACCCATATCCAATAATATTTGGACATGGGTGTTGGGATATGGCCCTCCAAAGACCCTCCAAACACATGGAAAACCTTGGAAAAGATTTAACATAACTCTCACATCCATGTGAGAGTAACATAGTATGCATATATAAATAGCGTATGTATTAACAAAATTATGATGCATGAACACTCACCAAATCCATAGCCAATTATCAACCACAGAAAGTATCCATTGGCAAGATGCTTCTTGTATGCTTTATCGTATCTGAGACAACCAAACAGGGAAAATAATCATAAACCCGTAAACAAAGAAAAGATTAAAACCCTTCGGGTGCATTTGGGTGAGGAATTTGTATCGAGGTTTTCAAAATTCTAAAAATGATTTTACTTGTTTGGGTAAAAATATATCAAGGAATTTTCAAATTTTGCAATTAATTTCAAGAGGAAATTATAGCTCAAATTCTTTCATCAAATTCCACCTGAACAGGTGGTTTTTCGAAATTCTAATAATTTTGTTTGATTTAATACACATTGTTCCACTATAAGATAAAAAGCTTAAACTTCAAAATTATTGCTTTTATTAATTATGATATATACTTTTTAAAGTTTATTTTATTAAAACTATTTATAAATTTTTATAAATATAATGATATCCATATTAAATTTTTTATATTATTTATTTTTAATATAATTATTCTTCTTTTATAATTATTTTTTAAATTTGTAAAATTCCAATAACCTAATTTTTTTTAAAAAATCGATTATTTATCCAAAGAAAGCAATTACAAATCCTCGCATTTTGAATTGCTAAATTCCAAAATGCTAGCATTTCAAAAATCTCAAAGATTTTAAAATTCTTCATCCAAACACATTCTTAATAAACAAGGGCTTTTAAGTCAAAGGACCAGTATGCAATATTAACATTAAAACTCAAAATTGACACTAAAAACAGTTCAAATGCTGACTGAAACAGCTTGACAACACCTAGTTCAGTGACCGCTATCAAACCAGTTATTTGCATCTTGGTATCAGATGATGAAAGCTAACAAAATAAAGGAAAAGAGTACCTAAAAGCAAATGCAACGAGCAAACCAGGAAAGAGAATGTCACCGAATCCAATCATATCATAACCACCCCATGGATCAAAAGCTCTCGGAACTCTCAAAAGCATGGGAATTGATTCTCCACCACTATTATCACCTCGAGCAACCTATTAACAGGAGCAAAATGCCAGAGATCAAAGCTCATCCTTGAACAGTCACCTTACATTGTCTTTAGTTTGACCAGATGTAGCCACCTGAGTTTATGGGTGCTTGCCATATGCCAAAACCACTTCTATTAAAGTGGAATTGCAGGTACGAAGCAAGATTTTACAGTAAGTATAAACTAGTGTGGTGTGTATATATATACATATATGTGTGCATATATTTATGCACGCATATCCAACTAACTAAATCAGTTTACATAAGAAGTAACTCCTCAAAAACATTGGCATCTAAAATGCTACTGATTCCTTTATGCGGTATCAAAGCCTCTTTGAACTAGCGGTTTAGAGTTTAAAATAATAAACAAATCCAATACAAGCATGTGACGGACCAAATTGACTTACATTTCATTGGACTCATTCACAAGGATGTTTGAGTTTAAAAACTTATTCTCAGCCCTAAACCAAATAACATAGGCTAACTAGTTATTTGACAGGAAAGATTGAGACAAATCTATGATTGACAACATGATTTCTGATGAGAGATGTTCTCTATTACACAAAACAGAAAGAAACCAAAGAACATAATCACCAAAAAAGGAAGAGGTAATTACCAGGTTAAAAGAAAAATACAATAAAATCAATTTTGTAACTCCAATAAGGATCCCTAAAAAGTAATCTTAAGAGTAAGAACCGTGCATATTTTGTAATCTAGAAATCATTTCTTTTAAGTCAACGTAAGAAGCATGAGAAAAATCATAGATTCAACCAAACCAAGGAATCATCCTTCGTTCCATCAGCATATAATTGATTGTGTTATTATTATTTATGTCCATAAGAATTACTGCACTGGCTAATCACAAGGAAATCAAGGGACCATGCTTTTCCATATAAACAAATTTTTATGAAAGATGGTATTGAACTGAGTAATGAGAAAAGGTGCTGCTGCTCCATTAGATGCAAAGATTCAATACTTTCAATGCAGTCAAAGCAAAAGATTAGTCAATTACTTTACAACAATTAACACAAAGCAAATTAATTTCAGTTCAACAACCAAAAGGGTAAAGACTTACTACAATCATCACACTCTGATGGAATATAAGTGGCGATAGGAAGACCCAGAAGATGTCATAAACAAATGCACAACAGAGAAGCACTGTAGCAACCTGGTTCATGAAGAACTATTAGGGCATGGAGTAAAATATATTTTATAAATAGATGATAAAGAAACCATTCTACCTTGATATTAGGTAGTCGAGCCAACTGTAAGACTGTTATCATCAAACAGATCCCCTTTCAAACAAAATATATATCAAGGTCATCAACAAATGCAAAGAAAAAGGCATCAGAACAATGTTGGAAAAGTTAATACTAACCTCAAGCTACTCAAAACAACAGAGAAATAAGTAGGTGAAAAATGGATATCATTGGAATTCAAATATGAGATACTAGATAACATTTCCTTTAAACCAGATTATGGCTACCTACCTAAGTCAGCAATTTAAAGTCCAGTGCATTCCAGTACTGTTTAGATCCAATTCTAAACATCGTTCTAACTCTGATTTTATGACCTGAGTCTCAATCCTATTCCAAACGTTGTAATACATTTCTAATTTCCAATACTCTTAACATCATTCACCATAAAATTTAAATCTCAAAACCCTACTTGTTTCCCTGCAATAGAATCAGTTAATTGCCAATTTGATAAAGCCATCTTTCTTGTCCTGATATTGGCATCCACATATTCAACATATTATTAAGCAAAGATATTACACTACAGAGAGTGCTAAATATTTGCATCTTAGAAAGTATGATCAATTCCCAAAACATCCATTACTGGAATGCAAAGTGGCAATGTGGAGACTTACAAGAATATCTTGGCCCACCCATGAATATGATTCTCGCCGGTTGACAGCCCAGACAACAGCAAATATCAAACAGCACAATGCAACCACAAATGAGACGATTGATACCTCCCCAAAGAGGGGCAACTTCAGTGTCTTCTGCGGACAATTTCTGCATTTTCTGCTAGCACACTTAAATCAGAAACAAGAACAAAAAGATACTAAATCTTGTAAAACAGCTATGTGACGGGTTTATAGCAAAGACAAGCAAATTTCGAGCATACCTCGCTATAGGCGTCATAATGCAAGTATGCATTCCCTGGAAAAAGAAAAACCCTCAACAGATATACAAAAGAATTCCATAAGGGAATACATCACTACTACAAAAAAGAAGGTTTAAAAATGACAAAAGAAAAAAGGGGGGGAGGGGGGAATAGCTTTTTCAATACTCTGTACATCACAAAAACTGGTGTTTCAACATAAGATATTCAGAAGTACAGCAGTGAACAGCAACCCAGTTACACATTTCTAATCATTACTTGCATACATTTAATATCCATTGTAATATATTAGGAGGTGCTAATATTTTCTATATCGCATTTCCATTTTGCAAACCACCAGCTATAAAAATGTTAAGAAAAAATGGAACACAGCTAATAACATTAAATGTGTATGCTGTTTTTGACATGCTCTGTCTAACCATTGGCAGATTTGAGCATACATCCAAATATACATAATAAATAACACATAAAATTCAAACACAAAAGTAACTGTGTTACCTGAACACCACCAATGCAGAAGAGTACAATCAGCAACCAAACAAACCAAGCAGACATGAAAAAGTAGAGTAGCACCAGAAAAGTGGAAGCCGTTATAACAAAAACTATAGCACCCTTTACACTAATATCAAGGATTTCCTTGTCATCATCATCGCCTGTTCCAGCATTAGGAGATTCCTAGTCAACAGCAGCAGAAAAAACATCACTTAAATTTCCTTTCAAGAATAAGATGCTATAATGATGGAATTAGAAAGAAAAGCAAGAACACAGATACACTATGAAAGGGGAGAGATATGAATGGAAATTGGTATGGTTTCTTCACATGACAAATCAAAGCAGTATATGCAATAATAGTTGTCTGTTGATGATGCAGGAATAATCGCATATGCATTTTCCTAATTCCTTGCTAAGGACACTAACTCACTTAGATGCAATGTGCCAACATAAGAATTTTATTGAAAAATGAAGCAAACACCATACTACCCATCAAACTGGACTTTTAGATATATGACAGACAATATGGACGCTAATCATCTACCAGCTAATAAGATAATAGAAAAATATCTAGAAAGAAAAACAAAAAACTTAATTGTATACTGCCAACCAACCAGACCCACCATAAACTTTGAAAAGAAAGTAACAAAAATAACCATGTGAACGATACAAACTGATTTGAAGCACCAATCAAATGTCTTGAAAATTCAATTGCCATGAATGTCATTTATATGAAAATACTAATAGGTACTCAAAATTTTAGGAAAACCTAGACGATATGCTATACATCAGAACCAATTACTCCCAATATTATAGGTATCAACAAATATTTATAAGACACGCATAAATAAAGACCTCAGCTATAAACTTCATAACAATTAACAGAGATAGAATATGGTAAACCTTAGATAATTCATTATAGCGTTCGTCAGAATTCTCAGAAGTGCCAAACTCTTGCCAAAGTGAAGCAGTAACAATCGTGCCAACAGCCATTGCCCACAAAAATATCACTGAGAAATCCACAATCGGACGAGTTGGTGCATATAATAAAAATTCCACTGCATTGGAAAACTAAAATGATTTAGTTTATATGAATCATTATATGAGAACAAACTTAAAACGATCAGAAAGAATGTATGCATCCAAGAGGTGCATGTATATACACCAAAAGTAAAAGTAACATCCATATACCAATGTATTTCAATGTACCATTTCAGATTTTCATTAGTATGTTTAAAATAACTTTTGTTCACATATAACTTATTTTCAAGTTCTCTAATAAAATCAATGATGTCAAGGCGAGCACCTAGGCGCTACGGCGTAGCGCAAATGGCCATTACTGCCTCAGTCACCTCAAGGCGAGGCGACTTCAATCAGGTGCGCAGCTGGTGTACTTTCGGGCACCTTTGTTGCAAAGCCAAGTGCAAAAAAAGCGCACTTCACTAAAGAGCCGTTCCATTCTCCTGTTTATATATATATATATATATATATATTATTGTGGCTTTTAAAAGAAAATTATAATAAAATATAATAAATGACTTTTTTTAATTAATTATTGACCTAAGTTTATTATATAAAAACCTAGTTAACTCCTAAAAGTTAAAACTTTTCAAGAGAAGATAAAGAAAATTTAGTGCTAGTTTCTAATGATGATATCCAATTTCGTATTAACGGTGCTTTATTTTACAATACATTAAGTAAATTATTAAACTTAAACTATTGAAAATTATCTTTCTTTTACTAATTAATTAATACTTATTAATTATATGTATTAGTTACATATGTTTTTTTATATATTTGACATATATATTTATATTTATATGCTTGCGCCTTGGTTTACTCAGGCGAGCACTTTTTTTGCTCCTCAGGCTATATAAAGGCCCTAGCGCCTTGAGTGCGCTTGGTGGCCTTGACAACATTGAATATAATATATATTACATACATACGCAACTATGCCCCCATCATACACATCTATATGTTTATTTGTTTGAATTTTCAAAATTATAAATGTTTAATATCCAAAATTTTAAATAAAAATATTAGAAAATATAGTAATTATTGTAAATCAGATGCAATAGCTTAATTTAAAGAACATGTCTTTGAATGAAATTATTAAAAAGAAGTCTTTATTAGTTGATTAAAAAAATCAACCAAGTGAAAAATGATTTTTAAAAAAACCAAAATCTTGCATCAATTGACTCGTACAAGCTGATAAGATCGGTACAGAATAGCACACAAACCAAAATGGTAAAATGCTAATATTGTACTGAATCTGATTTCTTCAAAACTTGTGCTTACAGCTGATAAAATAGGAAATTGAATGACACTAATGATCAAGGTTATGATAGCAACCATGGTTGAACTCAGCCATTATTGCAGGAGAAGCTTCGGTCTTAAGTAATTACGCTTAAGTTGGGATTAGAGAGAAAAATGAAAAAGATAAAAAAATATATATATACAGACATGAAAATAATGAACATTGTTTGGGATAGATGGTGCAAACTGAAGCAGATTGAACAGCCACCTGCAACTGCTATTACAGGCATAATATTCTTTCTTTTCTTAAGTTTCTCTGGCGTACTTCTCAGTCAGCATAAAATTTCAACCCTTCAAAGCTTCTACTGGAAAAGGTAACACTCTCAACTCAGACCCGAATTCTCTATATTATTAAGCATTATAATCTTAGATATCCAATGATGTTATTGTGTGCTTGAAATTTCACACACACGCACGCACACATGAAAAATAAAATTTTAGTGCCAGTACAGTAAAGATCACCCTGAGGTTTGCATTCAAGAAAAGCAGATAGCCATGAGTTCTTATATTAAAAATATAGATAAGGGAAATGACATTAAAGATTTTGTTTAGTACCATAACAATTATTCTTATCTTCTTTAAAGCTTAAGGTTTGCTTACACTGATCCATAATCATACAGGCACAAACACAGAAAACCTGCACATTGCAGAAGACATATTTATAACCTCAAAACGACAAACCTCATATTAATGGCATTAAGTAATCTCTTCATTTAGACTTGAACCGCTAACCAAAAGGTGATGAAGTGTTTCCTGAATCCAATTTCTTATAGCCAAGTCAAACAATAGTTTAGACACATTTGTACGCTGAATTGACTAAGCTTTAATCAAAAGCTAGTTTATTTAGCAATTTTAAATCAGATCTAGAAGCTTAAGTGCATTCTGTCCAACATCATCATACCATTTTCAGAACAAGATATCCTGGTTTCTAACAATCTAGAAAATAGCTCATTTGCATCTGAAAAACAAAAAGAAAAAGAAAGAAAGACATTATATGAGATCAAGTGTTTACCATGTTTCTCTTCCATGGATTTGTTAATTGCATCCCCAGCTGATTTCGGAATCATCACAACAGGTATTGAAATATTTAAAGATGTATCATTCTCAGAACAAACCATCTTGTAAAGTTCTGGATATATTAACAATAATCAATCATCAAATTGAACTTCAAAATGAAGTTTAAAATACCAATAGCATATACCAGCAAAAAAAAAAAAACTATAACCTTCATTGTCATTTATCACCAGCAAGGCTGAAGCACCTCCTGACTGTGCAATTTTTGCCTTAGTTACAAAGTCACAATCACCACGTATGGACAAGGCTACAGAACCAGTTAGCTGTAATCATAAAATCCCAACAATGATGAGTCAGATTATAGTGCTTATGAAACCATAAATTTTATTCAAAACTTCTATAAAGTATCATCCCCAAACTTCATAGGCTTACATGGTCCTCCCAGAGCTAAGAGAAGTTTAAGAGAAATAGAATTTAGTACACCCCTAGGTGGTTTCCCCCCCCCCCCCCCCCCCTTCTGATAAAAGAAGTTACATGAGTACTTATTTTAGTAATTCAGTCACACGTACACCACATACCCACTATATGGATGAAAGAAAAAGTTAGACGTAGAAAACAGTTTTCAAAGAGAAGAAATCTCTTATTGGAAGCTTTTTAAAGAAAAAGTGGATAGTTTTTCTAGGAAGAAATGTGTAGTTTTCTAAAAATACATCTCTCGATAGAATAACTGAAGACAAAATTTCTGTATTTTATTTTTTATATTCTGGTTTAGTTGGTTTCATGGTACTTTCATTTGTTAAACTGGTGTCACTTAACTTATAACACCAAATTCAATAAAATGTAAATAGCATAGATGGCTTACAAATTTCACCATATTTAACTTAAGCGAATGTACTCCAACTCAAAAAAAAAAAAAAAACAATTCTTGGCATTGAAAGTTCACCAACAAATTTGTGAGAAATGATAAATTGACACAGAACCTTTGAAGAAGAATTAGAACAGCCATTTAGGGGATTTGAGAAAACAGTAGGCAATTTAGAACTTTTGTTGGCTTCCTCAGGCAATGATGCTCCAAAGCTCGCAGTTATCCCAGACAAATCTTCACCTTCAACACCATCAACCCAGATCTTCACCTTGACCTAGAAGATTTTAAATTAGTTGTTAAGAAATTAGGATAAACATATACTAGTACCCTTTAGCACTCTACTACTCTAAGATATGAAACTCGGACTAGCCTAACATATCAAAATCTCACATGCTACTTCTCTGTTATCGATATTTCCGAATATAAAGTTTGAACACCAACCAATAAAATAATTGGTCTATTTCATGGTATTGTGGAACTCTGTAAAATAACTGTAAAAGCCTTCAGATAATAAGCAAAATCACAAAGGTAATTTTGTATCACCGACATAACAGTTGTACAACATTATTTTATTCGAAAGAACTTTTGGTTTTGCATATATTCTTCAAAAGAACCACACAAATTTGATGTATCCCCGGAACCCAAGTTTTCAAGGTCGATCATTCAGTACTTTGTACTGTAGTAAAATTGTTCTATAACAGCTTATTATGCAGCAGCATAATGTTCCAGTTAAAACTTTCTTCTTTACATTTTTGCACCCTTCAGCACTTGCTGGTTTCAAATAATTAGTAACCAGATTCATTCCTTCTTTTAAATTACTAAATGATTTTCAAAACCCTTCCTCTTTTTTTAAATCCTAAACATTTTCCTATATAAATGCAAATTATAAAGAACCCAATTTTTGGAACTCCTAGCTTGTAACAATCCCGATCGAGCAGATCATTCGAATTCCTTTTCCAGAATCTTGTTTGTAATTATTTGCCCATGGAACTCACAAGCCGCAAGCTAGTTGGCTGCAACTGTGGTTCCCAGTTTAAATTCCATTGTCAGAGAAAATCCCTACAGAAATCAAACCTCAAACTAACTAGAGCAACAATTCTTTCCATTGTTTTCTCAAATTGAAGGAAAAAAAAGACAATTTGCTCTTTTTCCTATTCCTATTTCTCTCTCAATCTCTTTCTATCAAACCCTAAAGAATAACTAATGCAGCTAATAGAATTTGAAACTATTCCAAATCATTTCGGGATTTAGATCCAAAATTAACCAATTAAAATGAAAAAAAAAAAACTTTTTATCAAATATAAATGTCGTAAATACTAATGATATAAGAAAAAAAATGAAATAAAATGAAATTACCAATTTGAAAGGGTTGTTGCAAGCAGGTAACTCAGGGCCGTCGTCCTGGGAAGCACCGTCGGCGGTGGCAACAACAGCAAAAGACAAAGTCACGAGTAACAATAAAGGAAAAGACACCACAAAGCGGCGGCGGATCCCCGGAGGAAACGACATGGTTGGTGTGTGAGTCTTGGATGAAGCGAAAGAGGAAAAGAAAAAATTAAATTCAACTAAAAGTCTTTTCCGTTTTCGCTCCTCTTCTTGAAGGGAAGTTTTTCTCTTTTCTTTGTTAGGGTAATCTTGAAGGAAAGTTAAATGAACGAGGACCAGAGCAGTAAATTATATAATTCTTTATTATTTTCTCTTCTTTATTGGGTAAACTGCAAAAATAGTCACTTATGTTTAATTAAATTTACGTATTGGTCATCAATATTTAAATTGTTACCATTTCATCATAAACTTTATTGATTTGTAAATGTTAAGAGTGTGATGGTGACGAGAATGCTAAATCTTTAAATTTTTTTAAGTTTTTATTGTGGGCCCAACACTTATTTCTATTTACATTTTTCTTTTTCTCTTCCCCAAGTTTATATTCTCTCTTTTCATTTTTTATTCTCTCTTCTTCTTCTAACAAACCCTAGCCATTGTCATTGTTAAACCACCACGTCTCGTCGTCCTTCGGTCTTTCTTCGGCTAAAGAAATACATCAAAATGTTTCTCCTTCCTAATCTTGGACCTCCCATTTGTTTTCTAAGATCCAAAACCAAAATCCTTAAAAGAAACAAAAAACTTTCGAGCTTCCCTCAAATAGGCCTTCATTCTTCGTTGTTGATTGACCGTCGTTCGTTGATATATTACTCTATTCATCAGTGCCTTACTCCACATGTTCGGGTTAAGCTTTCGTCTCTTCGTTCAAGTTTTTTAGGGCTTCTTCAAAATGGATTTCTTTTACTACTTGATTTGTTTTCATTGGTTGTTGGTTTTGGGGTTGTGTGGGTGCTGAGTAGTTTTTAAAGTGTCTCCTCTTCAGATGGGTTAAATTGTGTATTTATATGATATGGTTATTATTCATAGATGTGATATAGTAGGTAGATTCCCATGCATGTCGACACTTACCCTAGTCTAGGGTTAACACGTGTTTGCATGATGTGGGTTCACTTTTATGATGGTGCGAACCCACATCATACGGTCTCATCATAGAAGCGTGCGAACACCTTACATGTGAACCCAAAATGTGAACCTCATAGAGTACGGGTCAAGACCCAATTGAGTAGTCGGGTAGCGGGTCAGTAATAGTGAATATCCTTGCTTGGTTCAAAGAAGAATTATAAAGTGACTCTTCTTAGAACCTGATTTTACGATATGAGAGGTTACATGAGGAGAAGCTTATTACATAGACCTTGTGTTTTAACTTGTAATATACACTTCGCTACGTGTTAAGGAGTGGTACAGCTATACACAGCTGATTGTGCCCCTATTCTCAGATACATGAATCGTTAAAGTACAAAACCCTTTTAAAAGGAGGTTGCCTGAGCCCTAAAAATTAAATTGTTTAACTTCGAGATTTCAGAAAAGAAGTTGTTGTTGAGAAGAACAACTTCAGAGGTAATTTTCTTAAAATCTCCGTCGTTCTTGTGATTTTTTCTAGGTTTATTAGAACATAATGGTTAGAACGAGAGGAAGCGACCATGTTATTCAAGGCATCTCTTCACAACGCCGTGAAGTGAGTACTCCAGTGGAGGCAAAAGCTTATGTTTGCACCACTATAAAGGAGGAAATAAGTCGCATTTTGGTTGCTCGAGGAATTCAACTACCCAACTCTGCTTACGACTTCTCAATTACCAAAGGATCAAGTCGATTAAAAGACACCGTCGACAGGAGCTTCCTACTTCTATTACACGTGATAGAGGCATGTTTCCATTTACCACTCCACCCCTTCTACCATATTCTCGATGAATACCAGATTGGGAAAGTTATCTGGCTTTTCGTGGTGGGTCATAATGGCATATTTCATTGAATGTAGTTGGCGGGAAGAAGTGCCATTGATGTCGTTTTCCAGAATTTGTACCAACTAAAAGCGTGCAATGAAGGAGGTTTGGTGGGTTTGTTTTATTTCTCTCTTCGTGAAGATGTAGAATCAATCTCAAATTGGTCTTCAAACCTTTCCCTAAACTGCTACAAGTACATACGGGTTAAGTACAAGCTTAAAGGTGGTAGGTTCAAACAAGGCTCAGTAATTGTTGTACGTCATTGGATATGCAACCGACAATTATGTATAAAAATTCATAACATACATATATTTCAATTTAAAACATATAAACACGATTTAATTACACGAACTTACCTCGACGAGTATACGTAGATACAGAGGCAATTAATTCGAGACTTTCTCTTTGTCCCGATCTAACTCCGTACAAGGTCTAACTGGATCTATATGGATAAATTTAACTCAATTCAGCATATAATTTATTCAATTTAATCCAAAAAATATTTTTGGCAAAATTACCATTTTGGCCCTATACTTTTAATTTTTTTGTAATTAGTCCCTAGGCTCAGAAAATGAAATTCATACAATTTTACCCCTACCCAAGCCTAGCTGATTATTATAAAAACTTATAGCATCCCATATATTTCATAAATTCACAAATTACACCATGAATTTATCACATTTTTCAGTTTAATCCTTATTTGACCTTTTTAACAAAAATCACTTTACAAAAGTTGTTTATCTAACAACAACCATTCATTTTCTAACATCAAACATTAAAACTCATACGTATTCAACAATGGAAAAACCCTAATAGTTTAACCGTTTCACAAATTAGTCCCCGGCTAGTTAGATTAAGCTACAATGATCCCGAAAACATAGAAGTCATAAAAAAAGGAACAAAAATACATGTCTAATCAAGGTAAATAGCTTAGCCGAAATATCAAGCTTCCATGGCTATATTTTTCTCTTCATATTTGGTTGATGATGAAAATGGAAAATAATGGTTTGTTTTATTTTAATTAATTATAACTTTAATTACTAATTTCCAAAAGTAACCTTAAAAATTCATCCAAATTTCAATAATGACAAACCATTAAAATCCTTTATCAACTCTAATGGTCTAATTACCATGCAAGGACTTCCAATTTAAGTTCTATAGCTATCTAATACCTTTAGCTAATCGAACTCAACTTTTGCACTTTACGCGATTTAGTCCTTTTTATCAAATTGAACATGTAAATGGTAAAATTCCTTAACGAAATTTTTATACGGTAATACTATCATACTATAAACAATAAAATAATCATAAAATAAATTTTTTGACTTCAAATTTGTGGTCCCAAAACCACTATTCTGATTTTATTGAAAACGGGCTGTTATAGAATTGGTTTATGAATTGAATCAAGAAACATGTTACCCTATTAACTGTTCGGGCATGATCAGATATAATTGGCATGGCATAGGATAGAAAGAGTTCAGGGTTATACGACTACGTGTTAGGAAGTGCTAGGTACCCCATTTGTCGATTATACTGACTAGTGTTGGACACATCTATTTGTCGATTTTACCGGCAAGTGCAGGGCACAATTCATTATTACAGATTTATTCGCCAAGCACTGGGTGCCAAATTTGCTGTGTTGGTTGGATCTACATATCTGTTTGAGTCTGACTCACGTTAATAGGGAAATAAAAATAGGAATCATAATTAAAGTATATGAATAGATTGAAATATATATATGATCCTTGAATTTATACTGTGGATATTGAAAAGGCAATTGAATATGAAATGAAAGGAAAATGTGAAATGGAATGTTTATTAGTGAAGTGAATTGAGCAATGATATGTGAAGTGAATTGCTATGTATTCATATAGTAAGATATGTTATATTGTATAATGGAATATGTGACTTTAGCATAGATGATATGTAATTTGCATTTCATTATTCATTTTTAACTTATGCATTCGAAATGTTTTATGTTATGTATTAATGTTCAAATTATAGAACTACTACCGAGTTAAACTCAATGTACGATTTTGTTTTCTGTGTGCAGGTTAGGTACCTTACGATTTTGATCGTCGACTCAACATCTAGTGGCAAATCCCAGACTCAATCATTGGTGATGTGTTCATTTTGGTTTTGACATGTACCTAGGATGACTTTTGGTTAATATTTTGGTTTGAACTCTTGTTGGCATTTTGAAGATCAAGTTTATAATGTATATGGTTGGGTTGAGAATGGTTATGTTGATTTATCTTGCTAAGTAGTTTTAGCTAAATGCATAATGGCTTGATGGTTGAGTGAATAATATACTATGTGATGTGTTCTTGGTTGGTGCATGGATATGGGATAATGGATGGTATATTTAGATTATGTCTTGGAAATGATTTGGTAAGTTGAACACTTAAAACGTGAGATTGCTTGAATGGCTAGTTTATGCTTGGTTAGGTGATAATGAAAGTGCCATGGAAGGTTTATTGGATTGGTATGTATATGGCCTTTTGGTTGTTTTTTAAAATTGTTGGTTAAGGTGCCAATTGTGGCATATTGGTTAGGTACTTAGGATTGTTGTTAAAGTGATATTTTTCGTATTTTAGATAATATTGAAATTATTTAACATGTAAGTTTATAATTTGGATAGATGTGAAGTGGTAAGTATGTGATTATGTTGGATATGATTAGGTATGTCCTTAGTTGATGATTTTTATGTCTATAATTGTATCTAAGGGGTACCATTTGAGTTTGGGCGATTTTGGCATGAAATAGACATTTTAAAGATATGATTTTACCATTTCTAAGCTTAAGTATCGATAGTTTGGCATTTGGTATCAATACTTGACCATATGAACAATTTTAAAATAAACAAAATACCAAAATGGTATCAATTTTTATGAGTATTGATACTTTTCATTAAATATTGATATTAGAAAATAAATATTGATACCCTTGTTTTGCATATAAAACAAAATCGTGATTCAGTATCGATACCCAACTATAAATTATCGATACCAACTTTAAAATTTTGAAATTTTACAATTCGATCCTATTTCATGTTTGAATTTCACAATTAAGCCATTGTAGACTTCAATTTATTATATTGTAATGTATGTGAATGGTAGTTTTATAAATTGCATGTAATTGTCTTGTTTTTGTGTGTAACATCCTATTATTTGGGTTCGGCAACTCGACCGGGTAATGGGTGTTACAAACTCTCCTGTTGATCTTCAACCACCACTAAGACCACCAACTGAAGATACATTTGGGGTAATTGTTGATTATGGCCCTCTTGGTGGTTACATGAGGTTTACTGCTTCTGGTGGTGAGACAAGAACATTATTTATGTGGCACGAGCACCTCAACATGAAGAAATTTCCTTACAATCCTAGTGAGGTAAGCAAACTGTGGAAAATTCCATGCCCAAAGAAGCAAAATAGCATATTTGTCCGTCTACATCATCCAAATGAATAAGGAAACCTTCATTACAAGAGCTTATATTATCCCTCCAAGTAGCCTTAGTTGAAGCTGACATTGTCAATGTGGGATTCGTTTAGGGTATTAGTGAAGTAGAAACGAAGAAGAGAGAGACTGAAAATGCTTATCAGTCTACCATGAGGGCACTAGAAAGGGCTCGCGAATTACATAAGGGCTTGGATAAAGAAAATAAAAAAATTAGTGGAGCAGAATAGGAGACTATAGGAGCGCCTCATCATTGCTGACAAAGATATTGAAAAATTACATGGAGAGGTCGTAGACAAGCGAGAGGATAAGGATGTCCTAGAAGTGAACATGAAAAGTATGAATGAGCAACACAAACTTGCTATGGCTAATCTGGTAAAGAGTCATGAAAAGGCTCTGGAAAAGTATAAAAGTGACGCCATGCAAAGCTTGCATGTAATGGCCCAAATTCAAGGTTATCGGAATAGTGGTTTCGTAACCACAAATCCGATTTAAAGAGAAATTTATTTTAATAGTTTTTTCATGAATATTGATATGATAGGAAAATCGTATGAAAATATCAGTAGAAAAATTTTACCGATTTAGTGATTAGTTAGAAAAAGAAATTATTGAAGAAATTGGGTAAAAATAAGGTATCGAGACTTCAATCTCATAAAACCGAGTCAAAAATATTTTTATAAATATTTATGAAGTGTTAGTATTATGGTATTAAAATTTTGTTAGAAAATTTTAATGTTTATGTAGTCAATTAAGTGAAAAGGACTAAATTGAAAAAGGTGTAAAAGTTACTAGAAGGGTTAAATAGCTCAATTGTTAAATGAAGAGGGACATAAATTGAAAATAACCCCAAAAAGGAGATATTTTGGGCTGCATACGCTGAGAAAAATCAGGAGAATTGAAGAATTAATGGTAAAATTGGAATATTGCAAAATTTGCTTTAAAAGTTAGGACTAAAGTGGAATTATCTAGATTCCTCTTTATTTTTCTGCATTCCCATCAGCCAAAAACGTCCTAAGGGTTTCTTCAAGCTGGTTTTTCATAAATTTTGCACCAAGTGAGTTAATCCTTGCCTTTTTCTTGTAATTTTTGTGTTTCTAAGACTTTTACAACTAGGTCCTATTACTAAATTCATTAGTTTTGATTTTATGAATGACTTTGAAAGTTGCTATGAATATATGCTGGAAGTTTATGATGAAATAGAATGAAATTGAAACTTTAATCTGTTTATGAGATGATTTTATTAGGTAATTTCAATAGAAATTGATTCGTAGGACTTAATTGTGAAAAAGTTTGGAATTAAAGTTTAGTGCTAAAATTCTGATTTCCAAAGCTTATAAAGTAGTTTAAAGTGATGGGATAAAGTGTTAATTGAGAAAAATCAGCTCAATTGAGAGGTTAATTGAGCAGGGAAGAAATTATCATTTATTGAAAGTTTAGGGAAAAATGGTAATTAACATCATACACTAAAACAGTTTCGGACAGCAGCAGTACTCTAACTTTGAAAAATCACAAAAAATTGTAGAGATCGAAATAGAGGATGAATAAAATATGAAATTAAATCTTATTGAGTCTAGTTTCTTATAAAAGAAACGGTGTAAGCAATGGAATTGTAAATCAGAGATATAATAGATTTTGTGAGACAAGGTCAGAATGAATTCGGGTTCCCCTGTTCTGACTTTGGAAAATCATTAAAAATTATAAAAAAATGATTATGAGTTATAATTTATATGGTTAGAATCCTTAATGAGTTTATTTTCATAAGAAATAAATGGAAACATCATCTGAATTCTGTACAATGAGATAATTAATTTTTAGTGAAGAGAGGTCGGAACTATCGAATAGTGAAACAGGGGAAACTTTAAAGAATAAACTGTACATATTGGCTAAACCAAAAATTCTGAAAATTTTATGGTAAGAAGATATGTGAGTCTAGTTTTAGGGAAAATTAACGGATCTTAATTTGGAATTTCGTAGCTCAAGATATAAATAATTTAGTGACTGTGACTCAGTGAGACAACTTTGAATGCACTATAAATAATAATGGAATTATAGAGAATGCTACATATGAATATGAAAAATATTAGATTAATGAGAAATTTATTTATTTAGATCCAGAAAATTCAAATACGAAGCAAGATCGAGGAAAAGAAAAAGTTCGGGATTAGTAGATTTTTGGTTACGAACAAGTGTCGAGGTAAGTTCGTGTAACTTGAATTATATTCCTAAATGCTTGAAATGTTTGTTATTGATGTGAAAATGAGTTGGATGTTTATTGTATGATAATTGATGAAGTATTGATATTCTTGATGAAAAGAGAAAATAAATCCCGGTTGAATGAAAGGAAAATTCAATGGATCTCTGAAAAGGAATTAACGGTAAAAAGGATCTAGCCCGGACGGGTGATCCTATCCTGATATAGCCCTCCCGAAGAATATGTGGAAAATGGATTTAGCCCGGACGGGTAATCCGAATTAGGGTCTGAATTTAGCCTGGACTGGTAATTCAGATCCAAGCTCATTAGAGTAATTATCATTGCAGGGGATTTAGCCTGGACTGGTAATCCTGCTGTAAGGATGAGGTTCGCGGGAGTGTGCTCTTTGAAATGGAAATGTGCGCACATGAATATGAATTAACGGACCCGGATTTGTACACTAAAGTGTACCTCTGAAAATCTATCGAAATTCTGAGAAATTCAACGGGATAAATATGGAAAAATAACAAGGGAATGGAAAATATGGAATTGATGAGCTCATCAATCATTTGTCTTTCTAATGAATTTATATGATGTTTACTTAACTAATGCAAAAGTTGAGTTTGTATGTGATAGGTATATGTTTATGTGAATTGGATGTGTACTTGTGTTATTAAATAATAGGTGTATAATATGGTAAGTATAATTCTTGTTGCATGAACTTACTAAGTACAATGTGCTTACCCCGTTCTCTTTTTCCCTATTTTGTACTGCTCGGGAGCTCGAAGGTTAGAGATTAGTCGGAGCTTTATCACACTATCAACCCATATCTTTTGGTATTTGAAAATGACTTATTTTGAAAGAATGGCATGTATAGACTAAATACCAATATTACATAGAAATGAATGTTTGTAACTTAGCTGTTGGTATGGCTAGAGTAAGTATAACTTTGAGATTTTGCGAAAAATTTCTTATGGCTTCGATTTAATATCAGTTTAGTCCCGATGTATGTTTTGGGCTTCGGTGGCCCATCCAAGGGACGTCATGACATGATTCATTAAATAAATAGTAATTAAACTCGTAATAATAGAAAAATTAATTCAGTAAAATCTGGTAATGCCTCGTATCCTATTCCGGCGACGAAAACGGGTAGCGGGTATTACATTTGTTGGTATCAGAGCTACGATTTAGCCGGTTCTCGGACCGACGTAGTAAATATGAGATTAGCTATACATGCCATTTAAATTATTATTGATAGTGTGATATCTCTTGAGCATTTGAAATGTGATTTTCTTATAGTAAATGTCTGCCGACCGAGCTCAACCCGAGGAAGCCGGGAGTCATGCTCCGGCTTCAGAACAAAGAAAGCTGAAGCTACTAGTAGTAGAAGGTCCGAGACAAGGGACCAAAACGAAGAAGCTAAAATGGCCTTCTATCAAATGATGAATGAATGGTTTACTCAGTATATAAGAACTAACCCTATAGTGCAGCAAACTCAAGCTCTCCCTCCTCCTCTTCCATCGGTTCCTGAGATTTCACAGGGTACAGTGTCGAATCTATCAGAAAAGGGAAAGCTCCGATTGATAAAATTAGAAAATATGGGGCAGAGGAATTCAGAGCTACAGTTAATGATGATCCCGAAAGAGCTGAGTTTTGGTTAGAGAATACTATTCGGGTTTTGGAGGAACTATCTTGCACACCAGAAGAGTGTCTGAAATGTGCAGTATCATTGCTAAAAGATACAGCTTACCACTGGTGGAATACTAAAGTTTCAGTTGTTTCGAAAGAAGAAATTACGTGGAAATTCTTTCAGACTGAGTTCAGAAAGAAATATATTAGTCAGAGGTTCCTTGATCAGAAGAGAAAAGAATTTCTTGAGCTAAAACAGGGTAACAGATCAGTATCTGAGTATGAAAGAGAATTTGTCCGATTAAGTAAATATGCTCGGGAATGGGTACAATCAGAGGCTGAAATGTGCAAACGGTTCGAAGAAGGGTTGAATGAAGAAATTAAGCTACTGATCGGAATTCTTGAAATTCGAGAGTTTGCTACATTGGCAGAGCGAGCTTATAAAGCAAAAGAATTAAGCAAAGAAAAGAAACAAGCTGAAAGAGAAGCTCGGGTTTTCAGTAAAAGATCGATGGAAAAATCTCAGTTTTCTACTTCAAAGAAATTGAAGAAATACCAGGATCGTTCTACCTCAGCCACTGGGTATTCGGGTAGAGAGCGAGGTTTTCAGCGTACTAATCCAAGACCTTCTACTCCATCAGTGACCAGTGTTGGCAGTGTTGGTACCCCTAAGCCAAGATGCCAGTATTGTAATAAAACTCATTTTGGTGAATGCCGATTAAAGAGCGGGGCTTGTTACCGATGTGGTTCTTTCGATCATTTCCTCAGAGATTGTCCAGAAAGGGGTGAAAAAGAAGCTGAACAGACATCAAAGCCGAGTAATCCAGTTTTGAGGGGTAGACCACCTCGACCATCTGGTGATGTCGGTGGTAGCCGAGGAGCTACGAGAGATACTGCAGGTAGGCTTGAGGGACGAGCACCTGCTAGGACATATGCCATCCGTGCTAGAGAAAATGCTTCAGCACTTGATGTTATTACTGGTACATTTTCTTTACTTGATACTGATATTACTGCATTGATTGATCCTGGTTCTACACATTCATACATATGCACAAAATTAGTATTTGTTAAAAATTAATCTGTTGAACCTACTAAATTTGTGGTTAAAGTCTCGAACCCCCTGGGCCAGTTTGTGATGGTGGATAAAGTTTGTAAAAATTGTCCACTAATGGTAAGAGGTTATTGTTTCTCGGCTGGCTTGATGTTACTTCCTTTTGATGAGTTCGATGTGATATTGGGTATGGATTGGCTAACTCAGCATGATGCAGTAGTAAACTGTAGACAGAAATATATTGTGTTGAAGTGTCAGAATGGAGAATTACTTCGGGTTAAATCTGATCAGCAGAGGAATTATCTAATGTGATTTCAGTGCTGACAGCTCAGAGGTGTATCAGAAAAGGGTATAATGCTTATTTGGCATATGTGTTAGACACTAAGGTATCTGAGTCAAAGATCCAGGCAGTGCCAGTTGTATGTGAATTTTCTGATGTGTTTCCAGAGGAATTACCGGGGTTGCCACCAGAAAGAGAAGTGGAATTTTCTATAGATCTGATTCTGGGAACTACTCCGATCTCCATAGCTCCGTATCGTATGGCTCCTACAGAATTAAAGGAGTTAAAGACACAGTTGCAAGAACTTGTTGACAGGGGTTTTGTTCGACTGAGTCATTCACCTTGGGGTGCTCCGGTTCTATTTGTGAAGAAGAATGACGGATCCTTAAGATTATGTATGGATTACCGACAGCTTAACAAAGTCACTATAAAGAATAAGTACCCATTGCCTCGGATTGACGATCTGTTTGACCAGTTGAAGGGTGCCACTATATTTTCAAAGATTGATCTCCGATCGGGATACTATCAGTTACGGGTAAAGGAGTCAGATGTACCGAAAATAGCTTTCAGAACCAGGTATGGGCATTACGAGTTTTTGGTTATGCTGTTTGGGCTGACTAATGCACCTGCAGTATTTATGGACCTGATGAATCGGATATTCAGACCGTACTTAGACAGGTTTGTGGTAGTTTTTATTGATGATATCTTGGTCTATTCCCGAGACGAAAATGAGCATGCAGAACATTTGAGAATTGTGTTGCAAATTCTGCGAGAAAAGCAGCTATATGCTAAATTCAGTAAATGTGAATTTTGGCTTCGAGAAGTGGGTTTTCTTGGACATATTGTATCCGTAGAAGGCATCAGGGTAGATCCGAGTAAAATCTCAGCTATTGTCAACTGGAGTCCACCGAAGAATGTATCTGAAGTTAGAAGTTTCTTGGGTTTAGCTGGTTATTATCGAAGATTTGTACAGGGGTTTTCTATGATAGCTTCTTCGATGACCCGTTTATTACAGAAAGATGTTAAATTCGAGTGGACTGATGAATGCCAGCAGAGTTTCGACCGATTGAAAGATTTGTTGACAAAAGCACCTGTGTTGGTACAACCTAAATCGGGTAAAGAATTTATTATTTATAGTGATGCATCATTAAATGGTTTAGGTTGTGTCTTGATGCAAGAAGGTAAAGTTATAGCTTATGCTTCGAGACAACTTAAGACACATGAAAGAAATTACCCGGTGCATGATCTTGAATTAGCTGCTATTGTATTTGCATTAAAAATATGGCGGCATTATTTGTATGGTGAAAAATGTCGTATTTATACTGATCATAAAAGCCTGAAATATTTGATGACACAGAAAGATTTGAATTTAAGACAACGCAGGTGGATTGAACTGATAAAAGACTATGATTTGGTTATTGATTACCATCTGGATAAGGCTAATGTTGTAGCTGATGCTCTGAGTCGAAAATCTCTGTTTGCTTTACGAGCTATGAATGCCCGATTGTCTTTGGTTGATGATGGTTCAGTCGTAGCTGAGTTGAGAGTTAAACCGACATTTCTACAACAAATATATGAAGCTCAGAAAAATGATGAGAAGCTACAGGCTAAACGGGTACAATGTGAGTCAGGTAATGATTCAGAATTTTAGATTGGAACTGATGATTGTTTATTATTCAGAGACAGAGTATGTGTACCAAAGAATTCAGAGCTTATACAGAAGATTTTACATGAGGCACACAGTGGTATTATGTCCGTACATCCAGGAGGTAATAAAATGTATAATGATTTGAAGAAGATGTACTGGTGGCCAGGTATGAAACGTGATATTTCTGAGTTTGTATCAAGATGTCTGATATGTCAACAGGTCAAAGCTGAACATCAGGTACCTTCGGGGTTGCTCCAGCCAATTACTATACCGGAATGGAAGTGGGAAAGAATTACTATGGATTTTGTGTCGGGATTACCATTGTCTCCGAAGAAGAAAGATGCCATTTGGGTGATCGTTGATCGATTAACAAAATCAGCACATTTTATTCCGGTACGTATGGATTATTCTCTAGATAAATTGGTTGAACTGTATATATCTGAGATTGTCAGGCTACATGGAGTGCCAATCTCAATTATATCAGATAGAGATCCCCGATTTATATCTCGTTTCTGGGACAAATTGTAAGAAGCCTTGGGTACTCAGTTGTATTTCAGCACTGCATTTCATCCTCAGACAGATGGCCAATCTGAGCGTGTAATTCAGGTATTAGAAGATATGCTCCGATGTTGTATATTAGAGTTTGAAGGTAATTGGGAAAGGTATCTACCTTTGATTGAATTTGCTTATAATGACAGTTATCAGTCCAGTATTAAAATGGCTCCGTATGAAGCTTTGTATGGTAGAAAATGTAGAACACCATTATATTGGACAGAGCTTAGTGAAAAGAAGATACATGGGGTTGATTTGATCGGGAAACAGAAGAAAAAGTCAAGGTGATTCGAGATAGTCTAAAAGCAGCTTCCGATCGTCAGAAGTCATATGCTGATCTTAAACGAAAAGAGATTGAATTTCAGGTGGGTGATAAGGTATTTTTAAAAGTGTCTCCTTGGAAGAAATTTCTCCAATTCGGTCGAAAGGGCAAATTGAGTCCAAGATTTATCGGGCCATATGAAATCGTAGAAAGAATTGGACCGGTCGCTTATCGATTGGCATTACCACCGGAACTCGATAGAATTCATAATGTTTTTCATGTGTCTATGCTACGACGGTATCGATCAGATCCTTCACATGTTATTTCTCCGACAGAAGTGGAGATTCAGCCGGATGTAACTTACAATGAAGAACAGGTCAAGATATTGGCACGGGAAACAAAGGAGCTTAGAAATAAAAAGATAAATTTGGTGAAAGTATAATGGCAAAAGCACGGGGTTGAGGAAGCGACATGGGAACCGGAGGAGGCAATGAGGAAACAATACCCGAACCTCTTTACTGGTAAGATTTTCGAGGACGAAAATCCTTAAGGGGGAGAGTTGTAATGGCCCAAATTCAAGGTTATCGGAATAGTGGTTTCGTAACCACAAATCCGATTTAAAGAGAAATTTATTTTAATATTTTTTTCATGAATATTGATATGATAGGAAAATCGTATGAAAATATCAGTAGAAAAATTTTACCGATTTAGTGATTAGTTAGAAAAAGAAATTATTGAAGAAATTAGATAAAAATAAGGTATCCAGACTTCAATCTCGTAAAACCGAGTCAAAAATATTTTTATAAATATTTATGAAGTGTTAGTAATATGGTATTAAAATTTCGTTAGAAAATTTTAATGTTTATGTAGTTAATTAAGTGAAAAGGACTAAATTGAAAAAGGAGTAAAAGTTACTAGAAGGGTTAAATAGCTCAATTGTTAAATGAAGAGGGACATAAATTGAAAATAACCCCAAAAAGGAGATATTTTGGGCTGCATACGCTGAGAAAAATCAGGAGAATTGAAGAATTAAGGGTAAAATTGGAATATTGCAAAATTTGCTTTAAAAGTTAGGACTAAAGTGGAATTGTCTAGATTCCTCTTTATTTTTCTGCATTCCCATCAGCCAAAAACGTCCTAAGGGTTTCTTCAAGCTGGTTTTTCATAATTTTTGCACCAAGTGAGTTAATCCTTGCCTTTTTCTTGTAATTTTTGTGTTTCTAAGACTTTTACAACTAGGTCCTATTACTAAATTCATTAGTTTTTGATTTTATGAATTTTGAAAGTTGCTATGAATATGTGCTGGAAGTTTATGATGAAATAGGATGAAATTGAAACTTTAATCTGTTTATGATATGATTTTATTAGGTAATTTCAATAGAAATTGATTCGTAGGACTTAATTGTGAAAAAGTTTGGAATTAAAGTCTAGTGCTAAAATTCTGATTTCCAAAGCTTATAAAGTAGTTTAAAGTAATGAGATAAAGTGTTAATTGAGAAAAATCAGCTCAATTGAGAGGTTAATTGAGCAGGGATGAAATTATCATTTATTGAAAGTTTAGGAAAAAATGGTAATTAACATCATACACTAAAACAGTTTTGGCCAGCAGCAGTACTCTAAATTTGAAAAATCACCAAAAATTGTAGAAATCGAAATAGAGGGTGAATAAAATATTAAATTAAATCTTTTTGAGTCTAGTTTCTTATAAAAGAAACGGTGTAAGCAATGAATCTGTAAATCATGAGATATAATAGATTTTGTGAGACAAGGTTAGAATGAATTCGGGTTCCCCTGTTCTGACTTTGGAAAATCATTAAAAATTGTAAAAAAATGATTATGAGTTATAATTTATATGGTTAGAATCCTTAATGAGTCTATTTTCATAAGAAACAAATGGAAACATAATCTGAATTCTGTACAATGAGATAATTAATTTTTAGTGAAGAGAGGTCAGAACTGTCAAACAGTGAAACAGGGGAAACTTTAAAGAATAAACTGTACTTATTGGCTAAACCAAAAATTTTGAAAATTTTATGGTAAGAAGATATGTGAGTCTAGTTTCAGGGAAAGTTAACGGATCTTAATTTGGAGTTTTGTAGCTCAAGATATAAATAATTTAGTGACTGTGACTCAGTGAGACAACTTTGAATGCACTATAAATAATAATGGAATTGTAGAGAATGCTACATATGAATATGAAAAATATTAGATTAATGATGAAATTTATTTATTTAAATCTGGAAAATTCAAATATGAAGCAAGATTGTGGAAAATAAAAAGTTCGGGATTAGTAGATTTTTGGTTACGAACAAGTGTCGAGGTAAGTTCGTGTAACTTGAATTATATTCCTAAATGCTTGAAATGTTTGTTATTGATGTGAAAATGAGTTGGATGTTTATTGTATGATAATTGATGAAGTATTGATATTCTTGATGAAAAGAGAAAATAAATCCCGGTTGAATGAAAGGAAAATTCGATGGATCTCTAAAAAGGAATTGACGGTAAAAAGGATCTAGCCCTAAAGGGTGATCCTATCCTGATATAGCCCTCCCGAAGAATATGTGGAAAATGGATTTAGCCCGGACGGGTAATCCGAATTAGGGTCTGAATTTACCCTGGACTGGTAATTCAGATCCAAGCTCATTAGAGTAATTGTCATTGCAGGGGATTTAGCCTGGACTGGTAATCCCGACAATACTCTATGAGTTTATATTACAGGGGATTTAGCCTGGACTGGTAATCCCGCTGTAAGGATGAGGTTCGCGAGAGTGTGCTCTCTGAAATGGAAATGTGCACACATGAATATGAATTGACGGACCCGGATTTGTACACTAAAGTGTACCTCTAAAAATCCATCGAAATTTGAGAAATTCAACGGGATAAATATGGAAAAATAACAAGGGAATGGAAAATATGGAATTGATGAGCTCATCAATCATTTGTCTTTGTAATGAATTTATATGATGTTTACTTAACTAATGCAAAAGTTGAGTTTGTATGTGATAGGTATATGTTTATGTGAATTGGATGTGTACTTGTGTTATTAAATAATAGGTGTATAATATGGTAAGTATAATTCTTGTTGCATGAACTTACTAAGCACAATGTGCTTACCCCGTTCTCTTTTTCCCTATTTTGTAGTGCTCGGGAGCTCGAAGGTTGAAGATTAGTCGGAGCTTTATCACACTATCAACCCATATCTTTTGGTATTTGAAAATGACTTATTTTGAAAGAATGGCATGTATAGACTAAATACCAATATTACATAGAAATGAATGTTTGTAACTTAGCTGTTGGTATGGCTAGAGTAAGTATAACTTTGAGATTTTGCGAAAAATTTCTTAGGGCTTCGATTTAATATCAGTTTAGTCCCGATGTATGTTTTGGGCTTCGGTGGCCCATCTAAGGGACGTCATGACATGATTCGATAAATAAATAGTAATTAAACTCGTAATAATAGAAAAATTAATTCAGTAAAATCTGGTAATGCCTCGTATCCTATTCCGGCGACGAAAACGGGTAGGGGGTATTACATTGCAAGACTACTTGCCAAATTTAAAGTCTAACTTCTTGTTACACACTCAAGTAACTGGCAGTCCCTTCGATGTTTGTAAGGTAAAATTTGGTGCTTTGTGTCACCTCACTAGTACTCGGTTGGATTGAAATGTTCATTTCCCTTCTGGAGTAGCTTGAGAGGAATTTGTAGAAGAATGGAATAATTCTAGCAGACTTCATTTCGTTGAAAATCCTGTTGAAACGAGTGTAGCTCCTACTATTGGACGTGAAGGGAATGGAAACGAAAGAGAGTATAAAGGAGAGGATGAAGAGCTCATTGACCCTTATGATACCAGCATTAACTCATAATTTCATTGTACTTGTTTCTTTCTAATTTTGAAATGAAAAATCTATGCTTATTTTGTATTGAAACGGTGTAGTGTTTGATTATGAATTTATTTGAGTACCTACATAATCAAGTTGTCATCACAAATGAGTCAACAAATATAATTTATCTAGCGATTGGAAAATCAACTAACACAAATGAGATTGTTCATGATATTAAATCGAATGAACTTAGGTTGTGATATTAAATCAATGAACCTTAACGATATCAACTGTGATCTTAAATCTACGAGTTGTTTGGAGTAGCGATCTTAAATCAACTAACTCAAATAAGATTGTTCATGATGTTAAATCAAATTAACTTAGTTTGTGATCTTAAATCAGTGAACCTTAATGATATCACTTGTGATCTTAAATCATCGAGATGTTTGGAGTAGCGATCTTAAATCAATGAACTCGAATAAGATTGTTCACGATATTAAATCGAATGAACTTAGGTTGTAATCTTAAATTAGCGAACCTTAACGATATTGGCTGCAATCTTAAATCAACAAATTGTTTGGAGTAGCACTCTTAAATCAGCTAACTAAAATAAGATTGTTCATGATATTAAATCGAATGAGCTTAGGTTGCGATCTTAAATCAATGAACCTTAATGATATCAACTGTGATATTAAATCAGCGAGCTATTTGGAGTAGCGATCTTAAATCAGTTAACTCAAATAAGATTTTTCATGATATATAAAGTAAACAATATTTGGAAATAGTATATCTTTATTAAAAAATGGATAGATCATTCATACATAATATTTTTCGAGACGGTGTGCATTTTGTGTGAGGTAGAACAGGGCCATCCATTTTTGCTACTCTGTAAGCTCACCTATTTTTTCTACAACTTTTTAGGGTGTCACATGTGAAATGATATACGAATTGTGCAAGTATACATGTTGAATCAAGTAATAAAGTTACAAGTGAGATAATCTCCACAGGGATTAGAATGGTATAATTTGGTCAAGTTATTAGAGTGAGGTATGATTAATATTATGACAAAAATAATGATATGAATGCAGTGGTAATTTGAAGGAATAATGATGCATGTAGTCATGGAAAATGCTACGACAAGACCAGACAAGAGTAAGAATGCAATGGAAATTTTGAGAATAATTACGTGAATAATATGCAAACGAACAAGTAAACAACTAAAAAAATGCTATGGAAAAGGATAACAGGTCTACGAAGTTGACTTGGAAGGTCGGGATTACTAATAATCTGCCCTTACTAACAGTAATGCCTTGGCAAAACCATACTCAACCTATTGCTTGGAAGAGTTCTAAGATGGTCTGCTTCTTTCGAGAACAAGACCTCAAGTTACCTTGCCTTAAGCGATATATGTCTATAGGCCTTCAACATGGCACCCTGCACTATTTTTTTTCTTTCCCTATGAACGTTGCTCTATGTCTAGAGGTTGCTACAAGTGTTTGGTCGAACACTTGCTCATATAAGTCAATTTCAATCTCATTAACCTAACATTGTCAGAATTAGATTAATTTATTGAACATGTTATACATCCATCTATGTCTAGAGTTTGCAAACATGTAATTTTATAAAAAACCTTTGAATGAAACAATGTATTAAAGCAAATCTTGCTTCGGTCATTAAAGAAAATAAGAGTTTCATAAAGTAATCCCAACCCTATGAGATTTAGCTCATGGGTTGGCAATTAAAATTCAAATCCAAAGTATCATTCAACATCATTTTCATTAAATTAATTCACGAATAGTAATCAAGAAATAATAGAAGAACTTCGGGAAGATAGCTTTCGCTTATCCAACCCACACTCCAGTGATCTAGTGTCCTGTGGTGGCTGAAAGGGACTGCCTTCGTCTTCCTCTTCTACTTAGCCGCTACCCTCTATTTTTTCTCTTTTTTTCTCCGCCCCTTCTAGGGTTTCCTTCTTTGGCTTTTATAATTGTTTTCCCTAGGGTAAATCCAATAGCCCATGATTTTCTTCCCTCTTTTTTAGGTAGATATATCTGGTACAAGTTCGACTGGGACTAAGATTGACATGCTTTAAGTGCTGACTAGAAATCTTCCCGGCATTGCCACTGTATTTGTGTTGACAAACTATCCAACCCTTTGCCCCGACAAACCTTCACTCCTTTACTTCTTTTTCCTCAACCTGTACTTGCCAATCCACCACCACACACAACCCTTCCACAAGCAATTAAAAATAACTAACGTTTAAGTACAGTCCAAGCTCCTAATGCAATGCTAAAATAAGAAAAATACTAATGAAATGTCCTAAAATGCAACTAAATGTACCTAACTACAGACAATTAAATAGATCTAAAGGCATGAAATATAACTCTTTTCAAGAGTTATCACACCTCCAAACTGAGTTATTGCTTGTCCTCAAGAAAAATATACATGAATACATGGATGCAACAACTTTTGCCTATGCACATAACCACCTTATACTACCAGTCCATTCAAAGAACAATATATACTTCAGTTCTCAGCAATCTTCTATCTCTCAGAACTTGTTCAAGTTTCAAAGGTTTGCTCAACAAAGGTAGTGCAAAAAATTACTCCTTAAAAACAAAATTTCCTAAGTACTCATGTGTGCTTTATGGCCATAGCAAACATCTACCTAAACTCAACCTACTTTGTAACCCTTGCTCTAAGCCTTTGCAAAATATTTATTTGTATTGGTTTTTTTTCCCTTTTTTATTTATTATTAAAACATATTAAGGGATTTAGCATGTCATTAAATTATTTGACTTGATAAATGATGCGATCCGACTCAGTGATGTGAGTCGAGTCGTTGATGTGCCCAATCGTAAAATAGAGAAGTATCACTATATTCTGAAATGTAGTTTGAAAGTTGGCTAAATATGGAGTAAGATTTCAAAAATTGGTTCAAGAATAGGCTCGGCTAGGTGTTGAAACAAACAAATCAGAAGGTGGGATAGAACATATAGTAGAACTTAAGGACAAGAGAGAACCAATACTATAGAGAGTATTGACCCGAAACTTATAAGTCATTTAAGGTGGACCTTCACCCGCTAACCATAGAGAGTTAGGAATCGAAGGTATCAAATGGTTGAACACCACACTCAGAATTGAGTGATAAGTTCGAAGAAATAAGGAAGATGCCACTAGCAAGCTAGATAAGTCTATTTGAGTCTAAAACGAAATAAGAGAGTTGAAAAACTCACAAAATGTATAAACATTAATCAAAGGTTCAAAAGTTTTTTTTACATGTTGTGAACTCGATATTTATAGCCAAATAGGGGCTAGCCGAATGGACAAAATACTTGGCTGAAATTCCATCTTTAAATTCACTTAATTAACTTGAAAATTCCAGGTTGCTTCCTGGTGCATTTGGGAGGTCAAAATTCAGCTTCTAGATGCCTTGAAATTCAGCTAGAGTAAATTGCAGGCCTTGGTAGCTGAATGGTGCATGTAGATTCAGCCAAGGGAGTGAACTTTGGTTTAATTGTGGCTCATTGATCAGCTAAATAGCTTGGAATTCTTAGAGGTTAGCTCGGGTTCTCCAACCGTTCCTAAGTGTGAACTGAAGGAAATGATCAGCCCTTATGTGTGAACACACGAAAATGAAAAGGCTTTGTATGTGAAAGGAACAATTTCGGCTGGTGGAGCTTTAAAGGTGCATTGGTGAGCTGAATAATCAACTTAGAAAAATGCAACAGCATCCTCCTCTCTTAATGTTGTCCCAAATCCCATGCACACAGTAAATTCGGTAGCTTGGAAAAAGGCAGCAGCAACCCTCTCTTTAAATGCTGTCCCAAGTCCCATGCACACATTAAATTCGGCAGCTTGGAAAAATACAGCAGCAACCTTTCTCTTTAAATGTCGTCCATGTACCTGCACCCATTTAAGTCAGCCATTAACTCTCGTTCTAAGACAAATTAAAAGCGGTCAATAAGACATAATAAATTCGACAGCCACATGGCCAACAAGGCTTAATAAATTCGGCAACCACATTAGGACACATTTAAGACATGTAATGATTCAAACAACTTAATTACATATATAATAAATTCAGCTGAACATAAACAAATTGAATTCTTGTTTTAACCAAGGACAAATTAATGTGTACTAATTGAAGACATATTTAAATCATGTATTAGACAAAGCATATTTAATATAAAAATTATTAGACCCAAATTAATTCATGTGCATGCTGAAACTAACTTAACTAACTTATTTGAAAAATTAAATCAAGTCCAGCAACTAAAACGCATAAATAATAAAGACTAAAAACAAGCTTGATTGATTTGAAACGAGTTTATGGAGCTGAATTTGAATTTATTTCAGCTTGCAAAAGTTTACGAATGGCGCCTGATGAACTGAACCAAGGACGTTTATGGGCAGGTCGTATCATTCCCCTCTTCTTTGAAGCGACTTGTCCTCAAGTCGATGCGTTGGTGCACTCGAACATAGCTTCTCTTACTCGACTTTCCTCGATTGAACGGGGCAAATGGCAATTGAGTCAACTGAAAAAATAGCCATAAGTTAGAAAATAGCAATGCAAGCAAGCTCGTATTCCAATCATAAGCATAACAAAACAAGTATAATGCATGCGAATGGACAGGTTCAAAACAACATGTTGACAATCATGCAAACAAATTAATTTACTCGCCAATGCCTCGTGAAGTATTCGAAACAAAAGTGGTCATATTTTAAGGCATTCAAACGTCTCAAATTGTTTCCACATGTTATAACCAGAACGTGAATAATGAATCAAATGGTAGACATAATCGTCACAAGCAGGTATTTGAAAGGATTCACATGGTTCACGGAGTTGCACAATCATACCGTGCATTAGACAATTGACTATAGATTCATTCACACATGCATCATAAAAATGATCAGAAACAAGAATCTTATTATCAACAACCAAAACAGATAGATCATCATCAAGCAAAATGGAACAACTAAGCACAACATGATCTAAGTGTTTTACAAAAGTGAAATCTTCAACACGATTTTTAACACCATCCGAGGAGAACAAAAAAGTTCCAAGACTTTCAAATGTCTTACCTTTATGAGCAGAAAAATAAAAATCATTTTTACCTCGCTCGATCAACACAAACCTTCATTCCTCGGGGGTATAATGTAGTCGAAGCTTCGTGGCTGAATTAACCTTTGTCAAATGGAACGCAAACTTCATGTACAACCACAGAAATTGTTTAAGGCACGAATATAAATTGAAAACAAAATTTTCCAATGTCATTACCTTATGCAAAATCCAAGTATCAAAATTATAAAAATTATTTGCACGAAATTTAAGATGCTTGATTTTTTTTACAAATCGAACCAAAACAAATTCCGGGTTTAAGCACGCGAGTTTGATTACTTATGCTCGAATACAATAAAAAATTTTCACTGAGCAACAATTCACAATTGTTAAATGAATAAGAATTAAGCATCGATATATTCAAACAATCAAACCTCGCAAAAATCTTTCGACCAATCAGAGGTATCCATAAAATTTCATCGAATTGATGGAAAGAATTCATGTAGCAATCAAAACCAATCAAATTAATCATTTTACATGAATACTTTTTATCACCATCAACAATCATGTTTTGCTGACTTAAAGTTGGAGTAATGTCATCATCATCCACAACAAGCAAATTCAGGTGATTGGAATCAACATGGAACGAATGATGAAAAGGACATTCCAAGACACTAATCAGATCAAAATCAGTAATTCGATTCAACATATAGCAACCAGGCAAAGCAGTATAATGAATTTCGTTAAGATTAACAACATGAGCACTTTTATCAACAGAAGTCAACAAATTCCAATCAGATTGAATCTCAAAAGATACCTTACCTTGCTTACCTTAAAGAGTTGGAAGGATGATATCTTGCAATTGGACATGATGTGATTCAATAGGAAATAAATGATGATTAGAGTATTGCAAGACACCTTTCAGAACAGATTCATCAATTCGCTTCAAGGTTAAACAACAGAACAATCGATTGAAAGGATTTTCTTTGAGACAAACAAAATGGACGAATTTGTCAAAAGGAATCAAACCACAATCAGATTGAATTTTACAAGGTTTCTGACCTACTTACCTTTGAATTTTTGAAAGGTAGTCACATCATCCAACTTACCTTTTTCAATTAATTGAAAACGTCGTGTGTTAGAAAGATAATGAAGTTGGAACCAATCCGCGGGTGGAATCTTGCAAACCTGAAACAAAGAAAAATCACAAGGTAATTTCGAAAGGGGGTTAGCAAAAGAATTCCTCTCTTTTTCTTGATTACTCTCTTCACTCGTTTCTTTTACAGACTCTCTTTCTTTTACACTCGATTTCTTTTTAGGCTCTTTTTCTTTTCCACTTTCGTTTTCTTTTTGTTCTCTTTCAATTTCTTTTTCAATCTCTTTCTCCTTTCCACTCACTTTTGTTTTTGAATTCTCATATTCATCTTTTTCTTTTTCATATCTTTCAATTTCCTTTTCAATGTCCTTTTCAATGTTCTTTTAACGCTCACATTCTTTTACAACCAATTTTTCAATTTGATTTGGTCCTTATGGACTTATTCCGGTGTGAGCGGCGCTAAGGTGATTTTTCGTCCTTGATGCTTGAAGGAATACCTATTGGTACGATTATCATAAGTAACCTTACGATCCGATTACCATGGTTCTCCTAGCAACAAATGGCAGGCTTGAATAGGCACCACATCGCAAACAACTTCGTCTTGGTATCTACTGATGGAAAAGGTAACACGCACTTGTTGAGTAACTTCAAATTTGCCTTTGTCACTAAACCACCGCTGCTTATAAGGTCGTGGATGCTTGGTAGTGGTTAAGCCAAGCTTTTCCACCATTCTAGTGCTGGCCACATTTGAATTACTTTCTCCATTAACAATGATGCAACAGACTTTATCGTGGACACGGCATCGAGTGTGAAACAGATTCTCACGTTGCAGTTTAATCTCCAATCTTTGAAGGATTGAACTCTTTTCGGTGTCAACAATAGCATGTGTCAAATCTTTTTTATCTTTGGTGGATGGTACTTGGAGTTCTACTTCTTGTATTTGTCAAAATTCAGACTGCATTATCCTTTGCATTTCTCGCTTCACTTTTGGAAATCAAATTCAGAAAATTCTTCGGACATGTTTCAACAAAATGTTGAAAACAAAAGATAAATTAGAAAGAAACAAAATAATCCTCACCAGAAAATCTCACAAGTTCTCTCTGCTAGAGTATGCCCAAAGATCAATCATGAGATGGTTGTAATAACATACTTGATTTATCATGTTTATTAATATAAGACGTTACCATTATTACTTCAGTTTCTTTTCTGTGTGTATAAATAAACTATTTTATAATAATGTCCTGAGAATAATATGATTATTCTTAAAAGATCCTTAGTCAAGTACTATTGTTGGATAGGACAACGATAATGCATTAAGACTAACATGTAGTTGATTGATGATAAAGAGTTGTCATTGATATGGAATGTCAGAATCGATGCATGAATATGTGTGTTAGAGAACAACATATTGGACTGACCCATTATGAGTATGTTTCTTGGATTATTATGTAATTTTCACGACATTACTCATAGTGATTAATATGTATATGATTCTCAGACTTGAGATCATCATAATCCCAACATCGTGAGTAGTATATTTTGATACAGTCAAACGTACACCGTAACTGGTTGTTCTATAAAGGCTGATGTTGGATATACCACAATCGATGTAGAGGGATATCGTTGGTCGGTATAGAATAAGTCCCTCCTACATAATGGGAGTAATATCTTAGGCCACTTGATTAAGTGAGACTAGAAATGCATGGCCATGCTCAAATAAGTTAATATGAGATGTCATACTTATTTGTATATCGTAGCCTGCTTAAGGTATCAAGGAACATGGAATGGACTATGCAAGTGTGACTATTCCATGACTTGTGTCCAATCCAGAGATAAAGGACTTAAGGGTTATTACATAAAAAGTTAATCATAAAAAGGTTATGTCGAATCATGATCTCTTGTGACTTAGGTAGCAATGATGCATTGCTAGATGCCACTCATTGTTTGTAACATTGGAATCGTTCTAGTATTACTGCTAACGTTATAAGAACCTACAGGGTCACACCCTATAGTTGAAATGAACGGAATAAACCATAGTTGGTATTGTTTTTGGGTGTCGCTTGAATTAAATTAATTATAGAATTAATTTAATTCGGTAATCAAATTTCCAACACATTATATACAAGGTTGTTGTACGCATAATGAGGACATGAATTTGGTTAGCATATGAATTCAAATAAATATATGGTTTACCGAAATTATATTATAATTAATGTAATTATAATTTTTGGTTTAAAATATTATTATATTTATTTAATTCCTAAAAACCCTAAAATTAAAAGATATATAAGAATCCCGTTTTTCTTTGTTTGGGTCTAGCAACCGTCAAAGAAAAATCACTTTCAAAACTGTTTTGGGGATTTCTTTCGTTCGTAGTCAACTGGGTGGATTACGTAGAGGTCGGGGTCTCGATAGATTGCGGCTTGGTTCGACTGTAGATCAGACTACTCGTTGTTGAGACGTTGCTGTTTACTCAGAATAAACATTCGATAAATTCGTAACCTTTATCACCCCGATTCGTTCCTCACACATGGATCCTTGGTTAGGATCGCCGGATTTTATTTTTTTCGCTGCGCCATAGAGGTGCCGGCGATCCAACACTCTCGCAAAGAAAATAATAGATGGCTCTCCACTTGTGTTTCACTCTTATTTTGGCTTTTATCTTGATGTATTTTCACTCGTGCCTTTTACCACTCGATTCGCCTCTCGAACTTCGTAATCGACTCGTTTAGACTTCAAGCAGGCCTAGAGGGTCAGCTTCAAAGGGGTTCACAAAGGTAGTCGATGTAAGGAGTGTAAGGTAGGTTGAAAAGAAAAAAATAAAAAGGATGGTGCTAAGTGTGGCGATTGGTTTGTGTTCGGTAGAAAAGCACTTTAAGATCGGGAAAACTATGAACGTCTTCAAAATATATTCTTTCTTCTTATTTTTTTTGCAACTTTTCAACACTTTTTTTTCTGAAATTTCTCTCTCTTTTTAATACAAAATGCTGATTACAATAGAGAAATTTGAATACAAAATAAACTTTTTTTTGATTTTCTTTTTGATTTTTTTGATTTTTTTTGGAATTTTTTTTCACAATGACTTACTTCGGCAACTTCACGAACATATGTACTCCTCGATTTTAGCTAGCTCTGATACCAAATGATGCGATCCGGCTCAGTGATGTGAGTCGAGTCGTTGATGTGCCCGATCGTAAAATAGAGAAGTATCGCTCGATTCTAAAATGTAGTTTGAAAGTTGGCTAAATATGGTGTAAGGTTTCAAAAGCTGGTTCAAGAATAGGCTCGGCTAAGTGTTGAAACAAACAAATCAGAAGGTGGGATAGAACGGATAGTAGAACTTAAGGACAAGAGGGGACCAATACTATAGAGAGTATTGACCCGAAACTTATAAGTCACTTAAGGTGGACCTTGACCTGCTAACTATAGAGAGTTAGGAACCAAATGTATCAAATGGTTGAACGCCACACTCGGGATTGAGTGGTAAGTTTGAAGAAACAAGGAAGACTCCACTAGCAAGCTAGATAAGTCTACTTGAGTCTAAAACGAAATAAAAGAGTTGAAAAACTCACAAAATGTATAAACATTAATCAAAGGTTCAAAAGTTTTTTTACATGTTTTGAACTCGATATTTATAGCCAAATAGGGGCTAGCCGAATAGACAAAATACTTGGCTGACATTCCATCTTTAAATTCACTTAATTAAGTTGAAAATTCTAGGTTGCTTCCTGGTGCATTTGGGAGGTCAAAATTCAGCTTCTAAATGCCTTGAAATTCGGCTGGAGTAAATTGGAGGCCTTGGTAGCTGAATGGTGCATGTAGATTCAACCAAGGGAGTGAACTTTGGTTTAATTATGGCTCATTGATAAGCTAAATAGCTTGGAATTCTCAAAGGTTAGCTCGGGTTCTCCAACCGTTCCTAAGTGTGAACTGAAGGAAATGATCAGCCCTTGTGTGTGAACACACGAAAATGAAAAGGCTTTGTGTGTGAAAGGAACAATTTCGGCTGGAGGAGCTTTAAAGGTGCATTGGTGAGCTGAATAATCAGCTTAGAAAAATGCAACAGCATCCTCCTCTCTTAATGCCGTCCCAAATCCCATGCACACATTAAATTCGATATCTTGGAAAAAGGCAGCAACAACCCTCTCTTTAAATGCTGTCCAAGTCCCATGCACACATTAAATTTGGCAGCTTGGAAAAATACAGCAGCAACCTTTCTCTTTAAATGTCGTCCATGTACCTGCACCCATTTAAGTAAGCCATTAACTCTTGTTCTAAGACAAATTAAAAGGGGTCAATAAGACATAATAAATTCGATAGCCACATGGCCAACAAGGCTTAATAAATTCGGCAGCCACATTAGGACACATTTAAGACATGTAATGATTCAAACAACTTAATTACATATATAATAAATTTGGCTGAACATAAACAAATTGAATTCTTGTTTTAACCAAGGACAAATTAATGTGTACTAATTGAAGACATATTTAAATCATGTATTAGACAAAGCATATTTAATATAAAAATTATTAGACCCAAATTAATTCATGTGCATGCTGAAACTAACTTAACTAACTTATTTGAAAAATTAAATCAAGTCCAGCAACTAAAACGCATAAATAATAAAGACTAAAAACGAGCTGGATTGATTTGAAACGAGCTTATGGAGTTGAATTTGAATTTAGTTCAGCTTGCAAAAATTTACGAATGGCTTCTGATGAACTGAACCAAGGACGTTTTCGGGGCAGGGTCATATTAATAATCACAATGGAGCATACACTGAATTACCAAGTACTCAATCATGTCGCAATTTAAATAGAAATCACTCTTGAAGCTAAGGCTTTTAACTTAGAAGATGGATGGAGCAAACAACTACCTCATTAGCTACTTAGCCTGTCACAATAGTAGAGTGCCCCTAAGTTTCTTTTCTATATTACACTCTTACTTGCACTCACATTTCTAGTCAACAGCACGATGGAGCAAACAAAGTGTTGCTGACTTACTCAGCAATTCTAAGCATTGGAGTGTCTACTGTCCTTTATTTAAGTAATGCGGTGGCAATGTGACTGAGTTTGGCTTCAAAAGTCTCTAAGTTCATAAAAGATACTTGCTATAGTCCAAAAATAACTAAGGTTAGGACATCTCATTTTTAGGAGGTAATCTTCAAGCAACTTAAACTAAGTTAAATTCACCTAATCCTCTGTCACATGTTCTAAGTCTGTTGAAGAATTTACGCTCATCATCGAACATCATAAGTAAAGATTGTACTCCGTATAGGAAAAATAACACTTAGTAGTTACATGGCAGTGGCAAAATAAATTTAACAAGACTAGAATGTGCGTACATACTAAATATATAATGCAGCCTAAATACACAGTACACCCCTAAACCTAAGGGATGCATTGTCCTCAATGCATGTACAAATATGTAACAAAAAAAAAATATAGATATGTACAGAAAATTTCATGGCAAAAGAAATAAAATGCATGAGATAGGGAAAAAAAACTTCCCTGGCTTAGACTGGAATGTAGTTACTTCATTCGGCCCTTCAAGTGGATTTACGGGCACTGACTTTATACCACAGCTTCCTCTTCATGGGGGTTCATCTCGTCCTCCTCCTTATCAGTTTCCATGAACTTATCAATAAGACGATCGATGTCAAGATCTTGTGTAGTTGTGGAAGCTGGTGGGGTGGTTGGAATAGGGCCCTTACCTTTTGTGGCAGTAGTAGCGGCAATTTCATCTTTTGCTTCTTTTTCTCCATTCTCATGATTTAATGACATCATCTTTTCAAGCTCTTCAACAATAATGTCCCCTTCATTAGAAGCAGTTCCCAAATTCGTGGATTCTACTCTGGAAACAGGAGTTTGAGCCGGTTCCTTTAAAACTTTAGGAATTGGGAGCAAAGAGGTGGGAAAGGCAGGGAAATTTGGCATCAACTTTGTAAAGTTCTTCTGTAAGGATCTTTTAAGAGCCAAATCTTTACTTCTCACATAAGTCTAATATGAAGCATGCTGCTTCTAGGCCTTGACCATCTCTTCAGTTAGTTGTAACTACTGAATCTCAAATAGGGAAATCCTTTACTCTAGTTGTTTTAAAGAGTGCAACACTTGCTGTTTGAAGGAGCTGCGAGATGTTGAGGGTGCTGCCATGGGAAAATGTGCAGTAGTAGAAGTGGTAGCCTAACTATGCTGAGTTGATTTTGTAGAATCAATGCCTTGGACTTTGGAAAAAATGGCTCAGGACAATCCACCCTTGTTGGGGGTGACATCCTCATCATCATTGAGAGAGACTTTAGTAGTGCGACATAAAGTAGTAAAAAGAGAGGGGAAGTTTAGGCTGCCAGCATTTTTCTCGGCACACCGATGCACTTCTTGAAAAATGATCTAACTAATATTAATTCTTCTCCCTATGATGATGGAGTGTAATAAAAGCATTCTTTCCTTTGAAACAATCATATTGTGAGTTGATGGCATGATGCAACTCTTCAGAAAATGGTACCACACTTTCCCAATAGGCTTTAAGAAGTCCTATCAACGGTACAACAATCTTGACTGGACACAGTCCAACATGTCCCTTCGACACATAAATCATTCAAGACTTGAGTCAATCCATCAGCAGTGACATTGTCAGCAAAGGGTGTGTGTTCATCTTGCATATCAGCGATCCCAAATTGGGCGTTAATATAATCTTCATCAAATGGAACTGAAGTGCCACAAACATAGGTAAAAGGAGAATCATGTGAATTAACATGTGCATAAAATTCACGAACAACCATTTCAAAAATGTCCTCAGGGTGCAAACAGAAAACACTCCACTCGTGCTTCTTTATGATGGAGGAAATGGACTCGTCATAGCCCATGTGTGGTTCATCCTTAAATAAGAACCCTTGTTCAAAACAAAAAAGGGTGCTTTGAGATGTTATTATTGTATTTTGTGGCTGGGAAACTGTTGAAAAAGGTTTTAGGTCGGGTAGTGCTGGCCGGCAATGATTCAACAGTCTTCGAAGTAGTCTTTACTCGTGCCAATGAAGGAGGCTAGAAAAAAATCTCAGAGAATGTGGTCAGAGGAAATGTAGGAAAAGTTAAAGAGAAAGAAATGATAAAGATGGAAACTTTGTGGGAAACGTAAGAGACGTGAGCAGTTGAAAAGAGATGAGTAAATGAGATAGAGTTGACAGTTCAGAAAAACAAAATGTGTGAAGTAATCGATGTGGTGTGGAGGAAGGAAAAATAAGGAGATTTTTGGGGGGAAATATGGGGTGACCTAGCCCTAAAATAAAAGGTCTGGCTTTTCCTCTTTAGGCTACCCATGTAACAAAATGAGCCCAACTATCCAAAAATCTCTCCCTTAGACTTTTTTGTTCGGTCAACCCACGTTACCTCGTACCTTGACATTCATTCACCCACTTTGTCGCGGCATAATTTCCTTTGGAGATGCAGTGGCAAAGTCCTCTTAGTATTACAATTGATAATCCCACACTTTTATTCTGTCTCCAAAAATCTAGAAAAAAACTACTCATTAAACAAAGATAAAAAATATAAATGAAACAACATTAAATAATTAATGATAACAGATAATAAAAACGAAATGAAAGTAAAGCAATTAAAGAAGGAAAAATAAAAACAAAACTACTAACTGAAACATCTCAGAGGTCAATGGATTACTTGTTACAATCCATATGAGCACCCTAGTAGTGCTTTAAGCGTTGTCTATTAACTTTAAATGTGACCTCTATTTTCAGGTCTTTGATACTAACAGCTCCATGCAAGTATACTTGAGCTACTTCAAGGAGGCCTAACCAACGAGATTTTAATTTACCAGGGAACAATTTGAGCCTAGAGTTGAACAACAACACCTATTGCCCTAGATTAAATTACCTTGGCATAATTTTGTTATCATGCCAGCGCTTGGTCTTCTCTTTGTAAAGTTTAGCATTTTCATATGCATGTTGTAACACCCTTAACCTATTCCCGTTGTCGAAATAAGGTTACAAGGCATTACCGTACAATAAAAAACCTTTAAACTTTATATCATCTAATTTAATTATATGATAAACAATTTATACACATGCATACTGTCCCTAAATTGGTCCCTCGAGGCCCTAAAAATATCTTAGAAGTAAATCGGGACCAATTTGCAACAATCTGGAAAGCTGAGGAAAAACATGCACAATTTGCAAAATAGGGGTCGTGTGCCTCACACGGCTGAGACACACACCCGTGTCTTAGGCCATGTATCCTTCAAACTAGGGACACACGACCGTGTCCTAGCCTGTGTCCTCACCGATGTAACTTTGAGTTGGGTCACACGGCCGTGTCACACGCCCGTGTGCCAGGTCGTGTAACTCACTGACTTGTAACCTAAGAAAAACAATAGATGACACACGGTTGTGTCGCCAAGCCGTGTGCCTCACACAAATGAGTCACACGCTTGTGTGTCAGGCTGTGTGGACCTAAATTTACCTAAAATCAAGTCATTTCAGATCTATTACATGCATAACCATTTAACCTATTTAAGCACACTTTAAAAGGGACCTAAACAACATCCAAACACACATCAACATGCAATTACAAACAACTTAATACACCTAACCAATAAGCCATTCAAAGGCACCACAACCGTATCAAAACTTCAACTATCAAAACATGCCAATATTGCCTCATTTCATGCATGATAACCTAGTTCAATTATGTGCCAAATAGGCTAAAAGTGACCATTTCCAATCTATTATTAACATACCAAAAGTATATTATTTACAAGCATTTTAAAGTACCTAAATGACATAACTTAGTAAGGTGTTAAGGTTCACCAAACCAAAAAAAAAATTCACAACATCCTATACAACTATCTAAAATCAAAAGATTTTAGTCAACTAATACCCCCTAGGTACATGCCAAAAACACAAAAGAGAGAATGACCGACGTCGAGTATGGGATTCTTTTAGGATGCTGAGTCCAAATCTACTATTTACCTAACTTGAAAACATGGCGACCAAACCATATTAATTTGATTTCACATATTTGAATAACCTCAAATATATCTCAAGCATTTGGATTTAATTCAGAATTCAATAATCTATTTCAAAAAACATACCATATCTTCTATTGAATAGATATATACTTAAAGAAATATAATTCTTCCTTAGTAATACCTATAACCAACCTTTTTCAATGATTCATATCACCTTGTTGTATAGTCCGATTGATACATGACACTCGGTGCTTAGCGGATAAACCACGAAAGAGTTTGCGCCCAGTGCTAGTCAGGTGAACCGACAAATGTGTGCCCAGCACTAGTCAGTTAAACTGACAAAAGTTGCGCCCAGCGCTAGTCGGATAAACCGACGAATAATTATTGAGCCCAGCTCTAGTTGGATATACCAATGGGATTTGCGCCCAACACTAGTTGGATGAACCGATGAATTAATAATAAGCCTAGCTCTAGTTGGATTAACCAACAAGTTTTCATTATTTCATTCCACAATTTCCTTATTCATTGAATATCATCTTTATTCAAATATAAACATAATATTGTATATCAAGTATTGAAATAACATCTAGTAATTTATTTAAATATATAGATAAAAAGGTTAAGTTCAAGACTATGAACTTACCGAATTTATGCTTGTAGACAATTTTTTAATAGCTTTCTCTTTTCCACGATTGGCAACGGGATCTCTCGTTTCTCGTTCCAGAAATAGTAATTTAATTCAATTAATTACTCAATAATCATAGTCACACATTTAACCATTAACATTTGTTATTCAATCAACTTAGCCCATCCAATGTTTATAACAATTTCCTCATCCCACTAAATATATTTATATACATATCTATATAATTCTCAAATAGTCCTTATACTCTTGAAATTTATCACTTCATACCATGCCATTTTGAATTTAAAAGTACCTACATCCCTAGCAATCAACTCCATTTAAACTCATCACACAATTACTCCAAAATGAAAATTGAAACTAACATCCCTTCTTCATTTATTTATTTTTTTCCAGCTCACAAGCATACAAAGAAAACAACCCTTGCATGCCAAAAATTCTCCCAACAACATCACGCTCAATCTAATTATTCAATATTTCACTAACTTATAAATTATGAGATTTTCCTTAACAAAATTTTCCATAAAGTATCCATGCATAAAAGTTCACCATTAAATCCAAAAGAAAACTTAAACTTCATTATGGCATTATCCACTACTTCCAACTATTTTACATTTTAGCATATGAATTAACTAAATTAAGCTATTCCCAACTCAAAAATATAATCAAAATGAAAAATCCCTTTGAGAAATACTTACATGCATTCAAGGTGTAATACCCTTAACCCGTATCCATTGTCGGAACACTGGAACAAGGTTACGGAGCATTACCGAAGTTTATAGAAAAAATACAGTTAATTCATATAAAAAATCAATCATATTGTCCCTTAAATGGGCCTTCGAGACCCAAAATATGCATTTAAAACAAGTTGGGACTAAACCGAAAACTCAGAGAATTTTTTGCAAAATTTCAAAATTTTTCTTAGGTGTAGGGGACACACCCCCGTGTGGCCAGGCCATACATGCCCGTGTCCTAGGCCGTGTGGGCATTCAAAATAGAGGCACATGGTCGTGTCTCAACCCATGTCTAATTGAGGTTGCTTACTGACTTGGGTCATACGGCCAAGCCACATACCCGTGTCTTTGCCCGTGTGAAAATACCTGGGCATTTTATTTCTCAATTTTAAAGATGATGCAATCCCGGCCGCATCATGTTTTGAAACAATTTGACGATATTAGAATTGGCCCAAACTCGAGGGGCCCAAATGCAAAATGAAGCTTTTAATATACGATCTCGTTTCGTGATTGATTCGAGTCGTTTGTTTCCCGATCGTGAATTTGAGTAAGGCTAAGTTCGTTTCTACAAAATAGAAGAAAGTATACAAACAAAAGTTTAAAAGGGAAATAGGTTTAACAACGAATGGAAAATTTGGCTAAGGGCAGAGAATGAACCAACAATAGAGATTGTTGACCCAAGTCTCAAAGTAGCTCTTAGGTGAATGACGGTATAGGAAAACAACAAAGAAAAGACCTCAACCCACTATCAAGAATGATAGGAACCTTGGTATATGATGAACCTTGACCCACTATCAAGGATGATAGGAACCTTGGTATATGATGAACGCCGCACTATGAAAGTGATAAGTTTGAAAACAAGAAATGGATAGACACCACAAGCTAAGCTTGATAAGTCAAATCAATTCCGTAAGAATAAAGAGAATTGGATAACTCACAATTCAAAGATTTCATATATATTCAGCAAAAAAAAAGTCTTCCTTTTTCTAAGGCTGATTACATCTATTTATGTGCCAGAACAAGGTAGTCGAATGGTCAAAAAATCCAACTTAATGTGCCATAAAAACTCAAGTCTTTTCTTATGCTTGAACCAAATAACTCCTTCCTTGAAGTCACTTCAATTCATCTGATTTGAATGTCTTTAATTGCTTATAAAATGACTCTTGAGTTGTCCTTGGTCAGCTGAATAGACACCAACTTATTAACCAGCTCCTTAATGACATTTTGAAGGCTTGATTAATTCTCTTGAAAGCTAAAAAAAACTGCTGGAAGAAGAGAGGTTGCTGCCGAATTTTAAAGGGCATAAAAATGCTCTTAAAAACTCCTTAAATGATGTTTAAGCCTCCTTTATAATAGCCCCTTTTAATTTGTAACTAAAAATAACTTGAACAGCCACTTAATTCAATTTATAACAGCCTTGAGTTCTTGAGTTATGAGCTGAAAAGTCACCTGCAATAAACACAATGAAATGAGTTTATTAAACACATGAAAACACTTATTAAACACAACACACATTATTACTTACTTAAATAAATGAACTAAAAACATATGCAATAATTATTCCAGCAACTAGTTTAATTAAAGAAGCATAATTAAATGAACTTAACTCATGCATCAATAAATAATCCTAGGAACTAGATTAATTAAGAACAACACTTATTAAATAAAGTTCACCAAAAACACTTATTAATTAAACTAAGATGAGTTGAATAAATGTCCAGCAACTCATTTATTTAAACTAAGATGCTTAAATGCATGGTTTGAAATGCAAACTTAACTAACATGAAAGTTACATAATTAAACTAACATGACTTAATTTAATGATACAAACTTAACTAACATGAAAGTACATAATGCATGACTTTATTAAATGCAGAACACATATTAATGATGTGCAAACTATGACATAATTAAAAACACAAACTAAAATAACTAAAAATTAATGAATCAAAGTCCTTATTTTCCAGCAGCCAAATTGACAAACTGAAATTAAAAGCTTCATTTTGCACTTGGACCCCTCGAGTTTGGGCCAATCTCGGTGGCATCGAGTTGTGCCATAACATGATGCGGTTGGGATCGCATCAACTGACTTGGGTCATACGACCAAGCCACACGCCTGTGTGCTAGGCCATGTGAAAAAATTAATTTACATTAATTAGGTGCAGGGATCACACGGTCAAGATACACATCCGTGTGCTAGGTCGTGTGTCACACACGGCTGAGACACATGCCCGTGTCTCTGCCCGTGTGAAAATACCTGGGCATTCTATTTCTCAATTTTAAAGATGATGCAATCCCGGCCGCATCATGTTTTGAAACAATTCGACGATATCAGAATTGGCCCAAACTTGAGGGGCTCAAATGCAAAATGAAGCTTTTAATTCCAGTTTATTAATTTGGTTGCTAGAATAAGGACTTTGATTTATTTATTTTAGTAACTTCAGTTATTATAATAAGAGTCTTAAATTATGTCTTGTTTATTAAATGCATCTTTAATTAATGTCTTGCATTATTGATCTACATCTTTTAATTATGACATGCATTTTGTGTTCTGCATTTAATAAAGTCATGCATTATGTAACTTCCATGTTAATTAAAGTTTGCATCTTTCAATAAAGTCATGCATTAAGTAATTCATTGTTCATTTAGTTTACATCTTAATTAAAACCAAGCATTTAAGCATCTTAGTTGTTAAATATGTTTGAGTTTGTTTATATTAGTATGTTATTTAATTTGGCTATTATTTTTTTAATGCTTAAGTTATAGTGTGTTTAATTTTTTCTTAAATAATTTGATTGTGTGATTGTTGTAGGAAAGTCCAAAAGGCTGGTCACATAACTACAATAGGGCTGTTCGTTTGCCAAGAAGAATCAAATGCTGTCACATTCAATTGGCTGTTCAATTCTGGCATAAAAGAGTGTGCATTTGGTCACTTCATTGCTGGTGCATATTTGGAACGTTTTTGGGGGATATTGAAGCACTCAAAGCTCATTATGGTGACTTTTCAAATGGACAAAGAGTGACTCTTCAAGTCTGATCGGTTTCATGCACTCAAAGCTAGTTATGGTCCCAATTAAGAGATGAATACACAAGCATTAAGGCAATTGGTTAAGGGGAAAATGAAGGGACATTAAGCAGCACATTTAATGGACCATTAAGCCTTCATCAAGTGAAGAGGCATGACTTTTCAGCTATGCATGAATCAAGTGAAAAGACATGACTCTTTGGCGCCCATTAAGAGTTATAACCAAATTTTAATATTTTGTTAATAGCTTATATGAATGTTGAATTTGAATAGTCATAATAATGCCTATAAATAGTTTGTAAGAAAACATTATTTAGGACAACTTTTTGCTAAATTTTTATGAAATATTTTGAAACTTGTGAGTATTCCAAATCTCCTTGTTCTCTTTGGGACTGATTTGACTTATCAAGCTAGGCTTGTGGCGTCTTTTCTTTCCTTTGATATCCGAACTTATCACTTCAAGTGTGGTGTTTGCTATACCTTTGGTTCTTATCTCGTTAGATAGTGGGTCAAGGTTTATTTGTTGATTTCGCTATACCTTTGGTTCCTATCTCGTTAGATAGTGAGTCAAGGTTTATTTGCTGATTTCACGTTTCATTATCCATCTAAGTGCTTGTAAGTCTTGGGACAACAATTTCTATATTGTTGGTTCAGCCTTTGCCTTAGCCAAATTTCCTCTATCCATCTTTCAAACTCTTTAAACTCTTGTTTGGGCCTATTTTCTATCCACTTTTAGACTTTCTTGAGACGAAGCATAACTTACTCAATTTCTCAATCGGGCAAACTATTACGACTCGGAACAACATCAATTGAGTTCGTACCAAAAGATACAAGGGACACACGGCCAAACCACACGTCCGTGTCTCTACCCGTGTGGACGAAAATAGGCCATTTTCTAGGCCACTTTTCTCACCCAATTTGCCTTTCACTTACAACAACATTTAAGCACATTCACAAACCAATTCATAAAGCTCAAATCAAGCCAAAAATTAAGTCTTATGCATGACATATGATACGAACTCACCTCGGTGATGATTCGAGTCATTTAGATGCCCGATCGTAAAATGGAGAAGTATCGTTCAAATCGGAGTTTAGTTGAGTTTAACTAAGTATAGGCTTAACCAAAAAGGGTTTCAAAGAATTTTAAGGTAGGCTATGGATAGATTCGGTTAAACAAAGAAATAAGAGAACTTTAAAATGGCTAATACGGATGGAAGGGATAGGCTTAAGGCCAAGGAAGAACCAATACTAAGGTGAGTACTGACCCGAACCTTATAGGACACTTAAAGGTGGATAGGTGATTGAAATAGGACCTTGACTCGCTATTTAGGAAAATAGGAACCAAATGTATCAATGGGGTGAATGCCACACTAGGATTGAATGATAAGTTCAAAGAAACAAGGTAGACACCACTAGCTATGCTAGATAAGTCAGCTTGAGTCTTAACGAAATAAGAGAGTTGAATAACTCACAAATGTTATAAACATTCAACAATGAGCCAAAAAGTCTATACAACTAGCAAATAGGTGAAAATTTATAGTAGAATCCTAAGGCTAGCCGAATAGTCAATGAGTAACTAAATGGACATTTGATTTTAGCTTTTAATGAGCTGATAGTTCCAGAATAATTCATGAAGGTTCCATGAAACTTCTCCAGCCTTGAGAACGTCATTGGACAGCTTCTAAGATGTCCACATAGAACTTGGATTAATTGGAATGAATGGAAGCTGATTAGCCACATAGGAAACTGAATGGGTAGCTTGTGGTTCAGCTAAAAGAGCTGAAACTTCCTTAAAGTTTCCTAGCAAGCTGGAAGTTAATGTTGAGCTGAATAGTCCTTGATAGATTTGACCAAAGAAAATACATGGACTTTAATTTGCTGCTTTGGTTAGCTAAATAGCCTTGGAATATTAAAATTCAGCTTGGACACTCCAATAGTCAGGAAATGGTTAAGCCGAATGTGGTGAAAATAGTTGTGGCTGATGGTGTTCACGATGGGTCAGCTTGGGAAGAATAATCAACACACTTCTTGGGTGTTTTTGTTTCATGAAAAGACACATAAAGAAGCTAAAGGTAGTAGCTAGGGGTTTTAATTCAGTTCATTGTCCAATGAGCTCCCCGAATAGTCACATGAAAAAGAGGAATCATCAGCTCTTTCATTGTCGTTCCATGCATGTACCTTTACCTAATTAATTCAGCAAATTAATTCAATTAATACATAATAAATTCGGCAGCTCAAAGACACATTAAAAACAAGTTTTAAACTATGACATATTTATAACATGTATTTAAGCTAAGACTCCAATTAAATTCAACTGTAGCTAGACATATTAAAAACATGTAATAACTAAAACACAAATTAAATTTGGCTGTACCTAGGACACATTAACTAGCTCAATTAATTTGTCTAAGTCTAAGACACTTTAAATGGCTGCTTGAGATAAGACAAATTAAATAGTTTTCAGGCAAATTAAATGGCTGTGCAAACTGATACAAATTAACCAACTAAGACATATTTAATGCTTAAACTAAATTAACTAAATAACTTAAACTAAATTAACTAATATTATTTGAAGCTTATTCCAGCAACTAAAGTGCATAAATTAAAAGATGGAACGAGCTCAATAAGCTAGGATTGAGCTGAAGTGAGCTAGATCAGGTTCAATGAGATTGCAAGGGGTGCCTAGGGAGCTTGACCAAAGGGGTCTCGGGGAGTGGCCGTATCAACATATTGTCACTTATGTTCAAGTGTTCAAATTTACCAATTGCACATATATATGCATATAAGCATATTTTATCAATTATGCTAACTCAAACCATTCATAAATAGGTCTATATACTTTCCACCATACAACCATTTCAAATATACATGTCAAACATGTTTAGGTCATATATTTACATCTCAAAATACACCAACACAAGCCATACCAATGGCTAGTTTCAACCAAATATTTATATGCCATCATTTGGCCAATTTAACCTATACATGCCATTATACCCAAAATAAAGTTTGCTATATATACCAAAACGAACTGAAGGATAGTGTGATGTTGCTCCAACCCACGTCCAACATTTACGAGCTTTCGAGTACTATAAAACAAAGGAAATAAAATAGAGTAAGCATTTAAATGCTTAGTAAGTTCGTATAACGAGAAATTAACTTACCATTCATTTTCATTAAAATAAAAATATAAAATACACCCAAGCAATTTGGCTACTAGCCTAAACACACAAGTTCCTTAAACATGTTAGTCATTTATTTCACATGAATATCAAGAATCATAAATGAGCTCATCAAATATCAAATTTCCATGTAATTATGGGTAACAATTCATTCAGAATTCGTCTTAATTTACATCAGAATTTCACCCGTTAAATCATTTGAAATATTGATGGATACATGGGTAGTACACACGAAGTGTACAATACTGTAAATCCGTCAACTCATATTTGGGAGTGCTTATACAAGCATGTAAACAGGAAGCTCATGTGAGCCAAGTAACAGGAAGCTTATTCGGGCTATAACAAGAAGCTCATAAGAGTCATACTCAGGAAGCTCATGTGAGCCTATAACGGGTAGCTCCGAAGAGCCATTAATCGGGAAGCTTCGGGTAGCCATATCGGGAAGCTCATGAGAGCCAATTAATCAGGAAGGTCATGAAGAGCCATATATCGGGACGCTCATAAGAGCTAAGGTGTGTCCACAACACATGTAGGATAACAACCTATCGGGATGCTCCGAAGAGCTATAATGGGAAGCTCACAAGAACCATATAACGAGAAGCTCATGAGAGCTAATAACGGGACGCTCTTTCGAGCTATGGTGTGTCCGCAACATATGCAAAACCACAACTAATTCGGGAACCTTGTATTTGATCGAATTTCACTTATTCAAACAGGATTTAATAGTTATCGGGCATTGTCGGATATGTAATCAACTTCATATAAATGGAAATAACACAATCACCTACATACAATTCAATTAATACATATAAATTCACAATTTAGTTACACAAACTTACCTCGACAATGTTCGTGTTTGTAGGGTACTAATCCGATACTTTTTATTTTCCTCGATCCAATTTCGTACTAGGTCTATCCGGATCTATACGAGTAAATTTAACTCAATTCAATACAATTCACATTCAATTTAATCCAATTCACATCTTAGGCAAAATTATTATTTTGCCCCTATACTTTTGATTAATTACAATTTTATCCCTAGGCTCGAAAAATGGAATTCATGCAATTTAATCCTTATTTCAAGCCTAGCCAAAATTTTCATATAATAATAATAGTCCATGTATTTGACAAAAATCAAAATTTTTCCATGAATTTTACATCTTTTAAATTTAGTCCCTAAATCACAATTTCATGAAAATTTCCTTTACAAAAGTTGTTTATCTATCAACAAGCTTTCCAATTCTACCACAAAACTTCATAACTCATGCATATTCATCCATGGGAAAACCCTAGTACCTTGATAATTTTACAAATTAATCCCTGAGATAGCTAAATTAAGCTATTACGATCTCGGAAACATAAAAATTACTAAAAATGGGACTTTAATACTCACCTAATTGAGCAAAATAAGCTTGTCTTATCTTCAAGCTTTAAACTAGGGCTTCCATGTCTTTATATTTAGGAAATATGAATAAAAATGATTATATTTTATTAGTTTATTAATTTTTCATTTTTTTCTTTCCAATTTCATCCTTTTCTTTATTTAATTTTCCATGGATGAATCATCATACTATCTACTAACTTCTCTTAATGGTCTAATTACCATATAAGGACCTCAAATTTTGAATTCCATAGCTATTTGATACTTATAGCTACTAGAACTCAACTTTTGTATTTTATGCAATTTGGTCCTTTATTAAATTAGATATGTAATCGGTAAAATTTCTTATTGAAATTTTCATACGATATTTCTGTCATAATGTAAATCATAAAATAATATTAAAATAATTTTTTTAGACTCGAATTTGTGGTCCCAAAACCAGTGTTCTGATTTCACTAAAAATGGGCCGTTACACAAGGATAGAAAAAAAAGCAAAGCTTTTCCCAAGCCTTCAATGGTTTTCGGTAGCAACAAAGAAAGAAGAAAAGTATCCCCCCACTAACATCCTTTTCTTTCTTTTATTTAATATCTATTTATTAACAGTTTCATTTGTTTTATTAATTTCACTCACATATTATGACTATCATAAATATATTCTATATATTATCCTCATACTCATCCACCAATAAAACCCATTTAAATAATGGTTTATTTAATTAATAAATCATTTGATATTGATCCTCCTTATAATTTAATATTAATTCCTACTTTTATCACTTATTTGATTTAGTCCCCTTTCTTTAATTAAACACTTGCTCCATAAAATTATCTAACTATCATTCAATTCCCTCCTAAGGCAGTTCTAAAAATATTTAATGAAAATATTTATAAACTCAATTCACAAAAATGGGGTCTCGAAAGTACATTTCCCGACACCCCTGACTTTTTGGTCGTTACACTTGTACCCTGAACTCTTTCATTTTATTTAGCTCTAACAACCTTTTATGGTCAACAACGACCCAATCCACGTTTAGCTTTTTAATAGCTCAAAATGCTCTGTGATCAAGCTCAACAGGTAGGTGACATGGCTTATTTGATTTAGTCCCCTTTCTTTAATTAAAAGCTTACTCCATTCACAAATCTTCGATAATAACTGGCTAAACCAATGAAACTACGAATTTTTGATACATTCTTCGGTGCTTTCCACTAAACAATTTCTTTGATCTTTTTTGGACCCACTCAGATTCCGTTAGTTGATATCACGTGCCCTAAGAATACCACTTCGGTTAACCAGAATTCACATTTGCTGAATTTCCAAAACAACTAGTTCTCTTGCAAAACTTGTAACACAATTAGTAAGTGTTGTTCATGTTCAACTTCTGATTTTGAATAGATTAGAATGTCATCAATAAAACCAACCACAAACTGATTAAGATACGGTTGAAAAATACGGTTCATTAGATCTATAAACGCTACTGGAGCATTCGTCAATCCGAATGGCATCACCAAAAATTCATAGTGACCATAGCTTGTTCGGAAAACCATTTTTGGTACATCACTATTTTTTACTTTCAACTGATAGTATCCCGATCTTAGGTCAATCTTGTAAAAGATAAAAACTCCTTTAAGTTGATTAAACAAATCATTGATATGTGGAAAGAGGTATCGATTCTTAATTGTCAACTTATTTAATTGAGATAATCAATGTAGAGTCGTATCGAACTGTAACACCCTGAATTTTGGGTCTAGAAGAAATAGGTTTTGAACAAGGGAACATTTAAGAGACTGCACATAAATATTTAGTTGTGCAAGGAAGTGACATAAATAAATGTCTGCTTCAGTGGTTAAGTGATTTAGGAGTGTTTGGAAGTGTCTGAGAAGTCAAGGGTTCAAGTCTTGGCTTTTGCAGAATTTTTAGTTTTGCTTTTAAATGAATCTGGACACTGGCATATAGGTCCTATAAATAATAGTGCTTGTTTTATGACACAAAAATAGCTTGTGGTCTAGTGGCAAGGTGGCGTGTTGTGTAACTGTGAGGTCTGAGGTTCAAGTCCTGGGTTGCGCAATGAAGTATTTATTTTGCTGCTTGAGCTGTGTAGGTAGTGGAGTTGGACAACTTAGGAAAAACATGTACAATTTGCAAAATAGGGGGAAACATGACTGTGTGACCAGGCCGTGTGCCTCAAATAGCTGAGACACATGCCCGTGTCTCAGGCCATGTATCCTTTGAACTAGGGACACGCGACCGTGTCCTAGCTTGTGTCCTCACTCGTGTACCTCTCTGAGTAGGGTCACATAGCCATGTCACACGTCTGTGTACCAGACCGCGTAACTCTTTGAGTTGCCCCAACACCCGTGTGCCAGGCCGTGTAACTCACTGAATTGCAGCTTAAGAAAAACATCAGATGATACACGACCGTGTCGCCAAGCTATGTGCCTCACACAGCTAAGTCACACGCTCATGTGTCAGGCCGTCTGAACCCAAATTTACCTAAAATTAAGTCATTTCAAATCTATTACATGCATAACCATTCAACCTATTTAAGCACACTTTAAAACGGACTTAAACAACATCCAAACACACATCAACATGCAATTACAAACAACCTACTACACCTAACCAATATGCTATTCAAAGGCGCCATAATTGTATCAAAACTTCAACTATCAAAACATGCCAATATTGCCTCATTTCATGCATGATAACCTAGTTCAGTTATGTGCCAAATAGGCCAAAAGTGACCATTTCCAATATATTGTTAGCATACCAATAGTATATTATTTACAAGCATTCTAAAGTACCTAAATGACATAACTTAGTAAGGTGTTAAGGTTCACCAAACCAAATACAAACTTTAAAACTATCTATAATCAAAAGATTGTAATCAACTAATACCCCCTAGGTACATGCCAAAAACATAAAAGAGAACATCATCGACGTCGAGTACGGGATTCTTGTAGGAAGCTGAGCCTGAATCTACTATTTACCTAACTTGAAAACATGGCAGCCAAACCATATTAATTTGATTTCACATATTGGAATAACCTCAAATATATCTAAAGCATTTGGATTTAATTCACAATTCAATAATCTATTTCAAGAAATATACCATATCTTCCAATGAATTGTATGTGATTTTAGCCCCGTTTCTTATAATTTTTATGTTTTTAAGATCGTTGCAACTAGGTCCAGCTAGCCCGTACCGTTTATTTTGAAATTGTTAAAGATTTTGAATGCTAAATGATGAATTTGAGATATTAGTTGTTATTTAAAAGTATTTTATTTAGTGATTTTTGATAAATTTATCTATTAGGGACTAAATTGTTAAAATAATAAAAATACAAGGATTTATTGTGAAATTGTTGCATAAATGGGCTGTATTCGATGCCATAAGTATTTGTCTAGGCTAAATAATAGGTAAAAATGGTTAATTTGCATGTTTTGGGCTTAGGGACTAAATTGAATGAAATGAATTATTTTATTGTATAAATTAATATATTGAATGAAATTATTAATTTAGATCAAGATCGGGTGGAAAATTGAAGAAAATAGAAAATTACCAAAATGCCTCTGAAATTTGGTATTTTTACAATTTAGCCAGGTAAGTTTATATGAACTGTATTATGTATAATTTTGATTAAATTGAATGTTAATATATGATTTTGTTGAAAATGAATCAATATGTATTTGTTATTATACAAGTTATCATGTTGTGAGACGACGTAAATTCAATGACGTACGACGATTATTGAGCCTCGTTTGAACCTTAGGAATATATAGGATACAAATGACATGTCATTAGGGTTAGAGTGTTTCGGGTGTTGGTCCTACTGGTGGCTAATTTTTTGGCATATGTTGCGGTTACTTGACAGCTTGTGTGAGCAGCACCGTGTAGCTACATTCCGACCGACAGCTTGTGTAAGCAGACCCAGGTTACCATGTTTCAGATGCTAGTCTTGAATATCCTACAGATGGCTGAGGTCCGACATTAGTTGCGGATACTCGACAGCTTGTGTGAGCAGCATCCTGTAGCTTATATTTCGACCGACAGCTTGTGTGAGCAGACCCATTTTACAGCTTGTGTGAGCTATGACTATATGTTTAGCACACTTTGTGAGAGTTTTCCCGTGTATCCAGTATTATTCCAAGTGGTTTGATGGGTATGAAAAGGGATGAACCGGTAAGGGTTTCGATTAATTTCATTACGACAATTATAGAAAGGTATGATGTATCGATGAGTCAAGTAAGAACATTCATGATTATGAAAAGTATGATTTAAGTGATGCTATGTTTATGTCTTATGTGTTATGCAGATGAAATGGTAAAGAAAACGATATGAATTAAGACATGAAACTATATGAATATCCGTGATATGTTGATACATGAAAATTATGAATGTTTAGATAGGTGACAATTTCTAATAGTTCATGTCGAGATCAATGGCTATATATGTTATTTTTGCCTATGATTTATACCATGTATGCTAACATGTTTAGTGTGGATGCTTAGGCTTATGCCAAGCTTGTGGATATGATTGATGTTTATGATTATGCTTGTACTATGCATATGAAACATGTAAGGAAAGGGAAGGATACGGTAAGTACGTAATTGGGATGTATTATGATATTATAAAAAGGTTTAATGAGATAAATGATGTATTTATATGATAGTAAATTGCTTATGCTTTGAGTGAATCTATCGATGTCATGAATAAATACACTAAATTGAGAATTAATAACATTGTTGAGGCTTATGAAAAGCATTGGGAATGGAAAGGAAAGTAAGTAAATTGGGAGGTGTATAATTTTATAGAAAGGTTAATGGTTATGCATTACGTCCCATAAAATCCTTTCATGTTATGAATTATAAATATATGTGACATAAATGAATTTACTCACTCACGAGTTGGTAATTATGGTTTGGTCAATCTTAAGGCATTGGTATAGGTTTAGATTTAACCTATAGTGTTCATTATTGAAATGTAATATTATGCTTATGGTTTATACGAGCTTACTAAGCATTCATTTTTTATATGGTTTTCTTTCCTTTACTTCTCAGATTATCGGAAGCTCGATCAGGTTGGAAGCTCGTCAGAGATTTATCACATTATCCAACGATTATATCGGTAGATTTTGATGTCTTGGTTAAGGTTATAATGGCATGTATAGGTGAACTTATGGTTGATGATTAGCTGAATGTTAGTTGATGTGTTTCGTATGTATATGACATTTTGGGTGATGTAGCCTTGGTATATTTGATGCCTTGTTGATATATGTTAATTTGATATTGTGTTAAAGCATGTTTGAATGGCCAAAGTGATAAATGATGAATTAACCTCAACATGGTCAAGATATGGTATGTTTTGGAAAGGTTTTGAACTAGATATGAATGAATCTAATATGGTGTGGTGATTATGTAGCAATTATGTTATGTTTTGGCATGGAAACAAGTTAATTGATAATTGGATAAATATGCAAATGTATGGGTGTTTTTGGTTGATGTTTTAGCCATTCTGTTTTGGCTTGCGAATTTGGTATTTTGAATGATTGAAATGGTTGATATGTGGATATATATATGTGGCCTTTTGATGGATGACTTTATAGCCTTTTAGATGGCCTTGATTGTTGGAGTTGAAATGGTCATTTGAAGTTGTGTTTTGAATAACCAAATTGGTATGTTTGAATGTGATTTTGGCATGTGGTCAATTATGGTATAACTTTGTATGGAATTAAACTATATATATATGGCTAAGTTATGGTCAAATATGTATAAGTTAGATATATGTATATTTGGGATGCATGAAAACTATAGTTCAAATGATAAGTTCTAATACAAGGTATAAGTTAATCATGGTACGTTTTAAAATGGTAGCAAGATGATCAACTATGCATGTGGTTATACAAGTTTAATTGTTGTGATTGAGGTGCCTTTTTGGGGATATTAGTTTTATTCATATGTATCTTATTTGGATAGCTTGATGTTTTATGGTTTGGTGTACTTTAGGATGCTTGATTACATGTGCTAAATTGGTTACAGGTGTGTGCATGAATGGGTGAGAAAAATGGCTTGGAAATGACCTATTTTTCATCCACATGGTCAGAGACATGGGCGTATGTCTCAGCCGTGTGTGACACACGACCAGGCGACACGGCCGTGTGTCCCTTGTAGGTTTTTAAAGGTTGCATTTTGAGAGTTACATGGTCTAGCACACGGGCATGTGGCTTGGCCGTGTGACCCAAGTTAGAGAGTTACACGGGCTGGGACACGGCCGTGTGTCTGTAACACCCCAAATCTGGCCTAGAAGTTAGGCCCAAATCTGGCGTGTCACATTGAAGTGTTTTTCAGAAACCGTGTTTCCATTGAAAACCCTTCTTGAAATTTCAAACTTCTTGCCATTCAAAACTTGTACAAAACCTCAGTTTGCGTTTGTTTATTTTCAATCGAGATTTATTAAAGAAAAGTTGTTACCTTAAAAAACTTATTGTTGTGAAAGCTTAATTTAAAACATATGATTTACAAAAATGTGATATTTAAAAATTGAGGTGCGGAAACGTAGTGTTAGAAAACAGTTATTGTTTTGAAAAAAACTGTGTTCTACTCCTAGCAGATATAAATCACATCAAATCCCAAATTTAAAATCCAGAAATTATAGAGGCCTTATTACAACCTGAATCAAAATCAAATTCAAAAGTATATAAGCAAAATAGAATAAAACAAGTGCAGTTGTATGGCCCTCTCCGAGTCCCTCGCAACTTCGAACCGTCTAACGCTAGGGATTACCTGAAAGGTTAAAAATGGGGTGAGTTTACGAAAACTCAGTGTGTAATCCCTTTATTAAAGAAACAGTCAGTATACAGAAACAGAATCAGTCTAGGCCTGAACCCTTTAACAGTAACAGTACAGTGTGGGCCTTAGCCCAATACAGTAACGGTGGTAAATGGGCCTTAGCCCCCATTAGCCTTGGTTGGGCCTGAGCCCATATCAAATGACACATATCACATATATCTGGGCCTAAGCCCACTTCAAAATCAGAATCAGTATATGCAATGCATAAATACCCATACCAACCCTGCACTCTATCTCCTGTCCAACCCACACTCCTGTGAGGATTAAATCGACCTACCCATCCCTACACTCCTTATGTAGCATCAGTTGCAGCACTAACCAATATTGTAGTAGAGCTGCCAATCACATAATCAGCTTAAAGCCATCGGTGGGTCCACAGTCGTCTCATGCGACCCGTGGGACCCTCACATATCAATCACTTCCTCCAATACAAGATCCCAACCCCATGCAGTATGTCGTGTATGCAATATTTCATACTCAGTAACATTCATATAAATATCATAAATCAAAATGGTCATACATAGCATAAGGCCATAACAGTCAGTTTACCCTATGGGGGTATTTTGGTAATTTTACCCAATTGGGGGTATTTCGATAATTTTACCCTTCGAGGGTATTTTGATAATTTTACCCATCGGGGGTATTTCAGTAATTTTACCCATCGGGGGTATTTTAGTAATTTTCAACCTTTTTGAAGGCCTATAGTCGCCTTGAGCGACATAGATAACCTAAATGGTCATAACAGTGCGAATGGGCCCAAGGCCCATATTTTGCCCAAGTGGGCCCTCACGCTCGTGTGGCCCATTTAGCCCAAATCTACCCTTGGCCATGCGATCGTCATGGCTGGCTCATTATTTCCTACCTATCCAAGAAAATTTACTCGTGTAGGGCCCACGGGCCTATTAGGCCCACTTGGCCCATTCTAGTCCATTTGGCCCAAAAACGGCTTAAGACCACGAGATCGCTTGTGGTGACCTCTGTCATTGTATCAACTTATCCACACGCACGTTTGTGCACTCGTGTGATAGCCGTAGCAGTACTTTCGGCTTTTCAGCTTTTCGGCATTTCGGCATTTCGGCATTTCGGCATCTGCTGATCTACAATTGAAGTGGTGTGTGTATACACCTGTTGAAGAACAACGCAGTAGCCCACGAGCGGTAGAACCTATATTCGATTAAGGTACTTGGTTAGCCATTCCATAAACGTTCACAACACTTAAACCCAAATCGTCACACTACTCACCTTGAATGAATGAGAATTGCTTAATGCCCTTGGATCGCCAATTAGGAATCGATCGCAGGACCTCACCGATTATTTTCCTGAATAAAGAAACCTATAAGACTGGGTTGTTTACAAGAATAAGACTTAAGAACCCAATATTAAAACGCAGCACCATCGACGAACAAGCCCCTTTCAAAAATTCAATTGAAAGATTTTCAAGAAACTTGAATGCCTCTGCACTTCCGAGGAACCCCCTTGAATCACAATGAGTGTAGTACTTGAGAAATGAAATAACAAGCGGTCAATAAGGTTATTCGGTTTGAGAAAGAATAGAAAACACATGTGCATTCGGTTTTAAAAGAAAAGCAGAGAATAACTTTTGATCACTTACCGTTAGTCAGAACCTTTGCAGTAGATTGACGCAGAGAAGGATTAACCACAGTGATTTTCAGCTAGCCCAGAATAGAAAATGAGCAGAAGTTAAAAGAAGAAAAACAAAAAGAAGGTTCGGCCAAGAAGAGAAAAAGTGAATGGAAAAGATGCAGAAAAAGAATGACCCGAATGGTCAGTTTTAGATCAGGACTAGAGAAAAGAAAGAAAAATGCAAAACCCCCAAATGCTATAGAGAAAATTTGGCACCTATACACTCACTAATTGCCGAAATGCCACATGAGCAAAATAAATAATACCATTTGCATGCAGTGAGACTTGAAGCTCTGACCTCCTTATAACACCTGTGACACCAACTCCTTGCCACACCTGTGTCGCCACCTTGCTACTACACCACAGACTCTTTTTGTGCCATGATTTCACAAAAATATTTATAAAGCCTTCAAGCTAAGGCCGGGATTCACTTAAGAGAAAAAATAAAAATTTTTGCTAAAGCCCAGGTTTGAACCCAGGACTTCTCCAACACTCCCAACTCTTTCTAAATCACTTAACCACTGAAGCAGACGTTCATTTATGTCATTATCTTGCACGCATAAATTTTTATGTGATCCCACGCTCAAGACCTATTTCCATTTAAGCCCAAATTTAGGGCGTTACAGTGTCCCTACTTCGAATGTCAACACGGCCTGAGACACGGGCGTGTCTCTCAGCCATGTGAGTCACATGACTTAGCCACACGGCCGTGTGACCCATACAGTTTTGAAAATTTTCATCTTTTCCCAAAAAATTCTAAATGTTTTCGATTTAGTTTCGATTTGTTTCTAATGTATTTTTAGGGCCTCGAGGGCTCGTAGAAGGGACAATATGTATGTCATTAATGGAATTTGCTATGATTGATGTTATGAAGTAAATGATTTATATTTTTAATAGTTTTAAAATGTGAACTCTGATAATGCTTCGTAACCCTATTTTGGCGATGGATACGGTTTAGGGGTGTTACATGTTTGATATGAGTTCTTACCTGATTTTTGACTGTATTGTTGTGTGAATTATTATGTTGAAACTTCAGGTTCGTTAGGACCTTCTATGAGTAGAGATAAAGGTAAGGAAAAACTAGTTTGAGCTTTCGACTTTTTAACGAAAGTATAATTGGTGAGTGTTTGGAATAATTACTTGTAGACATGATTCAATGCTTTATTTGAGAAATTAGTAGTAGCCTAAAGCCTTGCTCTAGATTCTGAGTGTAAGCTTTCTCATACCTATGTTTATCTTGTGAATTATGTACTTATATGAATGTGAATATGTGAATTGGGATGAGATGCTATAACATGTGGTATGTGGATATGATAACTATTGTGAAAGTGTAAATGTGTACATGTTATGTATATGTTAAATGTTAGTGATAGTGATAGTGTTTTGATAAAAATGCAAATATGCAGTGATAGTGCACAGGTAATCAGTAAGTGATATGTGTTTGTTTTGGTTATTTTGGCCTTGTGACTTAATGAGACCGTTGAATATAGTTGGCATGCCATAGGATTGTGAGTACTCACCTATATGTACAGTGATTTTGGGTGTTGAGGCCTTGAGACATGTTGGAGGGATAAGAGAATGTGAGCTAAGCTCCATTCAGAGGGACATATGAGGGGAAATAAGGAAGTGTTAGCTTTATGCTTCACTTTTGGGACATGTTTAACTCTATGAGTCTATGTGGTATGTTACAGATTCATGTATCTGATGAGTGATGATAGAGCTCACTTTTATGTTTCATAGCTCAAGTGCCAAATTATCTTAAATTATGAATATGTGTGCATTGTGATATGTGTTTATATGACATGTGACCATTATGCAATTTATCTATAAAGATGTTTTTGAGTATTGTGATATATGCTTAAATGTTATGAGATTATATGAATATTGTGATATATGCTTGAGTATTTTGTGATTATATGAGTATTGTGATATATGCATAAATATTATGAGATTAAATGTATATTTTGATATATGCTTGAATGTTATGTGATTACATGAGTATTGCGATATATGCTTGAATGTTAGGTGATTATATGTGTAATAGGATATATGCTTAAAAGTGAATATGCTTACCATGTAAACTAACTAGAAAATAATGCACGAGTAAAGGTCATTGCAAAAGTTCTTAAATTTTCCTTAAAATTGGGTTCCATTGTCTATTATAATCAGGCGTAGGATGTTGAACCTACAAACAATGGATTTCCAAAGAAAAGAGTTCATTTGTCTCTCTGTGATTGTAGCAAAAGCTTCAGCTTCTATCCACATAGTGAAATACTCCACAACTACAACTATGAATTTCTTCTAAGCTGTGACTATTGAAAATGGACCCAAAATATCTATTCTCCAAGTTGCAAATGGCCAAGGGCTAGACATTATTTGCAGAGGCTCAACTGGTGATCGCTGTACTTTAGCATGTTTTTTACAGAAACCACAAGTGCAAACCATATGGTGTGTATCCTTCTATATAGTTGGCTAGTAGTATCCCTGCCTGAGGACCTTTTGTGCTAACAATCTCCTACCTAGATGATCACCGCATATTCCCTCATGTATTTCTCTTATAACATACTTAGCTTCCAAAGGAGCCAAACATCACAAAAGAGGTTGAGAGTAGCCTTTTTTATAAAGTACACCCTCTAACATGATATATCTAAAGGTTATAGATTAAATGATTTTAATTGAATGAGAACTGAGTAACTTATAGATACAATGATATATTGAATGTAAATTATAGCATCATACATTGCAGCCTTATGCTAAATTTTGGCGAGCTCCTTTTTTCTTAGGTGGTGAGTTTCCCCTTTAGTGCTTGTATAATGGGTGTCATCCACGTTTCTCCCTAGTTCAGATTGATCACTTGATGAGTATTACAGCTTGGGGGTAGCTCTATGCTCCAACATGATTTCCCCTCTCTATTGAATAATAATGGAGAACGCTAACTTTGATAAAATGTCATCTTTGGTGTTCTCTGTCCTGGATAACTATCTAACTTGTGCCTTATCAAACTGACTGAGTAGTTGGGCTACTGTGGCATGGTACTTATTTAAGCTTGGCTCTTTTACTTCATACTCCCCATTCATCTGCTTTGTTACGAGCTAAGAAATAGTATGTATGATCACTGCCCTTACCCCCAATTGTAGAGCTAGTTTTAATCCTGAAATCAATGCCTCGTACTTCGTAATGTTGTTAGATTCTTGGAAGCCAAAGGATAGCCTATATTGTTGGAAGAAAACTGATACGACCTAAGCCCGGGATGTTGCTATTGAATCCATTAAGCTGCCACAAGGGCCTATCACTAGGTCACGAGCTAAAAACTTTAAAGATGCTTTGTCAAGCTATGTGGATCGAGTTTGGGAGGAACAAGAAGCCGAATCTATTCACCATGAAAGGAATAACCCAATAGGCGTCACTTGCAATTTATTGCAAGTTGAACTGAAATTTTAATAAACTTATCTTTAGTTTAATAACTGAGTTGCTGGATATTTATTCAACTCATTTTAGTTTAATTAATAAGTGTTTTTAATGTTGAACTTTATTAAGTGTTGCTCTTAATTAATCTAGTATCTAGAATTATTTATTGAGGCATAAGTTAAGATTATTTATTTTTGCTTCTTTAATTAACTAGTTGCTGGAATAGTTAATGCTTGAGTTTAGTTCATTTATTTAAGTTAAGTATTTATTTTTGATATGTTTAATTAGTGTTTAATATGCTTAATAAGTTCATTTTAATGTTTTTATTGCAGGAGTTTTCTTTATCACACAACCGTTACAATTCAAAGCTGTTACAACTTAAATGAAGTGACCTTTCAAGTGCTATTTGAATATAAAAGAAGTAGCTATTATAAAGGGGGTTTAATATAACATTGAAGGAAGTTTTAAAGAGCATTTTATACTCTTTAAATTTCTGCAGCAACCCTTTAGCTACCTATTATTTTTGTTCTTTTAAAAAGAATAAATTAAGCATTCAAATCTTCATTAAGGAGCATATGTCTATTCGACTAGCCATAGGACAACTCAAGAGCCATTTTTCAGATTCAGCTAAATTGAAGAGAATTCAATGAAGGAGTTATTTGTTTCAAGAATGCCAAGAGTCTTGAACTTTAAATCAGCTTTTAATTAGTACATTAAGTGAATGCTTTTGACTATTTGGCTACCCTATTTTAGCATTATAAATAGGTGTATTCAGATTTTGTATGTAACTTGGATGATTTTTGAATGAAACTCTGCTCATTTGGTGAGAATTACTTTTCTCCGATTTTGTTCAAAAGCTTGTTGGCTTATCTACAAAGTTAGTGGCGTCAACCCGTTCTTTGTTTTTATCCCAAACTTATCACTTTATCAAGTGTGGCATTCAAACCCTATACTGAGGTTCCTATCTTTCTAGATAGTGGGTCGAGGTTTTGATTGAAATTTCTGTCCATCTCTTTAAACGTATAAGTGTTGGGTCAACACTTATTAGTATTGGTTCTTACTTGTTTCTTGAGCCGTTATTCTTCCATCATTTTTACTATTACCGAACACATCTATTTAGCCATTTTTCTGAACCTTTGTTATTATAAAACAATATTTAGCCTATGTCACCAATTATACTTGTTAGCTATTCATTTGTTCCTTACTTCTTCGTAGACGATCGGGCAATTCTAAATACAACTCGACTCAACACCAAGGCGGATCGTATCAAAAACCTGATTTGAAAACAGTTTTCTTGCACAGTGGAAATTTAAAAATTTTAAAACTGACATAGTTTTTTATATTTATAGCAATAAACCTTAATCGAATTCATATTGTGTTTTCGGCTAAGCAGACATTTGTTGTTCCTGACTTTAAAGCAAATGATCTTCTTCGCTATTATCGTACCACGTACTACTTTGAGTGTGGGCTTGAACCAATTGAATCGGAACACAAGACTAGAAAAAGTTCTCTCCTTTTGGGGTGAAAATGAAAATTCTCTCTTCTTAATAGAAACTGGTAGAATTGTTATTCCGAAAAAATATATGTAGTAGTAGAGAATAAATTCTCTTTATTTTTTGGTAGAATAACAATATCTCAAAGTTGTGTAAATAGCTCTACCGGTGCTATCTATTTATAGGAAGAGAAGGTAGAACCCTTGTTGAGTTGTAGTGGTTTATTTCAAATGGAAAAACAACGTTCTACTTAGAATAGGACTAGGGTGGACGACACACCCTAGTATTCCTACTAGGGTTGCCGCCCCCTTCATGTCCATGAGGTGTTTTTGGGCTCTCTCACATCGGGTCCAATTATGAGTACTTCCTAAGCCTTTTTGACCCAATACTCTATAGTGTGATCCAAACCAATTTTGTTTTTCTATTTCCCAAAATAAACTTTAATATTTATATACAATACAATTTTCTCATCCCTGTTTTACTTTCAACAAAATTTTGACAATTTTACCATTGGTAAAATTTTGATGCCCTTGGTAAAATTTTGAGAAAATATGTTCAATATTTCACAATTAAACATGTTCACTATGACTGAATGATTTATTTTCATTTTCGTGCTTCAAAATAGTCCAAACATAAACTTATTCTTCCAATCATTTTTGAAGTAAGTCGCAAATGGATCATTTCCATTTTTGGAAACCTACATTCATTTTCATATGATTCCATTTCTTCATTTCAAAGAAAATCGTAATCATTCTTAAATATTTTTCATTTCTCTTTCCTATTCATTCTGTTCATTTCTATTCAAACACGTAATTCTTTTATGGTTTCAATGAGCTAGCGGAGGGACCGATTAGATATATGTAGTTGGGGCTCAAATGATTTATAATTAAGTTCTGCCTTTTAGCCTATTAATTATAAACTCATTTAGTCACGAAGTCATTCTACTATTGTATCGTGATTGAGCTCTCTCCAATGACATACCATTAAGAAAGCAATTACCTAGTGCTCGTCCAATGACCTTGTCATAAGTGTATTACCTCATAAGATATCCTTGATCTCTTTGGGATAATATTCGTTCTCCTAATATGATCCTATTTTATCTTACGGTAACCATTACATATTCCTTCATAAAAAGCTAATCACTATCAAATAGTGATCAAGTCATCCATCACAAAGACGGACGACCCGTGGCCAGATTTACTTTTTATCAGCCATGTAATGCCAATGAAAGGGTATCATTTACCCATGTTTTGGGCTATGAATTCCACTGTTATTAATGACGCTACATACTACAAAAGTCATACACCCAATGCACCAACTTTCGATTCCTTATCTATTTGAACTTAGACTTTTACTTACATCAAAGTGTATGAGTCACGCATACATAGTTCGCCATCCATTCAGGATTTAGGTATGCCACACTATGAGCATCATAAGTGAACAAATCCATAAACGAATTTAGGATCAATTCATCTTGGGTCCTGTTCGATGTACCGCCAATCCAATCAGTCACACCTATGTCTCTATCTTCTGAGAGTCATCCGCTCTAATGCCCAAGACAAAGCATCACCCCAATTGGACTTGATAGATGACATATTAGTCTTTCAATCAGTTTACTCATTTCTGATGAGGCTAAGGACATATTTAGGTTCGTCTACTAATATAAGTTGTCTTTCTATGTTACAATCCAACCATGTAATACTGCTTAGTATTAGTTAAACATTAGACAACCAATAAGCAACATTTGTTTTAATTTTGCTTTGTGTGCAAAAACCACGTTAGAACATTATACAAAGTATTAATGTAATTAATGAATAGTTTTATTAACCAATCTATTAGAAAAAAAGTACAAGTGTACATTGATGAAAATACTACACTTAGGGCACCAGATCCAATAGTCTCCCACTTGCCCTAATGAAGTAGATGAGTCATGTTTCGCATTCTTGTGCCCCTCAATATGTTTCCCAAAGAGCTCTCTAGCTAATAGAGTCTTGGCAAAACAAATCCTCAGGGTTTGTCGATCTTTGACTACATCCACTATTTCGTCAAACACTATCGTCTCCTTTATGATACTTTATATCAATGTGGTTTCTTTGAGTCTTAGTTATATCTGTATTATTATAGTGCAATACCTTGTCGACCCTCCATAGTGAAGTTACCAATGCAACCCTACTTAACACTTGTTCTTACTATGTACCTGTCGTTTAGGACAAAACATAGCTTGATGTCGATTTCCTTAAATCTTGACACATTTGGAAGTCAGAATCAATATATCTGATAGGAGTAAGATCTCCTTCAGAGTATAGAAGCATAAGTACTTGAGTATATGCTTAATTGCTTGCCAGTGTCTTGGTTTTGGATTCACTTGATATCGACTTACCAACCCCACTACAAAACAGATATCTGGGCGTGTGCATAGCATAGCAAACATGAGGTTTCCTACTTTCGAAGCATAAAGAACCTTTCCCATGTTCTTTCTTTCTTCAACTATCTTAGGACAGTCCTCTAAAGAGAGATAAAATCTTGATACAGAAGGTTGATTTCCCTTTCTCAAATCAGTTATTGCATAACGCTCCAATATCTTGTCTATGTATAAAGCCTAAGACAGTTCTATCACTTTGTTCTTTTGATCCTTCAGGAGTCAAATACCTAGAACAAAATTAGATTTTCCCAAATCCTTCATGCTAAACTGTTGGGTTAACCATAGTTTAACCGATGACAATGTCTCTACATCATTCCCAATGAGTAAAATATCATCTACATATAGAATGAGAAAGTCCATCTTTCCATCCCCTAAATGTTTATAAACACAAGGTTTATCTACGTTTTACTAAAATCCAAAAGTCTTGATTGCTTGATCAAATCTTTGATTCCATGTGCAGGACGCTTACTTAAGTCCATCTATGGATCTAAGTAGTTTGCAAATTTTATGCTCACTTCTTTTAGCTATATATTCGGTGGGTTGCATCATATAAATGCTCCCTTTAAGATAACCATTCATGTCTTGACATCCCTTTGTTAGATCTCTTAATCGAGAGTCACTGTAATGGATAGTAATATGCAGATTGACTTGAGCATAACAACTGGAGAAAAAAATTCTTCGTTATCAATGCCTTTTTTTTAGTATAACATTTTGTTGTAAGTTTAGCCTTATAAGTTTCCACTTTTCCATCCGCACTTCTTTTCCTCTTATAGATCCATTTACACCCCATGGATTTTATCCCTTCTGATACGTCTACAAGTTCTGATAGAGGGTTGCGCGCAGACCAAGATCGAGTTGCCAAGTCACGAGAAACTCCTACGACGGCTCTAGACAAACAGATCTGAAAACGAAACAGCAAGACAAATTTAAAATAATCAAATCTGGAATTAAAATTATCAAAGAACAGCAAGATTAAAGAAACCCTTGAATACGGCTTATTCTTGGAAGCCAAGAACCGATTTGTACTTAGGAAGTGAATTCCCCAACAGCTGAACCTATTAGGAAACAATGAATCAGATTTTTAGATCAATAGGAAAACAATCAGATTAATAATGGAAGATTAGGGATTTCGGGCGGCAAGAAGAAAAGGAAGAAATTGATGAAATTGGACGATTCAAGAAGTGAATTTAAGATGCGATTCGGTCCAATTGAACGCCCAAGATGAATTGCCCAAATTTCAGCAACTGAAAAGACCCCAACACGACCAAACAAGAATCGGCAAATCCCTAGAATTTGGGGATTTTTGGATCGAATAGGTGCTGCCAATAAGAGGACCGATTAAGTGAAGAGTTCTTGAAGTTTAATCAAGGCTGAAACACAAACAAGAACAGCAAAGAAATTAGAAGAAGAATCGGCACAAGCAAATCAAAGAAAATAAATTGAACAGCAAGAAATAAAGATAAGTCCTAAGAACCCTTGAATTCCCGAAAGAATTCACAAATTCCTTCAAACGGCTCTAATCTTCCCTCCAAAGAGTATCGATGGCAAGAAGAAGGTTGAAGATGGCTCCCACAATCAAAAGATTGTTAAAACAACTTCTAAAGAAAACTCAAGAGAGAAATCTTGGAGAAAACTCAAAGAAAATTCTGCTCTCAACAAATCTGAAATTTTAATAATAATCTAAGTGTGTGTACAAAGGGTGGCTGGCCATGCCTTTAAATAGGCCTCAAGTAATCCTAATCTAACAAGTAACTAATAAAATTAAACCTAATTAATAAAATAATAAGGGAAAATTCGGCCAAGCTTATGTATGGGCTGTTTTTGGGCCGAATTTTACATGTATGTTCCTAAAAGCTTAAAAAAATTAAATTAAACACATAAAATGTTTATGAATTGGGCCCTTTGACATTTTGGCCTGATTTTCAATTAAATATGCATAAATTTCTGGATTGGGCTGGAAGTTGCTTATTGGGCCTTGTCTTCAAGAATTTGGGCTCGTGATCCATCTCCTTCCGAAATTAAGTCGTTGATGCTCGTAACGGAGATCCAATGCGTGTTGGCTGCAAGATTTGGTTTCTTGGACCAAGATTTCCAAGATTTGAAATCTTGATTTTCTTGATTCTTGAAATCTCTTCGAACAGCATAATTGGGCCAAGACTCGGTTTCTTGATTTTCTTGAAAACAAGAAAGTGAATCTTGATTTTCTTGTTGTCTCGTGTATGCATCTAAGGCCTTTGTGACTCGTATCATTCCCCCCTTCCTCAAAAAGATTCGTCCTCGAATCTAAAAAATCAAATGGACTCGACTTTCCTCGATCGAACGGGACTAATGGCAATTGAGCCCACTGAAAAGAATAGCCATGAGTTAGTAAATAGCAATGCAAACAAACTTGTAGTCCAATCATAAGCATAACAAAATAAGTATAACGCATGCGAATGGACAAATTAGATTACCATGCAAATAAGCTAATTTACTCGCCAATGCCTCGTCAATTATTCGACACAAAGATGGATATGTTTTAAGGCATTTAATCATCTCAAATTGTTTCCACAAACCATGAAGAAATTGCGAGTAATAAATCAAATGGTAAACGTAATCGTCACAAGTAGGTATTTGAAAAGGTCCACATAGTTCACAGAGTTGCACAATTATACCATGCATTAATCGACAGACTATGGATGCATCAAAAACAATAATCTTTTTATCAACCATTAAAACAGATAGACCATCAAGAAATAAAATAGGATAGTCAAGCACATTTTGATCTAAGTGTTTTACAAAAATTAAATCATCAACACGATCTTTGTCACTATCCGAGGAGTACAAAGGTGTTTCAAAAGTTTCAAGCATCTTACCTTTATAAGCAGAAGAATAAGGGTCGATTTTACCTTTTTCATTGAATACAAACCTTCGCTCATCGGGGGCATAGTGTAGTCGAAGCTTCGTTGTTGAGTTAACCTTTGTCAAATGGAACTCAAATTTTATGTATAACCACAGAAATTGTTTAAGGCACGAATATAAATAGAAAACAAATTTGGCAAATTTCGTTACCTTATTCAAAAACCAAGTATCAAAACAATAGAAAGTATTTGCCAAAACAGATTTGCACAAATTCGAGGATTTTACACAAGGCAAATTGAGAGAATAACAACTCACGCTTCCTTTCGTAATGACTTTATCAACCACAATCGAAGAATAACAATTAATCGGATCAAAATGAATGGATCTTTTAAGAACTAAGTCACCAATAATTTTCAAATCTGCACGGGACTCTGTTGCCAAAATTTCCTTACCTCACTTACCTTTGGGCTCATGTAGAGTGATTTCATCTTTGCCAATGTTGATCGTACGAAAGCGTCTTTTATTTGAGAGGTATTGAAGTTGAAAGTTATCTTTCAGTCTTTCGGGAACCTGAAAAGTAGCAACACAAGAAAAATTCATATCTTGGTTAGTGAAAACATTCCTCACTACCCTTTCCTCGTCTTTTTCTTTTGTTTCTTTTTCTAACTCATTTTCTCTTCTTTCTTCAACTTCTTTTTCAATTTTCTTGTCTGTTTCACATTCCTTTTCACTCTCAATCTCTTTTTGCTCTTTTTCATTCTCTTTTTCTTTTTCCTCACTTGTTTTAACAACAGAATTTTTCAGTTTGATTTGGTCCTCATGGACTTGTTCCGGAGTGAGTGGCATTAAGGTGATTTTCCTTCCTTGATGCTTGAAAGAATACCTATTTGTACAACCATCGTGAGTGGCCTTTCGATCCAGTTGCCATGGTTCTCCTAGCAACAAATGGCAGGCTTGAATAGGCATTACGTCGCACACAACTTCGTCTTGATACTTACCGATAGAAAGGCGATGCGCACTTGTTGAGTGACCTTAAATTGGCCTTCGTTGCTAAGCCCTTGTAGTTGATAAGGTTGTGGATGCTTGGTAGTGGTTAAGCAAAGCTTTTCCACCATCGTCGTGCTGGCTACGTTCGAGCAACTTTCACCATCAATAATAACTCTACAAAGCTTACCTTGTACATGGCAGCGAGTATGAAAGAGATGTTCTCGTTGCTGCTCGCTCTTTGATTTTGCCAAAGAAGGTTGCCCACGATCATGAAAATCATCATCCATTCTAGGGACACATCGAGGGCCGCGCCTATGGGGCTGGTTATCCCTATCTTCCTTGATTGGACCTCGATATTGAGGTTCTTGATTCAATCGTACCTCATTCAAAGTAGTATTCAATGCTCGTAGTGTAGCAGCCTGTTCGCCCAACTGTTGTTGGAATCTTTTAAATATGTCATCATTATTATCACCTTTAGACATTTTCAAAAACCTGTAAAAAATAAACACTCAACACTCAAAAATAAAAGTTATCAAACCTCACCGTTAATCACTCAAAAAGAAAATTTAAATTTTCAATGAGCCAGAATTCAGTCTTGTGAGTCCTTTAGGAGAGTTTATATCAACCAATTAGAGAGTGAATGAACCGAGCTACCAAAGAGTCCTAATTTGCACTAGGATGCCAAAAACTGACGAGACACCAATTGATTCGTGTTGCACCGAGGAAGAAGTTGTGCACACGTTTAGATCCTACTAACACAAGAAACAAGAAGGTGTTAGATAGTGTAAAGGAAGAATAAAGGCAAACAAATGAAAACCTACAGCTAAGAATCAATAAAAATTGCTGAAAACAGAAAACCCGAAAAACTGCAGAGTAACTTGACAACTTCGTTCGAGGTGTTCCCGATCTCCAAAAATCACGAAATTAAATCTGGAATGTCCTTATATATTGAATTCTTGATCTGGAAAGTTTGGGCACCAAATTCAACCCGCTTGATCTTTTTTTAAATTTTTATTGAATTTCGTCTTTTTTGATTTTTTTGACTTTTTTGACTGATTTTTTTGCGGGATTAATTTTTTTCTATTCAATCACAGTGCCACAAATATGTATGTAAAATTTCAGATCAATCGGACAACGTTTACCCACTCAAATGAATTTTTTTCGAACAATTTTTCTGGGTAAAACTGCTGTTTGTGCTTTAAAAAATAGAGATCAGATTAGAAATCAACCAAGAACACCCAAAACGCCCAAAATCTGATACCAAATGATAGAGGGTTGCGCGCGGACCAAGATCGAGTTGCCAAGTCACGAGAAACTCCTACGACGGCTCTAGACAAACAGATCTGAAAACGAAACAGCAAGACAAATTTAAAATAATCAAATCTGGAATTAAAATTATCAAAGAACAGCAAGATTAAAGAAACCCTTGAATACGGCTTATTCTTGGAAGCCAAGAACCGATTTGTACTTAGGAAGTGAATTCCCCAACAGCTGAACCTATTAGGAAACAATGAATCAGATTTTTAGATCAATAGGAAAACAATCAGATTAATAATGGAAGATTAGGGATTTCGGGCGGCAAGAAGAAAAGGAAGAAATTGATGAAATTGGACGATTCAAGAAGTGAATTTAAGATGCGATTCGGTCCAATTGAACGCCCAAGATGAATTGCCCAAATTTCAGCAACTGAAAAGACCCCAACACGACCAAACAAGAATCGGCAAATCCCTAGAATTTGGGGATTTTTGGATCGAATAGGTGCTGCCAATAAGAGGACCGATTAAGTGAAGAGTTCTTGAAGTTTAATCAAGGCTGAAACACAAACAAGAACAGCAAAGAAATTAGAAGAAGAATCGGCACAAGCAAATCAAAGAAAATAAATTGAACAGCAAGAAATAAAGATAAGTCCTAAGAACCCTTGAATTCCCGAAAGAATTCACAAATTCCTTCAAACGGCTCTAATCTTCCCTCCAAAGAGTATCGATGGCAAGAAGAAGGTTGAAGATGGCTCCCACAATCAAAAGATTGTTAAAACAACTTCTAAAGAAAACTCAAGAGAGAAATCTTGGAGAAAACTCAAAGAAAATTCTGCTCTCAACAAATCTGAAATTTTAATAATAAATCTAAGTGTGTGTACAAAGGGTGGCTGGCCATGCCTTTAAATAGGCCTCAAGTAATCCTAATCTAACAAGTAACTAATAAAATTAAACCTAATTAATAAAATAATAAGGGAAAATTCGGCCAAGCTTATGTATGGGCTGTTTTTGGGCCGAATTTTACATGTATGTTCCTAAAAGCTTAAAAAAATTAAATTAAACACATAAAATGTTTATGAATTGGGCCCTTTGACATTTTGGCCTGATTTTCAATTAAATATGCATAAATTTCTGGATTGGGCTGGAAGTTGCTTATTGGGCCTTGTCTTCAAGAATTTGGGCTCGTGATCCATCTCCTTCCGAAATTAAGTCGTTGATGCTCGTAACGGAGATCCAATGCGTGTTGGCTGCAAGATTTGGTTTCTTGGACCAAGATTTCCAAGATTTGAAATCTTGATTTTCTTGATTCTTGAAATCTCTTCGAACAGCATAATTGGGCCAAGACTCGGTTTCTTGATTTTCTTGAAAACAAGAAAGTGAATCTTGATTTTCTTGTTGTCTCGTGTATGCATCTAAGGCCTTTGTGACTCGTATCAAGTTCCCACACTGAGTTGGAATACATAAAGTCCATCTCAGCTTTCATAGCTATTTCCCAGAGCTTGGAATTAACACTCTTTATCACTTTGTCAAATGTGAGTGGGTCATCATCTTCCTATTCAGTAGATTCAGTGTTAAAAACACTTTTGCCAGATTGGAAGAACTCAATCCTAGGAGAGACCTTCCCACTATGACGAGGCTCTTAAGTTGCTGATCGTTTGCGGGTCTACTATTAGGAGTTGGTTTTGGAACCATTTTCGTAGGGTTTTATATATTTCCCAAAAGCTCCTTGAGTACCTATTTACTTCGAGGTTTAAAGTTATTCATGTAACTTTCTTCAAGGAAAGTAGCATGAGTTGAGACTATAACAATTTGCTCTTTCATGTTATAAAATAAACCACCCTTTGTTCCCTTAAGACATCCTACAAACATGCACAGTTTTGCCCGTGAGTCTAACTTCCTTGCATCTTTGTCTAATACATGGGCTGGACAACTTTAAATAACTTAACATTTAATGTACCATGTCTAATAACATTTGATTTCTTCTCTCTACCATGTCATTCTATTGTGGAGTGCTCGACATGATTAACTAGGATGGAATCCCATTCTCTATGAAGTACCCTAAGAGCACATTAGATAAATATTCCCCAACTCGATCAAACCGAAGTGCCTTTGTGGGTAAACCTAATTTTTTCTCCACTTTTGCACGAAATTCTTTGAATTATCAAAGGCTTCATTTTTACGGTGAATTAGGTATACATACCTATATCTAGAATAGTCATAAATAAAGGTTACATAATACTTTTAACCACCTATTGCACTAACACTCATGGGGCTATATACATTAGTGTGCACAAGTTCTAGGGGTTTTCTGACCCTCATTCCTTTGCATTAAAAGATCACTTAGTCATCTTACCTTCCAAGCAAGATTCACATTGTGGAAGATCAACTTCTTTAAGCGAACTTAAGATGCCGTCTTTCACAAGTCTAGTATTTTTTCTCTATAACAGCCTATTTTCAATGAAATCAAAATAGTGGTTTCGAGACCACAAATTCGAAGTTGAAAATTTATTTCATGACTATTTTATTGTCTACAACATGATAGAAATATCGTATAAAAATTTTGTTAAGAAATTTTACCATTTACACGCTCAATTTGATAAAAAAAAGACTAAATCGCGTAAAGTGCAAAAGTTGAGTTCTAATAGCTGAAGGTATTAAATGGCTATAGAACATTAAAGTGGAGGTTCTTATATGGTAACTAGACCATTAATGAGTTAGTGGAAGAGGTTGGCTTGGCAATTGTGTAATTTTAAAGTATTATAAAGGTTAAATATGTAAATTAGTAAATAAAAGGTTAATTAAAATAAAACCAAATATCATCATCTTCCACTATCAAATTGCAACTGAAATTCACAAGAGAAGAAACCATTTCTGGAGACCTAGGTTCAGTAAGCTATTTTTGCTCAATTAGGTATGTAATTTATCCCGTTTTTAATGATTTCTATGTTTTCGGGATCATTGTAGCTTAATCTAGCTAGCCCGAGGACTAATTTTTGAAACTGTTAAACTATTAGGATTTTACCATTGATGACCATGCTTGAGTTTTGAAGTTTGATGATAGAAAATGAATGGTTGTTGTTAGATAAACAGCTTTTGTAAAGGAATTTTTAATGAAATTGTCAAATAGGGACCAAATTGAAAGATAGGAAATATTACATGATGAAATTGTGAAATAATTGAAGTATAGTGCATGCTAAGGACCTAATTGATATTCGACCATAGTGGGTTGTGATGAAATTGTGTAAATTTCCATTTTTATGAACTAAGGACTAAATTGCAAAGAACTAAATGTATAGGGGAAAATAGTATGTTTGCCAAGAATAGGTTTTGGACTAATTTGAATGAGAAATATATTAAATTGAATTAAATTTATTAGTATAGATCAATACATACCTCGTATAGAGTTAGATCGGGGCAAAGGAAAAATCTCGAATTAATCACCTCCATATCTACATATACTAGTCGAGGTAAGTTTGTGAAATTAAATTGAGTATTTATATGTTGTAATTGAATTATATGTATGTGATTTCAATAATTGCCATGTATAAATACCGATTTACATATTCAACAACATATGATAATTACCAAGTCTCGTTTAAACCTTAAAAATTCGTAGGATACAAACGACATGTCATTAGTGTTATCGATTTGGTTGTGGTCCTGCATATGTTGCGAACACACCACAACTCGTATGAGCTTACCAATTTATAGCTCGAGAGAGCATACTGATTCATAACTCGTATGAGCATACATGTACAGGAATTGACGGATTACAGTTTAGCACACTATGTGCGAGCTATCCCGAGTATCGAACGATATTCTAATTGTTCAACGGGTAATGTTCTGTTACAAGATGGTATGAGTTCGATACGAACTATTACAGGTATATATATGAAATTCATGGGAAGATTATTACATGATATATAGTTAAATGAAATGGATGGTACATATATAATGGAATATTGATTATTTGTTGAGTTCATCCATGAGTTGGTGTATATGTGATTTTACATGGCTAACATGTTGGTGAATGTGTGTTTAGGCACTTGGCCAGGTTGTGTTGGGATATGTATTATTTACTTACCTATTATGTGCTTAAATGGTAAGTGAAATTCTATGTTATACGAACTTACTAAGCTTAAATTCTTACTCTGTGTATTTTTCATGTTTTATAGTGAATCAGAAGCTCGTCCGGGTTAGAAGCTTGTCGGAGCTATATCACACTATCCATCGGCTCTTTTGGTACTTTCGGTTGGTTTAATTTTGTTTATAATGGCATGTATAGGTCATTTTTGCTAATGTTGACCTATATGTTTCGTTGTGATTATAGCCATTTGAGTTGGCTTTTGTTTTGGTATATTTTGGTATGTATGTATGTGGCCTAAATTTGGTTGATGTATGGCTTGAATGGTTGTTTGAATATGCATTTTTTGTAAGCCTTGAATTGTTGTTAAATGGTACTTATTTGAATGGCTTATATGATGTTTTTAGTGCACAAGTTACATGTAAATTATATGACCATTTGGAGCTAGTTTTTGTATGCCATATATGGTACTTTTTGGTATGTTTTAATGAGTGAATTAAGTGGCACAATATGGTATAATTTTGGTCAAGCCTTAGTTGAATAAATGATCAAATTGTGTTCATATTTGCACATGTTTATGAAATGTCATTTGAGGTGCCTAAGGGCATATTGGTTGTATGTGATCATACCATTGGTATAAGGTTAGAAAATGCATGGTTTTGGTACGTTATTATGGTTTGCTTATATGCACAATGTTGAGTGAAGGTGGATGCCAAATTGGGTGAGAAATGTGGCTTGTAAAATGGACTATTTTCGTCCATACGAAAAGAGACACGGACATGTGTCTTAGCCGTGTATCAGGTGACACGGCCATGTGTCCCCTATAGTTTTTAAAGGGTTGCAAGTCAGGCTATTACACGACCTAGCAGACGGATTGGCACACGGGCGTGTGAGGTTACTTCGAAAGGTACATGGCGTAGCACACAAGCGTGTAGCTTGGTTGTGTGACCAATTCAGAGAGTTACATGGGCTGGGGCACCGTCGTGTGTCCCTATTTCGGATGCCCACACGGCTTGGCCAAATGATCGTGTGACCCCTGCAACTTTGAAAAGTTTCAATGTTTTTCAAAAAATTCCTAAAGTTTTTGATTTAGTTTCGACTTGTTTCTAATGCATATTTAGGGCCTTGAGGGCTCGTATAAGGGACAATGTGTACAATTTTGATTGGTTTTTTATATGAATTTTTGATATGTTATGAAATGTTCAAAATTCTATTTGTTTGTACTGTAAACTCCAGTAATACTCCATAACCCTATTCTGACGATGGATACGGGTTAGGGTTGTTACATTTATTGGTATCAGAGCTACGGTTTAGTCTATTCTCGGACTGAACGTAGTGTATATGAGTTTAGCTATAGAAGACAATATATAACCTGTGATAGTGTGATATCTCCTGACCGTTTTGAAACATGTTTTCATATAGCAATGACATCCAACTGAGCTGATTCCCATGAAGTAGAGAGTAACGCTCAAGCCTCCATTCACGGAGAAGCTTCGAGTGGTACGAGGCTCGTATCTGAGGGTCAGGGAGGAGATGCTAAGGAAGCCTTTTTCTAGATGATGAATGAATGGTTGACCGAGTTTGTATGGATGAACCCGGTTGCTCAACAACCTGCTCCCCAATCGATTCCCATTATTTCTCAAGGTATGGAATCAATCTGTGTTAGTAAGCCTCCAGTTGATAAGATTCGTAAGTACGTGGCTAAAGAATTCTGAGCTACTGCTGAAAATGATCTTGAGAGAGGTGAATTCTGGATAGAAAATACAATCAGAGTTTTTGATGAGTTATCCTGTTCACCGGCCAAGTGTGTTAAATGAGCGGTATGGTTATTGAAAGATTCGGCTTATCAGTGGTGGAACACGTTGATTTTTGTTGTGTCGAGAGAGTGGATCACCTGGGAATTTTCCCAAACTGAGTTTTAAAAGAAATATATTAGTCAAACATAAAGAATTTATGGTGCTTAAACAGGGTCGTATGACTGTATCAGAGTACGAGCGGGAATTTGTCAGATTGAGCAAATATGCTTGGGAGTGTATTCCGATTGATACTGCTATGTGTAAGAGATTTGAAGATTGGTTAAATGAAGACATAAAGCTTCTAGTTAGAATTCTTGGGTTTAACAAATTTGTTGTACTGGTTGACCGGGTACATAAAGCCGATGAGCTAAGTAAAGAGAAAAGACGTGCATATTTTGAAGCTAGGGACTGGAGAAAGAGATTGATAGGGAAGTCTTATTAGTCAGTATCAAAGAAATCAAAAGAACATCACAATTGTTTTAATGCTTCTGTGGGATATTCTAGTAGAGACAGAGGTACCTGACGCTCTAGTCCTAAACCTCAAGCTACATCCGTAGCGAGTGTGGGTAGTGTTAGGGATGCTAGACCCGAGTGTAAGCACTGTAACAGACCATATTATGTTGAGTGTCGAGTAAAGAATGAAGCGTGCTTCAAGTATAGTTCCTTAGACCACTATCATAGGGATTGTCCAGAGAAATTCGAGAAAGATAAAGCTCAGACCACAAGGTCGAGCAATACTGCTACGAGAGGAAGACCACCTTGTAATCCCAAAAATGTAAGTGGTAGTCGTGGATTACAAAAGATTCAGCTGTGAGATCCGAGGCACGACCACCAGCTAGGGCTTATGCTATTCTCGCACGTGAGGATGCTTTGCACCAGATGTTATTACTAGTACTTTCTCTATATATGATACTGATGTAACTGCTTTGATTGATCCGGGGTCAAACCATTCATATGTTTGCACGAATTTAGTGTCCAGTAAGAATTTACATGTTGAATCCACTGAATTCGTGGTTAAAGTATTGAACCCCCTAGGTCAGTATGTACTAGCTGATAAAGTCTGCAAGAATTATCTTTTGATGACTCGGGGTTACAGTTTTCTGACTAATTTGATGTTGTTACCGTTTGATGAATTTGATGTGATTCTGGGTATGGATTGACTAACTTTGCACAATGCTGTTGTAACTGTAGACGAAAGCTTATCATATTAAAATGTTAAATGTAACGCCCCAGAATTTAGGCCTAGAAGTATTGGGCCTTGACCAAGGGAACAATTAGGAAACTGTGCATAAAAGTATGTCTGCTTTAGTGGTTAAGGGTCTTGAGAGGAGTTGGAAAAGTCCTGGGTTCAAACCTTGGCTTTAGCAAAAATTTTGGTTTTAAGTGGATAAAACCCTGGATGCTTGGATGTAGGCCTTTTAAATTATTGTGTAAAAAAATGTCATAAGGAAGCATGTGGTCTAGTGGTTGTGGCGTCATTAAGGTTACAAGGGAGCCTAGGTTCAAGTCTTGGCCTTGGTAAAATTTTTAGTTTTTCCCTAAAATGAATCTGGACACTAGTTTATAGGCTTTATCAATAATAGTGTTTGTTTTATGACACAAAAAGGGCTTGTGGTTTGGTGGCAAGGTGGGTAAAATTACCTAAATACCCTCGAAGGGTAAAATTATCGAAATACCCCTAATGGGTAAAATTATCGAAATACCCCTGATGGGTAAAATTACCAAAATACTCCCGAAGGGTAAAATTATCGAAATACCCCTGATAGGTAAAATTACAAAAATACCATCGATGGGTAAAATTACCGAAATACCCTTATAAGGTAAAATGACCGTTATACCCCTAGGAGATGAAATGACTATTACGGCCTTATGCTTTGTCTGACTGTTTTGCTTTATGATATTTATATGACTGTTACTGAGTATGACATATTGCATATATGTATGATCTATGACATGACATACTGCATGGGGTTGGAATTTTGTTATGGAGGAAGTACTAATACTGATGGCTCTGCCACAACTACTGTTACTGGTGGCTTTGCCACATATACTGTACTGGCAGCTCTGCTGCGTTATTATTATTAGCAGCTGTAACACCACTTACCCGTATTCCTTAACGGAACAGAGTATGAGGTATCACTAAATTTTTTTTTTAATTTTGACAGCATTTCTGCTTATTTTTGCTTAAACCCCCTGCAAGTTTTCAAACACAATTCAATATTCCAACCAAGTTCAGTTGTATAAACATACATAATTTAACCATTAATAAACACCACATTTTAAATCGAACCTTAACATATATTCGCATGGTGATTCACATTACATAAGTCGTCTATACATGCCATAATTTCCGGAATACTAGTTGCAAAATACCCAAACGTGGATGATAGTGTAGATGACTGTCTGACTCCGTTCCAATTCCGAGTTGATGGAAATCACTATAATCAAGGGAAAAATAAAAACGAGTAAGCATATAGCTTAGTAAGTAAACATATGACAAATAAGTAATTTCTCACATGACTACACCATAGTATAAATTTATTCACAAATAAATTTCATTGTTTGTGTAATTTCCAGCAAGCTATTTTTCTGCGTCATAGTCACTAATTTATTTTTATCCGGAGCTACAGGGCTCCAAATTGAATTTCGTAAATTTTCTCTGAAACTAGACTCATACATATTTCTATCATAAAATTTTCAGAATTTTTGGTCGAGCCAATTAGTACAGTTTATTCTTTAAATCTTCCCCTGTTTCCCTGCCCGACAGTCCTGACCTTCCCTTCCAAAAATTCACATAACTCTCTGTAAAGGTTTCAAAAAATGTTCTCATTTGTTTCTATTGAAAATAGACTCAAAAAGGAATCCAGGAATATAAATTTCAAGCCATAATTATTTGTGTATAATTTTTGGTGATTTTCCAAAGTTGGAACAGGGGATTTCGTAATCAATCCAGCCCTGTCTCAGTAAAATTAAAATATCTCCAAAAATACAACTCTTTTGCTTACTCTATTTCTTTCATATGAAAATAGACTCATTCAGCTTAAATTTCATATATTATTCAACCTCCCATTCATTTCCCACCATTTATGATGATTTTTCAAAATTTCCCAACTGCTGTTGTTCAACACAGTTTTGTATTTAAATTGTTTCTTTTGCATTTTTTATATTTCCTCCCATCTTATACATGGGTTGATTTAGTATCAAACCCAATATTCCTCCCATAAACTTGTCCACCACATAGAAATATTCACCTTTCCAATTTTCTCGTTGAACACTCGGAATGTTAACCGTTATCGGTGGATTCCGCACTTAGCAACCACCAATGAATCGGGGAATCAGCATACAGCAACCCCTTGGGGGAATCAGCACTTAGCAACCCCCTTTCACATTTAAAAATACGGTGGAATCAGCACTTAGCAACCACCAATAAGTAGGGGAATCAGCACTTAGCAACCCCTCGGGGGAATCAGCACTTAGCAACCCCCTTTCACATTTAAAAATACGGTGGAATCAGCACTTAGCAACCACCAATGAATCGGGGAATCAACACTTAGCAACCCCTCGGGGGAATCAGCACTTAGCAACCCCCTTTCACATTTAAAAATACGGTGGAATCAGCACTTAGCAACCACCAATAAGTAGGGGAATCAGCACTTAGCAACCCCTTTATATGCAATATGCTCCGGCCTATTCTGAGTGTTCAACCAAAAACCGTGTTTTGCAACCCCTTACTACCTTTCCCCATTTAACAACATTTTTGGAAACTTACCAAACATTTATTTTATATTCAAATAAATCTCAACACAAGTCAAATAATATCAAAGCAATACATTAAGTCACGTGTTTACTTACCTCGGTGCAAAATATCGAAATTTTGCAATTCACTCCACTATCTTTTCTTTTCCTCGTTTGAGATAATCTTCACGTCTCTGTTGATCTATAATAGCAAATTTAACTCATTTAATGTTCACATTTATTAAAATAATCCACCACCCAACTTTTTGAAAAATTACAATTTTGCCCCCAAACTTTTGCATAATTACACTTTTGTCCCCAAGCTCGGAAATTAAACTTCATCTCTTATTCTTATGTTTTATGACATACTGAACATTTTTCCCTTCTATGGTAACATCAAATTCCCACTCTAACACATACTTTTGAACATTAATTATTTTTACCGATTATGTCTATTTACCCGTTTTCGCTTAAAATCGCTTAGCAAAAGTTATTTAACATAATTTCTAGCTTCATATTCCACCATAAAACAGCAAAATAAACACTTTTCACCTATGGGTATTTTTCCAAATATGAACCCTAACATGAATTATTGATAAAATAAGCTAAACCGAGCTACGAGGATTTCAATAATGCAAAGAACATTAAAAACGGGGCTAAGATGCACTTACTATGAGCTTGAGAAAGCAAAGAAACCCTAGCTATGGTGTCTTCCAAAATTTGGCAGCAACTATGGAGAAGATGACACCATTTCTCCATCTTTTTCCCATTTTATTTTTTTTTATTACTAAATGACTAAAATGCCCTTCCTTAAAAAAAATCTATTTCACTAATTCTATACCCATTTTTGTCCATCAATTAACTAATGGTCTAATTACAACATAAGAACCTCCAATTTAGAATTTCATAACAATTTGACACTTCTAACATGTAGGACTCAACTTTTGCACTTTTTACAATTTAGTCCTTTTGACTAAATTGAGTGCCCAAACGTCAAAATTTTTGAACGAAATTTTTACAAAATTTTTCCGTAAAATTTTAGGCCATAAAAATATAATAATAATCATATTTTCCCTTGTCAGATTTGTGGTCCCGAAACCATTGTTCCGACTAGACCTAGAATCGGGCTGTTACAGCAGCTATGCTGCAATATTAGTGTGTGGGCTGGGTGGGTCGACTTAGTCCCCACATGGTGTGTTGGGTTGCTACAGGTGGTGTGCTGGCTGGATTCGGGGTGGGTTTGCATACTTGCACCATATTGATACTGTATTGGGCTTAGGCGTACACTGTTTTGATATTGGGCTAAGGCACACACTATACTGATACTGAATAGGGCTCAGGCCCAGACTGATTCTACATGTTGTATGCTGATTGTTTGGTAGAGGATTACACACTGAGTTTTTGTAAACTCACCCTCTCTTCTAACTGTGTAGGTAATCCTCAGCCATAGGTAGTTCAGTGCTGTGAGGGACTTGGAGGTGGCCACACATTCGCCAATATTTTATTCTGGATCAGTTATTTAAATTTTTACTTTGGAGTGATTTTTATGTAATAAGGCCTCTGGTATTTTAATTTTCTTTAATTGGGTTATAATTGCTTATTTTGAACCGCTTAACGGATACAAATAAGTTTTCACAAAAAAAAGTTTTTTTCAAGGCAAAAATGTATTTTTTTAATCTCAAGATATCTGTACATGGAGTAGCTTCCTCGAATTTTAAACCTGCAATAACAAACTATTTTACCGTGTCGGTTTTTTTAAAAACTTACCAAATGGTGCTCAAAAGTAAGAAATAATTAGATTTTTATTGAATGAATTTCCCCATCAGACTTTGGTTTGTAAAACACTTCTATGTGACATTTTAGATTCGGCTGTAACGTCTAGGCCGGGTTTGGGGTGTTATATTAAAATTGTGAGATGCTTCATATTGAATCAAATAATCCGAGTGGGTTCCCTATTGTTATATCAGCTATGTCAGTGTAGAAATATGTGAGAAAAGGTTGTAATGCTTATCTTGCTTATGTACTGGATACTAAAGTGTCTGAATCGAAGCTCGAATCAATGCTAGTGGTTTGCGAGTATCCCGATGTGTTTCTAGATGAGTTACCTAGATTACCGCCAGTTAGAGAGGTTGAGTTTGCTATAGAACTTGTACTAGGAATATCACTGATATCTATAGCACCTTATAGAAAGGCTCCTACCGAGTTAAAAGAGTTGAAAGCACAACTGCAAAAGTTAACAATAGAGGTTTTGCTTGACCCAGTTTTACACCTTGGGGTGCACGGGTTCAGTTCGTTAAGAAAAAGAACGGATCAATGAGATTGTGTATAGATTACCGTTAGCTCAACAAGGTTAGAATCAAGAATAAATATCCACTGCCTCGAATTGATGATTTGTTCAACCAGTTGAAAGGTGCTACAGTATTCTCGAAGATTAGTTTTTGTTTTGGTTACTATCAACTACGAGTGAAAGACTGGGATGTGCTGAAAACTACATTCAGAACTTGGTATGGACATTATGAGTTTCTTGTGATGCCGTTTGGTTTAACTAATGCACCTGCAGTATTTATAGATTTGATGAACAAAATTTTCAGACTGTATTTAGGCAGATTTGTTACGGTATTTATTGATGACATTCTGATCTATTCCCAAGACGAGTCTGAGCATGCTGAACACTTAAGAATTGTGTTGCAAACTCTGCGAAATAAACAACTGTTTGCTAAATTTAGCAAATGTGAGTTTTGGCTCTGAGAAGTCAATTTTCTGGGACATATAGTGTCGGCTATATGCATCAGAGTTGATTCGTGTAAAATTTCTAGAGTTGTTGACTGGAAACCATCGAGAAACGTATCTGAAGCCAGAAGTTTTCTGGGATTAGCTGGTTATTATCGAAGATTTGTCAAAGGGTTTTCAATGATAGCTACACCGATGACGCGATTATTATAGAAAGATGTGAAGTTTGAATGGTCTGATAAATGTCAGCGTAGTTTCAATCAGTTAAAAGTATTATTGACTGAAGCTCCAATTCTAATTCAGCCTGAACCGGGTAAAGAATTTTTAATTTTCAGCGATGCATCCTTAAATGGTTTAGGCTGTGTTTTGATGTAGGAAGGCAAAGTGATAGCTTATGCTTCCAGACAGTTAAAGCCGCATGAAAAGAACTATCCAACACATGATTTAGAGTTGACAACTATTGTGTTTGCCTTAAAAATTTGGTGACACCATTTGTTCGGCGAAAAATGTTACATATTTACCGATCAGAAGAGTTTAAAGTATTTAATGTCGCAGAAAGATCTGAATCCGAGATAGCGCAGATGGCTAGAACTGTTGAAAGATTATAAGTTTGATTATTGATTATCATCCGGGAAAAGTAAACGTAGTTGTTGATGCTTTGAGTAGAAAATCCTTATTTACTTTGTGCATAATGGATACACGACATTCATTATCTGATGATGGCTCAATCTTAGCTGAGTTGAAAGCTAAATCAATGTTTTTATAGTAGATCTATGAAGCTAAAAAATGTGATGATGATTTGCTAGTTAAACGAGCACAATGTTAGTCGACTTCTGATTCAGAATTTTAGATCAGACCTGATGATTGTTTACTGTTCAGAGAAAGAGTATGTGTACCAAAGAATCCATAGCTCATTTAGAGAATTTTACATGAAGCTCATAGTGGTAACTTATCGGTTCATCTTGGAAGTAATAAAATGTACAGTTATTTGAGACAGATGTAGTGGTGGCTGGGAATAAAACGCGAGATTTCTGATTTTGTATCGAGATGTTTGATATATCAGCAAGTTAAAGCTAAAAATCAAGTACCTTCAAGACTGTTACAGCCAGTGATGATACCAGAGTGGAAATGAGATAGAGTTACTATGGACTTCGTATTAAGTTTACCCCTATCTCCAAAAAAGAAAGATGTCATCTGGGTTATTGTTGATTGTTTGATGAAGTCTGCACATTTTATTCCGGTACGTACAGATTTCTCCCTTAACAAATTGGCTGAGTTATATGTTTTTGAAACTGTCAGATTACACGGAGTGCCAGTCTCCATTATTTCAGATAGAGAACCTCGGTTTACATCGCGATTTTGGAGAAAGTTGCAAGAAGCTCTTAGTACGCTATTGCATTTTAGCACTGCATTTCACCCTCAGACTGATGGTCAACCCAAACGTGTGATTTAGATTCTTGAATATATGCTTCAGTGTTGTGTTTTGGAGTTTGAAGGCAACTGGGAGAAATACTTACCATTGGTTGAATTTACGTATAATAACAGCTTTCAATTGAGCATAAAAATGGCACCGTATGAGGCTCTGTATGGTTGTAAATGTCAAACTTTGTTATACTGGATCGAGATTAGTGAGAAAAGGATACACGAGGTTGATTTTATTCATGAGACTGAAGAAAAAGTGGAAGTGATCCGAGATAGTTTGAAAGTAGCTTCAGATCGTCAGAAATCTTATGTGGATCTTAAACGTAAAGACATAGAGTTGCAAGTCTGGGACAAAGTATTCTTGAAAGTACCGCCCTGGAAGACAGTTCTTCGATTTGGTCGCAAAGGAAAATGGAGTCCGCAATTTATTCGGCTGTACAAGATTACTGAAAGAATTGGACCTGTTGCATACCGATTAGCTTTACCGTCAGGACTAGAAAATATTCATAATGTCTTTCACGTATCTATGTTACGACGATACCGATCTAACCCTTCACATGTTATCTCCCCGTCTGATGTCGAGATTCAGCTTGTTATGTTGAACAGTGAAGAACCGATAAGAATTTTACCACAAGAGTTGAAAGAATTGAGAAACAAGAACATAGCTTTAGTAAAAGTTCTCTGGCAGTGTTACGGAATAGAAGAAGCTACTTTGGAACCCAAGGAAGTCATGAGAAAGCAATATTTGAACCTCTTTTCTGGTAAGATTTTCGTCCCCGAAAATCCCTTTAGGGGGAGAGTTGTAACAACCTATTTTTAGTGAAATAAGAATAGTGGTTTTGAGACCACAAATCTAAAGTCAAAAAAATTATATTATTATTTTACGGTCTATAGCATGATAGAAATATCGTATAAAAGTTTCGTTAAGAAATTTTACCGTTTACATGCTCAATTTGATAAAAAGGACTAAATCAAATTGCAACTGAAATTCACAAGAGAAGAAACCATTTTTTGAGACCTAGGTTCGATAACCTTTTTTGTTCAATTAGGTGTGTAATTTGTCTCGTTTTTAATGATTTCTATGTTTTCGGGATATTTGTAGCTTAATCTAGCTAGCCTGGGGACTAATTTGTGAAATTGATAAACTACTAGAGTTTTACCATTGATGAACATGCTTGGGTTTTGAAGTTTGATAATAGAAAATGAATGGTTGTTGTTAGATAAACAACTTTTGTAAAGGAATTTTTAGTGAAATTGTCAAATAGAGACTAGATTGAAAAATAGGAAATATTACATGGTGAAATTGTGAAATAATCTAAGTATAGTGCATGCTAAGGACCTATTTCATATTTGGCCATAGTGGGTTGTGATGAAATTCCGTAAATTTCCATTTTTATGAACTAGGGACTAAATTGCAAAGAACCAAATGTATAGGGAAAAATAGTAATTTTGAATGAGAAATATATTCAATTAGAGTAAATTTATCTATATAGATCAAGACAGATCTCGTACGGAGTTAGATCGGGACAAAGGAAAAATCTCGAATTAATCACCTCCGTATCTGCATATACTCGTCGAGGTAAGTTCATGTAATTAAATTGAGTATTTATATGTTGGTAATTGAATTATATGTATGCGATTTCTATAATTGCCATGTATAAATACTGATTTGCATATCCGACAACATATGACGATTACCGAGTCTCATTTGAATCGTAAGAATTCGTAGGATACAAATGACATGTCACTATGGTTACCGATTTGGTTGTGGTCCTGCATGTGTTGCGAACACACGAACTTGTATAAGCTTACCGATTCTTAGCTCGTATGAGCTTACTGATTTATAGCTCGAGAGAGCATACCGATTCATAGCTCGTATGAGCATACATGTAAAGGAATTGACGAACTACAGTTTAGCACACTATGTGTGAGCTATACCAAGTATCGAATGGTATTCTAATGGTTCAACAAACAATATTCTGTTACGAGATGATATGAGTTCGATACGAACTATTACAGGTATATATATGAAATTCATGGGAAGATTATTACATGATATATAGTTAAATGAAATGGATGATACATGTAAAATGGAAAATTTATTATTTTTTAAATTCATCCATGATTTGATGTATATGTGATTTTACATGGTTAACATGTTGGTGAATGTGTGTTCAGGCACTTGGCCAAGTTGTGTTGGGATATGTATTATTTACTTACCTATTATGTGCTTAAATGGTAAGTTAAATTCTATGTTATACAAACTTACTAAGCTTAAATGCTTACTTTATGTATTTTTTTTTGTGTTTTATAGTGAATTGGAAGCTCGTTCGGGTTGGAAGCTTGTCCGAGCTATATCACACTATCCATCGACTCTTTTGGTATTTTCGGTTGGTTTAATTTTTGTTATAATGGCATGTATAGGTTATTTTGGCTAATGTTGGCCTATATGTTTTGTTGTGATTATAACCATTTGAGTTGGCTTGTGGTATATTTTGGTATGTATATATGTGGCATTAATTTGGTTGATGTGTGGCTTGAATGGTGGTTTGAATATGCATTTTGTGTAAGCCTTGAATTGTTGTGAAATGTTACTTATTTGAATGGCTTATATGATGTTTTTAGTGCTCAAGTTACATGTAAATTATATGACCATTTGGAGCTAGTTTTTGTATGCCATATATAGTATTTTTTGGTATGTTTTAATGAATAAATCAAGCGGCATAATATGGTTAATTTTGGTCAAGCCTTAGTTGAATAAGTGATCAAATTGTGTTCATATTTTCGCATGTTTATGAAATGTCATTTGAGGTGCCTAAGGGCATATTAGTTGTATGTGATCATAAGATTAGTATAAGGTTAGAAAATGCATGGTTTTGGTACGTTATTATGGTTTGCTTATGTGCACAATGTTGAGTGTAGGTGGATGCCAAATTGGGTGAGAAATGTGGCTTGTAAAATGGCCTATTTTCGTCCAAACGGGATGAGACACGGTCGTGTGTCTCAGCCGTGTGTCAGGTGACACGGTCGTGTGTCCCCTATAGTTTTTAAAGGGTTGCAAGTCAGGCTATTACATGGCCTAGCAAATGGCTTGGCACACGGGCGTGTGAGGTTAATTTGAAAGGTACACGACCTAGCACGCGGGCGTGTGGCTTGGCCGTGTGACCACGTCAGAGAGTTACAACGGCGCGGACATGGGTTTGGGCACGGCCGTGTGTCCCTATTTCAATGCCCACATGGCCTAAAACACGGGCATGTCTCTTGGCCATTGGACCCCTGCGGCTTTGAAAATTTTCAATGTTTTCTGCAAAATTCTTTAAGCTTTCGATTTAGTCCCGACTTATTTCTAATACGTATTTAGGGCCTCGAGGGCTCATATAAGGGACAATATGTACGATTTTGATTGGTTTTTTATATGAATCTTTGATATGTTATGAAATGTTTGAAATTCTATTTGTTTGTACTGTAAACTCTAGTAATACTCTATAACCCTGTTCCGGCGATGGATACGGGTTCGGGGTGTCACATTCTCGATTAATGTGACCAAGTCTCAAATGCCAAAGGTACGTCTCATTAGAATGAGAAGTTTTAAGTCTTTTATTCAATATTTCAATTTCAAGCAGTGTGTACATCTTTGGTTTGATAAAATAGAGATTATTTGATATCCATCCGTTACAGATAAGATTGTGATTTCTAAATATTGCAATTCCATTATTAAAAGTCACGGTGAAGCCATCTTTAACATGCAACAAAAATTAAGTTTCTTTTGAAACTTGGTACATAGAAAACGTCTTTTAAAATAATCTTCCTAAAATTATCAAAATAAAGATGTACATCTCCCACTGCTTCAGCTGCCATACTTGTCCCGTTCTTGGTTCGCAACGATAAGCTATTATCTCTAACATCTTTCGTCTCCTCGAACCCCTACAAAGAAACACAAACATGATTAGTGGCTCTCGAATCAATGGCCCAGTGGTCTATTGAGTCTTCCACTAAACAAACTTCTATCATCAAGAGTTCCATACCTTTCCCTTTGGTAGCTAGGTATTCTTTCTACTCGCTACAGTTTGCCTTGAAATGTCTTTTCTTGCTATAGAAGAAGCATTTAGACTTAGATAAGTTTTAAGGCTTTCTAGTTCTCTTCCTTTCCACTTGTTGTGGCCTAGGGACCTTAGTCTTTCCTTTATTAGCATGCTTTTGTAACACCCCAAACCCAGCCCAGACATTATGGTCGGATCTAGCGATGTCACATGATAGGGTGTTTGAAAACCGTGTCGCCGCGTTAAAACCATTTCCATTGAATTCCTTATCTTAATATCTTATTTGTTCCAAAATTATGTTGCTCATTTAATCGATAGTTTCAAAACGTTATTCATTTGCGGAAGCTTTTAAAATATATTAAACAATTGTGTGTTTAGGAAAAGGATTTGTTTCTTTTGAAAACTGAGGTTTCCTACTACTAGCAGTTGTAATCCATAAGGTAAAGATAATTAAAACCCAAAACCAAAGTCCGAAAGTCTAATTACAACCCAAAAACTTAGCCAGTAAAAATAGAATAGAAATAAAACCAATTATCGTAAATATGAGTTAAAAACCATGAAAGTCTAAAACCATGGTCACCGCCGAGTCCTCTATCACACCAATCTGTCTAGATCTGGGGATTACCTGTGCACATTTAAACAAAAGGGGTGAGTTTACAAAAACTTAGTGTGTAATCCCACAAAAAATAAACAATAGCAAATCACAGTGCACAGTTAAAGCAGTCCTGGGCCTAAGCCCTTTTTCAGTATCAGTAACAGTTTGGGCCTTAGCCCATCTCAGTACAGTATCAAATATGTAGTAGAGCCTTAGCCCATCACAGTATCAGTAGCGGTCATGTGGTATTCAATAACAAAGTCCTACCCAACCAGCCTCTACACACTATCTCCGTCCAACCCTACACTCCATGTGGGGATCAAATCAACCCACCCATCCCTACACTCTAGATAGTACCGAATGTGGCACAAAATAGTAATTTGTAGCTGAGCTGCTAGTATGTTAGGCTTAAGAGAGCCTTTCAGTACACTTCCTCCAAATATAATCAACCCAACCCCATGCAATGCAACATATAAGTCATGACATGCTATCTCAGGATATCAATACATATAACCAGTTCAGTATACAAGCATACTATCATCATGCTCAACACAAATCAAATAGTCAGTTTGTACAATTAGGGGTCTAAGTGATGCTTAATGACCCTACAATAGGTTCACAGTTGACTTGGGTGACCAGTGGAACCTTAGCAATCAATTCAGTGAAAATGGGCTCACACGCCCATGTGGTCTGCCCATGTGGGCCCACACGCCCGTGTGAACCACTCAGCCCAAATTGGCCTTGGCCACGTGGTCCATTTAATGTAACCCGTGCTAGCTAAATATTCATATATGTTTTCACTATTTACTTATATGTTCCTTCAAAACTATCTACTTGGGTCACTGTTACTAAATTATTTATATCGTGAGCTACAGAATTCCAAATTAAGATCTACTTGATGTCTTTGAAACTAGACTCAAATACCTTTCTACCATAAAACTTTTAGAATTTTTGGTTTAGCCAATAAGAACAGTAAAATCTTCAAACTTACCCCTATTCTGTTGTCTGACAGCTTCGACCTTTCTTTGCTAACAATTAATTATCTCTCAGTACAAAATTTAGATTCTGTTTCCATTTATTTCTATTTAAAATAGACTCATTAATAATTTAAACAAGTAACTTTTAACACCTAATTATTTTTCTCCAATTTTTGATGATTTTCCAAAGTTAGAACAGGGGAACCCGAATTCATTCTGACCTTTTCTCACAAATTTATTCTATTTCACGTTTTACAATTCTATTACTTACACCATTTCTTCTATAAGAATCTAGACTCAATAAGCTTTAATTCTATATTTTGTTCATCCTCTAATTTGATTTTCACAATTTATGGTGAATTTTCAAAGTTAGCCTACTACTACTGTCCAAACAGCAAGCAATTTCGGCTTTTTGCCAAATTCCATTTTCTGCATTTCAGGTACACTTCTGGTTTTGTTTGATGCTAAAAAATTCCCCGAGCAGTCCAAAGCCTATAATTGAACAAATAACACTAATTTAATCTCACATAACATGAGTCTAAATCGAACTTGTATCGAGTTTTTAACCTATAAGTGACTAAACCTTACCTTCAACCAATGAACAGTAATTCCCACACAAACTAAGACTCTAATTGGTGATTACTATCCCTTGAATCCTCCCCTAATTGGCATAAAGAAAACACTTCAGAAGAAAGTTAACAAACAGAGACAATCACTTATCTGAAACTTACCGAACGATCGCAGACAAACATGGAGTGACACGAGGCAGAGTGGGAAAAGAAAAATCAAGAAGATGAAGGGTGAAAGAGAGCAAAAATTCGGCAATAATGAAGAGAAAAATGGCAAGAGGGTGGAGGGATTTTGGGGAAAGTAAAAAAAAAGGAAAAAAATGAACAAAATATTTGATAACCACCCCAATCCCTTATTTCTCTCCATCAAACTCCCCACTAAATCCACTACTCAGATTTTTAGTCTATCTCAAACTCTCCTGGACGTATGAGAAAAAATAATGCCCACGCCAAGATTCGAACAGAGGACCTCCGTCACACCAACACTGCACTTATCCACTAGACCAGTAAGCCCATTCTCTTAATTATTTGCCAACTTTTACTTAAAAACCTACTGACCAAAGATAAAAATACCAAAATTTACCCAAGTCTTGGCTTGAACTTGGGACCTCCTAAACACACCTAGAACACATAACCACTAAAGCAGACAGATATTTTGTGTCACACATTCACAATACCCAAAATTAAAAGTTTGGGGCGTTACAGCTTTCCCTTCCTTTTAGGGGAAAAAGCAATGAATATATTTGTTTTTGCTCTTTGGATCGGCTGATCACCGTTCAACATCAACTTAGAGGGTTGTAACTCCTTCATGAATTGTGTAAGCGTTAGGTTTTTGTTTCCAAGGTTATATGCGGCTTGAAAACCAGCAAAACCTTGGACAAACTTTTCAACACCATCTCTATTTTGGTGTTTTGGTCCAAATTGGCCTCATTGTCCATGACCTTGGCTAAGTAGCCCATAAGAGTGATCATATGGTTTTTAACCGAAGTGTTGAGCTTTTGCTGGGGATTCATTAAGATAGTTATAGCAGACTGTCGAACCAAGATAGCTTGGCCTCCAAACTTGTCTTCTAGCTTATCTAGAAGCGCTTTAGTAGTCTTATAGCTCTCTGGTTGCTTATATAAAGTACTAGTCACGCTTGCCAGCATATAGCAATGAGCTATCTCATCATACTCTTCCCAGTGTTTTCTAGCCTTGGCTTGAGTGGCTAGAGGGCACTTAGTATCAAGAAATGTTTTTAGTTTCTCACGACTCATGAAAATTATCAGGTTCCTTTTCTATTCCTTATAGTTGTTCCCATTCAGATTGTTTTCAGTGAGTATGTTCAATAAGAAAGTTGGTGTCATTTTGGAACTGAAAATAAAAACATTCATATATTAATATATTTGTATTAAGAAAATTCTTGAAAACATTTTGTAGCATTATGATGAGCATTATGTAACACACCAAACCCGATCGAGGAAGATCAACCCGAATTTGGCGTGTCACATTAGCCACCACGTGAGTGACTCTCCATTTAACTCCCAACCAAACCTCCATCACACCACAAAATTACAACATAAACAAGAGTTAAAGTCATTTCAGTGTAGCGAAGTAACATAACTTTAAATGTAGAAACTAAGGCATGCAAACACGCTATTTATTGCATAAGGGAGAAGGGTTTACTAATAACAAACCATAGTATGAAGTCAATAGGAAATTTTTAGAGTTTGTTGAATTGTATGAATTTGCACAAATACATAGAAATATTACATTCTCCATAAGGTTCGCATGCATAAAAAGGTTCACATCATGTGGGATCCTATTTACATCGTATACTTATCGAGGTTCTTCATACAAGGGTTTATAAACTTCTCAGGGTTCGTAAACTTATATATGGGGGTCATATGTACAAGTACTTTGCAGCAAATTTGGGCTAACTTGATTTTATTGAAGTAAAATAGTGCATTATAACTCTTTGGGTTTAGAGTTTAAATCAGGTAAGTTTCTAGGTATATAGACATGAGCTCGTATATATATAAGAATGATATAGCATAGGAAATTAACATAATCAATCAAGTATAGCTTTACTGGTTCGCAAAATAGAAATTATAAGCTATGAAAATTAAATCTTATAACAATGGTGTAGTCTTCAAATATAATATCACTAAGCCCAATAGATTCCTATATTGCCTTTTTGTTTAGGGTTTACTGACTCATTTCAAGAGTTTATGTTTCGATTGGATCTCTCGCCTTGCCTTAACTTACCTTGCAAACTCAATGAATATATAGGAGAAAATAACCACATTGTAGAACAAAATGTAAGTTGATCTAAACATGGCGTAATCACTAAACTGCGAACAGGGTTCGCCATACTTGTGCGAAGCCCATTTCGCAAACGCTTACAACTTTGTAATGCATAGAATTTCAGAATCACAAACTTAATTTCTTGTTGTTCATGTTAGATAAGTGGATCTCTTTATAATGCCTTAGAAGGACTCAAAAAGTCCTTAATATGTCCCATAAGTGTAGCACAAGGCTAAACACTCTCCAACACACCAATATGTCCCATTGAATGGAACATATCTAGACATTCCCCTATCTCTTCAGCCTATACCAGGTCTTCAATGCCTAAAACATGAAGCATAAAGGTGAGTACTCACAATCCTATGGCATGCCATTATATCCAACAGATTTAGAAGGTTTATCTTATCAAAAACATAATAAAACATAGAGCTTGTCGCACCCTAAATCTGGATGATCTGAATTGAAGGTGCGTAAGTGTGAATTTATCTATTCTGGCACACTCTAGTAGTTAGTTCAGCCAATTGTAAACTTCTGGTGAATTAATTTTAGCGAATTATGTATCTACCCATGGAAGTATATCAGGATTAATCTTTGATGTGTTCTTCAGTAAAAGAAAAATTTGATAAAAGAAAAGTGAGTCTTGTGTAGGTTACCACCAAAGGTATATTTCACCTAGTTTGTGCACGTATTATGAAAAACAAGTCTTGGTAACTAGAAATGGTTATAAACCAACTAAATTGATTGGTCAAATGGCATGTGGAAAAGACTTTCATTTATGTTTCTTCCAGATTTTGTAGGCCACTAGAAAGGGCATATTCTAAAATTTCTAGACACTTGTGAAATTCCACTAAATGGACATGAATTATATATATGTGTAGGATGGGTTCGTTAGAAAGTTTCTTCTTCCGGAGGATAACTCTTTAATTCTTTATTTTCTTGAATATTTAATGTTATTTACTGGTTATTCTTCTTATGTAATTTGGAAGCTAAGGATTATTGGGATAAACAAAGAGTGTTCCATCTCCTAGTAAGTTTGGTAAACCTACATGTTAAGAATAATGATGTTACAAAGTATATAAACAGTAAGATATGAATAAGAAGCCCTCCATGGGGATTTACTATAGATGAAATGTTAGCAATCTATTTGTAAATGGGTTTAATGGTGAATTCATGTTCTTAAGCAGTTGTTGTTACTGGGTCGAACTGAATGTCTGAGTTTGGAGCTGGTAGTTGAAGTAGGTGAATATCAGGTGAGTCCCTAATATTGACTCTTCCAAGTCTTTTAGATAAGTTTTTTGTGATCGATGTTCCAAAAATGATAAATGAGTACATGAATGATGGTTCGAAAATAAGTATGTATTTCTGATATAGATTCTTGTGAGTCTAGAATATGATAAATTACGTGTATGAATGTATGTGGGTCTGTTAAGCAACTAAGTATGTGTGTGCTTGGAATGAATACAATGTGATGAAATTATGTAGATGTGTATGAAGCACGTATTAAAAGTATGATTTGGTTAAGAAAATGAACTAGCCTATTTGAATGTGTGTTTGCATTGGATATGTGATGTGAGATTGAACATGTTTTGGAATGGGGTGTGTCTGAGTGTAGAGAGGTTGTGATGTGAGTCTGGTCACTGCGGTGGTATTTGATGAAGTTGTCGGGATGGTAAATGCGAATTCTGATATGAAAATTTTAAAGAAAAGTTCACGACCATGGCATATTCTAGAAAGAACAGATGAACCACATTTATCGACTAGGGTTCCTTACGTGTCTCAAGGCTATGATGGACAAACCTTACGTGATGTGAGTTTAGAAAAATCCATATCACAAACGCGACAATTCATGGGGTGCCTAGGTGGCATTCTATTAGCATTTTATGGTGATTTTGATTTGGCCTTAATGGCATTCTGATCTTGCCTTTGTGGTACATTTTGTTAGCCTTTGTGGCATTCTACTAGCCTTTGTGGCTTGTTCTTTATGTCTCCTTTGTGTCATATTCTGTCTGGCTCTAGTGGCATACTCTAGTAAGTCTATGTTAAGGATATTATATGTCTGAAGCTTTAGTGTGGAAAGTTTTGTGATATAATTGAATAAGTCTTAAAGGAAGTTTCCTGAAAAGAAGCATGATTCATTATGTTCAAAGAGGGTATCCACTGTGGTTATCTGTCAATATAGTATATGGGTGTATTCGATATAAGAGTCCGTCAATTTGGATTATTGTGCTATTAAGGTGGAATTCTGAGTTAACTTGTTTCATTGTATCTACTTAGTATTATGTTTTGTTCTAAGCTCTGATGAAATTTGAGTTGTTTGTTATATTAGAAGTCTTTTGCCCTATAATAAAGATGTACATAATTCTTCTAAACGATTTGGAGGGTTCCCCATAAGTATGAGTATGCATTGGGTTGAATTAAGGTATGTGCTAAATTATGATTTGATTTAGCAAGATCAGTATGGGTATTCGCCAAAAGTATAAGAAGTAAGTGGTATCCACCAATATGGGTGCTTGCAATTAATTGTTATAGAATTATCATTGAAAGTGGTCTGAATAAAAAAGAAAAAGGTAGTATAATCTGTGAAGAACTGGAGTTAGCCATGTAGTTGGATGAATGATGATATGGTAAGAATGATAAGTGACATATAAGCATGAAATTATATAACTGCCAGCATGAAGGTATCTAGCAAGGATAGATATAGGCAATCTAAATATTCAAAATGAAGAATTTGTGAAGTAAGGTTAACAGGTAAGGGATGTTTAAAAACTCACTAAGCTCATATGAACTTACCAGTGTTATGTTTATGTTTCAGGTATTATTGTTTAAGTGAGAGATCTAAGAGAGAAAACACAAGGAATGTGCCAAAGATGCAATGAAGATACTATGCATACAATGGACGTTTTGGAAAACACAGGTGTTTAGTAGGACTACGCCCGAAGAGTCTATTTTTTTTGTAACCTATGTGGTGTAATAAAATTGTAACAAGTCCGATGCAAAATATATTAATTTGAAATATTTTCTTTGGTTATATAATATGGAGTCTTTAAATAAATTAATAAGAAAAAATGTTTCAATGAAGAGTTTTTGTCAACTATTTCAAAAATTCTATTAAGTATTTTGCGTAGTAACACTCGAGATCTAAACTCAGTTAAGCGGGTCAAGTTGAGGGTATTTCAAGTTGGTATTAGAGCCTGATTTAGTCGGTTCTCTAGTAGTTATTATGGGAAGGAGCCTGCATGCATAGTACATCGAACCTGGCTTAGTCTCTCAGGTATGTTAAACTTTTGTTTGTATAAGCATGTTTTGTTATATTTAAAACATTATGACAAGAAAGATAATAAAGGAACAAAATGATGGTTTAATTAATGAATTAGGGAAGGTATTACAATAATGATAGAAAGAGAAGTGCAAGGTAAAACAATAGAAATTTCTAATTCTATCCTTCCGTGGGCTGGTCTATAGGCTCATAGGGATGTTTTCTATTAGAGGATGATCTTCAGAATTTTGTTCTACATTTGCTGATTCCTCTTCATTATCTTTGGCTTTGGAAGTGGTTGGAATGAAAAAGTCAGCTAACTATTTCCACTCTCTCTGAAAGGTTTCTCAATCTTTGCCCTTAGGGTGGTAAACATTAAAGTTCAACGACTCAGTAGAGATGTCACTAAGATAATTAAAGTCAACTCAACTAAGATCCAAAAGACCTGCAGCCATTTGGGCGTGCATAATTAGATTGTATCTCCATTTTGGCAAAGCTTCATTAAGGTTCTTTGTGGTGTCCTCCTAGAGTTTTCTAAAAGTTTTTTTGCTAGAATGGCGTAGATCTTCTAGCTCTTCTTTGTGATGTTCCTCCTAAGCTTTGAGTTTCTCCTCTAAAGAAGATTCTTTACCCTTCAGCTAATTGATCTCCTCTTTTAATGGCTCACACTCAGTATGTACTTCTTTATGCTTGCCCTTTGAAGCCATAACATGGGCATCAAGTCTTCCAATCAAGTTGGTTGATTCTTGATGAACTTGTCATAGTTTTAGCCATAGAGATCTTGTCGATTTTGGCAGCCTTTTCCAAGTTTGCAAATTTAGCATTGTACCTATCATTGGTGTCTTGGAAGGCCCAACTCTATAGTCCATGATTTAGAGGTAAGGCTTGTGAAGCCTTTTCCATGAGGGATACAAGAGATGAATCTGGATTGGAAGAAATATAAGACGTAAAAGCCTACTTCAACTGTTGAAGCACTAAATTTTGTTGTTGCTGAAAAATGGAACATAGTAAGGCAGAAGGTAGAACAAACTTCAATATGTCATGCGAAGGGAAAAATCCTTCTGTTTCAATGAAAGGAACCTCATGTGGTGGAATTCTGGGAGGAACAACTAATTGAATTAGATATATGGCTTTTGTAGGACTTTTAGTTAGTGGTGTATCAGAAACATGAATTGGAGAGTTTGTAGGGTGGACACATTCTACCGGTGGTGCTGGAATATCAGGTAAAGTGTGAACTGGAGAAGTGTGAATAGCTACTGTAGCAAGATCCTTATTTGGTTTACGCCGTATCAAGGGAGGACATTTACTACTTATGATCTCTAGAGTGCTGTGCTCTAATTTGGGTCCCTTCTTAGATTTTTTTTGTTGTTGTTTTTCTTGATGGAGTAGTAGTAGTCTTCTACATTGTTTATGCTTTCTTAAGAACGACTATAATTTTGTCCATGCTTTGAGCTGAGACACATGCAGTGTGCGATTGTGAAGAGGACCTTGCACCAGCAACATGAGAGTTAGCCTGGTTTGAAGAGGAAGTAAAAGTTGTAACAGGATTACATATGATGTTCCAGTTGCATGGGCGAAGACCACAAATGCTGTAAAAATAGAAGGAAGGTTATCTTTTGTGCCCCACTAATATATGTGCAAATTCACCATCTTAGTTGTAAGGTCAAGCCTCAGAAGCAGAAGGCATGATGAAATCATCCAAGCAAGTTGTGGAATTATTTGGTCGGCAACCATTTGGGCTTAGGTCTTGTAAACACTATTGAAATACGTTCCTAACTGAAACAAGTTCCACCCAATAAAGTATACGACCCCCTCTTAATTGTTTATATAGTTTCTCAACAATTTGAGAGTCTACTTGTCACATCCCATATTTTTTATTAATATGTGCGCAAGAATGAGAACAAGGGAATGTGTAGTCTAGTGGTTTAGAGACTTCTTAGCTATCCTAGAGGTCCAAGGTTTAAGTCCTAATGTTTACATTATCTTATTTATTTTTTTTACAATTTTTCCATGTGACATAAGTGCTTACCGTCCACCCCCTTGTTGCCTTATATAAGTTGATTCCTTTCCTCCATTAAGAGTCAAACTTACCTTATGTTGGGGGGTGCATGATCCCATTTTGACTCTATGTCTCCCTCCCTTGCCAAAACCTTCCATCTTGCCTATTTGATGTGATTCATTGAACCTAGTCATATTTGACCAAGCTACACACACCCATTGCCATCTCTACCTCTCTCATTTCTCCCATATTTTCATTTTTTTTTCATTTTCTTTCATCTCCATTTTCTCTCCATTTGAGAAACAACCATCACGTACAATTCCTCCACTGCGGGCTATAGTTTCACCACCTCGAAACCAACTCCCGATATTCTCTTCTCTTTCTCTTTTCTTTCGATCATCACCCTCACTACCATTGTCAACACCGTGAACCGCCACGAACCACCAGTGAAAACCCTTCCCTCTATTATTTTTCCTCATAGCCGAATGGTGTTAAGACATATCATATATTCTTTGAAGGACCAAACAATGCTAATTGAAGAAATCCTTAGCGAGTTAGCAATTGCATCGAATCCAAATGGTAATTTAAGGATTCATCTACCGAGTTTAGATACAAGTGAAACCTCTTCTAATAGGATTGTGGCAATCGGATCTATGATTTAAGGTGTGGGATCTAAATCTTTAATTTGAGTATAATCTACCATTATTTTATTATTAAATAAAAAGATGTTAAATAATTATTTGAGAGTACACTAAGTACTTAAAGTGGAGTTGAAAAACTCACCAAAAAGGAAATTCTAAGTAAGTGTTCCTAAAATTATTAGTTCATGAAATCTATGATTCGTGATGTGTTGATGTATGTGATGATGACATGTGTGCAAATCTCATCTCTATGTTATGTGATACATGGCTTAATTGAAATGTGATGATTTAAATGTGTTATATATTCATGTGTGTGATGAGATCCATGATTTAATATGAAAATATATTAAAACATGTTAAGGAGAATAAGAAGTGAATAATATGTGATATGTGATATGTGAGCTTATTTACATGCAAATGTGTAAAATTGAGAAATATGCATTAAGTGCGACTATGACCATGACTACATGCGAAAAGTGATTAAATGTGTTAAATTTGAAAATAGCCATATCACATACATGGGATGGGTCTTGTGAAAGGTGGAAGTTATGTGGCATTTTATCTGCGATTATGTACCCGTTATCTGCAATTATGTGGTGGCTTGTCCATGAATGGTGTGTTATTGGATGGACATGTTCTGGGGAACTCGATATTGGTGTGTAGCGGAGATGGGTATGAAAATTCTTCAAAATGTGCATTGTTACATAAGCATGTCTCGATATACTCATACATGTGTGTTGGTGATGATATGAGATTTCTGTTAAAATGATATATATGTTGAAATGGATGTGTTTAATTGTTATGTTGGAATGCATGTTATAAATATTTTGTAATGATTTCACACTGAGCCTTTTAAAGCTCACCCACATTACTTGTGTGTTTCAGATAATCCTCGTGGTTAGGACTCGGATTCGGTCATCGAAGAGGCTCTCAAAATAATGGTTTTTCTTGGTTGTGAATTTTATAGATAATTTGGGACTTTTATGGACTTTATGATTATATTTTAGATTTTATCGTGTAGTAAATTACTAAACTGTGGCATGGAGTTTTTCGTTTTAAAAGTCGTGGACATTGGACTTTTTACAAGAATTTTGATATGGAGTAAACATTTTGGTGATTACTTAATTAAATCTATTTTCTGTAAATTCAATTGATCGAACATGAATTTTTTATGATCAAACCAATGTTTTACAAATAATAAGTAAGATTTCTTTCGACATAATGTTTTACAACATCGTATAAAAAGGGAATATTAAAATGCATTTTCAAAGACTATCCAGTTATTTCAACTTAAAGTTTTCGCCATTTCTATGGCCTATGTAATCGCTTGGGTTAGGCCATAACATCTAGGCTTAGTTTGAGGGGTTACATTTAGTGGTATCAGAGCCCGATTCAAAACTCGAATAATGGGTAAAATGTTTTTGAAAAACTTTATGCATCAAAAAAGGGTATTTAGGGAAAACATGCTACATATTGTTTTGTTATAAAAGAATGAGACTTCCAAAGCTGATCTGACGTAAGTGATCTTTAGATGCAAAATTATAGACTGTGAAAACTATAAGCTGTGAAAATGATAGAAAACTATAGATTGAGAAAAACTCTAAGGTGTAAAAATAATAAATAGAGAGACTTGTGTAAATAAATAAAACAAAACTTCAATTGAAAAATATTCAAGTGATAACGATATAACTTATCTCTATTGACAACATACATAAAACTTAAAATGAGTACTCATTCAATTAGGACTAGAGGAATTAGAGCTTGCGAAGAACCGGGTCAAGGAACCTAAGTTGACTAATCCGCATCTCAGGTGCGAACCTCTAAGCCAAGTATGGAAAATGTGGAATGTGCACCTATTGTTGATGAGAGTCAATAAGAGCCTACGAACGAGGCTGTATTATATTACATGTTACGAGTGTTAGAGCGAGTGGCAGGTGCCCAAACTGGAGCTAATAGTTGGGGCGTTGTTGGGATGACCCCCCACTATAGTTGAATAGTGTTAATGGTACTTTTACCGCTAATGATATTCCATACTTTGCATTAATTGACAATGGTTCTACCCATTCGTATATATTTGATAAGTTGGGAATTCAGGTAGAAGAGACTGTAATGATGTAACTGTCCTTAGTCCCTTAGGACAAACCGTGCATGTGACATGTCATTAGGGATTTCATGTTTCGAGTACTGGTCTTGAATGCCCTACTGAAGGCTAAAGTCCTAGATTTGTTGCAAATTCTCCACAGCTCGTGTGACCATTGATGGAAAGGAAAGGTTATAGTTATTTGTAAAGGCACAATCCGTGTGAGCTTTCCCGAATATCTGATGTAATTCTAGATGGTTCAGTGGGTAAGAAAAGGAATGGAACGGTAAGTTACTTAATGGAAAGGTTCATAACATGTAAGCTTGATGATGCTTGAATAGGCTTATATTAAACTCATGGTATTGGAAACAGTAAGTAAGCAAATGGAATCAAACATGATTGTATGGTAATGATGATGAATTAAATGTTATGATTATATATATGGTTGATTTCATATGTACTATTGGAACGATGGAAATGTATAAGTGTATAAAATCGCAACAAGTAATAAAGTGACAAGTAAGTGTCAAGTTATCGTACCCACAGGGACTGTGAAAAGAATTATTTATGAATGCAATTAAGAACACTTTGGTGAAGAAAAACATTTTGATTTGAGGAGGTGATTAAAAACTAAGATTTTAACTAAGTAAAATAAATAAAAATAAAATAAAATTTCCAATGCACGATTTCAAAAGATGATTTTAATCAAGATGACATAATTGTGTTAGATTAATTACATTTCTTAACTTAGAATTACTAAACTCATGTTTATGTTGTTACGAATAAATTCACGGCAACTTTGTAACTTGCTAACTTATGAACATACTTACCTACCAAAATCCATTTATCTCTTGACTATATCTCTATGTCAATTCAACCGATTAAACAAATATTAATAAGCAAATGTGTTAATACACATACATACTTATGAAATTAAAATAATATCTTGTACATATCTCTATGACAATTCAAACAATTAATTCAATCTCATAAGCACATAAAAGATTATGTGAGGTAACAATGTATTTCTACCTTGAAACAGTTTAATCACAATAATCTTGCAAGTTATGCAAGGATAATGTATCGTTAGATAGCGTTGCTAATTTAACCCTCAACTACTTTAGATGATTAAACATGCACTGATTAAGTATCATGTTAATTAATTACAATTTCAATCCGTTTAAATAATTAATTCATTAGTTACCTTACAATTGTAATGCAAGAATAACTTAGTCATGGTTTTACTTAATCAAACATCTTACCAAGGCCTATAACAACACACAAACACAATTTTAATAATTTAAGTGGACAAAATGCAATCAACCTAACACAAATTAAATTTAAGCCATATTAATTAAATTAAACATATGAACATCACAAATATTCATAGACATGTTCATAACAACAATAATAAAATTAAAAGGATAAGGAACAAGAATCAAATCCGGTGTTTTTTTGAGGCTTGACTAGTTTGCTCCGCTCCTCCTTCTTCACTTGTTCTTGTTAACAGGGGCTTCCATGAAAACTTGAATGCTACTCCAAATGGTTGTTGAATGACTCTTTTTCAAGAGGTGAAATTGGGTAAGGAATGGGGAAGAAAATGAAGAACAACGAAGAGAGAAAAGTGAGAGAGAAGTGAAGAATGAATGGGTTTGAGATGTGTTTGAAGTGAGCAGCCAAGGGGATATGTATAGGTTGAGAAGGCTGCTAAAAATAGCAAAAATTAGCAGCCATAGAGTCTCCCCATGGCTGGCCACACATGTGGCAAGTTTGAAGGTTCCAAACTTGCTATTTTAATATAGGGGAAAATCTAGAAAGGCATAAATAGTGGAGGGGTTTGAATGCAAATTGAAGGAGTCTTCAAGGGCTATTTTGCAAGCCAAATAGTCAGTCAAACTAGCTGATTGGGTCAGTATGTGGGACTATTTTGGGCTGCCCAGTGCTCGGTTGGATCGGTTTTCTCGATTCAACTCAATTGGGCCTTTTTTCATAATTAATTAATAATTTATTTAACCCAAATTAAATTGGATTAAAATTAAAATTAATTATGTTATGAATTAATATTAATAATTTGGACCGTCTTCAGCTGAAAATCTAATTTGCCTTGATGCTTCAAAATTGCTTCTCGATTTTGCGTTTCTAGCAGTGTTTACCGAGCCAATTTTCGCTCTTTGTGCTAATCTATCGAAAATGACCAAAATTAATCAAAATTTATTATAAATTAATTAAAATTAAACATGTTAATAATTTAAGTACAATTTAATTATTTTATAATAATTAAATATTTTTTGAAAAATACCAAAACTGCATGAATTTGAGTTAAAAAGAGCATGAAAAAGTGTGTATATTATCGTGTTTCCACACCTCCAAACTTAATTCGTTGCTCGTCTTGAGTAATGCACAAATTAAAAATAATTTCTCTGAAACAACTTTGAAAATTTCCTTCAAAACAACGTTCTTCCCAAAATAATGAATTTCGTATACTTATGCTCAAAAATAAGAAATTTGATATTTATGCTACTTAAGTATACATATCATTCAAATTAATCTCAATTATTCTTATGATAGCAAAAATAGACTAAATGCTTCCTAATAAAGACATGTTAAATCCCTACCAATTTGATTTTATTCCCTTATTCAAGACTAAGCTACAATCATTAAGTTTAACTTATGCCTTCATATGTTAAACATATCAATTTCTCTCTACAAATGTAGGTAGCATAGAAACTTGAATCAATAAGTCTTTTAAATAGGTTGTAATGTGGCTAGGCTAGGGGTAGGTGAAAGATAGATAAATTTAGGCTAAAAACCCTAGACTCAGCTTGCATTGGACCTTCGAAATAATTACCTTCAATACACTAGCTTACTTTGCTTCAACATGCTCTTTTGTAAATCTATTTTCTTTGAAGTATATATGCTCTTCTCTTTTTATCTTTTTTTTCACGAGCATTTTGGTGTATGTACTACAATTTTTGAGCATTTGATACTTCCATTCAACTCCCCTAAACTTATTTTCAAAGAATGTCTGAATAGTATTGAGTCTAGTGTTTGGGACAATTTAAAGATAATTAAGAGAAAAGTGATAGCTAAATATTGCAAAGGTTCAAATAAAATTAGGGCATATAGTCTCAAAGTTGGGTTTCATTGGATAAAAAATCATCAAGGTTGGCTTGAAAGGCTCAAAACGGTCCAAACAAAAGTTACCTAAATCATTTTCAACATTCCCTGCTTCCTAGGATTTCGCCTCAAGAAACTACTAAGTCAATTCTAGAGACTTAAACTTTCATGCATGTCTAACTTTCCTAAAGAACTAAAAATTTTATGGTATGATTTGCATGCTTTATTAAAAATACATTTATGTCATAATTCAACTAACATAACAATTATTGAAATAATAGAACTTTATTTATACTGAAATTTAGCATACTTAACAAAATTACAAATTTTTGAACAAAATATATCCCAATCATAATTAAAAGAAAGTTTTATTCTAAGAGGAAATAATTTCAATTTTTCGGTCCCCCTACTTAAGATGAACAATGTCCTCATTTTTAAAAGTGAATAGATACTATACACCAGGTAGGATTCTAGAAAAGAGGAGGTGAGTCAATTGGACTGCTTAAGTACCAATGATACGAACTCGCTTATGGAAGTAATTGAGTCGTTGATTGCCTGATCGTCAAATTAAGTAGTTCTCATTCCGGATTAACAAAATAGCTAAGTTATAAAAAGATAGTTGTTTGGCAGCGGATAAACAAAGTTAAAAAATGATGGAAGATGGATATAATGATCTTAAAACACGAACGAACCTATAATAATGATTAGGACCCAATTCGTATAAGTCTTAAGGTGGAGAATGGATAGCTGGATAAGACCAAGACTTGCTATCTAGAGAGATAGAAACCTACGGTATAGGTGAACGCCACATTCGAAAGTGATAAGTTTAAGAATGGAGATAGGATGACGCCACTAGCAATGCTAGATAAGTCAGATCAAATCACCAAGAATAATGAGAGTGAAAAACTCACAAAGTATGAAATATTTCATAAATTTATCAAAAGGTTCCTACGACTAATTGAAAACAAAGTATTCATAGGCATGAGACAAACCCCAGCCGAATAGACACACACACTCTTCTTAATTGAGCTATTAATGATTTTAATTGAGCTAATTAAAACTAAAAGACCTTTGATGAACTCTAACATAAGAAACAATAATAGACAGCACGTTTAGTCTTCCTATTTAGCTAATAATTAACTCTAATGAGTTGAATAAACTTGATTCAATGCTTGATCAGCTAAAGAGTCATAATAGCCTTTTAATTTCTCCTTGGACAGCCAAAAATTAATGTCACTTGGCACACGAACAGCCCCCTTTGTGTGAATGCTTGAATATAAATAGTCAAAAGGTGTGAATGGACGAATTTGAACAGCCACCATCATGTGAAAACATTTGGAAACTGAATGGGCTTGTGTGAATAGCTCCTTGTCCATTAAACTCCTCAAATAGTCACTTGGAGAAACTCATAACAGCTGATGGTCTTAAATTCATTCTTCTCTTTAATGCCAATCAATGCACTAGCTGGATTCAGCTGAATTGTAACACCCCAAACCCACCCTAGAAGTTAGGCTCGAATCTGGCGTGTCACATTGAAGTGTTTTTCGAAAACCATGTTTTCACTTAAAACCCTTCTTGAAATTTCAAACTTCTTGCCATTTAAAACTTGTATAAAACCTCAGTTTACGTTTGTTTATTTTCAATCGAGGTTATTAAAAAGTTATTACCATCAAAACCTTATTGTTACAAAAGCTTAAGTTAAAGCAAATGATTTACGAAAACGTGATATTTAAATATTGAGGTGCAGAAACGTAGTGTTAAAAAATAGTTATTATTTTGGAATATCGTGTTCTACTTCTAGTTGATATAAATCACAATCACATCAAATCTTAAATTTAAAATCCAAAAATTTTAGAGGCATTATTACAAAAATAAAACCCAGCATAAAATTTAATAAAAATAGAAGCAAATTTAAACAGCAGCAGTTGTGTGGCCATCTCCAAGTCTCTCGCAGCACTGAATCGCCTAAGGCTGGGGATTACCTGCACAGTTAGATAGAAGGGTGAGTTTGGGAAAACTCAGTGTGTAATCCTTTATCAAACAGTCGGCATACAGAATAGAATCAGTCTAGGCCAGAGCCCTTTAACAATAACAGTACAGTGTGGGCCTTATCCCAATACAGAAACAGTGTGGGCCTAAGCTCGATACAGATCAGTATAGTGCAAGTATGCAAACCCATCCCAATCCAGCCAACACACCACCCGTTCCAACCCAACACACCATGTGGGGATAGAGTCGACCCACCTAGCCCTCACACCAATAGTGCAGCATAGCTACCAATAGTCAGAATGGCTAAGAGCCGTGAACAGGATAGCTATAAGCTATAAACAGAATGGCTACAAGCTATAAGTACAGTAATATGATTGGCACAAAGCCATCAGTAGCAGTGATATGATCGGCATACAGCCATCAATAACGGTAATATGATCAGCACAAAGCCATCAATAACGGTAATATGATCGGCACAAAGCCATCAGTAACGGTAACATGATCGGCACAAAGCCATCAGTAATGGTAATATGATCGGCACAAAGCCATTAGTAACGGTAATATAATAGGCAGAAAGCTATTAGTAACGTCGCAGTATAGCTGCCAGCAACAGTATCGCAATAAAGCTGCCTGTAATAGTATATGTGGCCAAGCCACCAGTAACAGTGATTGTGGCAGAGCCACCAGTACAGTACTTCCTCCAAAATAGTATCCCAACCCCATGCACTATGTCGTGTATGCAGAATGCCATGCTCAGAATCAGTCATTCAAATCACAGAAAAATCAGTCATTTACATCACAGTCAAATCAATCATTTACACTCGAAGTGCAAAATAGTCATTTACCCTCTAGGGGCATTACGGTGATTTTACCTTACAGGGGAATTACAGTCATTTTACCCTATGGGGGTATTACGGTGATTTTACCCTATGGGGGTACTACTGTCATTTTACCCTACAGAGGCATTACGATCATTTTACCCTACAGAGGTATTATGGTCATTTTACCCTATGGGGGTATTACGGTCATTTTACCCTATAGGGGTATTACGGTTATTTTACCCTATGGGGGTATTACGGTCATTTTAACCTATGGGGGTATTACAGTCATTTCACCGTGTAGGGGTATTACGATTATTTTACCCTATAATGGTATTACGATCATTTTCCCCTATGAGGGTATTACGGTCATTTTACCCTACAAGGGTATTACGGTCATTTTACCCTACAAGGGTATTACGGTCATTTTACCCTATTAGAGTATTACGATCATTTTACCCTACAAGGGTATTACGGTTATTTACCCTATGGGGGTATTACAGTCATTTTACCCTACAGGGGTATTATGGTCATTTTACCCTATAGGGGTATCACAGTCATTTTACGCTATAGAGGTATTACGATCATTTTACCTATTTTAGGGTTTCAGTACCAATAACGACCTTCCCAAAGGTCTACAGTCACCTCGAGCAAATAGATAATCCACACGGTCAAAATAGTGTAAATGGGCCCAAAGCCCAATATTCGGCCAAAATGGGCCCACACGTTCGTGTGGCCCATTTGGCCCAAATTCAAACACGGCTATGCGAACTACATAGCCCAATCCAGCTCTTGCCACTTTTCGTAGCTTTTATCTGTATGGGACCCACGAGCCTATTGGGCCTACACGGCCCATTTCAGCCCAACGAGGCCCATAACGGCCTAAGAGCACGAGAATGCTCGTTGTGGCCTCTACATCTAACGCCCATATTTGTGGGCTTGGTTCACCACGTGAGCTTTTGCATACCCATGTGGCCTCAATCGCTGTATTTTCAGCTTTTCTGCTTTACGACTGTAATGATCTACGGTGTACAGTTACACACATGATTGCGAAATGTACGAATCGTCCACGTGCTCCAAAGCCTATTTTCCATCAAATCATATTGTTAGTCATCCAAACATTAGGATTCCTAAACATACAATGCTAAACCAACAGATTACCTTTCCTTTGTGCATAACGTGACTCGAACTCAAGCCCCTTAGAAGCAGTAACACGCCACTTACCACTGGACCTTTAGGCTCCTTGTGCCACACTTTATCTTCAATTAATAAAGAGGTCTAAAGGCCAAAGTCCAGGTTTGAACCCAGGACTTTTCCAACTCCTCTCAGGACCCTTAATCACTAAAGCGGACACACTTTTGTACACAGATTCCTCACCGTTCCCTTGCTCAAGGCCCAATACTTTTAGGCCCAAATCGGGGCATTACAATTCTACCCCCTTAAAGAAATTTTGTCCTCGAAATTTTCAACTATCATAACAGTCGCACATCCTAGCCTACCATATTATGCTCTCGCTGCGCACTCTGATCCTAATAATACAAGCACACACCACACCATCTATCCATTGGAGCGGATGGATGTCACACGCATATCATTTCCAGAATACACATAGAATAAATAAAAACTCTAAGTTTAAGTGTAGCAATACATTCTAATGTCTAAGAAATCAGAGTATCTCTATCTACTACTTTTCAACGAAAAATAAACAATAGCTTTAGAAACTTACGGATTCGGCGCTAGAGACTCGGTGTGCCACACTTTTCAGAAGAAGTATCTCAAAACACTTCACATATTCGAAAACAACCTTTTAAAATCCAAAAATTTGAAAACTAATTCCATAGTCGAGTATTGCAGCTTGGCTCTGATACCACTAAATGTAACACTCCAAACCCTGCCTAAAAGTTAGGCCCGAATCTGGCATGTCACATTGAAGTGTTTTTCGAAAACCATGTTTTCACTTAAAACCCTTCTTGAAATTTCAAACTTCTTGCCATTTAAAACTTGTATAAAACCTCAGTTTGCGTTTGTTTATTTTCAATCGAGGTTTATTAAAAATTTATTACCTTCAAAACCTTATTGTTGCAGAAACTTAAGTTAAAGCAAATGATTTACCAAAATGTGATATTTAAAAATTGAGGTGTGAAAACGTAGTGTTAGAAAATATTTATTATTTTGGAAAACTGTATTCTACTTCTAGCAGATATAAATCACAATCTAGACCTGTCCATGGGCCGGGCCGGGCCGATTTCGGGCCGGGAAAAAATTTTTTGGCCTGTCTCCTAGGCCCGGGCCCGGCCTCGCCCGAAATATGGGCTTGAAATTTTGCCCAGGCCCAGCTCGGGAAAAATATTATAAGCCCGAGCCCGGCCCGGCCCATTTTTTAATAAACATTAAAAAATTATTTTAAAAATAAAAAATAAAAATAAAATTATTTTTAAAGTATTTTAAAATTAAAAACTAAAAATAAAAAATATATATTTATTATATTCGGGCCGGGCCGGCCCGGACTCGGGCCAAAAAAGTGGTGCCAAAGGGCCGACCCGTTCTTTAAACGGGCCTCGTTTTTTTCCCAAGCCTATATTTCTGGCCTATATTTTTACCCGAACCCTCCCATATTTCGGGCAGGCCGTCGGGCCGGGCCGGGCCGCCCGGCCAATGGACAGGTCTATCACAATCACATTAAATCCTAAATTTAAAATCCAGAAATTTTAGAAGCCTTATTACAAAAATAAAACCCAGCACAAAATTTAATAAAAATAGAAGATAATTTAAACAGCAGCAGTTGTGTGGCCACCTCCAAGTCTCTCGCAGCACCAAATCGCTTAAGGCTGGGGATTACCTACACAGTTAAATAGAAGGGTGAGTATGTGAAAACTCAGTGTGTAATCCCTTATCAAACAGTCGGCATACAGAACAAAATCAGTCTAGGCCAGAGCCCTTTAACGATTACAGTACAGTGTGGGCCTTAGCCTAATACAGAAACAGTGTGGGCCTAAGCTCGATGCAGTATCAGTATCGTGCAAGTATGCAAACCCATCCCAATCCAGCCAACACACCACCCGTACCAACCCAACACACCATGTGGGGATAGAGTCGACCCACCAAGCCCTCACACCAATATCGCAGCATAGCTGCCAGTAGTCAGAATGGCTAAGAGCCGTGAACAATATAGCTATAAGATATAAACAGAATGGCTACAAGCCATAAGTACAGTAATATGATTGGCACAAAGCCATCAGTAGCAGTGATATGACCGGCACACAGCCATTAGTAACGGTAATATGATCGACACAAAGCAATTAGGAACGGTAATATGATTGGCACAAAGCTATCAGTAACGGTAGTATGATCGTCGCAAAGCCATCAGTAACGATAATATGATCGACACAAAGCCATCAGTAATGGTAATATGATCGGCACAAAGCCATCAGTAGCAGTGACATGATCGGCACACAGACATCAGTAACGGTAGTATGACCGTCGCAAAGCCATCAGTAATGGTAATATGATCAGCACAAAGCCATCAGTAATGGTAATATGATCGGCACAAAGCCATCAGTAAGGTCAAAGCATAGCTGCCAGCAATAGTATCGCAGTAAAGCTGCCAGTAAAAGTATGTGGCCAAGCCACAGTAACAGGGATTGTGGCAGAGCCACCAGTACAGTACTTGCTCCATAACAGTATCCCAACCCCATGTAGTATGTCATGTATGCAGAATGCCATGCTCAGAATCAGTCATTCAAATCACAGAAAAATCAGTCATTTACATCACAGTCAAATCAATTATTTACACTCGAGGGGAAAAATAGTCATTTACCCTCTAGGGGCATTACAGTCATTTTACCCTACAAGGGCATTACAGTCATTTTACCCTATGGGGGTATTACGGTCATTTTACCCTATACATAAGAAAAAATAATAGACAGCACGTTTAGTCTTCCTATTTAGCTAATAATTAACTCTAGTGAGTTGAATAAACTTGATTCAATGCTTGATCAGCTAAAGAGTCATAATAGCCTTTTAATTTCTCCTTGGACAGCCAAAAATTAATGTCACTTGGCACACGAACAGCCCCCTTTGTGTGAATGCTTGAATATAAACAGTCAAAAGGTGTGAATGGACGAATTTGAACAACCACCATCATGTGAAAACATTTGGAAACTGAATGGGCTTGTGTGAATAGCTCCTTGTCCATTAAACTCCTCAAATAGTCACTTGGAGAAACTCATAATAGCTGATGGTCTTAAATTCATTCTTCTCTTTAATGCCAATCAATGCACCAGCTGGATTCAGCTGAATTGTAACACCCCAAACCCACCCTAGAAGTTAGGCTCAATCTGGCGTGTCACATTGAAGTGTTTTTCGAAAACCATGTTTTCACTTAAAACCCTTCTTGAAATTTCAAACTTCTTGCCATTTAAAACTTGTATAAAACCTCAGTTTACGTTTGTTTATTTTCAATCGAGGTTTATTAAAAAGTTATTACCATCAAAACCTTATTGTTGCAAAAGCTTAAGTTAAAGCAAATGATTTACGAAAACGTGATATTTAAATATTGAGGTGCAGAAACGTAGTGTTAAAAAATAGTTATTATTTTGGAATATCGGGTTCTACTTCTAGTAGATATAAATCACAATCACATCAAATCTTAAATTTAAAATCCAAAAATTTTAGAGGCATTATTACAAAAATAAAACCCAGCATAAAATTTAATAAAAATAGCTGCCAGTAGTCAGAATGGCTAAGAGCCGTGAACAGGATAGCTATAAGATATAAACAGAATGGCTACAAGCCATAAGTACAGTAATATGATTGGCACAAAGCCATCAGTAGCAGTGATATGATCGGCATACAGCCATCAGTAACGGTAATATGATCAGCACAAAGCCATCAATAACGGTAATATGATCGGCACAAAGCCATCAGTAACGGTAACATGATCGGCACAAAGCCATCAGTAATGGTAATATGATCGGCACAAAGCCATTAGTAACGGTAATATAATCGGCAGAAAGCTATTAGTAACGTCGCAGTATAGCTGCCAGCAACAGTATCGCAATAAAGCTGCTTGTAATAGTATATGTGGCCAAGCCACCAGTAACAGTGATTGTGGCAGAGCCACCAGTACAGTACTTCCTCCAAAATAGTATCCCAACCCCATGCACTATGTCGTGTATGCAGAATGCCATGCTCAGAATCAGTCATTCAAATCACAAAAAAATCAGTCATTTACATCACAGTCAAATCAATCATTTACACTCGAAGTGCAAAATAGTCATTTACCCTCTAGGGGCATTACGGTGATTTTACCTTACAGGGGAATTACAGTCATTTTACCCTATGGGGGTATTACGGTCATTTTACCCTATGGGGGTACTACTGTCATTTTACCCTATAGGGGTATTACGATCATTTTACCCTACAGAGGTATTATGGTCATTTTACCCTATGGGGGTATTACGGTCATTTTACCTTATGGGGGTATTACGGTTATTTTACCCTATGGGGGTATTACGGTCATTTCACCCTATTAGGGTATTACGGTCATTTTACCCTATGATGGTATTATGATCATTTTCCCTTATAGGGGTATTACAGTCATTTTACCCTACAGGGGTATTATGGTCATTTTACCCTATGGGGTATCACAGTCATTTTACGTTATAGAGGTATTATGGTCATTTTACCTATTTTAGGGTTTCAGTACCAATAACGACCTTTCCAAAGGTCTACAGTCGCCTCAAGCAAAATAGATAATCCACACGGTCAAAACAATATAAATGGGCCCAAAGCCCAATATTTGGCCAAAGTGGGCCCACACGCTCGTGTGGCCCATTTGGCCTAAATTCAAACACAACTATGCGAACTACATATCCCAATCCAGTTCTTGCTACTTTTCGTAGCTTTTATCCGTGTGGGACCCACGAGCCTATTGGGCCCACACAGCCCATTTCAGGCCAACGAGGCCCATAACGGCCCAAGAGCACGAGAATGCTCTGGTGGCCTCTACAGTCTAACTCCTATATTTGTGGGCTCAGTTCACCATGTGAGCGTTTGTACGCCCATGTGGCCTCAATTGCCATATTTTCAGCTTTTCAGCTTTACGACAGTAATGATCTACGGTGTATAGTTACACTCCTGATTACGAAATGTACGAATCATCCACGTGCTCCAAAGCCTATTTCCCATCAAATCATATTGTTAGTCATCCAAACATTAGGATTCCTAAACATGCAATCCCAAACCAACCTTTTATAAAAAAAAATAGCCTCTATCGAAAATACTTGTCCAACAAATTACCTTTCCTTTGACTAGATTAGTCGGTTGTGGTTGCCAACTAGTTCCAGAGATTGGTGCAGCCACCCTTCCACAACCTGGTGGAAAGTCCCAAAGAGCCGACACCTTACGCCGCTTAAACTTGGGAGTAGAGGCTACGCGCTCAAACTCAGCCGGTACCTTTGCGATCACTTTACTGCTAGCACCCTCTTCACCCATCGGAAGTTCTAGAACCCAAAAGAACATACACATAGGAGAAAGAGAAGAATCGGTAGTAAGGGATCACACCTTTTGGCTTAAGTAGTAAAAGAGAGAACTGAAAGGAACCGAGAGACTTACCAATTAACAGAGATTACTTGCTAAATCAAAAAAAGGAATGGAGAGAGTACGGAATGTAGGAGTAGAGAATCCCTTAAACCAAGACTAAACCGAATACAGGAGAGGGGAGAGAGAAATGATCAGTAATAGAACAAAGGGAGATGAACTACTAAGATTCGATTGAGAGAGACAAAGAACAAGAGTAATTTTCAAGGGGAAACCGTTTGAGAAAAAAGGGAAAGACACGAATTCGGCAAAGAAGAGAAAAGGTAACCGAATGTTGAGAAAACAAGAGCCAAAACCTAAAAATGTTGAGAGGGAAAGAAAATGCAGTAATCGGCCAGAAGGGGAAAAATCGATTGGAAATGGGAATTAAACAAAAATATTCAGTCAAATAGAAAACAAACAAAAGGGGAAAAAAGATAATACCCGAAATGGTCTATAGCCTATTCGGCCTCCCAAAACTAAAAAGTAGAGAAAAGTAACAAAAATATGACAAAAAACAAGTTCCCTCGCACAAACCAACCGAACTCCGAAAGAAAACCAACCCAAAAACTGAATTCAAGAGTGCTGAAAGTCCTTATTCGACACAACTCTCCCTTTCCCCACACATAGCTTTGATTTCCTCCTATAATTTCTCCACAACAACAACCAATCGAACCTTTATCCAAATCCCCCTTTTCTCTCCTAAATTCTTTCCACAAACCTCTTCAAAGACTAATTCAAAGTCTTTTCTACTCAGCATTATTTCAATCAACTTCCGCTTCTCACATGGTAAAAGAAGCAAAATAAATACTCCTTTGTGCATAATGTGACTCGAACTCAAGCCCCTTAGAAGTAGTAACACGCCACTTACGACTGGGCCATCAGGCTCCTTGTACCACACTTTATCTTCAAGTAATAAAAAGGTCTAAAGGCCAAAGTCCAGGTTTGAACCCAGGACTTTTCCAACTCCTCTCAGGACCCTTAACCACTAAAGCAGACACACTTTTGTGCACAGATTCCTCACCATTCCCTTGCTCAAGGCCCAATACTTTTAGGCCCAAATTCTGGGGCATTACATGAATGGTCATCTAAAAACATCAATTAAAATTCGATAAGGACACATTAACTAGCTTAATTAAGTTGTATAAGCCTAAGACACTTTAAAGAGCTGTTTGAGCTAAGACAAATTAAATGGTTGTGCAAATTAATACAAATTAATTAACTAAGACAAGTTTTAATACCGAAAATACTTAGACATATTAAATAACCAAAGACATATTTAATACTTAAACTAAATATTATTTAAGTTTATTCCAGCAACTAAGTAGCTCAAAATGCATAAATTAAATAAAGCTAAATTTCAGCTAAAACTGAATTGGATTTTCCAGCAAATTGATGCACAAGTTAAAACCAATTAATGTTGAGCTCAATGAGCTTTGATGAGCTATGAACGAACTGAATGAGCTTGTAGCAAATTGCATAGAATGCTTGAATCGAACATCTTTGATTGTTCGATTATTCCAGCAATGGTTTCCAACCCCAACTTGCTTAATTAGGGCCTGCACACAAATCAACAAACTAAAATTAAGCTTTATTTTGCACTTAGGCCCCTCTTGTTTAGGCTAATCTCGATGGCGTCGAGTTGTGTCGTAACATGATACGGTAGGGATCGCATCAACCAAGCTCTCTCTAGATCCAATCCTAGAAATGTATATATCTATTGCCACACTTTGTACTTTACAACTTGTTCATTTTTATTTATGATTTCTACCTCTTTTTTTATTATGCGAAAAATAAAAATCCTAATAGAACCTAGTCCTAACTTAACCTAGGAAAGAAAATAACATAAGATAAAGATCTCCCCTTTTTTATTTATTTGCAGACCTTTCAGAATTCGATTGCCTCGTTCCTTCCTTGACATTGGAGTCCATGGTTTGAGTATAAAGTCTAGAAATTCAAGCACAAAAATAAATGGGTTATGAAATATATATATTTTTTGAATGTATCTCTGACTGATTCATCCTACATTTTTTTGGTATCTCTAATAAGCTTATTGCTGCAACTGCTGTGTTGTAGCATAGACATTATATCAAACTGTTCACTTCGTGAAATGGTGCTAGATAAAGGGACTCTCAGCGTCGGAAGTAGAAAATATGTTAAGGGTGATTTCAGTTTCGGGCAGGTGGTTGAGCAGCAGGTGGTAAGGTTTAGAGTTGAAGAGGGTGGAAGTTTTAAGGATAGTTTAGGTGTGGTAGTTCGTGACTTCGAATGAAGGTGTTCGTGGTGGTGATACAGGGAGTTAAGGGTTGCAACATTAAGGGGTTAAGTGAGATGCACTATTAGGCTACTTGGGAGTGGCGATGGAGCAAGGTAATGGCTATAGGTTTGTGCAAAAAAGGGTCGAATATTTCCCTTCTTAGCAGTGTCTTAATCCCAATGGCAGCTCCTTTTTGGATCCTAAGCTCCTGTACTGAAAGTAAACTAAAGAAAACTCAAAGAAATTAGTGCTTCAGTTAAAAGTTGACCCTTTATTTAACAAAAAAAATACTTAAATTTTTCAGGCTATTTAGAAAAATATTTTTCGAAAAATTATGTTCAATTAAACTCTCAGGAAAAGACTAGAGGGGTCACAGATGGTCCCGCTTAAGTCCCAATCTCCTAAACATAGTTTTAATTAATGTAATAAACCAAAGAAAAATTTATCTAAGTTTACCATTTTATTCAAATGAGAAAAAAAAAACTAAAAATATAAAATAAAGTTAGAGAAAGTGAAGAGAACTCCTTCCATTTTATTCAGGATCGTCATTAACACTGGTGGTATCAAATGGCTATTTTTCATACCAACCATAACCATCTAGGAAGAAATCATATTCTTTCCCATCAAATCTATCCAACTTCTTATTAGGGAAAGGAAACCCGAAATGATCTTTCCTGGTGGCCTTGTTTAACCCAACCCGTGACTCGAATATATGAAATAATACATCAAGTATCTTTCTTGTGTCTTTCTAAAATCACAAGTGCCTCTTCTTCTTGATCTTTGGTGAACTCAACTAAAATAATGACAGGTGAAGTCGAAGACAAACCCAAATAGTCATTTTACAAATGAGGAGACAAAATCTTCAGTTTCGATTCAACTGGTTCCTTAATCAATGACTTAGGTTACATATACTCCTGAAATGATAACTGTAATGATTCAAGTGGAACTTCTTAAGTGAATTCCTTCGAATTAGCTTCTAACCAAGCCAAACATTCCTTATCTTCATCATTACTTGGTGAATCCTCCATTAGAATATGTTCTAACGAATCGTCTAAAGAATTGAGCTTCAATTCTGTAGAAGGAACGATTCCATCTTGGAAATAGTAGAGCAGTCTTCAACTATATCTGTGGATTTAGCAGCATCGAAGTCATTAAAAGTCACCTTATCATTGAAGATTTCTTTCAACTGAGTATACTTTTGTTGTTTCTAGAATCATTGAGGATATGGTAGTGGTGGAATCTTAGCTTTAACCGGACAACTCTTTTGTGGAAATTTTTTTGCTTCCGACAATGGTGTTAGGTAATCAGAACTAACTGGTTTAGAGTTTACCTCATCAAGGATCACTAAATCTAACTTTTGTGAAACAAGAGTTTCAACACTCAGTTGAACTTCCTTTTTGTCTTGAGCTACAATAGGCTTATCTTGAACCTCAACCACCTTGGGCTTCAATGTTTTCCTACTTGGCAAAGTAACTACTTTGCAATGTTCTTTGCCCAAAATTCTTGGATTTTCAGTATCATTAGGAAAAGATCCTTGGGGTTTATTTCAAAGTTCATTAGTTAGCTGACCCATTTGATTCTCCAGATTTCTTAAATTGGCATCATTCTTCGCTATGCATACCTTCAGCAGATTTTCAAGATCACTTGAAGATTCTGTTGGTGGGGGTTGTTGCACTTGTTGAGAATATTTTGGCAGATAATTTGGTCAAAATGACATAGAAGAATCACTATGGTCTGCCCATTGATTACTCCATAAAGAAATTGGATGATTCTGCCTTAAAGAGTTGTAAGAATTTAACTATGGACCATTCCAATTTTGATTTCCCATGTAATATTTCGACTCTTGATTCGATGGGCAACTTTCAAAGAAATGGCCTTCTTCACAGTATCCACAAGAAATATTCTTGAATTGGTTGGGCTACTGACCTGTCAGATTACCATTGAAACCAATAGCAGTTATGTTCTGAAGCATAAAAGACATGGAGGATACTTGGGCTGCCAAAGAAGAAAGAGCATCAACTTCATGTATTCCTACTACTCATCTTCCTGAGGCTGCTCAGTTGGTTGCCCACGGATAGTTATTGCTGGCAATTCTTTTAATAATTTCGTAAACATCGTTATAAGACTTAAAAAGAAGGGCTCCCTTTGCCCAAGCATCCACCATCATTCTAGTATGAATATTGAGACCAATATTGAAAGTCTCTATTTGAACACAGTAAGGAATGCCGTGATGAGGGCACTTTCGTAATAACTCTTTAAATCGCTCCCATGCCTCATATAAAGATTCTTCGTCAAGTTGCTAAAATGAAGTGATTTCATTTTGGATTTTTGCGATTAAAGATGGAGGGAAATATTTCATTTAGAAACGTTCAACCAACTCTTGCCATGTAGTTATGGAATCAGACGGTAAGGAGTTCAACCACGCTCATGCTCTATCTCTTAAGGAGTATGGAAATAATCTCAATCTCAAGGCATCCTTGGTCACCTCAACTAGTTTAAATGAGTCACTCACTTCCATGAAAAGTTGAAGATGAAGATGTGGATCTTTAGTAGGAATCCCACTAAATTGACCCATATTTTACAACATTTGGAGCAAGACCGGCTTCAGCTCGAATTGTTGTTCCTCGATTTTGGGTCTCCTAATACTCAGTTAAGCTTGTTGAATAGAGGAATGGCATATTTTTGAATGGCACAGTTTTGTCATCGGCAACAATGATCAGATTGTGAGTATTATAAGCGAATGTTCCTTCTGGATTTGGTTTTGATTTTCAAAATTCATCTCTTCACTCCTTTTGTCCGCTTATCTTCTCATTTGTCTGAAAGTCTTTTCAATTTTAGGGTGTACGAGAAGTAAGTCAATAATTTGATCAATACTCATAAACACCTTAAACAAACAAAAAAAAAAATGGAATTAAAATTTAACAGGAAAAAATAGACTAAAATGCAAAATTAACAATTTCACAAATAATGTCTTTTAAAGCAGTCCCTGACAACGACGTCAAAAACTTGGAATGATGGAAATGTGCAAGTGTACACAATCGCAACGAGTAATAAAGTGACAAGTAAATGTCGAGTTATCGTACCTACAGGGATTGTGAAAAGAATTATTTATGAATGCAATTACAAACATTTTGGTGAAGAAAAATATTTTGATTTGAAGAGGTGATTAAAAACTAAGATTTTAACTAAGTAAAATAAAAAAATAATATAAGTTCCAATACACGATTTCAAAAGATGATTTTAATCAAGATGACATGATTGTGTTAGATTAATTACATTTCTTAACTTAGAATTACTAAACTCATGTTTATGTTGTTACGAATAAATTCACGGCAACTCGATAATTTGCTAACTTATGAACATACTTACCTACCAAAATCCATTTATCTCTTGACTATATCTCTATGTTAATTCAACCGATTAAACAAATTTTAATAAGCAAATGTGTTAATGCACATAAATACTTATGAAATTAAAATAATCTCTTGTACATATCTCTATGTCAATTCAAATAATTAATTTAATCTCATAAGCACATTAAAGATTACGTGAGGTAACAATGTATTTCTACCTTGAAATAGTTTAATCACAATAATCTTGCAAGTTATGCAAGGCTAATGTATCGTTAGATACCGTTGCTAATTTAACCCTCTGCTACCTTAGATGATTAAACATGCAGTAATTAAGTATCGTGTCAATTAATTATAATTTCAATATGTTTAAATAATTAATTCATTAGTTACCTTACAATTGTAATGCAAGAATAACTTAGTCATGGTTTTACTTAATCAAACATCTTACCAAGGCCTATAACAACACAAACACAATTTTAATAATGTAAGTGGACAAAATGCAATCAACCTAACACGAATTAAATTTAAGCCATATTAATTAAATTAAACATATGAACATCACAAATATTCATAGACATGTTCATAACAACAACAATAAAATTAAAAGGATAAGGAACAAGATTCAAATCCGGTGTTTTTTTTAGGCTTAACTAGTTTACTCCGCTCTTCCTTCTTCGCTTGTTCTTGTTGAACTGAGGCTTCCACGAACACTTTAATGCTACTCCAAATGGTGGTTGACTGACTCTTTTTCAAGAGGTGAAATCGCAAGGGAATGGGAAGAAAATGAAGAACAATGAAGAGAGAAAAGTGAGAGAGAAGTGAAGAATGAATGAGTTTGAGATGTGTTTGAAGTGAGCAACCAAGGGATGTATTTATAAGTTGAGAAGGCTGCTAAAAATAGAAAAAAATTAGAAGCCATAGAGTCCCGCCATGTTGGCGACACATGTGGCAAGTTTGAAGGTTTCAAACTTGCTATTTTAAGGTAGGGGCAAATCTAGAAAGGCATAAATAGTGAAGGGGTTTGAATGCAAATTGAAGGAGTCTTCAAGGGATATTTTGCAAGCCAAATAGTCAGTCAAACTAGCTGATTAGGTCAACATGTGGGACTATTTTGGGCTGCCCAGTGCTCGGTTGAATCGGTTTTCTCGGTTCAACTCAATTGGGCCTTTTTCATAATTAATTAATAATTTATTTAACCCAAATTAAATTGGATTAAAATTAAAAATAATTATATTATGAATTAATATTAATAATTTGGACCATCTTCGGCTGAAAATATAGTTCACCTTGATGCTTCAAAATTGCTTCTCGGTTTTACGCTTCTAGTAGTGTCTACCAAGCCAATTTTTGCTATTTGTGCGAATCTATCGAAAATGACCAAAATTAATCAAAATTTATTATAAAATTAAATAAAATTCAACATGTTAATAATTTAAGTATAATTTAATTATTTTATAATATTATATATTTTTCGACAAGAAATTTACCGAAATTGCATGAATTTGAGTTAAAAAGGGAATGAAAAAGTGTGTATACTTTCGTTTTCCAACTATGAACAAGTATGCTAACTTGTGAATTTGATGGGTTATATAGGCTTTTATTAAGCTTATAGAATTGGTAAAGGTTTATACTTATTCTATTAAGTTCATTATTGAAATGGTATATTATGTTTAAAGTTTATACGACCTTACTAAGCATTCATTGCTTACATAATTATTTTTCTTTGCTTTACAAACTACCGGGAGCTCAATCGGTTGGAAGTTCGTTAGAGATCTATCACACTATCCAGTGGAAAATTCGATAGTTGTTGAGTATTTTGGCTAAGGCTTTGATGTAAGCACGCTCGGGAGCTCAACAAATTCGAGCCAAGATCTCATTAAGCTTTCTAAAGGCCCAATGACTTGAGCTCGAGCTAGGCAATTCCAAGAAGCTGTTTCAGCTTTATTCACTCAATTTTGGGAAGAAAACAAGCTCGATGTTAATGGAGAAGTTCGGGCTAGCTCCTTAAAGACTCCTTGCACCTTAGTGCAAGCTGAATTCGACTCGTTTCTAGCTTCCTGAGCTCCACTCGGCTCAAATCAACTCACTTGAGCTTATTTCAGCTCGTTTGAGCTCAACCTAGCTTAGTTTCAGCTCATTTCTTTTATCATTATAATAAACTAAGTATTAGTTTTATTTTAATTAATTTGTTACAACTTATGACTGAATATCCTAGCTCAATTTAGTTCATTAATTGTTTTCACTTGTTTTGAGCTAGCCGAATTTAATATACTAGATAGTCCATAATTAAATGTGTTTTAATTTATTTAATATGTTAATCAATATGTCTAGATGATGTTTAAATTAAGGTTCAGCCAAATTCATGTTTGATTTAGTGTGTTTAATGTGTGTTTACGTTCAACCAAATGCATGAAGAGGAGTTAATGGAAGGTGCATGCATATTTGAGGTTCAATGGACGACATTCAAAGGGACACATGCATTTGGGACGTTCATGCAAGAGGAAGATGCTGATTGTTCATGTATTTGAAGATTCATGGACCGTATTTATGGACAATTAGAAGATAAATGCTTGGGAAATTCGTGCAAGTACCAACCAGCATCTAGAACAAACCATTTCTTCTCACATGCATGATTATTCTGCCATTTATTTAAGTGCATGGACGTTGGCCACAAGGGAGATGAATTTCTATACATTCAATTCAAGTATTCAAGGCACATTAAAGCCTCATTCGGCTAAGGGAGATGTAGGAGTATTAAAGGGCTGTACATTCATGGCATTATGGCTATTCTTCAAGGCTAAGTATGCATGAATGCATCAAGTGAAGCAACATGATGGTTCAGCCAATTCATGCACCATCTTCAAGCATCAACCGAATTTTAATACTTTTGTGTGAACATGTTAAATACAAATGTGAACAGAATTTAAGTTAGTGTGAACATCATAGATGCCGAATTTCAATAGGCATATTAGGCTTATAAATAGTTGCTTTGTAAACTAGAGGAGGGACTTTTGCCATTTCTATTGAATGAACTATTGTTCTTGTGAGGTTTCTTCCTCTCTATTTTTGTACGAGTCTCGAGTGACTTATCTAGCGTGCTAGTGGCGTCAACCCGAACTCTTTTCAAACTTATCACCAACCCTGGTGTGGCATTCGTCCATTTAAATATACTTTCGGTTCCTACATTGCTAAGTAACGGGTCGAGGTCCATCAACCTATTTCCATCTTTCACCTTAAGCCATATAAGTCTTGGGGCAATACTCCTTATAGTATTGAATCGTTCTTGGAGCTTGAGTTCATTTTCCCATTCCATCCTATCTATCAACTATTTACCTTATTTCTTTGTTAAACTGAACCTACCGAAAATCGTACTTAGCCTATCATTCGAATCCCTTTGTTAACTTCCGTTCATATTTAGTCTAATACGTCCTTTTTTTAAACCGAATGATACTTCTTCGACGATGATCGGGCAACTTACGTAGACTCGACTCAACCTACCGAGCCAGATCACATCAGGTTTATAATGGCATGTATAGGGTGATTTGTAATGGTATTATAATGTATATGCTAATGATGTCATGGTAGGTATAAGCTTTGGAAAATTATGTTGTTTTGGTAACTTCATAGTGCTTGCTTATAAGGTTCTCTTGGCATGTTGATGATAGTTTGAAAATGGTAATTGAGCATGTTTGTGCCTTGATGTTTATGCAAGGTTGATAGGCATAATGCTTGTTTAGGTAAGTCATTTTGGTAACTTGTTGACAATGGAAGTGTATAGCTTATTGGTATAATTTGTTGGCTTGAAAATGATCTTTTGTGATGTGTTTTAAGTACGTAATATGAGGCTAATATGGTATGTCTTGAATGGTTTGAAAATGGTTAAATGTGGTATGTTTTAATACCTAAATGGACTAAATTTATATGCATGAAATGTGTCATATGAACTTGTTTATGTATTCGATATTTGGATATTAATTGTGGTGCCTTGATTGGCATATTGGTTAGTTGAATTAAGGTTTTAAAAGTGGCAAATGTATGTGTGCTTAGATGAGGTTTTAGTGCTTTGAAAATGTGCAAAATGGTCTAAATGTTCATGCATGAGATGGTTTTCAAATGGCTTGATTTTAGGTAAATTTAGGTTCAAACGGCCTGAGACACGAGTGTGTGACTTAGCCATGTGAGGCACTGATACAAAATCGCTTACAATGCGTAATTGAGTCGTTTGTTTGCCCAATCGTAAATTAAGTAGTTTTCATTTTAGTTTAACAAAAGGGTAAATTTAAGAAGATAGTTAAATAGGCAGCGGATAGAATAAAGATAGTTTGATGGAAAAGGTGGATAAAAGAACTTAAAACAAGAAAGAACCCTTAATAGTAATTAAGGACCCGAATCTTATAAGTTTTAAGGTGGAAAATATGAATAGCTGGATAGGATCGTGACCCACTATCTAGCAAGATAGGAACCAAAGGTATAAGATTGAACGCCACACTCAAAAGAGTGATAAGTTCAAGAAAGAAACAAGGTTGACGCCACTAGCTTAGCTAGATAAGTGATACGAACTCGCTTACGGATGTAATTTAGTTGTTGAAATGCCCGATTGTCAAATTAAGTAGTTCTCATTTTTAATTCAATAAAAATGGCTAAGTTATAAAAATAGTTATTTAGGCAGCGGATAAAACAAAGTAAATGGATGGTATAGTGAGCTCAAAAAAATAATGAACCCGTAACAAAGGTCAAGGACCTAATTTTTAAATGTTTTAAGGTGATTGGCAGAAAGTAGGATAGAATCGCGACCCGCTATCTAGGGAGATAGGAACCTACGGTATAGGTGAACGCCACACTCGAAAGTGATAAGTTCAAGAACAGAGATAGGTTGATGCCACTAGCAATGCTAGATAAGTTAGATCAAATCACCAAGAACAATGAGAGTTGAAAACTCACAAAGTCTGAAATATTTCATAAAATATCAAAATGAATAAAGTTGAACAAGAAACCTTCAAAAGGTGTACAAAATAACTATTTATAGGCTGAATATGTTCCAGCTGAATGAACTCAAATCAATAAGCTTAATTACACTTAATTGAACTCAAATGGCTGTTGTAATAACAAAAAAGTCATTTGGAAACTTCTGTGCATAGGTGACACCAATGGGCAGGCTATTTAGTCTTCCAATTCAGCTAATAATTGGCACTAATGAGTTGAAATGAGTTTGATATGAACTTGTTTCAGAATGATTCGAGTCGTATGTGTTTGCTCGATCGTGAATTTGAGTAAGGCTAAGTTCGTTTCAACAGAATAGATAAAAGGCTCCAAACAAAGGTTTTAAAAAGGAGAAGGTTTACCAATGAATAGAAAGATCGGCTAAGGGCAGAAAATGAACCAACAATAGAGATTATTGACCTGAATCTCAAAGTAGCTCTTAGGCGAATGTCGGTTTAGGAAAATCAACAAAGAACCTTGACCCGCTATCAAATGTGATAGGAACCAAAGGTATAATGAACGCTACACCAAAAGGTGATAAGTTCGATTTAGCAAAGGAAGGAATGACGCCACAAGATAACTTGATAAGTCAATTCTGTCCCAAAAAGAACAAGGAGAATTAGAAATCTCACAAGTTTCAATTTTAACATAAATTCAGCAAAAAGTCCCTTACAATGAGCTGATTACAAGTATTTATAATGCTAAATAAGGCCTAGCTGAAAAGTCACAATTATTCAGCTTAAATGAGCTAATAATGAGCTGAAATTAACTTAATCATTAAGCACAAACTCTTGAAATTCCAAGCCTAAGTAACAGCAATTTTAATATTCCAATTCAGTTGATTAAATGATCTTGAATGCTTAGGTTTCATTCTTCAGCAGCCAAAGAGTTTAGGAAGGGCTTTAAATTCTCCCTTAGATAGTCAAATAGACACTGATACGATCTCGATTTAGTAGTTGAATCCGAGTCGTTTAGTTCCTGATCGTAAACGAAGAAGTATGTTTGAATAAATCAATTCAAGGAAAAGTAAAGAGAATTGGGTTCAAAGAAAACAAGTCGGTTGAACAAAGATGGTATGGGTTTGGTTTAGATTAGAAAAGATATGGACTGGATTTGGTCGAGTTCAGTTTGGGATTTGTTACGAAATGGTAATGTGATTTGGTACGAAGTGGTAATGCGATTTGGTACGAAATGGTAATGTGATTAGGTACGAAATGGTAATGCGATTTGGTACGAAATGGTAATGGTTCAAAAAGGTCAAGAATGAACCAACACTAACGAAGAGTATCGACCCAAAACTTATAAGACCTAAATGAGTTGAAATGGATGATAGGGACCTTGACCCGATACTTAGGAAAGTATGAACCAAAGGTATTTAGGGGTGAACGCCACACTCGAGTTTAGGGAGTGATAAGTTCGGAATAAGACTCGGAAAGACGCCACTAGGAGCTAGATAAGTCTTACGGGTCTCGAACGAAATTTGAGAGAAAATGCCTCACAAATTCGGCAGCAATTCATTAACAAAATGGCCAAAAGTTGTTTACAAAATGAATTAAACAACTATTTATAGACAAGGACTAAGCTAGCCGAATAGTCACATGAATTCTTAAGAATTAAGCAAATGAATTCCTTTAATGGCAATGGATAGATTCGGCTGAATGGGGAGCTCCAATAGTCAACTTCTAGATGGATAGTTGAACTTGGAACTTGAGTAAATACATGGCAGCAGCTACATTCGATTGATGTGCTTTACGGAGATCATTTAATTGGCAACCATTGCTGAAAATTACCAGCAATTAAGGAGATGTTGAGTAGTCACTTTGAGTGTGAAAACCAGGTTTTGAAGAGTCCTTGAATATGAACACCTTGAACCAAACAGCCAAGATGTATCCAGCAATGTGAAAACAATAAATTCGGCTGAATGGTCACTTAGGAGACTTCAAACAGCAGCCAACTTCAATTTCCCATTCATGCATGTGTCGTCCCCTTCATGTACCTTCTTTTAACACCTTTCATGCACCAAGGACGTTCATGGGTAATGTACTTGTAGCAAAATTCATCAAATAAATCAAATACATGTTTAGACATATTAAATTAACACTAAAATTCTGCACATTAATTCGACAGCCTTAGGACATAATTAAAACAAGTAATAAAGTTGACACATTAAAAACATGCATAAAAACATATTTATAAGCTGTATAAGTTAAGACAAATTAATAACATGTAATAATAACTCAATTAACATGCATAATTAAATTTGTCCAGATTTAAGACCAATTAAATAATGAAAATTAATTAAGCTGTAAATAACTAATTTAACTAACTCAAATAATTATTTCAGCTACTATATTAATGACTAAGTTATATTGAGCTAATTTTGAGCTGGTTCGAGTTCAATGAGCTGAAGTGGAGCTTAATTCAGCTTGCAATAAGTTACACGGAGAGCTCTTAGAATTGGCCCAAGCTTCTTCAATGCGTCCAACTAAAGTCTCGCCCTAAACTTTATCTACTAAAGCCGAAATAGCCTCCTTGAATTGTTTAGCTCGTGAACGGGTGATAGGACCTTGAGGCAGCTCCAAAGGTTCCTTGTTCAAGCTAGGTAGAACTTGAGGCGTGGCCGTATCAGACACCATGTAGAAGAAGAATAGGCTGCTGAATTTAAAGGATGTATAATGCTTTCCTTTAAATAATGTAATAGCTCCTAGAATGATGTATAATGCTCTCCTTTAATTGATGTAATAGCCCCTTGTATGTAACTGATTCCATCTGAATAGTCACAATTAACACTTTGTAATAGCTCTTGTACTTAACTAATTCCAACTAAATAGTCACCTGCAAACATTTATTAAAAACACATTAAAACACATTTAAACACACTAAATTCAATAAGTAACTAAATAGTCACCTGCAAGCATTTATTAACAAACACATTAAACACATTAAACACATTTAAACACATAATAGACTTAATAAGTTTAATTAATAAACTGTAAATAAACACATTTTAACGCTTAACTTAATTTAATAAACTAAAAACACATGCAACAATAAATTATTCCAGCAACTAAATTAACTAAGATAAACTTAATTAACTAAGATGAGTAATTTATTCCAGCAACTTAATTAACTAAGATGAACTCAATTAACTAAGATGAGTAATTTATTCCAGCAACTAAATACTTATTCCAACAAATTAAAAATTTGTTGAAGTTAAGAAAAATCATCTTAGGTTGAACTAGACGAGCTTGAAAAAGCTAGAATTGAGCTCATTGAGCTAAAATTAAGCTTCATTTTACACTTGGGCCCCTCGAGCTTAGGCCAATTTTGAGGTCGTCGAGTTGTATCGAAACATGATGCAGCCGAGATCGCATCAAAGTTTGTTCAATGTTTGATCAGCTGAAGACATTATGAGCAGTCGTTAATTCCAAATAAGCAGCAGCCAAATTAATGGCAGTTTAAGCACACGAACAGCCTAAATGTGTGAACACTTGAATTCAATCAGCCTCTAAGTGTGAACCAACGAATTTAAAAAGCTTCCATGGTGTGAAATCATTTTGTTAGCTGAATGGACTAATTTGAATGTGTATTTGTCCATTGAACTCCACGAACAGACTTTTGGAGAAGCTCAAAATAGCAGCTGAATTATTTCCACTTCATGCTCCAGCCAAATACATGTTCCTCTTTAATATCGTTCCATGCACTTGAGCTAGCTGATATCAACTTGTGTGAACACCTTTAAGCACCAAATAAATTCGGTTAAGGCACCTTCAATAGCTCAATTTAAGTTGTACCAACTTAGGACATTTTAAATAGCTGTAGGAGCTAAGACATATTAAATGGATGTAGTAATCAAAACATATTTAATTATTTAGACATATTAATGCCGACTATTCTTAGACATGTTAATTTGCTTAAGACACATTTAATTACTTAAACTAAATATTATTTAAATTTATTCTAGCAATTAAGTGAGCTAAAAACGCATAGATGAAGTAAAGCTAAATTTAAACTGAAACTGAGTTAGATATTCCAGCAAATTGATGCACAAGCTAAAATCGAATAATATTGAGCTCAATGAGCTTGGATGAGTTATGAATAAGCTAAATGAACTTGTAGCAAATTGTATAGAACACTTAAATCTAACTTCTTTGATTGTTCGAATTTTCTAGCAATGGTTTCTAACCCAAACTTGCTTAATTAAGGCCTGTACAAAAATTAACAAATTAAAATTAAGCTTCATTTTGCACTTAGGCCCCTTGAGCTTCAGCCAGTCTCGATGGCGTCAAATTGCGTCGTAACATGATGCGACTGGGTTCGCATCAATAAGTCAAGTTGAATCTCAAAGAAAATCGAGAGTGAATAACTCACAAAGTTATATTTATAGGCTGAAATATGACCAGCCGAATAGACAAACAATAAAGGCAAATAATTAAGCTAAGTTAAATTTCCAGCTGAAAACAATGAACTTGGTGAAATGCAAGTGCTGATTGGTCTTGATTCATGGCTTGATAAATGAGTTGAATGCAGCTTGATTAGGTGAATAGAGTTAATGTTTGTAGGTGCACCGAATGGAAGTCTGCTGATGAATGAACTTGTGGGTAGCCGAAAGGTCTTGTAGTGTGAACATTTGATTTTGTAGGTGTGAATAGCAAGAATCGAATGAACACTTGAAAAGGTAGCTTGATCAGCTCATAATCTTTGGCAAAGTTCATGAATTGATTCAGCTGGAGAATGCATCAAGCAGCCCCAAGGTACATGCATAATCAGGTGCATGAATCCTTCTTTAATTAGCTACATTGTATCGGCAAGATACATAAGCATCCAGCTGAATAACTCCTTTCATTCATGCACAATCAGGTTCGTTGTTTCTTCATTTAATGGCTTCAACGTATCAGCTAAGTACATGAATATTTAGGTAAAACTCAGCTCCCAACATTCATGCATAACTCGGGTGCATGCTCCATATTTAATGAGCTCCAATGAATCAGCTACATGTATATTCAGCTGAAGAAATAGTGCCCTCTGTACATGCATAGTTGAATACATGCTTCCTCATTAACTAGCTTTGATGAACCCAGAAGATACATGTATGTTCAGCTAATAATCAGCTCCAAAAGTTCATGCATATTTAGGTACATGTGCCACATTGAATGAGCTTTATTGAATCAACATTGTGCATGAATTTGTCAAGCCGTATACCTTAAAACCTGCTAAAACAAATTAAAAACAACTTTAAAGCAAATTAAACACACAAATAAATACGTAATGGACTAAGACACATTTAATAGATCTAATCAAGTTGTAGTAAACTAAACATAATTAAATCAGCTAAAGTAATTATGATATCTAAGTCTAGCTAGCTAAGTTAGCTAGCTTCCAATAAATTGAAGATGCTTCTTGATGAGTCGTCCAGACCCTTTGTAGCTTTTCCCCAAATTCTTGCAACTAAAGCCGAAATTATTCCTTGAAATATCTTAAATCGAGCTCGAATGATCAGTTCGCTAGGTAGCTTGATTGGAACTCGATTGAAGTCAGTTGAGCCCTTGGGCAGTTCGTATCATTCCCCCTCTTCAAGGTGATTTGTCCTCAAATTGGTGCCTACATCAAGAAGAGACAAATTAGATACGTTCAAACTTGCATTGGCATAAAACTTACCTGGTAGGTCCAATCGATATGCATCAACAATGGCTCCAACACTTGGAACGGAACGTCATCTCCAGGAAGTAACAATTCAAAACGATTCATTCTTAAATCGGGCCATTTGCTTGAAAAGAATCTTTGCTGTTCATGGTTCCTTGAATTATATCTTCTTTCCATCTAGTTGGACTTAAACTTTTCTAGAACCTGAAAGTCAAAAACATTTTTAGTAACAAAATTAAAATGAAGGATTTTCTTTAATACATTGCTTACATGTTCTTGGATCAATTCAAAGATGTTGCAATTTGTATAAGCATAATGGATTTTGAACGTTTCTTCCAAATGATGTAAACTCAAGTTAACTCCGGGATCAAAAATAAGATTTTATCTTACCATTTCAATCTGACTCCAGAGTTTCATAATTGGTAACATAGAAGAAACATGAGGTAATCGAAACTTATAATCATGCAATACACACTTGAATCTGTTCAAAAATAACATGGAACAAAAATCTCCGAAGTCAAAGATTGGATTTTGGCTTTGTAAGTCAACAAAATATGCATAGTTTATTTTCGAAGATAATGATAAATCATGGAACAAATGAAAGTGGCCAATAGTTTATACAAGATAGAACTATGATGCTCACCTTCTCTCAACAATAACGTAGGAAAATATGCTCTAGGTCTAATCACATGATTTCGATCGATTATTTTCAAATACAATAGGAACCTTTCTTCCAGCAATAATTTACAAATGTTGAACAAACAAAATTTAGACATACACATGTTCCAACAATCAAAACTTTTAAAATTCATTCGAACAGGCAGAGTTACCCACAAAATTTTCTCACATGGATTTAGAGAATTCACATAGCAATCTAAAGCAAATAGATTAAGCTTTCGACATGAAAACCTTTGCTGGAATAAAATAGGAACCTTTGCTGCTCATTTTCCACGTTTTGAAGAGTAAGACTTTGTTTGATGACTAATACCTCGCCCTTAACAGCAACGTTTGATTTAGGATTTCTTGACATGATGTTTTGAAACCTCACTTCAATCCTCACTTAAATCGCTCCCAAAGAAAGAAAATATGACACTCCACTCGTGTTTCACTCAAATGTTGGCTTTTACCTCTTGATGAATTTTAAAAACTTTAAAAACGAAGTTTTCTTTTTGTTGAATTGCACAAAATCCAAACTCCCACTTTTGTATTTCCACTTTTGTATGCATAGCAATTTTTTTTTATATTCGAAACTTTTTTTTAATCGAATTCCTTTTTTTACTTCTCTTCAATCTTGGGAGTACGAAAATGATAAAAAATGTACTTAATTTGAAAAGATCTGATACAAAATGATACAAACTCACTTACGATGCGTAATTGAATCGTTTGTTTACCCGATCATAAATTAAGTAGTTCTCGTTTTAGTTTAACAAAAGGGTAAATTTAAGAAGATAGTTAAATAGGCAACGGATAAAATAAGATAGTTTGATGGAAAAGGTGGATAAAAGAACTTAAAACAAGAAAGAACCCTTAATAGCAATTAAGGACCCGAATCTTATAATTTTTAAGGTGAAAAATATGAATAGCTGGATAGGACCGTGACCTACTATTTAGCAAGATAGGAACCAACGGTATAAGATTGAATGGCACACTCGGAAGAGTGATAAGTTCAAGAAAGAAACAAGGTTGACGCCACTAGCTTAGCTAGATAAGTCAAGTTGAATCTCTAAGAAAATCGAGAGTGAATAATTCACAAAGTTATATTTCATATGTCAAAAGTTGTACTCAAAGTTTACAAAAGAAAACTATTTATAGGCTGAAATATGACGAGCCAAATAAACAAACAATAAAGGCAAATAATTAAGCTAAGTTAAATGTCCAGCTAAAAATAATAAACTTGGTGAAATGCAAGTGCTGATCGGTCTTGATTCATGGCTTAATAGATAAGCTGAACGTAGCTTGATTCGGTGAATAGAGTTGATGTTTGTAGGTGCACCGAATGGAAGTCTGCTGATGAATGAACTTATGGGCAACCAAATGGTCTTGAAATGTGATCATTCAGTTTTGTAGGTGTGAACAGCAAGAATCGAATGAACACTTGAAAAGGTAGCTTGATCAGCTTATAATGTTTGGCAAAGTTCATGAATTGTTTCAGCTAGAGAATGCATCAAGCAACCCCAAGGTACATACACAATCGGGTGCATGAATCATTCTTTAATTAGCTACATTGTATCGGTAAGATACATGAACATCCAGCTGAATAATAACTCCTTTCATTCATGCACAATCAGGTTCGTTGTTTCTTCATTTAATGGCTTCAATGTATCAGCTAAGTACATGAATATTTAGCAAAAAATTAGCTCCCAACATTCATGCATAATTCGGGTGCATACTCCATATTTAATGAGCTCCAATGAATCAGCTAGATTCATGTATATTTAGCTGAAGAAATAGTACCCTCCGTAATGTATAGTCGAATACGTGCTTCCTTAAGAACTAGCTTTCGATGAACCTGGAAGATACATGTATGTTCAGCTAATAATCAGCTCCCAAAGTTCATGCATATTCAGGTACATGCACCACATTGAATAAGCTTCATTGAATAGGCATTGTGCATGAATTTGTTAAGCCGTATACCTTAAAACATGCTAAGACAAATTAAAAAAAACTTTAAAGCAAAGTAAACACACAAATAAATACGTAATTGATACGAACTTGCTTCTATGATAATTCGATTCGTTTAAATTGCCCGATCATAAAATGGAGAAGTCCCGTTCAATTCAGAGTTTGATGGAATTTGGCTAAGCATAGGCTTTAAACAAAAGGTTCCGAATAGGTATAAAGGTTAAGGTTAGATGGAGAAAATAGGTTTAAGAATGAAATTCGGCAAACCAATGAAAATGGTTAAGGAAATGGATGATGAAGTTTTGGTGGACAAGTCACAAGGTATTTAAGTGGATAGTTGAGGGTGGAATGGAGATAGAGTTTAAGAGTCAAGAATGAACCAATACTAAAGTGAGTATTGACCCGAGACTTATAGGACAGTTAAAGTTGGATAGGTGATTGAAATAGGACCTTGACCCGCTATTTAGGAAAATAGGAACCAAAGGTATCAATGGGGTGAACGCCACACTCGGATTGAGTGATAAGTTCAAAGAAACAAGGAAGACGCCACAAGCTATGCTAGATAAGTCAACTTGAGTCTTAAATGAATTTAGAGAGTTGAATAAACTCACAAATGAATTAAAATTCATAAAATGGCAAAGTGAATTGTCTAACCAAAATAATGTTTTCTTACAATCTATTTGTAGGTATTATTATGACTGCTCAAATGTCTATTTGTGATATTTCACCTTCAGCATTTAACTAAAATTATTAAGATATTTAAATTCGGTTATAACTCTTAATGGACAGCCAAAGAGTCTTGTCCTTTCACTTGATTCATGCATAGTTGAAAAGTCATGCTGTAACACCCCAAACCCGACCCAAACGTTATGTCCAAATTTAGCGTGTCACATCAAAACGTCGATCAAATACTGAGTTTGTCATTAAAAGTTCATTTCTATGTTTAAATCTTTTTTACTCGAGTTTAGCAAATCACCTCGTCAAAAACGTTTACTTAATGTCTAGCATTGATACTTTAGGCTATTCCAATCGCGAAAGCTACTAAAGTTTGAAATGTAAAAACGTCTATTTTTAAGTGTCTTTGGAAAATAGTTGTTAATTTAGAAAATTCATGTTTAGCAGTTTTAGATAAGGAAATCTAAAGCCCTTTTAAAAATTAATCGCTCAAAGGACTTACAACAAAATTTAAACCCAAAATATAAAATTCAAATAAAAAGGCTACAGCAGAGCGTTAGTGGTCGTGTGGTCACCTCCGAGTCTTTCGCGGCTTTAAATCGCCTAACGCTGGGGATTACCTGCACAGTTAGACAGAAGGGTGAGTTTGCAAAAACTCAGCGTGTAGCCCTTTATAATACAAACAGTCAGGTATACTGTATGCAGAAACAGACTGGGCCTGAGCCCATCACAGGCATAGTATCAGGTGAGCCTTAGCCTATTAACAGAACCAGGTGGACCTAAGCCCATTATAGAATCAGTACCAGATGCAGATATGCAGACAGAAATCCAGCCCAATCCAATCAATACACCACCCGTACCAACCAACACACCATGTGGGAATAAAATCGACCCATCCAGCCAGCACACCAAGCTTAGCACCGGTTGTGGCACTAAGTCAACAGAACGTCTCAACACCGTAGACAGAACAGCTACAAGCCATAAGCAAAAAGGCAGTAAGCCGTGAACATAACGACTACAAGCCATACACTTCCTCCGTCAATATTAACCCAACCCCATGCAGGATGACATGCCATAGTAACATACGTGAATGTAGGATGTCATGCTCAGTATCAGTCATATAACTTTCGTACATACATCAGTCAACCTACCACTAGGGGTGTAGCAGTCATTTCGTTTCTAGGGTTATTTTGGTCATTTTATCCTTCGAGGGTATTTCAGTTATTTAACAACCTTTCCGAAGGCCTATAGTCATCTTGAGCGATACAGATAACCTAAACAGTCATAACAGTGCAAGTGGGCCCAAGGCCCATATTTGGCCCAAGTGGGCCCACACGCTCGTATGGCCTATTTAGCCCAAATTCAATCACGACTATGCGAACTACATAGCCCAGTCCAGTATTTGTCACTTAACATGGATTTTATTCGTGTAGGGCCCACGAGCCCATTGTGCCCACATGACCTATTTTAGCCCAACGAGGCCCATAATAGCCCAAGAGCACGAAAACGCTTGTGGTGGCCTTTACAGTCTAACACCATGTTTTGTGGGCTCGGTTCACCACACGAGTGTTCGCATGCCCATGTGGCCTCAATCTTCGTACTTTCGGCTTTTTAGATTTTGGCTTTTGTCGATTCACAAAGAGACAGTGTGAATACACACACTATTTTGGCTTTATGACAGTAATGATTTACGGTGTACAGATACACACTTGATTGCGGAAAGTGTGAATGACCTACGAGAACTCCAACCTACAATCAATCAAGGCAATCCATTAATCACTTGTCAATCGGGTTAATCGAATCCCAATCAACTTATCAAAATAGCCTCTACCGAAAAATACTTGTCCAACAGATTACCTCTCCCTTGACTAGATCAGTTGATTGTGGTTGCCCACTTAATCCAGAGATTGGTGCAGCTATCCTGCTGCACCCCAGCGGAAGATCCTGAACAGTTGACACTTTACGCTGCTTAAATTTGGGGGCAGGGACTACGTGCCTATTTTCAGCTGGCACCATTCCTGATCCTCCCTCAGAATGGCTACTACTCGCCACCATTGATATCTCTTTACGCAACAAATTATCGGAAACCTCCATTTCCCTTCTAGAGATTTTAAAACCCAAAATTGATGATGATGGGATTGGTTGGAAAAGTTCAGGTATATTCAGCCAAACACAATAGGGAAAGATGATAAACTGAACGTACTCAAAAAGCCTTATGAAGAATTCTGCTATGATTGGAAGGGAGTGGGAAGTAGAGAAGAAGAAGATGGAGAGTAGGTTCAATTTAGAAGGGAGGACAAGAGGAGGATTCAGAAGGAAAAGAAGAAGCAGAGCCAAGAGTGAGAGAGGAAAAAGATTTCGGCAAAGCAAAGAAAGAAAAAGAAACCAAAAAGAAAGTTACCTATTCGGTAAATGTAGAAAGGAAGGAAATAGCAGCAAATTTGGTCACCTCAATAGCTACAACGCAAAACCCTGAAGAAATCCCTAAATGGTAAAAACCCAAAGAAAATTCGGCACTCTCCTCTAAAACCCTACAAAACCGAACAAAAAAATGCCTAGTGCTGAAAATGCTCCATATTTCCCCCTAGCCGAATTCCACTAAAGCCTTAGAATCCCACTCGGCCACAACACCCTACCAAGCTCCCATATTCGAAATTCCTTGATTCTCTCCCCAATCTCCTCCTTGATTTGCTCCACAATTCCATCCAAGACCAATTCAAACTTCACCTTACAAAGTTTGGAACCACCTCAAACTCCTGCCGCCTCATAGTAGCAAAATAAATATCCTTTTTGCTTGCAATGGGATTCGAACCCAAGCCCACCTCAATAGCTCAACACGCCACTTGCCTCCTTGCCACAAGCTCTTTTGTGTCACATTTTATCTTCAATTAATAAAAAGGTCTAAAGGCCAAAGTCCAAGTTCCTTTAAAAGAACAAAGTAAATTGTAAGAGCCACGACTAGAACCCAGGCTCCCTTGTAACCTTAATGACACCACAACCACTAGACCACACGCTTCCTTATGACATTTTTTTAACACAATAATTTAAAAGGTCTACATCCAAGCATCTAGGGTTTTAGCCACTTAAAACCAAAATTTTTACTAAAGGCCAGGTTTGAACCCAAGACTTTTCCAACTCCTCTTAGGACCCTTAACCACTAAAGCAGACATACTTTTGTGCACTGTTTCCTAATCATTCCCTTGCTCAAAGCCCAATACTTCTAGGCCCAATTTTCGAGGTGTTACACATGCCTTTTCACTTGATGAAGGCTTAATGGTCCTTTAAATGTGCTGCTTGATGTCCCTTCATTTTCCCCTTAACCAAATGCCTTAATGCTTGTGTATTCATCTCTTTAATTGGCACCATAATAAGCTTTGAGTGCTTCAGTATCCCCCAAAAACGTTCCAAATATGCACTAGCAATTAAGTGACCAAATGCGCACTCCTTTATGCCAAAACTGGATAGCCAATTGAACATGACAGCATTTGATTCTTTTTGGCAAACGAACAGCCCTATTGTAGCTTTAAATATGTGACTAGCCTTTTGGACTTTCCTACAACAATCACACAATCAATTTATTTAAGAAAAATTAAACACACTATAACTTATGCATTAAAAAGTAACAGCCAAATTAAATATAAACAAATTCAAACATATTTAACAACTAAGATGCTTAAATGCTTGGTTTAATTAAGATGCAAACTAAATGAACAATGAATTACTTAATGCATGACTTCATTAAAAGATGCAAACTTTAACTAACATGGGAGTTACATAATGTATGACATAATTTATGATGCAATCTTAACTAACATGAGAGTAACATAATGCATGACTTTATTAAATGCAGAACACATAATGCATGTCATAATTAAAAGATGTAGATCAATAATGCAAGACATTATTTAAAGATGCATTTAAGAAACAAGACATAATTAAAGACTCATATTATAATAACTAAAGTAACTAAAATAAATAAATCAAAGTCCTTATTCCAGCTACCAAATTAACAAACTAAAATTAAAAGCTTCATTTTGCACTTTGGCCCCTCGAGTTTGGGCCAATCTCGGTGGCATCAAGTTGTGTCGTAACATGATGTGGCTGGGATTGCATCATACCCTCCCTCTTGAAGATGATTTGTCCTCAAATTGGGCCATTTGCTCGAGAAAATATTTCAAGGTCACAAACCCTTTTGCTCATGAACCTGACAGATTCGTTTCCAAAAACCTAAGAAGCACAGATGGTCCGAAAAGGAAACATATTATTTTCATGCCCACCCTCTTTAGGAGGAAACCATTCCACGGTGTCACCTACACAAAACAGCAGTGACTGTGCGGCCACCTCCGAGTCCCTCACTGCACCGAATCGCTTATGGCTAAAGATTACCAGCATAGTTAGAAGAGAGGGTGAGTTTACGAAATCTCAGTGTGTAATCCTCTACCAAACAATCAGCATGGAACATGTAGAATTAGTCTGGGCCTAAGCCCTATACAGTAGCAGTGTGTGGGCCATAGCCCAATCCAGTAACAGAGTGTGGGCCTTAGCCCAATACAGTAACAGTGTGGGCCTTAGCCCAAAACAGTAATCAGTACAAATGTAGTAATGCAACCCATCCCAATCCAGCCAACACACCACTCCGTACCACCAACACACCATGTGGGGATAAAATTGACCCACCCAGCCAACACACCAATATCGCAGCAAAGTTGCCAGTAACAGTATTTTTGGCAAAGCCACCAGAATAATACACTTCCCCTATATCAGAATCCTAACCCTATGCAGTATGTCATGTCATAAATCATACGTGTATGCAATATGTCATACTCAATAACAGTTATATAATTATCATAAAGCAAAACGGTTATACATAGCATAAGGCCTTAACAGTCATTTCATCTCCTAGGGGTATAACGGTCATTTTACCCCTCAGGGGTATTTTTGTAATCTTACCCTTCGAGGGTATTTTGGTAATCTTACCCTTCGAGGGTATTTTGGTAATTTTACCCTTCAGGGGTATTTCAGTAATTTTACCTTTCGAGGGTATTTCAATAATTTTACCCTTCGAGGGTATTTCGGTCATTTGCCTACGAATCGAAAGTTGGGCTTACCACTCGAGCATTCACATGTCTGTGTGGTCTCAATCGCCGTGTTCGCAGCTTTTCGGCTCTTGCCGCTTTGCAGTTGAGAGAGGGTGTAATTACACACCTGTTTGTGAAAACGCACTAAGATTCGTGAATACCCTAAAATCTGCATTCAAACACGTTTTCCATTAATCGATAAACAATAAGGCTAATCCCCTTCTTTTACAACCTTGACCCAAAACTAAACTAACACTTGCCTCGACTAACAAAAATGGCTCAGCCCTCTTTTACAACCGATGACGATCGACTTCAACCTTACTGACAAATATCTGCAATACAACCACTCATTAAACAGTATTGCGTATTCATGTGGTTGGAAACGACACATGATCATATGCAAAACCATAGAATATTCGGCCATCACATAAAAGAAGGCTAGCCTACCTATCTTGATAGAGGAATAAGGGAGATTTCGACGACTTTACAACGCTTACACTACACCACACCTCGAGGAAAACCTTAACATTGCAACAAGCAGCGTATCGAGAGAAAAACATCAGCAGTCAGAAAACAAAGTATTATGGAGGAGGCTATTCGATTTTAGGAAGAGAAAAGAAGAGGATAGAGTGAAGAGCAGCACTTACCGGTAGTCGACAATACTTGCAACACAAAAATGGAGAGGAGAAGAAGAGATGAGAAGAGAAGATTTTGAGCAAAAAGAAGAAGAAAGAGGAAAAAGGATCTAGTAGAGAGGATACAAAAACTATTAGGCCACCCTAATCAAAAAGAAAAAGAAGGAAGAGTAGGAAACGGTAGATGAACAAACCCGAGAGGTTCCCAAGGTCCTTTGCGAAAATCGACACAAAAAAACAAAAGGGAGAAAGAGAAATTAAACAAAACCGAAGCAAACAGAGTAAAGAAAGACACCAAACCAATTACCCTTCTGACTAAAGAGCAAATTCGTCACAAAACCCCTTCTCCAGCCGATTTTCCAAGTTGGAATACCCACCAAACGGCACACTCTCCTCCTATCCCACAAACTCCTTGATTTTCTCCTAAAATCCCTCCTTGATTTTCTCCATCAAATCCCCCCCACTCCCTCCATGACCAGTTCAAACTCCCTTAAGCAGTATTCTAATCCAACTCTACCACCTACCCAGCTCAAGCAGCAAAATAAATACTCCACTGTGCAACATAGGACTTGAACCTCAGACCTCACAATTACTCAACACACCACCTTGCCATTAGACCACAAGCTCTTGCTGTGTCATAAAACAAACACTATTATTTTTAAAGCTTATATACTAGTGTCCAAGTTCATTTAAGAGAAAAATTAAAAATTCTGCAAAAGCCAAGGCTTGAACCCAGGCTTCTCAAACACTCCCATACACACCCAAATCACTTAGCTAATAAAGCAAACAAGCAATTTGTGTCATAACATGCAGAAATTAAAAAATTATATTTTGGGGCGTTACATTTATGCAGAATAAATTCATGATGCTTACCTTCATTTATCAACAACTTATGAAAACATGCTCCAGGCTTAAAAACTTGGTTTTGATCATAATACATCAAGAATGTCACTGTCACCAATAAATCGCACATGCCAAATAAATAAGATTTAGGCATAAATAAATCCAAACAATCAAACATCTTAAAATTCATCCAAACAAGCATGCACATACTTGAGGATTTCGCACAAAGATGTAACGACTTCACATAACCATCACAATCAATTAAATCAAGTTTTTTATGTGAATAATTTCTATCACGTACGTCCAAATTTGCACAGGCTGAATTAATCCAATGTCATTATGTAACAGCCTGATTTTAGGCCTAGTCAGAATAGTGGTTTCGGGACCACAAATTTGATGAGGAAAAATTTATTTTTTATTATATTTTTATGCTCTACAATTTCACAGAATGATTTCGTAAAAATTTCGTTCAAAAATTTCGACATCTGGGCACTCAATTTAGCTAAAAGGACTAAATTGTAAAAAGTGCAAAAGTTAAGTTCTACATGTTAGAAGTGTCCAATTGTTATGAAATTTTAAATTGGAGGTCCTTAAATGGTAATTAGACCATTAGTTAACTTGTTGGACAAAAATGGACAAGAGATAAGTGAAATAGAATATTTTTAATTTGGGGGCATTTTGGTCATTTAGTAATTAAAAGAATTAAAAAGGCCAAAATAGCCAAAAATTTGTCCATCTTCTCCATGATGAACGAAAATAGCAAGGGGGAAGCCATGGTTAGGGTTTTCAAGCTTCCAATCTCCATAGTAAGTGATTTCAAGCCCCGTTTTTAATGTTCTTTACGTTTTTGAAGTCCCGGTAGCTTAATTTAGCTTATTCTAGTAATGATTTAACCTAGGGTTTATATTTGGAAAAATACCCATAGGTGAAATGTGTTTATTTTGATGTTTTATGGTAGAATATGAAGCTTGAAATTGTGTTAAACAATGTTTGCTAAGCGATTTTCAGTGAAAACAAGTGAAATGGCATAATCGGTAAAAATTATTATTGTTCATAAGTGCATGTTAGAGCAAGAATTTGATGTTTCTGTAGAAGGGGAAAATATTCAGCATGTTATAAAACATAAGAAAAAGGAATAAAGTTTAATTTCTGATCCTAGGGGCAAAATTATAATCTTGTGAAACTTTAGGGGCAAAAATGTATTTTTCCAAAATGTGATTTTTGGATTGGATTGAATAATGTGAATGTTATATAAGCTAAATATGTTATTATAAATCGAGAAAGACGAGAAATTGACATTGATTGGTAAAAAAAGTGAGAAAAAGTGAAAATTCCCGGTTGAACCTTCGGAATGAAAGAGATACGAGTGAAGTTGCTAGGTCACGTGTGTAGTACTATGTGTAGTACTATGTGCAGGCTACTATGTGAACCAGGTATCATTTATTATAAGGTGGTTGCTATGTGTTGATTCCACCGTGTATTTGTTATTATTCCGAAGTGTTCATCGGGAATTGACTAAGTGTAATTGGGTGATGAATATATATGTGGAATTGAATTGAATATTGACTTGAAACTGGAAATGAGAAATTGGATTGATTTGAATATAGTGATAAATTGAATGAATTGTATATGAATTAAAATGAACTATTGGAATGAGATGTGAAAAAATTCAATGGAATTGAGATAGTGAAAAGTGAAATTATGAAAGAATACATTTTACAACAAAACAGTTTAGACAGCAAGAGTTGTGTGACTTTGAAAAATCACCAAAAATGGTTAAAATTGAATTAGAGAGTGAATAAGATATGAAATGAAATCTTAATGAGTCTATTTTTACATAAAAGAAACAGAGAAAGCAAAAGAGTTATATATTTTGAGATATTTGAATTTTAGTGAGGCAGGGTCAGATTGATTTTGGAATCCCCTGTTTTGAATTTGGAAAATAATTAAAAATTGTAAAAAAATAATTTTGAGTTATAATTTATATGCTTAGAATCCTTAATGAGTCTATTTTCTAAGGAAACAAACAGAAATATATCAAAATTCTGTACAATGAGATAATTCATTTTTAGTGAAGAGAGGTCAGAGATGTTAAGCAGTGAAACAGGGGTGAATTTAAAGAATAAATTGTACTAATTGGCCAAGTCTGAAATTTTATGGTAAGAAGATATTGAGTCTAGTTTTGGGGAAATTAACGGATCTTAATTTGGAGCTCTGTAGCTCCGGATAAAAATGATTTAGTGACTCTGACTCAAATAGACAACTTTGAATTTAAATATAAGTGAATAGTGAAATTATGTATAATGCTATTTGAGCATTTTATATACATAAAGGATGTGGGATGGAGAGGAGGAGGAGGATAATAAATTCTATGAATGAATTGTGGATAATTGGTTATATGCCTGATTATAATCGATAAACGTTGAAATAGAAGTGATGTTTATATTGGTGCATTACTGGTCATGGTAAGCTCATGAGAAAAAATAAAGTTTCATAGCATATGTGTGTAGTATATTTGGCATGAAGTGATGTCATGAGTGACTCATGAATTAACTCATGTTGGTAAGTTGATCCATAATTATAGTATTCAAATATAAACATATTTGTAATATTTTGCTATGTGATTCAGAAAAAGAGTAATAAATAGCATAATGAAAATTCGGCCATGGTGCTAGTTTATGTTAAATGAGTGTTTTATGGCATATCTTAAGTAATGGAATGTTATAAATTTTGAGGTTAATTTGCTAGTCAAATAAATGACAAAATGAATTGATTGCGTATTCGTAATTTTGACATATGCTTGGTATATGAAATGTAATAATATATGCTTGAATAAACTTTAAGTATTCGAATGACATGGATTTGATGGTGATAAGAATCGAATATTGAATTCATGAAGCACAGGTGATGTATTATTGTTGTGTGATAGCTTGGTTCGAGAAATTGATTAGGTAAATGGTAAGTGGAAGCATTTATGGATTTAGAAGAAAATTTGGAATGAACATGAAATTTAGCTCAATTAAATGATTTCATCAATTAAACATTGTGTATACCAGAATGTGTTAGTGAATTACATATTTGTAAATTAACATTTGAAGTTCGGTAAGTGATATATGAAATTAACATGAAAAGATTTATGATTGTTATTAATATTGATTCTGACATAAAGTGGATTCTTCAGTATTGGATTGATTTAACGAATATATTGAGCATATGAATGGGTATGTATTGGGCCTCGTATACCCTAATTAGCGACTCGAAGATAATAATTTGAAAGTTTTTAATTTGGATGAAATTTTATAACTCGGTTTAATAAGTCTATAAGTGTATTTATTCTGGTAATGCCTCGTACCCTATTCCAGTGTTGAATACGGGTAAGATGTGTTACAATGTGACATCACCAGATTCGGCCCTAATGTTTAGGTCGGTTTTGGGGTGTTACACATTAACAAATTTTTCAACGTAAATCACTTAAAGTAAACAACTCTTCATGCCTCCACTTAAAACGAAATTGTCAACAACAAACAGAGAAAGACAATTAGCCAAAGCAAAATAAGGTCTTTTGAAAACTATGTCACTAGAAATTTTGTCAACAACATTCAACTTTAATTGTCGTGATTCAAAAACATTGATGAGCCTTACCTTTTAATGATGAATCAATAAATTTATAACCAGCAACATAGAATGAACAAGGAACAATTTTAAATTATGATCAGAATCTCTAAATTTCGTTTCCTGAGTCAATGGCCAAACAATAAATAAACATAAATGATTCGCACAAATTTTAGATTGCTTGAGTTCCCCACATATTAAACCAAAATAACAAATTCTGGGTTTGAACACACGAGCTTGGTCACTCGATTCATCATGCAACAAGAGTTTCTTGGTTTCTAATGTCCCATTCATGTTAATCAAAGAAGATGTGATCAAACAACCATTCAAATAGTCATAAAACTCAAGTCTCACTCGATCAAACTTACACAAGTATGCAGAATTTACACAACAAAGCAAAAACGTTACACCTCCATCACATTCAAATGAACTAGGCATTTTACATGTCAACATTTTATCACACAAGCGAATCAAAGGGAATTTAAGCATGCATATTTTCAAGCATTCATACGTCACAAGCCTCATTCGAACAGCCTTGTACATGCATGTGGGTTTCGTACAACAGATCAAAGGATGCACATTATCACTATTTGAAACAAACAAATCATTACTATTCAAAGAAGAACAATTACCAACATCAAAGTACGATTTCTTTTCTAAGACCAACTCATCAACAATGTTTTGATCAATAATTGAATGATGCTTATGTGACTGGAAAACTTCAAAACTCATACCTTGCTTACCTTTTGGCGTAGGTGAACTAGGGTCGTCTACATCCTTACCTTTCTAGATAAATCAGAATCGTCTCTCATCAGAAAGGTATTGAAGTTGAAATTTGTCAATGGAATTTCGAGGAACCTAAAAAGAAGAAACAATACAAGCAGGACTCACAGGATGGTTAGTAAGAATACTCCTCGCTTTTTCTTGCTCACTTTCTTCCTTTTCACTCATTTCTTTCTCAAACTCTTTTTCAAATCCTCTCTCTTTTTCCACGATACTTGTTTCTTTTACATCCTTATTTTTAAACTCTCGTTCTTTTTCCACAATGTCTTTTATTTTTGAAAACTCGATGACACTCGCTTCTTGCTCATTTTCTTTTCTTTCTCCAAACTCACTTTCTTTTTCAATTTTTTTTCTTTTTCATATTCTATTTCGATTTCATTACAACAGGAAGAATACAAGAAGGAATCAAAATGAGAAACTTTTCGTTAAGAATAAGAAGAGGGGTCTTCATACAGACGGTGATCATCTCTTCGAGATTGATTCTTCATGGATGAATACTTTGAAGAACTTGAAGGGAAATTTCTACATTCTCGCTTGACACCTTGAACGGTTTCAAACTCGTACCTCATCTCATTTCGACTCGAATTCCTTGATGAATAGGAATCACGATAAGAAACTTTTCTCGAGTAGTCATTGGATGTGTGCTTCCGTGATGATCTTGTCTCTATCCCTCGACTCGATGAAATTTACTTTCTTCTGGCTCTTTCCTCCACTCGATCCAATCAGTCATGCAATTTTTCAAATTTAGATTTCACCATTCTACGCATCTCTTGCATCACATATTGGAATTTCGATTCTGAAAACTCTTCTTGAAACATGATTTTATTGCTGAAAAGAAAAGTGATTAAAATAAAATAGAAAGTAAATGCCTCACCACAAAACCTCACGTTTTACTCACAAAGAAAAATTGGATGGCACTCACACTCGTGTTTGCACTCGTTAACTGGCTTTTTCTACACTCGAATGCTCTCTCAACATTCGTGCCTTTTACCGCTCACTTCGCCTCTCAAACTTTGTAATCGACTCGTTTAGACTTACAAGCGAATCTAGGGGTCAGCTTCAAATGGGTTTACAGGGGTAGTGATAATAGTGCAAGGTTGGCTGAAAGAAACAATTTAGTAATGATGTGTGGCGTATTGGTGTTTAATGATGGTAGAAGATGATTTTGATGGATCGGGAATTCAAAGAAAATAAATGCACACTTCAACACTTTTTTTAATAACTTCGGATGTCTCTTTTTTTTCAAGATGAATACATTCAAAAACACTTGTACAATCACTTATACACGAAATAATATTCTTTTGAATTTTTTGATTATTTTTCAAATACTTACTCCGGCACTTCACGGACGTTCTTACTCCTCATTTTAGCTAACTCTGATACCAAACGAACTTGCCTCGGTGATGATTCGAGTCATTTAGATTGCCCGATCGTAAAATGGAGAAGTCTCGTTCAATTCAGAGTTTGATGGAATTTGGCTAAGTATAGGCTTTAAACAAAAGGTTTCGAATAGGTATAAAGGTTAAGGTTAGATGGAGAAAATAGGTTTAAGCATGGAATTCAGGAAAACAATGAAAATGGTTAAGGAAATGGATGATGAAGTTTTGGTGGACAAGTAACAAGGTAATTAAGTGGATAGTTGAGGGTGGAATGGAGATAGAGTTTAAGAGTCAAGAATGAACCAATACTAAAGTGAGTATTGACCCGAGACTTATAGGACACTTAAAGTTGGATAGGTGATTGAAATAGGACCTTGACCCGCTGTTTAGGAAAATAGGAACCAAAGGTATCAATGGGGTGAACGCCACACTCGGATTGAGTGATAAGTTCAAAGAAACAATGAAGACGCCACTAGCTATGCTAGATAAGTCAGCTTGAGTCTTAAATGAATTTAGAGAGTTGAAAAAACTCACAAATGAATTAAAATTCATAAAATGTCAAAGTGTATTGTCTAACCAAAATAATGTATTCTTACAATCTATTTATAGGCATTATTATGACTGTTCAAATGGCTATTTGTGATCTTTCACCTTCAGCATTTAACTAAAGTTATTAAAATATTTAAATTCAGCTATAACTCTTAATGGATTGCCAAAGAGTCATGTCCTTTCACTTGATTCATGCATAGCTGAAAAGTCATGCCTTTTCACTTGATGAAGGGTTAATAGTCCTTTACATGTGCTACTTGATGTCCTTTCATTTTCCCCTTAACCAAATGCCTTAATGCTTGTGTATTCATCTCTTTAATTGGCACCATAACTAGCTTTGAGTGCATGAAACGGATCAGACTTGAAGAGCCACTCTTGGTCCATTTGAAAAGTCACCATAATGAGCTTTGAGTGCTTCAATATCCCCCAAAAAAAGTTCTAAATTGTACCAGCAATTAAGTGACCAAATGCACACTCTTTTATGCCAAAACTGGACAACCAATTGAATGTGACAGCCTTTGATTCTTCTTGGCAAACGAACAGCCCTATTGTAGCTTTAAATATATGACCAGCCTTTTGGACTTTCTTACAATAATCACACAATCAATTTATTTAAGAAAAATTAAACACACTATAACTTATGCATTAAAAAGTAACAGCCAAATTAAATATAAACAAATTCAAACATATTTAACAACTAAGATGCTTAAATGTTTGGTTTAATTAAGATGCAAACTGAATGAACAATGAATTACGTAATGCATGACTTCATTAAAAGATGCAAACTTTAACTAACATGGGAGTTACATAATGTATGACATAATTTATGATGCAATCTTAACTAACATGAGAGTAACATAATGCATGACTTTATTAAATGCAGAACACATAATGCATGTCATAATTAAAAGATGTAGATCAATAATGCAAGACATTAATTAAAGATGCATTTAAGAAACAAGACATAATTTAAGACTCATATTATAATAACTAAAGTAACTAAAATAAATAAATCAAAGTCCTCATGCCAGCAACCAAATTAACAAACTAAAATTAAAAGCTTCATTTTGCACTTTGGCCCCTCGAGTTTGGGCCAATCCCGGTGGCATCGAGTTGTGTCGTAACATGATACAGCTGGGATCGCATCAGTAATTGACTAAGACATATTTAATAGATCTAATCAAGCTATAGTAAAATAAACATAATTAAATCAGCTAAAGTAATTAAGATGTCTAAGTCTAGCTAGCTAAGTTAGCTAGTTGATTCGAATTCAGCTTCCAATAAATTGAAGATGCTTCGTAATAAGTCATCTAGACCCTTTGTAGCTTTCCCCCAAATTCGTGCAACTAAAGCCAAAATTATTACTTGAAATAGCTTAGATCGAGCTCGAGTGATTAGTTCTCTAGGTAGCTTGATTGGAACTCGATTGAAGTCGGCTGAGCCCTTGGGCGAGTTCGTATCATGCCCCCCTCTTCAAGGTGATTTACCCTTAAATTGGCACCTACATTAAGAAGAGACAAATTAGATACGTTCAAACTCGCATTGGCATAAGACTTACCTGGTAGGTCCAATCGATATGCATCAACAATTGGCTCCAACACTTGGAATGGAACGTCATCTCTAAGAAGCAACAATTCAAAGTGATTCATTATCAAATGGGGCCATTTGCTTGAAAAGAATCTTTTTTGTTCATGGTTCCTTGAATTATATCTTTTTTCCATCGAGTTGGACTTAAACTTTTCCAGAACCTGAAAGTCAAAAACATTTTTAGTAACAAAATTAAAACGAAGTATTTTCTTTAATCCATTGCTTACACGTTCTTGGATCAATTCAAAGATGTTGCAATTTGTATAAGCATAATGGATTTTAAACGTACCTTCCAAATGATGTAAACTCAAGTTAACTCCGGGATCAAAAACAAGATTTTGTCTTACCATTTCAATCTGATTCCAAAGTTTAATAACTAGCAACATAGAAGAAATATGAGGTAATCAAAAGTTATAATCATGCAAGACACACTTGAATCTGTTCAAAAATAATATGGAACAAAAATCTCTGAAATCAAAGATTTGATTTTGGCTTTGTAAGTCAACAAAATTCGCATAGTTTATTTTTGAAGATAATAATAAATCATGGAACAAATGAAAGTGGCCAATAGGTTTATACAAGATAGAACTATGATGCTCACCTTCTCTCAAGAATAACGTAGGAAAATATGCTCCAGGTTTAATCACATGATTTCGATCGATTATTTTCGAATACAATAGGAACCTTTCTTTCAGCAATAATTTACAAATGTTGAACAAAAAAATTTAGACATACACACGTTCCAACAATCAAAACTTTTAAAATTCATTCGAATAGGCAGAGTTATCCACAAAATTTTCTCACATGGATTTAGAGAATTCACATAGCAGTCTCAAGCAAACAGATTAAGCTTTCGACATGAAAACTCTTTATCACATAGGACAATCAGATTATGTTGACATACCGTTGGAACAAAGACATCAATAGCCATATCATTTTGCAATTTGATGTTATGTGAATCAACATGAATCAAATGATAAGAAAAACATTTGAAGAAACTATTTGGAACAGAATCAACAACTTTATTTAACGTATAACAACAAAACAAATCATGATAAAGAATTTCTTTAAGATAAACAACGTGGGCAAACTTGCGAGTGAAAATCAAAAGGTTCCAATCTGATTAAGCCTTGATAAGTTCCTTACCTTGCTTACCTTCGGGGATGTTAGGAACATTGTTACTCTCCAGCTTACCCTTTTTGATCAATTGAAATAGGTGCTCGTTGGGAAGATAGTGAACCTGAAATGAAAAGAAATCAGAAGGCAAATTCGAATGGGGGTTAGCAAAAATATTCCTCCCTTGTGTTTGAATACTTTCTTCACTCATTTTTTTTACAAGTTCTCTTTCTTTTTTTACGCTCTCTTCTATTTTCAAGAACTTATACCCACACTTCATTTCACTTTCTTTTTTTTCCGACACTTATTTCACTCACATTTTCTTTTCTTTCTCTTTCACTTATTTCTTTTTCAATCTCGTTTTTCTTTTTCACCCATTTCTTTTTCAATCTTTTTTTCTCTTTTCTTTCAACTTTTTTTTCATTTTCATTTTTGTTTTCTTGTTCTTTTTCATTCTTTTCTCTTGTTCATTTTCTCTCCACTTTTCAACAAAAGCTTTCATCTTGAGTTGATCTTCGTAGACTTGTTTTGGTGGGAGTGGGACTAATGTTACCGTCCTTCTAAAATGCTTAGAGGTATAATGATTAGTGTAGCCGTCGTGTATGACCCTCCGGTCAAATTGCCAAGGCCGTCCAAGTAGTAAGTGTCTGACATGCATAGGAACAACATCACATAGAACTTCATCTTTGTATTTCCCAATGGAAAAAGTAGTAAGGACTTGTTTGGTCACCTTTAATTTGCCACCGTCATTAAGCCATTGTAGCTTATAAGGATGTAGATGCTTGGTAGTAGTTAAGCCAAGTTTCTCCACCATTGTCGTGCTGGCTACATTGGTACAACTACCTCCCTCAATGATAATGCAGTAAACTTTTCCTTGTGCTCGGCAACGTGTATGGAAGATATTCTCCCTTTGCTACTCATTTTCCATGTTTTGAAGAGTAAGACTTCGTTTGATGACTAATACCTCGCTGTTAACAGCAACGTTTGATTTAGAATTTCTTGACATGATGTTTTGAAACCTCACTTCAATCCTCACTTAAATCGCTCTCAAAGAAAGAAAAGATGACACTCCACTCGTGTTTCACTCTAATGCTGGCTTTTACCTCTTGATGAATTTTCACTCGTGCCTTTTTCCACTCAAATTCAATTCTCGAAGTTCTTGGAGATTTCATTAGACCTATTTAGAAAACTCGTAGGTCGACTTCAAAAGGCTTTAAAAAAAAGGATTAATGTTAGGTAATAGGTAGGCTGAAAGAAAATTTTAAGAGTGTGGCTTGCAAAAATCAGTTTTAAAGAACAAACAAGAAAGATAAAAAATTTTGAACACTTTAAAAACGAAGTTTTCTTTTTGTTGAATTGCACAAAATCCAAACTCCCACTTTTGTATTTCCACTTTTGTATGCACAACAATTTTTTTTTTGAAATTCAAAATTTTTTTAATCGAATTCCTTTTTTTACTTCTCTTCAATCTCGGGAGTACGAAAATGATAAAAAATGTACTTAATTTGAAAAGCTTTGATACCAAATGATACGAACTCGCTTATGATACGTAATTAAGTTGTTTGTTTGCCTGATCGTAAATTAAGTAGTTCTCGTTTTAGTTTAACAAAAGGGTAAATTTAAGAAGATAGTTAAATAGGCAACAGATAAAATAAAGATAGTTTGATGGAAAAGACAGATAAAAGAACTTAAAACAAGAAAGAAACCTTAATAGAAATTAAGGACCCAAATCTTATAAGTTTTAAGGTGAAAAATATGAATAGCTGGATAGGACCGTGACCCACTATCTAGCAAGATAGGAACCAACGATATAAGATTGAATGCCACACTCGGAAGAGTGATAAATTCAAGAAAGAAAGAAGGTTGACCACTAGGTTAGCTAGATAAGTCAAGTTTAATCTCAAAGAAAATCGAGAGTGAATAACTCACATAGTTATATTTCATATGTCAAAAGTTGTACACAAAGTTTACAAAAGAAAACTATTTATAGGCTGAAATATGACCAGCCGAATAGACAAACAATAAAGGCAAATAATTAAGCTAAGTTAAATGTCCAGCTAAAAATAATGAACTTGGTGAAATGCAAGTGCTGATCGGTCTGGATTCATGGCTTGATAGATGAGCTAAATGTAGGTTGATTCGGTGAATAGAGTTGATGTTTGTAGGTGCATCGAATGGAAGTCTACTGATGAATGAACTTGTGGGCAGCCGAATGGTCTTCAAGTATGAACATTCAGTTTTGTAGGTGTGAACAGCAAGAATCGAATAAACACTTGAAATGGTAGCTTGACCAGCTTATAATCTTTACCAAAGTTCATGAATTGATTTGGTTGGAGAATGCATCAAGCAACCCCAAGGTACATGCATAATCAGGTGCATGAATCCTTCTTTAATTAGCTACATTGTATCGGCAAGATACATGAACATCCAGCTGAATAATAACTCCTTTCATTCATGCACAATTAGGTTCGTTGTTTCTTCATTTAATGGCTTCAATGTATTAGCTAAGTACATGAATATTCAGCTAAAAATCAGCTCCCAAAATTCATGCATAATTCGGGTGCATGCTCCATATTTAATGAGCTCCAATGAATTAGCTAGATTCATGTAGATTCAGTTGAAGAAATAGTGCCCTCCGTACATGCATAGTCAAATACATGCTTCCTCATGAACTAGCTTCGATGAACCTAGAAGATACATATATGTTTAGCTAATAATTATCTCCCAAAGTTCATGCATATTTAGGTACATGTGCCACATTGAATAAGCTTCATTGAATCGGCTTTGTGCATGAATTTGTCCAACCGTATACCTTAAAACCTGCTAAGACAAATTAAAAACAACTTTAAAGCAAATTAAACACACAAAAATATACGTAATGGATTAAGACACATTTAATAGATCTAATCAAGTTGTAGTAAATTAAACATAATTAAATCAGGTAAAGTAATTAAAATGTCTAAGTCTAGCTAGCTAAGTTAGCTAGCTGATTCAAATTTAGTTTCCAATAAATTGAAGATGCTTCTTGATTAGTCATCCAGCCGCTTTGTAGCTTTCTCCCAAATTCGTGCAACTAGAGCTGAAATTATTCCTTGAAATAGCTTAAATCAAGCTCGAGTGATCAGTTCACTAGGTAGCTTGATTGGAACTCAATTGAAGCTGGCTGAGCCCTTGGGTGGGTTCGTATCAGGCACGCGGCCTGGTGACACAGTCGTGTGTCATCTAATGATTTCATTAGGGTGCAAGTCAGTGAGTTACACAGCCTAACACATGGCCTGACACACGGAAGTTTGGGCAACTCAGAGAGTTACATGGGTGAGGACATGGGCTGGGATATGACCGTGTGTCCCTGGTTCAAATGTTACATGGCCTGAGCTATAATACACGATCGTGTGACCCCTGTTTTGCAAATATTACATCATTTTCCTAAACTTTCTGAATTGTTTGAAATTGGTCCCGAATTGCTTCTAAGTTATTTTTAGGGCCTCGAGGGCTCGATTTAGGGATAGTATGCATGTGTATGAATAGTTTATGATATGACTAAATTATTAAATGATATAATGTTTAAATGTTTCTGATTGTACAGTAATGCTCTGTAACCCTAATTTGATGACAAAGACAGGTTAAGGGCGTTACATTTAGTGGTATTAGAGCTACAGTTTAGTCGATTCTTGGACTAAACATAGCATGTATGGAGTCTAGAAATACATGCGAATATATAACCTATGATAGTGTAATGTCTCCTGACTCTAATGGGATTTGTTTTACATATCGATAAAAGATGTATTCCAATCGAGTTAATTCCGATGATGCTAAAAGTGATATTCAAGTTCTGGATTAAAAAGTTACTAATGATGAGTAGAAATTCATAAAGGTTAGAGTAGAAGTTCATAATTTATATTAATAATGAATGTTATGACAGATGTGTTTATATATGAGGATCAATTTTGTGGCTTTATGACCTCCACCCCCTCATTCTCAAAGTCTTATATAACAGAATATTCATAAGATTTATGTTGATTAAGTCTATAAAAGAAGAACCAAAGAGTTTAGTGGTTGAATGAGTAATATTGTGGATAGAGTCAAGAGTTGGCTAGTAAATATAGAGAGTTCTCGATGAGATATTAGATCTTTCTAAAGACTATCTGATATATGCAACATCATCATGAAAAGAAGAAGTTATTCACTGGTAATCGACTTTATCTGGTATGGTATCTAAAGAACAGGTTAACCAGGATTTCTTCTGAATTGATTATTTCAGTGAAACAGAATAATGTGATGTCACCGATGACTTTAGTAGACAATGGTGTGGTGTTTGAATTATAAATAGATCTGAATATAGCCATTATGGTCGAGTATCTTACAATGATCTCCTTTGGGTATTCTATGGGCTCTTTTATTGTTAATGGTATATGTGATTATTTTATCTCTTAATGTGGTTCTTATTATGTGGGAATGTTGGCTAATCATAATGTTAGGCAGAAATATTGTTAGTCTGGTTGAATAATGATCGGCATTGATCTATATTTGGCATTCTATTCAAATATGTTTGGTAGAGGCCTCGATGGCAAAAATCATGTGTTGTTATTTTTCTCTTCTACTGGTTGTTGCTTTACTTTATGTATATGAAATTTACATTATTTATGTCACAGCTGGTTCCAGTACGTTTGAGCGATATTGTCCTTCTAGATTTTTCTTTGGGGTATCGTCAATTTCTTTAGCAATAAATATGTTCTTAATATGCCACATGGTCTTCAATAGAAATAATTTGGATGTGAACGAGTATGTTCAGAAGACTCATAAATTTACATATTCTGATAGAATAGAAATGGGTTATATTCTCGGGAGTTTAGTAGGGCTTTATATCTTGGACTTCTTTATCTTGGCTTTCTTATCGTTCTTATTGTCTACTTTATCATATATAGTCCATCTGCAAGGGATACACATTGGCTTGGGGAAATTACAAGTGATATGGTTATAGTTCTTATTTGGATCATAGGAGCATGTTGGTACAAATCTCAGCTTTTTAGAGGTAGAGTTGCTGCACGTGTTGTTACTAGAACTATATTGGGTTTCTTTTTCTCATTTTCTTTGAAATGCATTATTGGTATTTGAGGTATTGTTCTATCCATACAGTTGTAATGTCTGTTGTTAAGTTCAATTTTGAGCTTGATTTCTCCAACTAAATTATTTAAATTATTGATTAAATTTTGAGCAATTGAATTTTGAATTAGTCTAAATTACAGCAAGAACATCCCATGCCGTAATAATGTATTTTTTCTCTAATTCAATAAATTAATGTTAAATTTTTAAGACATGTGCAGGTGAGGGACATTTGGATGTTCGTATGGGCTCAATTTGGAATTTAATCTGCATGAATAAGCTGCTGAATAACGTTCATATGTTGGTGGAAGGAATTAAATTAACATTGGAAGAAAAGTCGGTCCAATTAGAAGTACAGCAGGCCAAACATGCGACAAAATTAGTAAGGGAATTATTATTAATTTCCTTCTTGCTAAGCGGTGGCCGACTCCAATTGAATCAAGGAAGCCAAATCAGCTTTGAAGAGTTAAATTAAAGTTAAACTCTCTACTAAGCCGAAGCTATTTTTATGCGACGGGTTTAGCTAGGAAAAGGGGGATAAGATCAAATTTAATTTTGAATTGCTGGAGGTTATTATCCCATAAATAGAGATGACCAGCAGCTGGAAAAATGGGTCGAAGAAATAGAGGAAAAAAATACAGCAGCAGAGAGGCGTGGCACTCGAGCAAAAGAAAAACCTCAAATTGAACTAGCAAAAAGCCGATCAAGCGATTGAAGAAGCAGCCCAGAATTTCAGCTAATCGGAAGAAGGGAGGCTCGACGATTGGAAGAATTTTCTTCTCCGAGATTCAGTTTGTAATTTATGCTGATTACAATTAATTCTTGTTACGTTTCAATTACTATGAGTGGTTAGAATATTCAAGCTTAGTTAGACACTTACGAAACCTAGCACAAGGAATTTGAAGTTTTATTTTGTTTAAATTTGGATTTGGCTTTCTTGAGTTGCTTGTTTTAACGTTCAAGGAATTTTTCTAAATCAATTAGATTGATCACCTACTTAATTTAGGATTTTTTTTCTCATAATCATCTAAGTGCAACTGAGTAATCGAATTTCTTAATTTCACTTAGAACTGGTGATGATTAATTGGCATGCCGCTAATTGAAGCAACTACAGATTTGATTTTGGAAGCCGCTGGAGGATTTTCTTTAATCAACACAAGGTGAAGTCTCTAAAATACTGAATGCACTTTTAATTAGCTAGCAAAGAATAATTAAAGGTAGGACTCCAATTACGAATGTTCTCTAATCGAATTAAAATTTATTTGGGGATAGGAATTCACTTCGTAAGTGAATTTTCAGCCTTGTTGCTAGATTGGAGTACTTAAATAATTTAAGATCGCGAAGGACTTGTGCTTGGTGGATTAAGGCGTTGATAACTAAGCATCCTCTCTCTTTAATTTGACAATTTTTTAGTATTCGCAATCTAAGCTACAATTTATTCGTTACTTTAGATCATTATTAGCATAAACCCCCCATTTTACTATCTTGCATGCGTTTACATTATATTAATTTCAATTCTTTTCAAATAGGTTTAACACGAGCTTCTTCGTGGGACGATTCCTTACTTACTCTATATTACCAGTTAATAGTTGCTGAGTAGTGGATAAAATTCGGTGATCGTAACGACAGCTACCAAATTTTGGCGCCGTTGCCGGGGAAGCGACGTAGTCAAATCTATTTGATTTTTAGAACTTATTTTATTTTCTTATTTTTGTCTATGCAGGTAGATTAGTTCCTATAGTATATGTTATTAAGGAGCGGGCGACGAACATGGAAAGACTATATTAACATCACCGATCGACAAGCTGACTATCCCAACCCCCGCGTCGAACCTAACGTTTCAGAGGATATCAACATGGCCAACCAGACCTTGAAGCAATTGGCCGCACCTAACTTGGCTGCACAACCACCATCTATCACTTATCCCGCCCTTGATAGGCCGTTAAAACTCAATTCGGGATTTCTTAATTTGTTGCCAAAATTCAATAGACTACCAGGTGAGGACCCTTACCGTCATATTAATGAATTTATAATAACTTGTTCGACTATGCAGCTAGATGGCGTTGAAGAATAACAAATCAAGCTCCAAGCCTTCCCTTTCTCGTTACAAGGTTTGGCGAAGGACTGGTTATATTACATGCCGCCAAGTTCATTCACAACTTGGATAGGGTTACATAAAGCTTTCCTTGAGAAGTTTTTTCTGGCATCAAGGATAGGGTCGATTAGGAAAGAAATTTGTGGAATTAAGCAGCTGGTAGGTGAGTCACTATACGAGTACTGGGAAAGGTTTAAACGGCTATGTGCGAGTTGTCCACAGCATCAGATTAGCGAGCATCTTTTAGTGCAATATTTTTATGAAGGGCTAACGCCACAAGATCGAGGGATGATTGATGCCGCGAGTGGAGGTGCATTGGTTGATAAAACTCCGGAGCAAGCCCAAATTTTGATCACTAATATGGCGCAAAATACACACAAAATTCGGTCTCAGGAGGTCTAACTTGGGTAAATGAATGGATGAGGGCCAGTCGAGTATGATGGAGGCTCAATTAGCTAATTGAACGGCTATGGTAAGTAAGTTGATGATTGGAGGTACTGTGAAAGCTTCACTATGTGGTATTTGTTGCTTAGAAGGACATACCATAGATATGTGTCTGACATTACAGGAAGGGGAAGCTAACGCCGTATTTCTAAATCAGAGGAGGTATGATCCATACTCGGCTACTTATAATGAGGGATGGAGAGATCACCCTAATCTTAGATATCAAAACTGAGCTACGCCTCCAGGATTTGAGCAGCAAAATTCCCGACCATATAATATGTCACAACCAACCCATCAAAACCTGAGTGCCAAGACCAAGACCCATACCATGCTTGAACAGATGATGAAGATGATGGCTGACCATATGAAGGAAACCGATGGAAGGTTTCAGTCTTTGGAATTGGCAGTGAAGCAATTGCAAACTAGAGCTTCGTCGACCGACATTAATCTTGGGAACTTGCAAGCACAAGTAAATAACCGGTTACCATCACAGCCCGTGGCAAATCTGAGGGATAATGTCACTGCTATAACCTTGCGAAGTGGGAAGGAGTTGAGATCGATACTAAAGAAGGTCCAAAACAACGACAAGGAAGACGAAATTGAGGTAAAAAAGGTCCGATTTAGTGATATTGAAGAGGAGAATTTAGCCTTGCCAAAGGCTGATTTACAACCGTTGCAAGCAGCACCAAAGGAAGCAGGGAAATCACGTTTACAACAGCCCACTGCTTTACATGATGCAGCAAATTTTGAGCAGGAAACGAGGGTTCCCGAGCTTTGAGCATAAGCAAGTCATAACGCTAATAACCAACCTCGGTCTTATGTGCCGAAGGCACCATTTCCACAGCGTTTGAGGAAGGAGAAGTCAGACGACGTCAATGCTGAAATCCTGGAAACTTTCCGTAAGGTACAAGTTAATATTCCATTGATTGATGCAATTAAACAAGTGCCTAGATATGCTAAGTTTTTAAAAGAATTATGCACATCTAAAAGGAAATTAATTGGAAATGAGAAAATTAGCTTAGGCGAAAATGTCTCTGCGGTATTTCAAAAGAAACTTCCTACTAAATGTAAGGATCCTGGAATGTTTTCGATACCCTGTAAGATAGGAGACCTTCAACTTGATAGAGCTATGCTTGATTTAGGAGCTTCTATAAATGTCATGCCTGGGAGTATCTACGATAAAGTTCAATTAGGTGCATTAAAAGACACGGGACTGATAATTCAACTTGCGGATAGAAGTAATGCCTACCCTAATGGTGTTTTAGAAGATGCTTTAGTGCAAGTAAATGAGTTAGTCTTTTCGGCTGATTTTTATGTTTTAGACATGGGACCTAATGACAATTCGATTGATGTACCCTTACTTTTAGGTAGGCCTTTCCTTAAAACTGCTAGAGCGAAAATTGATGTGTATAAAGGGAATTTAACTATGGAATTTGATGGTGAGGTAATTAAATTTAATATATTTAATGCTATGAGATATCCCACTGATATTAATTTCGTATTTACTCTTGATGTAATTGACAATTTTGTTCAAGATGTCTATGAATTAGAGGATGAGGACGAGTTGAAAAGCGTTCTAGCTAAGAGCATTTTTGATATCGACAAGCATGAATTTATCATTTCTGATGCTTTAATTAATTCGATTTGTGCATTAGACTCGCCTCAATTGACACGCTTCAAGACGGTCCTCCCTAACTTTGCGGTGATTGGTAAGCAAATTCCTTCATTGATTTCACCACCTAAATTGGAATTAAAAGAGCTGCCGGAAAATTTAAAGTACATTTATTTGGGGGAAAATCAAACTTTACCGTTGATAGTGTCGAATACTTTAACCAAAATGCAAGAATCTAAGCTGCTTAGAGTTCTTAGGGAACATAAAGAAGCATTCGGTTGGACACTAGCCGATATTCGGGGCCTTAGTACGACTTTATGTACTCACAAGATAGCCTTAGAACGATTCAGTCCCTAAAAGAGACGCCGAACGCCGATTGAATCCACCAATGATGGAGGTAGTTAAGACTGAAATTTTAAAATGGTTGGAAGCCGATGTCATTTATCCTATAGCCAATTCAAAATGGGTAAGTCCAATTCATGTTGTACCTAAGAAGGGAAGAATCACAATAGTTACCAACGCAGATGGATTAGAGATTCCCACGACAGAACGGTTGGCGGGTTTGTATAGACTATAGGAAACTGAACAAAGCCACTAAAAAAGACCACTACCTACTCCCATTCATGGATCAAATGTTAGAAAGGCTAGCTGGTTGCTCACATTTTTGTTTTTTAGATGGCTATTCAGGTTATTTACAGGTACCCATCGCACCTGAAGATCAAGAGAAGACCACCTTCACTTGCACGTTTGGAACTTACGCCTTCAAGAGAATGCCTTTCGGATTGTGCAACGCACCAGCCACTTTTCAAAGAGGTATAACGAGCATTTTTTTCAGATTTTATTTCACATTTAATGGAGGTATTCATGGATGACTTTACTGTTTATGGTGATTCATTTGATCAGTGTTTACATCATCTCGTGTTAGTGCTTAGGCGTTACATTGAGACTAATCTGATATTGAATTTTGAGAAATGTCATTTCATGGTTGAGGAAGGTGTAGTATTGGGGCATGTCGTCTTAGCTAAAGGTCTAAAAGTTGACCAGGCCAAGGTTGAGGTGATTAAAAACATACCTTATCCGAGCACCGTGAAAGGAATTTGATCTTTCTTGGGGCGTGTAGGATTCTATCGTAGGTTCATCAAGAACTTTTCACAGATATCTTCTTCTTTATGTGCATTGCTAGGTAAGGATGTCACATTCGAATTTAATGAGAATTGTAAAAAATCTTTTGATGAACTGAAACTGAAATTGATCACGGCACATATCATTCAAGGACCGAATTATGCATTACCCTTTGAGATTTTATGTGATGCTAGTGATAAGGCTATTGGTGCGGCTCTAGGACAAAGAAATGGGAGAGAGTCTTATATTATTAGGTATGCTAGTGAGCTATTAAATCCAGCTCAATGCAATTACACCACAACCGAGAAAGAACTCTACGCCATAGTCTTTGCCTTAGAAAAATTTAGAGCATATTTGTTAGGAGTCAAAGTTGTTGTATTTTCTGACCACAGTGCTCTTAAATTTTGTTGCATAAAAAAGAAGCCAAGCCTAGATTAATTAGATGGATTTTGTTGCTGGAGGAATTTGACCTGGAAATTAAAGATAAGAAAGGTAAAGAGAATCTTGTAGCCGATCATTTGAGTAGGATAGAGACTGGAATTTTGAGGGATGAGCCGAGTGATTTATTTCCCGATGAGAGACTTTATAGTGTGTCTAGTGTTTTGCCATGGTATGCCGACATAGTGAACTACTTAGTGACTAAAAGTTCCCTACGAATGCACCTAGACATTTAAGAGAAAAAATTAGAAGTCAAACCCGATTTTACTTATGGGAAGAGCCATACCTTTGGCGGTTTTGTAGTGACCAAATAATTAGGCATTGTGTCGATGATAGTGAGATAGATTCGGTGCTTAATTTTTGTCATTCTCGAGAGGGTGGGGGACATTTTGGGCCTAAGAGGATAGCTCATAAAATACTTGAGTGTGGGTTATTTTGGCCGACTATTCATAAAGATTCATATGCATTTTGTAAAAATTGCGCATCATGTCAAAAAACCGGTAATTTAAGTAGCAGAAATCAAATGCCATTACATTATTTTTATGTTTGTGATATATTAGATGTATGGGGTATTAATTTTATGGGGCCTTTTCCTTCTTCTTTCGGTTATCTATACATTCTTTTGTGTGTTGATTACTTGTCGAAATGGGTGGAAGCATTTCCGACTAGGGCCGGTGATGCTAAAACTGTGGTGAAATGTCTTAAGTCCAACATCTTAAATAGATATGGAGTACCTAGGGCTATCATTAGTGACAAGGGAACACATTTCTGTAACAGAACCTTGAAAGCTTTATTTGCACAATTTAGTGTCACCCACAAAGTGTCGACAGCTTATCACCCTCAAACCAATGGGCAAGCCGAGAGTAGTAACAAGGAAATTAAGGGAATTTTAGAGAAAATTGTTAAACCAAATAGGAAATATTGGAGCCAAAGGTTGGATGAAGCATTGTGGGCTGTTCGAACGGCTTACAAAACACCAATAGGCATGTCGCCTTATAGGGTTGTTTTTGGAAAGGCATGTCATCTTCCCGTAGAACTAGAACATAGGTCATTTTGGGCTGTTAAGCAATGCAATTTGGATTATAGTTTGGTAGGTGAAGAGCGCAAGTTGAAGCTGCAATAATTGGAGGAGCTGCGCTTAGAGGCATATGATAATTCGGTCATCTACAAAGGTAAGTCGAAGGCATTTCGTGACTCGAAGCTGATTCGCAAAGAATTTAAGGTGGGCAAAAAGGTATTGCTATTTAATTCTAAGCTTAAACTATTTCTCGGTAAGTTAAAAATCGAGGTGGCTTGGTCCATTTATAATAACCGAGGTGCATCATCATGGGGCAATCAAAATTCGGAGCCTCGAAACTAAAAAATTTTCAAAGTGAATGGTCATAGGTTGAAACATTTTCATGAAGGGGAGCAAGCAGCTTAGTTGGAGGAGATCAATCTCGAGGATCCATGAGAAATTGTGATGTCGAGCCAACGACTTAAAACAAAGGCGCTTGTGGGAGGCAACCCACGTATTCAGGGAAGTTTTTATTATTTTATCTTTTCCATTAGTATTGTTTTTTCCATTGGTAATTTTAATTCTCTTTTTCATTAGGGGCAATGCAAACATTAAGTATGGGGGAGAATCAATTCAATGATTTTCTAACATATTTGATGCTTGTTTTGTTTTTAGCAACTTTCATGAATAAGTCTTGTTAAATTTCCTTTAGGAAAATATTTAAATAAAAGAATGCAGATGCATTTCATGAATTCAAGTTGATTGGGATGGTTGTATGTTGATTGGTTGGGTTAAATTTTGTTTTCAATTGATTGATTTTGGTTAGTAATTTTTTGTTTTTTTGTTGTTTTATTTTAAAAACAAAAATTTAATTAATCTGCTTACTTGATCAATTATGTGGTCCTTGTGAGGAATTTGAGCCTAGAGCGTAAGTTGGGACATCTATGCCAACTTGAGAGGTTATTATTCATTCATGTGTGAGTATTGTTATCGACTATCAATTACTCAAGAACCTACTTTAGATCTTATTAAGGATAGTAATACATTTGATTTCCATTAATATGATTTAAGAGGCCATAGGAATTAAGCACGATTACTTATAAAAGCTGACATTGACATTATTCCACTTAGTTAGCCAATTTGAAGCCTTAATTTCCCCATTTTTTATGTACCTCCTGAAATTGAGCCAAAGCCGAATCAACTCACCTTCTTAGGCTAGTTAATTCAGTTTGGGAGTTTATCATAATTTCGACATATGTTGGCCAATTTGGGTGGTTTATAGCAGGAAATTAAGGGCTGATTTTCTTGAGAAAAAGAAAAAAAATAAAAAAAAAGAAAAATTGCAACCTTCCTATGAACGAAGCATTACGTGATTACCATGAAGTGGATCAGTTGAATCAAATGGTATGGAGATGAAAACGATGAAAGGCTGATTAGTCATCTGCTTTCGAAGGAAAAAAAAGAGAAAAATAAGGGAATTGATGACTTCCGAATGATTTTACTAGCCTAAGAGAACTAGCTCCACCATCCAAATAAATTCCTCCCGTCCACTGCACATTACCTCAGCCCCATTACAATCTTTATTTAGCCTCAATTATATTTATGGAATTTTATGTGTTATGTTATAGGTAAGATGGACAAGCATGATACGACCACGCCCCGGAAACTTCTTTGGCTCAGCTCACAAGCGAAACTCGTTATTTTCACAAGCTCGTCCCAGCTCAATTCGGGCGGATTCTAGTTCATTGAGCTAGAATGCAAATTATTTAATTAAGTTTGCATTTTATTTTGCTGGAATAAACTTAGTTAATTAAATAAGTTAGTTAATTTAATTAAGTTCAGCTCAACATAAATTAACTTGCATTTTAATGAGTCAAATTATGGACATATTAATTGAGTTTAAATGTGTTTGCTTGACATGGGACAACATTTAAGTTGCTGTTGCAATTTTCTCTCCATGCAAAGAACGGCACTAAATGAACTGTTGACTTAGTTCTTTTCTAAACACCTTTTTTCGTGCACAGCAAAGGGTACATGAATGTGGAGTTGTATTCAAGATGAATTTAGGCTGCTGATTGCTATTCTCCAAGCACCTTTTCGTAGAGACCAAGAACTTAGCTGTTCACATTAAATCTGGCCGCCCATTCCATTTTCCCAAGTAGAACATGCATTCAATCATGCATGTATTTTGAAGATTGAATTAAGGAGGCTGCTGGACATGCATTTGTTGATTCAATGAACACATTTAATGAAGAGCAAGAATTCGGCCATGCATGAATTTGGAGGGTGACCATTCGGCTATGGCTGTACACACACAAGGGCTTTTCATTATTAAATTTTCACACACAAGACTACTCAAATTCTACAGCAAAATGTGCATGCATGCGTCAACAAGTAGGAGTTTTAATTTCCAGCTTTAATTTCATTCAGCCGAACCTTGCTATGGTAGTTTAATGATTTTTATTTTTTTATTTATTTACTTAGTTTTTAAGTTAGATATTGACTATTCAGCTAGCTTAAGCTTTGGCTATAAATAGTTGATTAATTTCATTTGTAAAGGACTTTTGACTTTTGATCATTTGAATGAACTTTGTTCAAAGAGTGAGTTTTCTCCTCTCTAAATTCGTACGAGTTTCGATCTGACTTATCTAGTGTGCTAGTGGCGTCTATCGTTCTCTTTTGAACTTATCACCTTGCTTCGGTGTGGCGTTCAACTCTTCTACAATTCCGTAATTCCACCTTGAACCGAATAGAAATCGGGGTGACACTTTTTAGTGTTGAATCGTTTCTGGTGTTTAAGCTCATTTATCCATTCCACCGACTATCCTAGATTTTTTTCCAACTATAATATCTTTTTACAAAACCGAGCCTTCATTTGTCCAATTTCCATTGTTCTTATTTTTATCCTTATATCGAACCTACTACCCTTATAAATTTACCATCACCTTCGCCAACCTTTAAAACCATTTGAAAGCTTCCGCATCTTTAGCCTTATTTCATCCTATTTCCGATAACTCAACTATTCCTCGTCGACGATCGGGCAATTACGTGAAACGTCTCGATTAACCCGGGCCGGATCACATCATTGGTATCAGAGCTGGTTAAAACGAGGAGTGTCGACATTCGTGTTAAGCTCGGAATAGGTTCGTAAAAAAAATTGAAAAAAAAAATCAAAAAAAAAATTCAAGTTGTAATTTTTTTTCTTTCTTCTTTGTATTTCAGCATATTGTAATTAAAAAAAATTGTAAAAAAAAAGAGGAAATTCGAAAAAAAAAAAAAAAAAAGAAGAAAAAAAAATAATTGAAAAAAAAAATTAAAAAAAAAGATTCAAAAAAAAAATTTTCAAAGTATAAAAAAAAAAAAGAGGGAAAAGTCTTGTGAGTTTTATTTTGATATTATTTCTTGTTGCTTCCGAGCATCCATTCATTCTACCATTCTTTCTACCCCCCAAAACGACGCCACACATACTTTGATTTTTATTTTTCTTGTTTCAGCCTACCCTATACACCCTAACGTTTTCCTTTGCACCCATTTGAAGCCGACCCTCTAAGCCGCAATAAGTCTTCTTGAAACAAAATACGAATTCACGAGAGTGAGACGAGCGGAAAAAGGCACGAGTGGTGAGTACATTAGAGTGAGTAAAAGCCAAATTGTGTGAACTTTTCTTTGCGAGAGATTGGTGAGGATTTTGAATTAGTGAGGTTTAATTGCTGTTTGTTTAATTTTTCATTTTCTAACATTTTCTTGAATCATGTTCCAAGAATATTTTAAGTCTGATTTGCAACCAGCTTTCGAAGATGAAGCCCATGACATCAAGATGAGTTCAATCCTTCAAAGATTGGAAATTGAACCACATCGTGAAGATATGTTTCATACGCGTTGCCGTGTCCAAGATAAAATTTGTTGCCTCATTATTGATGGTGGAAGTAGATCCAACGTGGCCAGTATTCGAACGGTGGAAAAACTTGGCTTGGCCACTACCAAACATCCACGACCCTATCAATTGCAAGGACTTGGTGTTGAAGGCAAATTTAAAGTCACTCAACAAGTGCACATCGCTTTTTCCATTGGTAGATACCGAGATGAAGTTATTTGCGACGTTGTGCCTATTCATACTTGCCATCTATTGCTAGGAAGGCCATGGCAATCGGATCGCAAAGTCACTCACGATGAACGTTCCAACAGGTATTCCTTCAAGCATCAAGGAAGGAAAATCACTTTAGCGCCGCTCACATCGGAACAAGTCCATGAGGACCAAATTAAATTGAAAAAATTGGTTGTAGAAGATTTTGAGCGAGAAAAGAACAAAGAAATGAAAATGTAAGAAATGAAAAAGAAAAAGATGAAAATAAGATTTCAAAAACAAAAGAAAGTGAAAAGCAAAAAGAGATTGAAAACGAAATTGAAAAAGAGATTGAAAAGAAATCGAGTGGAAAAGAAAAAGAGTTTGCAAAAGAAAATAGCGAAAGAGACGAGAGAGAACAAGAAAAAGTGAGCGTTGTTTTGACTAACCCACATGTGAGTTGTTCTTGTTTTGTTTCTTCTTTTCAGAATCATAAAGATCTGTATGATGCGTTTCAATTACAATACTTTCCTGATGAGAAGCGATTCAAGTTGATTCAGAAAGGTAAGAACATAGAAGATCCTTGTTCACCGGCACATAAAGGTAAGAAAGGTGAGAGTTCTATGTCGCGTGAGTCTCCATTATTCCACTTGAACGTTTGTGATAATATTGGTGATGATCTAGTCATTGAAAAGGTTTCATGTCTTGACATGGCTAATTGTCATTCTTTGTTTGATGTTGTTGGGAAAGTCCCTGGAGATATAGTTTTCAAAAGACCTTCATATTTTGCTTTGGTTAACTATCTTTCATTGCTCTTTGATGATAATTTTATTTTAAATGGAGGCATGAAGATTCGTGTATTTGACGTGTTTCGTGTTGAAAATTTTGTTGATGACATTGGATTATTTAAGCTTGTGCAAACTTTGGACGTGCGAGATTGGAGGTATCCACATAAAAGGTTTGATTTATTCAATTGTCATGATTATGTGAATCTTTTATATTTTTACACGAAAACCTTTTGTATAAGCATGCCTGTGAGAATGAAATTTTTACTGCACTATGGAATAAGTGATCAAATTCATGATCAAATTCGTGAATTCAAACCTGGAATTTGCTATGTTAATTCATTTTGTGGGAAATTCGAGCATCCCAAATTTTGTGCGAACAAATTGATTAACGCTTTGGCTTTTGAAAAATATTTGTATCCTGATGCAAATGATTGTTTTCCTTTGGTTAGCCATGAAGTGTATGTTTTGAGCGATGAATGCAAGAATAAAGTTAGTACAAATTGCGATGCTGATCTGCAAACAAATGAAATTGTAATCCATCGTCCATGGCACTTTTTGACTATGCAAGATGAAAACTCATATAAATCTTTCTTTGAGATCGATCGTGTTGAAAATGCATGGAAAAGGACTGTTGAGTTTGATTGCGTGCGAACATGCATGATTACTTGTCATTTGAACCGATTGAGTTCACTTGTTTGCAATAATGACATATCAAGACTGTTTGATAATTTAAGGTATGCAAGTTTTGACCAAATAAGACTTTGGATGCATGACCGATTGAATGAATTTTTCATTTATTTTGGATGTAATTTGAGCTTGATTCCTTGGTTCTCCCAACCGCCAAAGATGGAGAGTCAAATTGAAAAGCTTCGACTACAATATATTCCCGAGGAACGAAGGTTTGTGTTGACCGAGCAAGGTAAAAATGATCTTTGTTTTACTACTTTTAAAGGTAAGGCTCATGAACTTTTTGAAACATCGTTGTTCTCTTTAGGTCGTGCCAAAGATAGTTTTGTTGATTTGACTCGTTATTCACATGCTGGTTATGACTTGTGGAAACGCTTTGAGACGTTTGATTGCCTTAGAACATGTTCATTTTCGTTTCGAATAATTGACAAGGCATTAGCGAGTAAATTAATTTGTTTGCATGATTGTGAACATGTTGCTTTGTATCTGTCCAAACGCATGGGATTTTCTTGTTCTATTTTGCTTGCATTTGGATTACAAATTTATCTGAAAGAATTTTGCTAATTCATGGTTATTCCTTTCAGTTGTTCAAATTCCAATCCGTCCCGTTCGACCGAGGAAAGCTAAGTAAAAGTTGCTGCGATCGAGTGAACCAATGGCTCGACTTGAGGACAAGTCGTTCTAAAGAAGGGGGGGATGATACGACCACGCCCCGGAAACTTCTTTGGCTCAGCTCACAAGCGAAACTCGTTATTTTCACAAGCTCGTCCCAGCTCAATTCGGGCGGATTCTAGTTCATTGAGCTAGAATGCAAATTATTTAATTAAGTTTGCATTTTATTTTGCTGGAATAAACTTAGTTAATTAAATAAGTTAGTTAATTTAATTAAGTTCAGCTCAACATAAATTAACTTGCATTTTAATGAGTCAAATTATGGACATATTAATTGAGTTTAAATGTGTTTGCTTGACATGGGACAACATTTAAGTTGCTGTTGCAATTTTCTCTCCATGCAAAGAACGGCACTAAATGAACTGTTGACTTAGTTCTTTTCTAAACACCTTTTTTCGTGCACAGCAAAGGGTACATGAATGTGGAGTTGTATTCAAGATGAATTTAGGCTGCTGATTGCTATTCTCCAAGCACCTTTTCGTAGAGACCAAGAACTTAGCTGTTCACATTAAATCTGGCCGCCCATTCCATTTTCCCAAGTAGAACATGCATTCAATCATGCATGTATTTTGAAGATTGAATTAAGGAGGCTGCTGGACATGCATTTGTTGATTCAATGAACACATTTAATGAAGAGCAAGAATTCGGCCATGCATGAATTTGGAGGGTGACCATTCGGCTATGGCTGTACACACACAAGGGCTTTTCATTATTAAATTTTCACACACAAGACTACTCAAATTCTACAGCAAAATGTGCATGCATGCGTCAACAAGTAGGAGTTTTAATTTCCAGCTTTAATTTCATTCAGCCGAACCTTGCTATGGTAGTTTAATGATTTTTATTTTTTTTATTTATTTACTTAGTTTTTAAGTTAGATATTGACTATTCAGCTAGCTTAAGCTTTGGCTATAAATAGTTGATTAATTTCATTTGTAAAGGACTTTTGACTTTTGATCATTTGAATGAACTTTGTTCAAAGAGTGAGTTTTCTCCTCTCTAAATTCGTACGAGTTTCGATCTGACTTATCTAGTGTGCTAGTGGCGTCTATCGTTCTCTTTTGAACTTATCACCTTGCTTCGGTGTGGCGTTCAACTCTTCTACAATTCCGTAATTCCACCTTGAACCGAATAGAAATCGGGGTGACACTTTTTAGTGTTGAATCGTTTCTGGTGTTTAAGCTCATTTATCCATTCCACCGACTATCCTAGATTTTTTTCCAACTATAATATCTTTTTACAAAACCGAGCCTTCATTTGTCCAATTTCCATTGTTCTTATTTTTATCCTTATATCGAACCTACTACCCTTATAAATTTACCATCACCTTCGCCAACCTTTAAAACCATTTGAAAGCTTCCGCATCTTTAGCCTTATTTCATCCTATTTTCGATAACTCAACTATTCCTCGTCGACGATCGGGCAATTACGTGAAACGTCTCGATTAACCCGGGCCGGATCACATCAAAGCAAGCCTATGGTGGTTAATTACAGTTGATTTCAATTTGAGAGCATTATACTAGCCTAAACACAATGAGTGAAGAGTGTTAATAATTTTATTCTTTCCGGTGAGAATTGATCAAAGAAGCATGATTAAATTCCTCTATATTATATGTTAGATTTTCCTCTCTTAAATAAACCAAAATCTAAAATTGTTGATTTCAAAATTCATCCCAAGCATGGGCGAAGCAACAACTCTTGATTAGTCTTGTTTTTCTTGAAATTTTTCTTGAATCTTTTCAACTTGATTGCTCAAGGACGACCAATAGCTTAAGTATGGGGGAGTTTGTTAATTTCAATTTTGAGCTTCATTTCTCCAACTAAATTATTTAAATTATTGATTAAATTTTAAGCAATTGAATTTTGAATTAGTCTAAATTACAGCAAGAACATCCCATGCCGTAATAACGTATTTTTGCTCCAATTCAATAAATTAATGTTAAATTTTTAAGACATATGCAGGTGAGGGACATTTGGATGTTCGTATGGGCTCAATTTGGAATTTAATCTTCATGAATAAGCTGCTGAATGACGTTCATATGCTGGTGGAAGGAATTAAATTAACACTGGAAGAAAAGTCGGTCCAATTAGAAGTACATCAGGCCAAACATGCGACAAAATTAGCAAGGGAATTATTATTAATTTCCTTCTTGGTAAGCGGTGGCCGACTCTAATTGAATCAAGGAAGCCAAATCAGCTTTGAAGAGTTAAATTAAAGTTAAACTCTACTAAGCCGAAGCTATTTTTATGCGACGGGTTCAGCTAGGAAAAGGGGGATAAGATCAAATTTAATTTTGAATTGTTGGAGGTTATTATCCCATAAATAGAGATGACCAGCAGCTGGAAAAAGGGGTCGAAGAAACAGAGGAAAAAAATACAGCAGTAGAGAGGCGTGGCACTCGAGCAAAAGAAAAACCTCAAATTGAACCAGCAAAAAGCCGATCAAGCGATTGAAGAAGCAGCCCAGAATTTCAGCTAATCGGAAGAAGGGAGGCTCGACGATTGGAAGAATTTTCTTCTCCGAGATTCAGTTTGTAATTTATGCTGATTATAATTGATTATTGTTACGTTTCAATTGCTATGAGTGGTTAGAATATTCAAGCTTAGTTAGACACTTATGAAACCTAGCACAAGGAATTTGAAGTTTTATTTTGTTTAAATTTGGATTTGGCATTCTTGAGTTGCTTATTTTAACGTTCAAGGAATTTTTCTAAATCAATTAGATTGATCACCTACTTAATTAAGGATTTTTTTTCTTGTAATCATCTAAGTGCAACTGAGTAATCGAATTTCTTAATTTCACTTAGAACTGGTGATGATTAATTGGCATGCCGCTAATTGAAGCAACTACAGATTTGATTTTGGAAGCCGCTGGAGGATTTTCTTTAATCAACACAAGGTGAAGTCTCTAAAATACTGAATGCACTTTTAATTAGCTAGCAAAGAATAATTAAAGGTAGGACTCCAATTACGAATGTTCTCTAATTGAATTAAAATTTATTTGGGGATAGGAATTCACTTCGTAAGTGAATTTTCAACCTTGTTGCTAGATTGGACTACTTAAATAATTTAAGATCGCGAAGGACTTGTGCTTGGTGGATTAAGGCGTCGATAACTAAGCATCCTCTCTCTTTAATTTGACAATTTTTCAGTATTCGCAATCTAAGCTACAATTTATTCGTTACTTTAGATCATTATTAGCATAAACCCCCCATTTTACTATCTTGCATGCGTTTACATTATATTAATTTCAATTCTTTTCAAATAGGTTTAACACGAGCTTCTTTGTGGGACGATTCCTTACTTACTCTATATTACCAGTTAATAGTTGTTGAGTAGTGGATAAAATTCTGTGGTCGTAACGACAGCTACCATCTGTCTTATTAGAGCACTGTGGTCTGTTTAAGGAAAGGCATTTGTAGAGGGGGCAAATTAATACTTCTAATTCATCTGATGGTTGTGGCTCTAGTATAGTTCAATGCTTTGATGTTAATGATGGGAATAGTCTTATTATGTATTCAACTTTTAGCTTTCAAGAAGGAATAAATAGTGGTAAACGTGTAGACAGTGGAAGGTCAAGTTTAGCATTGCACATTAATTCTCATTTACTCAGATATCTCGAATTGTGTCAACAAGTCAAAATTGGATGTTATATTTCGTATGAGTTGATATAGTTCGTTATTAACTTTGATTGGTATTCTGAGGGAATTATGATAGACTATATGATACGGCCATGGCTAAGGAATCAACTAAGGATGCCAACGAACCCTTGGTGCTTCCAACAGGTCCTATAACCCGTGCTCGAGCTAAAAGATTTAAGGAAGGAATTTCGGCATTCATCAATGGAATTTGGTGCAATATCGTGGCTGGACAACTTGAGATCAATGAACCGAGCAAACCATGCAATATACTTCAAGTTCAACTAGCTCAAAATTTAGCTCGAGGAACTCATTTTTAGTTTTGTTGATTTGCTGGAATAAATAAACTTAGTTGCTGATTAGTTAAATAATTAATTAGTTTAAGGTTAATTAATATGCTAATATCTGGACATATTAAATTTCGTTGTGTTTTATTTTAATGCATGTTGTTAATATGTCCAAGTTTATTACATGAATTAATGGTGTCCAAAGTCCAGCCAAATTAATAAATAATTAAGTTGTCCAATTCTTGAACATGCTTTTAATTTGTCTTAAGGGTTGCCGAATTTAATGCATAGATTTTTACTGTTAATTACTGCCATATTAATGTGTCTAAATTGCATTTAACTTGTTGAATGAATTTGCTGTAGGTACACTAAATTGGGACGTCTTAGGTGCATGAAACTTAAAGAAGATGTGCTGACTTTTGAAGACTCCAAAGTGACCATTCAGCTAAAGTTTGCCAACTTTTCAAGATGACTATTCGGCAATTGGGCTGCTGATTTCTTTTCCCAAGCTGACTTTTCAGCTAGTTAAATTCCTTTCACATGTTGAGGCTATTGAGTTCTAAGTGTTCACACATTAGGGACTCTTCAAGACCAAATGTTCACACATGGTGGCTGTTCGTTTCAAGGTTTTCACATTACAAAAAGGCTGATCAGTAACACCTTAATTGCTGGTCACTTTTCAGCAATAGTTGCAATATAAATGAGCTCATTAAGCATGTTAAACGAATCAAGCTGCTGCCATGCACATCTCCAAGCTTCCAAGTCCAACGTTTGCTCTAGAACCAGCCTATTCAAGCTCCCATTCGGCTGAATCTTATTCACTAATTAAATAGATTCATTTACTTAGTTTTTAAGAATTCAGGTGGCTATTCGGCTAGCCTAGTCATTTGCCTATAAATTGTGATGATTTCATTTTGTAATAGGGACTTTTGAACATTATCGAATTGCTGTCAAATTGTTGAGAGAATTCTTCTCTTAAATTTCGTCCAAAAACTTCGTTGACTTATCTAATTAGTTAGTGGCGTCAACCCGTTTTTGTTCAACCGAACTCATCACTATATCGTGTGGCGTTCATTCTAAAATATACCAAGGTTCCTATCTCTTATAGATAGTGGGTCGAGGTTTTCCCAATCCATCTCCTATCAACTTTAGAACCTATAAGTTTCGGGTCAATCTTCAAACGAAGTATTGGTTCACTCTTGTTCTCAAGTTACCAAATTAAATTCAAACACCGAGTTTCCTTTTCTTTCATAGCCAAAACCTCATACAAATAATTAGCCTTCTTTCATAAACCTATCCCTTGACACCCATAAGCTCTATTTAGCCTATATCCGACTTCAATTCAAACTCCAACGATTCTTCTTTGTTTTAACGATCGGGCAACTATATGACTCAGAATAATCAACGAGGCCAGTGATACGAAACGGCTCAGTGATGAGAGTCGAGTCATTGAAGTGCCCGATCGTGAATTGGAGTAATATTTGAGGGTGGTCGAAATAGATTAAGAAAGAAGCGATAAAGGCTCAAATTTAGTTCAAAAGAGGTTATGGAATGTATTTGAGGTTGATAGGTGGACGAAAACCAAGTATTCAAGTTGAACCAACACAATATAAGTGTGTTAACCCAGGACTTATACGAATACTTAGAAAAGGTTAAACGTTGTATGGATGGAAAACGAATAAAATGGAACCTCGACCCACTATCAAAGATGATAGGAACCTCGGTATAACTTGAACGCCACACTTTAGGTGCAAAGTGATAAGTTCGGAATAGAAAGACGGGTTGACGCCACAAGGGTTACTTGATAAGTCAGACGAGTCTTTGGAGAACAATGAGAGTTGAAAATAAACTCACAAAGTAATCAGAATTCATATATAATTCAAAAGTATATTGTCTAACCTCAAAACGATTACAAAGCAAACTATTTATAGTCTAAGAAGTGCCCAACCGAATAGTCACAATAAACAGATTTAATTGAGCTAAATTAATAAGCTAAAATATCTTAATAACTAAGCTCAATGCTTTTGAAATATTCTAGGCCTTGGAAACGGTAATGGGCAGCAGCTTAAAGTCCGAATTCAGCTGAATAAATGAGTTGATTTCTTAGGCTGGAAGAGTTCAACGTTTTTAGTAGATAATGACTTAAATTCTCTTCATTAAATCAGCCTTGAGAATCCTAATGATCAGCAGCAACATTAGTGACATCTTAGGCACACAAAACAGCTTCTAAATGCTTTCATTTAGCTTTGGAACCTTAATAAGGCTTTCATGCTTCTTGGGAGTATGAAACGTCACTTAAAAATTCCCCAAACAGCAGCTCTTTGCTGTATCCGAAAATAGCACCTGCTGGAAATTAATTCTTGCCCATTGATTTCCACGAAAAGGCATATGGGAAAAAAGGAGAAATCAGCATTCAAATTAACTTTTAAGGCTTCATGCATTCTCTTTTCAGCAGCTAATTAATGGACGTCCATTGCATGTGGAACATCTCATTTAATTCATGGCTTTGCTGCACATTAAATCAGCAAACAGCTTCTTTAATTTCGTCCATTAAATGGCCACATGAAAAATCACAAGAAACTCCTTTAATGCCGTTCCTTGCATGTAGAACAGCATCTTTAATGCATGTCTTGCTGTACATTAAATTCGGCCAACATCCACTTCCTTAAATGCCGTCCAAGCCATTAAACCTGCAGACAAGTAATTAAATTTGGTCATCAGCATCTTAAGACAATAAAATTCTCATTAAATTCGGCAGCCTCAATTAACTTCAACTGGACATCATTTAAGGCATCATTAAATTCGGCTGAAACTAAAACACATTAAGTAGCAGCATTAAATTCGTCCAGACATATTTATAACATGTAATAGCAGCATTAAATTCGTCCAGACACATTAAACAACAACATTAACTACAACAAACACATTAAATAGACTTAAGACAAATTAAAGCATGCATTGAAACAAATAAAACATATTTATCACGGAAATTAATATGTCCAGATTTTTAAACAAATTTATTAATTTAAACTAATTAACTAATTTAACTAGCAGCAATTATTTATTCCAGCAAATTAAATTAAATGAGCTAAAAAGCTAGTAACGAGCTCAATGAGTTGAAATTAGCTCTAATTGAGCTCCATTGAAATGAACCAAGGATGTTTTCGGGGCAGGGTCGTATCATTCCCCCTTCTTTAGAATGACTTGTCCTCAAGTCGAGCCATTGGTTCACTCGATCGCAGTAACTTTTACTTAGCTTTCCTCGGTCGAACGGGACAGATTGGAATTTGAACAACTGAAAGGAATAACCATGAGTTAGCAAAAATTGTTTCAGATAAATTTGTAATCCAAATGCAAGCAAAATAGAACAAGAAAATCCCATGCGATTGGACAGATGCAAAGCAACATGTTCACAATCATGCAAACAAATTAATTTACTCGCTAATGCCTTGTCAATTATTCGAAACGAAAATGAACATGTTCTAAGGCAATCAAATGTCTCAAATCGTTTCCACAAGTCATAACTAGCATGTGAATAATGAATCAAATCAACAAAACTATCTTTGGCACCACCTAAAGAGAACAACGATGTTTCAAAAAGTTCATGAGCCTTACCTTTAAAAGTAGTAAAACAAAGATCATTTTTACCTTGCTCGGTCAACACAAACCTTCGCTCCTCGGGAGTATATTGTAGTCGAAGCTTTTCAATTTGACTCTCCATCTTTGGCGGTTGAGAGAACAAGGGAATCAAGCTCAATTTACATCCAAAATAGATAAAAAATTCTTTCAATCGATCATGCATCCAAAGTCTTAGTTGATCAAAACTTGCATATCTCAAATTATCAAACAGTCTTGATATGTCATTATTGCAAACAAGTGAACTCAATCGGTTCAAATGACAAGTAATCATACATGTTCGCACGCAATCAAACTCAACAGTCCTTTTCCATGCATTTTCAACACGATCAATCTCAAAGAAAGATTTATATGAGTTTTCATCTTGTATAGTCAGAAAGTGCCAAAGACGATGGGTTACAATTTCATTTGTTTGCAGATCAGCATCGCAATTTGTACTAACTTTATTCTTGCATTCATCGCTCAAAACATACACTTCATGGCTAACCAAAGGAAAACAATCATTTGCATCAGGATACAAATATTTTTCAAAATCCACAGCATCAATCAAATTATTTGCACTAAGTTTGGAATGCCCAAGTTTCCCACAAAACGAATCAACATAGCAAATTCCAGGTTTGAACTCACGAGTTTGATCACTTATTCCATAGTGCAGTAAAATTTCATTCTCACAGGCATGCTTAGACAAAAGGATTTCGTGTAAAAATATAAAAGATTCACATAATCATGACAATTGAATAAATCAAACCTTTTATGTGGATACCTCCAATCTCGCACGTCCAAAGTTTGCACAAGCTTAAATAATCCAATGTCATCAACAAAATTTTCAACACGAAACACGTCAAATACACAACTCTTCATGCCTCCATTTAAAATAAAATTATCATCAAAGAGCAACGAAAGACAGTTAACCAAAACAAAATATGAAGGTCTTTTGAAAACTATATCTCCAGGGACTTTCCCAACAACATCAAACAAAGAATGACAATTAGCCATGTCAAGACATGAAACCTTTTCAAAGACTAAATCATCATCAATATTATCACAAATGTTCAAGTGGAAAAATGGAGACTCACTCGGCATAGATCCCTCACCTTTCTTACCTTTATGTGCCAGTGGACAAGGGTCTTCTATGTTCTTACCTTTTTGAATCAACTTGAATCGCCTCTCATCAGGGAAGTATTGTAATTGAAAATCGTCGCACGAATCTTTAGAAATCTGAAAAGAAGAAATAGAACAAGAATAACTCACATGTGGGTTAGTTAAAACAATGCTCACTTTTTCTTGTTCTCTCTCGTCTCTTTCACTATTTTCTTTTGTAAACTCTTTTTCTTTTCCACTCGATTTCTTTTCAAGCTCTCTTTCAATATCTTTTTCCACTCTTTCTTTTTCTTCTTTTTCTTTTTCATTTCTTACATTTTCATTTTCTTTGTTCTTTTCTCGCTCAAAATCTTCTACAACCAATTTTTTTTAATTTAATTTGGTCCTCGTGGACTTGTTCCGGTGTGAGCGACGCTAAGGTGATTTTCCTTCCTTGATGCTTGAAGGAATACCTATTGGTACGTTCATCGTGACTAACCTTACGATCTGATTGCCATGGCCTTCCTAGCAATAGATGGCAAGTATGAATAGGCACAACGTCGCAAACAACTTCATCTTAGAATCTACCGATGGAGAAGGCGATGCGCACTTGTTGATTGACTTTAACAAGTCCTTGCAATTGATAGGGTCGTGGATGTTTGGTAGTGGGCAAGCCAAGTTTTTCCACCGTTCGAATACTGGCCACGTTTGATCTACTTCCACCATCAATAATGAGGCAACAAACTTTATCGTGGACACGGCAACGCGTATGAAACATATCTTCACGATGTGGTTCATTTTCCAATCTTTGAAGGATTGAACTCATCTTGATGTCATGGGCTTCATCTTCGAAAACTGGTTGCAAATCAGACTTAAAATATTCTTGGAACATGATTCAAGAAAATGTTAGAAAATGAAAAATTAAACAAACAGCAATTGAACCTCACCAATTCAAAATCCTCACAATCTCTCGAAAAAAAATTCACACAATTTGGCTTTTACTTCTCTCGAATGGTCTCACCAATCGCTCTTGCCTTTTACCACTCGATTTTCGCCTCTCGAAGTTCTCCGTAAACTAGATAGACGAATCGATACCGTTTGGGGTCGGCTTACAAAATTGATGTGGCTTTGGTAGGGCTGATGTCAGGATTAAAGGTAGGCTATCAAATAAAATAGAAATGGATAAGTGTGGCTGGAAATAATTTGAATACTATGGCAACAACTTCACCTTTACAATTCGGCAACAATGAATTTTGTCACTCTTTTTTTTAAATAATTTCGAATTTTTTTCTTTTTTGTTTTTCAATACTGACTACAACAAGAAAAAAAATGAATTGAATACAAACTCTTTTTTTTTGAATTTTTTTCGATCTTTTTTTTCAATTTTTTTGATTTTTTTACAACACCGTAATACCGAAGACGATGATTCTTACTCCGATTCAGCTAGCTCTGATACCAAATGATACGAACCGGCTCGGTGATGAGAGTCGAGTCGTTGAAGTGCCCGATCGTGAATTGGAGTAATATTTGAGGGTGGTCGAAATAGATTAAGAAAGAAGCGATAAGGGCTCAAATTTAGTTCAAAAGAGGTTATGGAATGTATTTGAGGTTGATAGGTGGACGAAAACCAAGTATTCAAGTTGAACCAACACAATATAAGTGTGTTAACCCGAGACTTATACGAATACTTAGAAAAGGTTAAACGTTGTATGGATGGAAAACGAATAAAATGGAACCTCGACCCACTATCAAAGATGATAGGAACCTCGGTATAACTTGAACGCCACACTTTAGGTGCAAAGTGATAAGTTCGGAATAGAAAGACGGGTTGACGCCACAAGGGTTACTTGATAAGTCAGACGAGTCTTTGGAGAACAATGAGAGTTGAAAATAAACTCACAAAGTAATCAGAATTCATATATAATTCAAAAGTATATTGTCTAACCTCAAAACGATTACAAAGCAAACTATTTATAGTCTAAGAAGTGCCCAACCGAATAGTCACAATAAACAGATTTAATTGAGCTAAATTAATAAGCTAAAATATCTTAATAACTAAGCTCAATGCTTTTGAAATATTCTAGGCCTTGGAAACGGTAATGGGCAGCAGCTTAAAGTCCGAATTCAGCTGAATAAATGAGTTGATTTCTTAGGCTGGAAGAGTTCAACGTTTTTAGTAGATAATGACTTAAATTCTCTTCATTAAATCAGCCTTGAGAATCCTAATGATCAGCAGCAACATTAGTGACATCTTGGGCACACAAAACAGCTTCTAAATGCTTTCATTTAGCTTTGGAACCTTAATAAGGCTTTCATGCTTCTTGGGAGTATGAAACGTCACTTAAAAATTCCCCAAACAGCAGCTCTTTGCTGTATCCGAAAATAGCACCTGCTGGAAATTAATTCTTGCCCATTGATTTCCACGAAAAGGCATATGGGAAAAAAGGAGAAATCAGCATTCAAATTAACTTTTAAGGCTTCATGCATTCTCTTTTCAGTAGCTAATTAATGGACGTCCATTGCATGTGGAACATCTCATTTAATTCATGGCTTTGCTGCACATTAAATCAGCAAACAGCTTCTTTAATTTCGTCCATTAAATGGCCACATGAAAAATCACAAGCAACTCCTTTAATGCCGTTCCTTGCATGTAGAACAGCATCTTTAATGCATGTCTTGCTGTACATTAAATTCGGCCAACATCCACTTCCTTAAATGCCGTCCAAGCCATTAAACCTGCAGACAAGTAATTAAATTTGGTCATCAGCATCTTAAGACAATAAAATTCTCATTAAATTCGGCAGCCTCAATTAACTTTAACTGGACATCATTTAAGGCATCATTAAATTCGGCTGAAACTAAAACACATTAAGTAGCAGCATTAAATTCGTCCAGACATATTTATAACATGTAATAGCAGCATTAAATTCGTCCAGACACATTAAACAACAGCATTAACTACAACAAACACATTAAATAGACTTAAGACAAATTAAAGCATGCATTAAAACAAATAAAACACATTTATCACGGAAATTAATATGTCCAGATTTTTAAACAAATTTATTAACTTAAACTAATTAACTAATTTAACTAGCAGCAATTATTTATTCCAGCAAATTAAATTAAATGAGCTAAAAAGCTAGTAACGAGCTCAATGAGTTGAAATTAGCTCGAATTGAGCTCCATTGAAATGAACCAAGGATGTTTTCGGGGCAGGGTCGTATCAGCCAGGGCGTATCATCTGGTATCAGAGCTATTTAAAACGAGAAGGACGGACGTTCGAGAAGAGCTGGAGTAAGAAGAAATTGTCAAAAAAATTCGTATATAAAAAAAAGAAAAAGTTGTATTTGTTTTATTTTTTGTAAATCAGCATATTGTATTGAAATTAAAAAAAATTCGAAAAAAAATCTAGATACATTTCGTTCTAGTCATACCCGATTAAGATTTCTTTTCATCACCTTTCAAAACAAATTACGCCACACTTAATAGCCAACGAACCTGATTCTTTCAGCCCACCTACAACCTTTACATAATTTCCTTTGCAACACTTTTGAAACCGACCCCTAAACTAGAAGATTAAGTTTTACGGAGTTTTATACGAAATCACAAGAGAAGATACGAGCGGGAAAAGGCTTGAGTGGTGAGCACAATAGAGGGGAGGTAAAAGCCATTAAAGAGTGTAAACACGAGTGGAGTGCTGAATTAATTTTTCTTTTTGAGTGACCTGTGAGTTTCTTTGTTGTGAGGTTGTAATTTTTATGTCAAGAAGCCCTACGAGAAACATGGCGGAAAGGCAACCTGTTCGGAATGTGCCAGACTTGAACTTACAAGCAATGCTACGCGAGATGGAACGACTGCTTGATCAAAAATTGGAACCAATCCAAGAAAGACTTGATCGTGTGGAAGGAAGGGTCCAACGAAGAAGAACCCCCTTAAGTCCTCCGAGAAATCGAAGACGGTAAGCTGATTTAGAGGATGAATCTCCCGAATAAAGTGACGCTGAAAGTGAATGGATCCAACGCAAGTGGACAATGAAGAGTCCAACAAAATTATCCTCAACGAGAACGAGGCCGAGTAGACGATGATTTAAAGAACATCAAAATGTCCATTCCCCCATTCCAAGGCAAATCTGATCTGGAGGCGTACTTAGAATGGGAAAAGAAGATCGAGTTAGTTTTCGAATGTCACAACTACTCGGAAAGCAAAAAGGTGAAGTTGGCGGCCATTGAATTCTCTGACTATGCAATGATCTGGTGGGATAAACTAATCTCGAGCCGAAGAAGGAACGGGGAGCGGCCAATTAACACATGGGCTGAAATGAAAGCCTTGATGCGCAAAAGGTTCATTCCTTCATACTATCATCGAGAGTTGCACCAAAAACTACAACACCTTTTAAAGAAATGGAGGTGGCCATGATTCGAGCCAACATCGAAGAGGACCGGGAGGCTACCATGGCAAGGTTTTTGGCTGGATTGAACAAAGATATTGCCAACGTAGTTGAACTTCATCATTATGTTGAAATCAAAGATCTGGTAGGAAAGAGAATTCCATTCGGGCACGAGATCCATTGCCGATTCCAAAAGCTCCTAAACCAAGTGGAGAGGCGAGCAAAAGTAATAATGAAGCTGGGCGCAATTCTACTCGAGACATTAAGTGTTTCAAATGTCTTGGGCGAGGCCATATAGCAAGTCAATGCCCAAATCGCCGAGTGATGACCTTGAAGTCTAATGGTGAAATCGAGTCTGAAGATGAGGAAGAGAATGATCTCGATCATCCTACCGATGAAGAAAGGGAGGAAGAACTTGAATTCGCTATTGAAGGAGAGTTATTCGTGGTAAAACGAAGTTTGAGCATTCAAAGCATCGAAGATGAACAACAACACGAGAACATCTTCCATTCGAGATGCCTAATTCAAGGTAAGGTCTGTAGTTTGATTATTGATGGGGGAAGTTGCACAAACGTCGTTAGCAGTATGCTCGTAGAAAAACTCGAATTACCGACAACGAAACACCCTCAACCTTATAAACTACAATGGCTAAATGATGGTGGTGAATTGAAGGTCACCAAACAAGCCGTCATTTCCTTCTCTATAGGCAAATATAGTGATGAAGTTGTCTGTGACGTAGTCCCGATGCATGCGGGTCATCTCCTCTTGGGAAGGCCATGGCAATTTGACCGACGAGCCATTCACAATGGTTACACCAACCGATATACTTTTGAGTACCATGGCAAGAATGTGACTTTGGCTCCCATGACTCCCAAACAAGTGTATGAGGATCAAGTGCAATTGAAAAATTCTGTTCAGCAAATGAAGGCAAAGGAACAAAAAGAAAAGATAGAAAAAGAAAAAAAGAGTGAGAAAACAAAAAGAAAAAGTGAGTTGAAATTGAGAGATAAAAGCAAAGAAAATGAGGTGAAAGTGAGTGATATTCAAAAAGAGCAAGAAGAGCGAGGGATTGAAAAATTGAGTGTTTTTGCTAAGGAGCGAGAGATTAGGAAATATTTGCTTCTTCGTCAACCGATGCTTTTTCTTATGTATAAAGAAAGTTTCTTTAACACTAATGAATTGGAAGCTACACTTCCATCTTTGATTGTTTCTTTGTTGCAAGACTTTGAAGACGTGTTCCCGGAGGACGTCCCTAGTGGCTTACCCCCTCTTCGAGGGATAGAACACCAAATCGACTTCATTCCCGGAGCAACAATACCGAATCGCCCTGCATATCGTAGTAACCCCGAAGAGACCAAGGAGTTGCAACGACAAGTGGCCGAATTGATGGAAAAGGGCTACATACGGGAAAGTCTAAGTCCATGTGCTGTGCCCGTACTTTTGGTGCCAAAAAAAGATGGTACTTGGCGAATGTGCGTAGATTACCGAGTGGTCAATAAGATTACTATCAAGTATAGGCATCCCATTCCGCGCCTTGATGACATGCTGGATGAACTTAGCGGGGCACAACTCTTCTCCAAAATCGATCTTAAGAGTGGATATCATCAAATCCGGATGCAAGAAGGAGACGAGTGGAAAACGGCTTTTAAGACCAAGCAAGGTTTATACGAGTGGCTTGTCATGCCATTCGGTCTAACGAAGGCACCTAGCACATTTATACGTTTAATGAATTATGTTTTACGAGCTTTTATTGGAAAATTTTGTGTTGTTTATTTTGACGATATTCTTGTCTATAGCAGGTCATTAGAAGATCACGTGACACATTTACGAGCTGTGTTGGAAGTGTTACGTAAGGAAACGTTATATGCCAACATTAAGAAATGTACTTTCTGTTCTGATCAGGTTGTTTTCTTAGGATTCGTTGTCAGCTCGAGAGGACTCGAAGTTGATCAAGAGAAGGTTAAGGCAATTCGCGAATGGCCAAGGCCCACGAGCATTAGTCAAGTTCAAAGCTTCCACGGCTTGGCAAGCTTTTATAGGCGTTTTGTTCCAAATTTCAGCACCGTCGCTGCTCCATTAACTAGTGTTATTAAGAAAAATTCAGCTTTTTTTTGGAGTGATGAACAAGAGCGTTCTTTTAATTTGCTTAAAGATCTTTTAACTAACGCTCCATTACTTGTTTTGCCAGATTTCAGCAAGACCTTTGAAATAGAGTGCGATGCCTCGGGTTTAGGCATTGGAGCCGTGTTAATGCAAGAAGGTCGACCGGTAGCTTATTTTAGTGAAAAGTTGAACGGGGCAACACTTAATTATCCTACCTACGACAAGGAGATGTACGCCTTGATTCGAGCATTGGAAACGTGGCAGCATTATCTGTGGCCCAAAGAATTCGTTATTCATACAGACCACGAGGCGTTAAAACATCTAAAGGGTCAACACAAGTTAAATAAACGACATGCCAAGTGGATGGAGTTCTTGGAATCTTTTCCGTATGTTATCAAATACAAGCAAGGTAAAGACAATGTCGTAGCCGATGCGTTGTCCCGAAGGTATGTTCTTTTAAATTCGCTTGAATCAAAATTAATGGGATTTTCGTATTTGAAAGACTTATATGAAAATGATCCTGACTTTGCTGAAATGTACAAAGCTTGTGAAACTGGATTGTGTGACAAATTTTATCGTTTAAATGATTATCTTTTTCGAGAAGGAAAACTCTGTATTCCTCAAGGCTCTATACGAAATGTTTTAGTGAATGAGGCGCATAGCGGAGGCCTCATGGGTCATTTCGGAGTTGCAAAGACATTGGCCACTTTGCGCGAGCATTTCTATTGGCCAAAGATGAAAAGAGACGTGGAGCGAGTTTGTGACCGATGTATCACTTGCAAAAGGGCCAAGTCGAAGGTCAAGCCACATGGGTTGTACACTCCTTTACCTATTCCCGAAGGACCTTGGATCGACATATCAATGGACTTTGTTCTAGGACTTCCTAGAACTAAAAATGGCAAAGACTCAATATTTGTGGCTGTAGATCTGTTTTCCAAAATGGCACACTTTATTGCTTGCAATAAAACTGATGACGCTTCGCATATTGCTAACTTGTTTTTCAGGGACGTGGTACGCTTACATGGAGTGCCTAAGACAATCATCTTAGATCGAAATGCAAAATTTTTGAGTCATTTCTGGAGAACACTTTGGGGAAAGATAGGCACAAAGCTTTTGTTCTCGACCACTTGCCATCCTCAAACGGACGGGCAAACCGAAGTAGTGAATCAAGTCTTGTCAACGTTGTTACGAGCCATCGTTCGAAAGAACCTCAAAACATGGGAGGAATGCCTACCGCACATAGAGTTTGCATACAACCGTTCTATTCATTCAGCAACTCAACATTCTCCCTTTGAAATCGTCTATGGATTCAATCCTTTGACACCACTAGACTTAATTCCATTGCCTAATGAACAAATTGTGAATGCAGATGCAAAACGAAAGGCTGAATTTGTGAAAGACTTACACCAAAAGGTGCGAAAGAACATTGAAGAAAGGACTAGGCAATATGCGCAAAAAGCCAATAAAGGTCGAAAGCGAATCATCTTTGAGCCTGGAGACTGGGTTTGGGTACACATGAGGAAAGAAAGGTTCCCGGCCCAACGAAGATCTAAACTATTACCAAGGGGTGATGGTCCTTTTCAAGTTTTGGAAAGGATCAATGATAACTCTTATAAACTTGACCTTCTCGGTGAGTACAGTGTGAGTGCTAGCTTTAATGTTTCTGACCTATCTCCTTACGATGTAGGTGACGACTTGAGGACAACTCGTTTCGAAGGGGGAGGGGATGATACGGCCATGGCTAAGGAATCAACTAAGGATGCCAACGAACCCTTGGTGCTTCCAACGGGTCCTATAACCCGTGCTCGAGCTAAAAGATTTAAGGAAGGAATTTCGGCATTCATCAATGGAATTTGGTGCAATATCGTGGCTGGACAACTTGAGATCAATGAACTGAGCAAACCATGCAATATACTTCAAGTTCAAGTAGCTCAAAATTTAGCTCGAGGAACTCATTTTTAGTTTTGTTGATTTGCTGGAATAAATAAACTTAGTTGCTGATTAGTTAAATAATTAATTAGTTTAAGGTTAATTAATATGCTAAAATCTGGACATATTAAATTTCGTTGTGTTTTATTTTAATGCATGTTGTTAATATGTCCAAATTTATTACATGAATTAATGGTGTCCAAAGTCCAGCCAAATTAATAAATAATTAAGTTGTCCAATTCTTGAACATGCTTTTAATTTGTCTTAAGGGCTGCCGAATTTAATGCATAGATTTTTAGTGTTAATTACTGCCATATTAATGTGTCTAAATTGCATTTAACTTGTTGAATGAATTTGCTGCAGGTACACTAAATTGGGACGTCCTAGGTGCATGAAACTTAAAGAAGATGTGCTGACTTTTGAAGACTCCAAAGTGACCATTCAGCTAAAGTTTGCCAACTTTTCAAGATGACTATTCGGCAATTGGGCTATTGATTTCTTTTCCCAAGCTGACTTTTCAGCTAGTTAAATTCCTTTCACATGTTGAGGCTATTCGGTTCTAAGTGTTCACACATTAGGGACTCTTCAAGACCGAATGTTCACACATGGTGGCTGTTCGTTTCAAGGTTTTCACATTACAAAAAGGCTGATCAGTAACTCCTTAATTGCTGGTCACTTTTCAGCAATAGTTGCAATATAAATGAGCTCATTAAGCATGTTAAATGAATCAAGCTACTGCCATGCACATCTCCAAGCTTCCAAGTCCAATGTTTGCTCTAGAAGCTGCCCATTCAAGCTCCCATTCGGCTGAATCTTATTCACTAATTAAATAGATTCATTTACTTAGTTTTTAAGAATTCATGTGGCTATTCGGCTAGCCTAGTCATTTGCCTATAAATTGTGATGATTTCATTTTGTAAAAGGGACTTTTGAACATTATCGAATTGCTGTCAAATTGTTGAGAGAATTCTTCTCTTAAATTTCGTCCAAAAACTTCGTTGACTTATCTAATTAGTTAGTCGCGTCAACCCGTTTTTGTTCAACCGAACTCATCACGATATCGTGTGGCGTTCATTCTAAAATATACCAAGGTTCCTATCTATTATAGATAGTGGGTCGAGGTTTTCCCAATCCATCTCCTATCAACTTTAGAACCTATAAGTTTCGGGTCAATCTTCAAACGAAGTATTGGTTCACTCTTGTTCTCAAGTTACCAAATTAAATTCAAACACCGAGTTTCCTTTTCTTTCATAGCCAAAACCTTATACAAATAATTAGCCTTCTTTCATAAACCTATCCCTTGACACCCATAAGCTCTATTTAGCCTATATCTGACTTCAATTCAAACTCCAACAATTCTTCTTTGTTTTAACGATCGGGCAACTATACGACTCGGAATAATCAACGAGGCCGGGGCGTATCACTATATGTCTGGATTATCTTGACGACAAGAAGAAAGAATTGATTTGAATTATTACTATCAGGTTGATAAAATCGACTCATTTGTTTTAGTCGGAACGAATTATTCACTTAAAGAGCTAGTTGAGTTGTATGTATTTGAGTTCATCTCAAGATTCATAAATAAATTTTATGAATTCACGGGCAAATAGACGGACAGTCAGAATGAGAAATTTAGATTCTAAAAGATATAATATAGAGACATATAAACCAGATCAAAGATACTTGGGAAAATGTTATTAAGTGTCAAATTCACTTTGATAACAGCAACTATCACTTATATTTAAATGATATTGTTTGAAGCTTTTCATGAAATAGAATGTAGAACCATGGTATGCTAGCCAGATAGAGTGACAACAAGTTAGTCGGGTTAGAATAATTGGAATCTGTATCAGTTGAGAGTCTATTGTGAAAATTATGAATTTTAGCTGAACACTATGAATTATCAAATGTATTTGGAACCTAATGATCTGGATTTTTTGTTTATGTTTCGACAAATGATTTAATAAGAATTTCTCGGCAATTATACTTATAATAGCTCGTTTTCCAGTGTTGTCAAAAATAGTGGTTTCGGGGCCACCAAATCCAACGAGTAAGTTCGTAAATATTATTTTTCAAAATTTTTTAGTCAAATGTTATTTTTTAAAATGGTTTTCAATTTGATAATTTATGTTATTTAAGCGATTTATTAAGTTTGAGTGGTAAGACCCTAAGGTCAAGTGGTTTTAGAAAATGATGTATTGGGGCCTTATTTCTATAAACTGAGCCATAAATATTTTTATAAATATTTACAGAGTTTCATTAAGGTGGTATTAAATTTTCGTTCAAAAAATTTTAACGTTTCGATAGTTAATTAATTAAAAAGGATTAAATCGTAAAAGTTGAAAAAGCCAATCGCTATTAGTTTAAAGGTGTTAAATTGATTAAAGAATTATAATTAGGAGGTCTTAATAGGTAAATTACCCATTCTTTAGTTGGTGGACGGTTAAAGCTTCATTTTCTTTTAATTTTATGTGTTTTATAGTTATTATATTATTATTAAATGATAAAAATAAAATAAAGGTTAATAAAATAAGAAAACATAATACTTTTCTTCCCCATTTGGTTTTGTTCATCACGAATAACCATGGGAGGGTTTGAAGTTTGGCCAACCATGTTTCCTTGCATGTAAGTCCCTAAGCTACCCGTTTCTAATAATTTTGATGTTTTTGAGATAGTTGCAACTAGGTCCAGCTAGCCCGTATCTTTGATTTTGAAACTGTTAAAGATTTTGAATGTTGCCATTGATGAATCTTGTGATTTTTTATGTTAAATGATGAATTTGAAATGTTGATTGATAATTAAAAGTATTTTGTTAAGTGATTTTTGATGAATTTATCGATTAGGGACTAAATTATTAAAATAGTAAAAATACAAGGATTTGATGTGAAATTAATACAAATGTGGGCTATTTTGGGTGCCATGAACATTTCTCTAAGCTTAAATTTGGAAAAAATGGTTAATTTGCATGTTTTAGGCTCAGGGACTAAATTGAATAAAAGTAAAACTTTAGGGATAATTTTATAAAAATATAAAAATGACTAAATTGCATAAAATACATTATTTTACTATTTGAATTAATAAACTGGATGAAATTGTTAATTTAGATCAAGATCGGGAGGAAAATAAAAGAGAATGGAAAATTATAAAAATGCCCCTGTACTTTAACATTTCTACAATTTAGCCAGGTAAGTTCGTATGAACTATAAACACTTAATTGTGAGTTAAATTGACTGTTTAATGGGCTATTCTATTGTACATGAATTAATATATAGATGTTATTATTCAATTTCTTATGTCATGGAATGATAGAAATTCAACGACGTACGATGACTATCGAGCCCCGTTTGAACCTAAGGAATTCGTAGGATTCAAATGACAGGTGATTAGGGTTTACATGGTTTAGGTGCTGGTCTTGAATGTCCTACCAATTGCTGAGGTCTAGCATGTGTTGCGGATACTCAACAGTTCATGTGAGCAGCATCATGTAGCTACGTTTTGGCCCACAGCTCGTGTAAGCACAGCCATTTTCATAGCTCGTGTGAGCATATATGTACATGAATTGATGAATTACGGTTATATGAGTTAGCACACTTTGTGTGAGATATCTTGGGTATCCAACGGCATTCTATTTAGTTCAACGAGCATGTGATGTGAGCACATTTATGCCACCAAGGCAAACCGATCCGGAGGTCTTACTATTAGGACCTATTACCCGTTCTAAGGCAAAGAAATTCAGGGAAGTCTTGTTCCTTACTTGTGCTACGATTCCAGATTCATTCGATCATGTTCAAGCCTTAGAACATAGGCTTTATAACATATTGCATGCTGATATGTGACATATCTCGGTTATATTACTAGTTCATGCGTTTAAGTATGTCTATGTTATGCTAAGTACGTTTCTGCAATTGGGTTGATAGTATTTGTATTGTTTCTAAGTTGCTTCTAAATTGTAAGTGTGTTAAAGAATAAGAATTACAAGTGTTCCAGCTTGTAATTGTGTTTTCCATTAAATTTACCAGACTTTGATGGAAGTTTGATATGTTTTGATATAGGTACAATAACGGACAGCGGCTTAAGGCCTCATTTCTAGCTCGGTTGAAGCTCAAATATGTGTGTGCAGCTCTTCTCAGCTCGAAATAGTTCTGAAAGTTTGTTTCCAGCTCATTTCAGCTCAGCACATTTCCAGCTAGCTCAATTTCACCTCCACCAGCTCAACTCTAGCTTACAAGTCCAGAAGTAGCTGGAAGGTGTCCTACGTATCGGGGAGTGTCCCATACACATGTGGCAGCCTAGGTGGCATTCCAGCATGCAAATCACACATGTAACAGCCTTGACACATGTGTGTGCATGTGTGGCCGAAATCAGCCCTCTTCTCTACATATGACGCCAAATTCAAAGGGATAAGAACAAGATTTCAAATGTTTGAATTTCAAACATTTTGGATAAGAACAAGAGTTCAAATGTTTGAATTTCAAACGTTTCACACATATTAAATGTGTGGCTGGTATTTGATGGCACCAAGAGAGGATATAACTCATTCATATTCAAATTTGAATTCTTTATTTAGAACCACAAGTTCAAATTCGACAACCCTTTCCTTGTACTTATAAATAGTTGTTCACACAATGTAATCTGGTTAAATGATTTTTATTAAACAAATACTTGTGAGAATTTCCTCTCAATTTCGGTTCTTCATTGAACTTTCTTTTGACATTTCAGACTTAGTTTGTCGTGTCAAAATTTCCTTGATACTTAGGGTTCCTAGATTGCTATCTAGATGGTCCAAGTCCTTCGACGTGAAACATATTCGATTTGGGTTTGCATAGTCTATTGTGCAGGTTCTTTTGAATTTTTTGTCTCCAATTTTGAATTTTGTTCCCTTTCTTTCGTTTTGTTCGTGTGTTGTTTATGCTGCAGAAAGGATGTTTACTATAATCCTAGATCCACAATCCTTCAAGGTTCGTTGTTTCGATAAGCAATGTCATATGAAGTGGTAATCAGAGTTTATGTTGGATTTTAGCACGTTCTGCACCAAAAGAAAAAAAACAAAGAGAATAAAAAAAATATAATTATCAAAGTTTAAAAAAAAGGAAACAAAAAAAACAAAAAAAACAAAATTTTTTTTGAATATCAAAGTTTAAGAGAAAAAGAAAAAAATTCGAAAAAAATTATATATATAATAAAATCAGTTTTTGAAATTTTGTGCAAATTACAAAAGAATAGTGTTGAATTGTGTGTGACATGTTGGAAGATGCTCAAATTACACCTTGAAATGCATGAAAATCATCCGAAACAACTTTTCTTGTTTGATTTGGTGATACGATCGTTGTAAGCATTTCTTTTGTAGTAAGTTGTTGAGTTTTCTTTTTTGTTGTCATCCTCGTTTCTTCATTTTTTTTTTGTTTTTTTTCTTAGTCCTATATCTTTCTTTAACTGTTTGTTTCTTTAACCTTTATTTTTTTTTCTTTTCCCTTTCTCTTGTCAGTTTGACATAGTTAACAAGTCTGAAGGATCGGGGTAGTTCCCTAAAGAACTGATTGCGAGTGATCGAGTGGAAAAAGGCATTGAGCATTGTGAGAATAGAAGGGGAGACAAAAAGAGCCATTCAAGTATTCTCTCAAGTGAAACACGAGCGCTGAGTGTATTTTGAGTGCACTATTCTTTAGAGTGAAAACTGAGAGGTTTTGTGAGTGTGCTGTGAGGACTTTTATTATTTTTTGTTTTACTTAACTTTTTATCAGTATTCTTTGTGTTGTTTAAGTATGACAGGATCAGAAGATCGTATTCGTGATGAAAATCAGCCACCAGATTTGCAAATACAAGCTCTTACTCGCACCTTGCAACGTCTGTTAGAAAATGCATTAGAGCCTATACATTCTCGTTTGGACAAGAGCGATGGGGGTGGTTCCCAATCTGTCCATAATGAACAGAATGATGAAAATGACGTTGAACTTTCACCAAGGGTGAATCAACGACCAGGACGCGTAGTTGATGATAATATTTCTAACATAAAAGTTGTTATACCTTCTTTTTAGGGACGAACAGATCCTGGTGCATATCTTGCTTGGGAAAGCCGGGTAGAACATGTTTTCGAGTGTTATAATTACTCATAACAGAAGAAGGTTTGTTTGGCTGTGATGGAATTCACAGACTATGCCTTGATCTGGTGGGATCAATTATTGGTAAGTCGAAGACGTACCGGTGAAGGTCCCGTGAGAACTTGGGCAGAAATGAAGCAAATCATGCGCAAGAGATTTGTTCCTTCTCACTATCATCGTGATTTATTCCAGAGATTGCAATCGATAAAATAGGGAAATAGGAGTGTAGAAGACTACTACAAGGAGATAGAGGTGTCCATGATGCGAGCCAACATTGTTGAGGATCGAGAGGCTACTATGGCACGATTCCTTGCAGGTTTAAACTCTAAAATTTCTAGCGTTGTTGAGTTGCAGCATTATGTTGAGTTGGAGGACACGGTGCATATGGCGATTAAAGTTAAAAACAGCAACGTAGAAACTCTTCTAATAGAGGAAATACTCCATTAAAATCATTTTCTGATGCAACCGAGATCTAAGAGCTATCAAAAGTTAACGACGATTCTCTTGAGCTTCCCAAAGGACCCATTACTCGAGCTAGGGCTAAGAAGTTCAAAGATGCAATTTTAGCTTTGATTGATCGGGTTTGGGACGAATCATTGGCTGCTCTTCTTGAAAGCTCATGGACCAGCAAGATGAGCAAACCATGCACTCTACTTCAAGATCACTCAGCTCAACTTTAGCTCAACGAGCTCATTCTTAGCTCATTTAGCTCATCTTAAGTTTATTTGAGTTTACATTTATTTTACTAGAATAATTATTTAATTTGTCATTAGTTAAAGTGATCGAGTCACAAAGGCCTTAGATGCGTATACGAAGGAAAAAGAAAATCAAGATTCACTTTCTTGTTTTCAAGAAAATGAAGAAATCGAATCTTGGTCCAATTTTGCTGTTTTGAGCGATTTCAAGAATCAAGAAAATCAAGATTTCAAATCTTGGAAATCTTGGTCCAAGAAACCGAATCTTGCAACTAAGGTGCATTAGATCTCAGTTACGAGCATTAACAAGCCAATTTTGGGAGAGAACAGATTACAAGCCCAAGTTCTTGAAGGCAAGGCCCAATAAGAAGATTCCAAGCCCAACCAAGAAGTTCAAACCATACTTAGTTGAAAATCAAGCCAAATTGTTAAAGTGGCCCAATTTGTAAAATTTTAATTGTTTAAATACCTAGTTTTATTTTTTAGACTTTAGGATTATTATTTATGTAAAAATTAGGCCCAAGCAGCCCATTAATTGCCTTAGCTGAATTTTCCCTCTCAATTCATTAATTAGGGTTCTTTTTAAGTTTTCCTAATGAGATTAGGAAATAGTTAGAAGGCCTATTAATAGGCATGGCCGGCCACCTTGTGAGATACATTACAATTACATTGAAAATTTCAGATTTGTTTGGAGTGAAAATTCTCTTTGAGTTCTTCAAGAATTTTCTCTTGAGTTTTCTTTAGAAGTGGTTTTAACAATCTTTTTGATTGTGGGAGCCATCTTCAGCCTTCTTCTTGCCATTGTTCTTCATTGGAGGGGAGATTAGAGCCGTTTGAAGGGAGTTGTAAAATCTTTATCGATTTCAAGGCTTCTTAGGACTTTAACTTTATTTTCTTGCTGTTCAATCTCTTTCTAATTTCTGCTTGTGTCGATTTGATTATCTAACTTGTTTAAGTTCTTTTATTGCGTTTCCAACCCCGTTCAACCTTCAAAAATCTGATCGGCACTTCCTTGGACATAAAGAAATGTTTTTGATTCACAAAAATCCCTCTTTTCTTGCCGTCCAATCCCTAGAACTAGTTTCAATTGATTTCACAATCTGTTTTAATTTATTTGCTGTTTTGTGTTCTTTGATAGTTTCGGCTGATTGGAATTTAATCTTGGGGCTTAATTTCGTGTTCTTGGCTTCCAAGAACATCTATTCATAAGTGTTTTGATTCTTGGCTGTTCTTTATTGATTTGGGGATTTTTAGTTTTCAGATCTAATTGATTCTAATTAAGTTTTGCTGTTTCGTTTCAGATCCAAACGTTTAGAGTTTTTGTAGGAGTTTCCCGTGACTTGACAACTCGATCTTGGTTCACGCGCAAAACCTCTATCATTTGGTATCAGATTTTGGGCGTTTTGGGTGTTCTTGGTTGATTTCTAAACTGATCTCTATTTTTTAAACAACAAACAGCAGTTTTACCCAGAAAATTTTTTAGAAAAAAATTCATTCGAGTGGGTAAATGTTTTCCGATTGATCTAAAATTTACATGCATATTTATGGCACTATGATTGAATATAAAAAAATATTTCCTGCAAAAAAATCAGTTGAAAAAGTCAAAAAAATTGAAAAAGATGAAGTCCAATAAAAATTAAAAAATATTTAGCGGGTTGATTTTTGTGCCCAAACTTTCCAGATCAAAAACTGAATATTTAAGGACATTCTAGATTTAATTTCGTGATTTTTGGAGATTGGGAACACCTTGAACGAAGTTGTCAAGTTACTCCGTAGTTTTTCAGGTTTTCAGGTTTCAGCAATTTTTATTGATTCTTAGCTGTAGGTTTTCATTTGTTTGCTTTTTATTCTCCCTTTACAATATCTAACACCTTCTTGTTTCTTGTTGATACGAGCTCGTTTTGGATGAGATGACGAGTCGTATAAATTCCCGATCGAAATTAGGTAGTGTCGGTTTTGAAACAAATTCAAGTCTTGATGTTTAAAGTTAAAAGGCTTTGGAAAACAAAGGAGTTTGATGGAGTGTTGTTGCTGGATATTTCAATGAAACAAGTCGAACCCTTATTAGCAAATAAGAACCCGGGCTTAGGTTTCAAAGAAAATAAAGGAAATGGTAGATAAAACCGAGACCCTCTATTTAGCAAAATAGGAACCTTCGGTATAGTTGGAACGCCACACCTTATGGTGATAAGTTCGAATCAAAGTCAGATTGACGCCACTTGCTAAGATAAGTCAATTGAGCTTTGGAGAATAAAGAGAGTGAATAAACTCACCAATAATATATTTCATTCAGAAAATTGTCAAAAAGTCCTTTTACAAGAAAATGAGTAACTATTTATAGCCTAATGCCTAGTAGCCGAATGGACAAATTCAAGACTTAGTTTCTAAGTAAACAATGAACTAAAATTCAGCATGAATGCACAATTATTAGCCCATGAAGATTCGGCTGAATAGTGACCAACTAGGAAGCTTCCACATTAAGCAAATGGCTCTTGAAGATTCATGTAGCAGCCAAGTTCATCTAATGAATTTAATTGATTCATTCATTAGGCAACTCTTGATGAAAGTGACCAGCATTAAAAAGGGACTTGAGTAGCCTTTTTGAGTGTGAAGGGACGGTTTTGAAAAGTCCCCATGGTGTGAACATGGCTGAACCGAACAGCCATGGTGTGAACAGCCTTTATGCTCCCTTGGGAAGAGAATCGGCCAAGCTTGAAAAGATGAACCACTTGGACACTCTTGGCCGAATAGTTACCTTGAAAAGCACCAAAATTAATCAGCTTTAATGCATTAAATCAGCTGCACATTCATCTTCAAATTCATTGAATCTCCATGCATGAATCTGCCCAATTCATCTCCAAATTCGGCTGCACCTAAAAACACACATGAACTTAATTAATTTCAAGCAAATTCAGCTGAACTAAATTAAGGTATAATGTGAACATCCTAAATAACATTGAGACAACTTAAATATTAATAAAAACATAACACATAAATTCGGCTGGACAGATTTAAAGCATGTAATAATTTAGACAAACTAAATGAAATCAAGACATCTTTAATTTGACTAAATCAAGACATATTAAACACTTATATTAATTAAAGACATATTTATAAGCTGTAGTAAAAACTAAATTAAGGCTTAATTAAATGGTCCAAAAATTCCAGCAACAATTAATTAGCTAGAACGAAATTCAACTTCAAAGAAATTGAAAATGTTCAGCTCATCTCTAAGCTCTTTGCTATCATTTTCCTCAACTCGTTCCACCATTGCTGAGATAGCATCTTTGAATCGTTTAGCTCGAGCTCGCGTTATCGGACCAATGGGCAGCTTGATGGCTTCTTGTTCGTTCTCCACTTGGTTCGTAGGCAAGCTCACATCACTTGTGTTAGTAGGATTTAAACGTGTGCACAATTCTTCCTCGGTGCAACACGAATCAATTGGTGTCTTGTCATTTTTTGGACTGCTAGTGCAAATTAGGATTCTTTGGTAGTTTCGGTTCATACACTTTTTGATTGATTGATATAGACTCTACTAAAGAACTCACAAGACTGAATTCTACTTCTTTGAGAATTTGATTGTCCTTTTTTTTTGAGTGATTAACGGTGAGGTTTGCTAATTTTCCTTTTTGAGTGTTGAGTGTTTATTTTGCAGGTTTTTGAAAATGTCTAAGGTTGGTCAAATTGATAATGACCATAATGATGTCCATGATAAACTTAAAATGATCCAACAACAGTTAGACGAACGGGCTGCCATACTTCGAACATTGAGTGCTACTATCAATGAGATGCGGGTGGAGAAAAGAGCCCAACGAGGACAACTTAATTCAAGTGAAAGGGCAGAAATGAGAGTGCCAAGAAGATGAACATCCAACGAATATTCGAGAAGAGATTCATATCATAAGTTCTATTCAATGAGGAATTCAAGACGATGCAAAGCAAGCTTCTGAGTGTGAAGTTTTCCAAGGGGACGAACAAGAAATCATAAGTAATCCTTCGTATGCCCCAAGGTACTCGTCCACTGAGAATCAAATTCAAAAAGGTGATCATTGTTCGTATGCAAGTCATTCCGTACATACCCAATGAGAGTCTTTCCGTTCTGATTCCTTTGTAACATCTCTATCTTGTAATGAAAAGAAGATACAAAAAGAAATCAAAAAAGAAAAAGAGAATGAAAAAGAGTAAAAAGAGATTGAGAGTGGAAAGGAATGTGATACAGACAAGAAAATTTAAAAAGAAATTGAAGAAACAAAAGAAAAAGAAGAGGAAAGGGTAGTAAGGAATGTTTCCACTAACCAAGATATGAATTTTTCTTGTGTTGCTACTTTTCAGGTTCCTGAAATACCGAAAGATAACTTTCAACTTCAATACCTTTCCGATGAAAGACGCTTTCATACGATCAACATAGGCAAGGTTAAAGATGAAATCACACTACATGAGCCCGAAGGTAAGCGGGTAAGGAATTTTTAGCAACCGAGTCCCTTGCAGATTTGAAAATTATTGATAAAACTTTTGGTGACTTAGTTCTTAAAAGATCCCTTCATTTTGTTCCGAATAATTCTTCGATTGTGGTTGATAAAGTCATTATGAAAGGAAGCGTGAGTTGTTATTCTCTTGATTGGCCTTGTGAAAAATCTGTGAATTTGTGCAAATCTGTTTTGAAGAATAATAAAAGTTTTGAATGTATGTTGGTATGTATGCGAACACCCTCTTGGTTTAATGAGATTGGTTTAATGAAATCTTTGTTACACTCCGGCATGACTAATCAAAATCAAGTTTTTAAACCCGGAATCTGTTTTGGTATATTTTGTTGGAAAATCAAGTGTTATCTATTGTGTACGAATACTTTCTATTATTTTGATACTTGGTTTTTTAATAGGGTAACGAAATTTGCCAAATTTGTTTTCAAATTATATTCGTGCCTTAAACAATTTCTGTGGTTGTACATGAAGTTTGAGTTCCATTTGACAAAGGTTAACTCAACTATGCCCCCGATGAGTGAAGGTTTGTATTAAATGAAAAAGGTAAAATCGACCCTTATTCTTCTGCTTATAAAGGTAAGATGCTTGAAACTTTTGAAACACCTTTGTACTCCTCTGATAGTGACAAAGATCGTGTTGATGATTTAATTTTTGTAAAACACTTAGATCGAAACGTGCTTAACTGTCCTATTTTATTTATTGATGATCTATCTGTTTTGATGGTTGATAAAAAGATTCTTGTTTTTGATAATGCATGTGTGAGTGAATCTATAGACCGTCGATTAATGCATGGTATGATTGTGCAACTCTGTGAACCGTGTGAACCTTTTCAAATACCTACTTGTGATGATTACGTTTACCATTTGATTTATTACTCGCGATTTATTCATGGTTTGTGGAAACAATTTGAGATGATTGAATGCCTTAAAACAAGTCCATCTTTGTTTTGAATATTTGACGAGGTATTGGCGGGTAGATTAGCTTGTTTGCATGGTAATCTGAATCTGTCCATTCGCATGCGTTATATTTGTTTTGTTATGTTTATGATTGGACTACAAGTTCTACTTTCAATGTGGCTGACTTATCTCCATTTGATTTTTTAGATTTGAGGACGAATCTTTTTGAGGAAGGGGGGAATGATACGAGTCACAAAGGCCTTTCATGCGTATACGAAGGAAAAAGAAAATAAAGATTCACTTTCTTGTTTTCAAGAAAATCAATAAACCGAATCTTGGTCCAATTTTGCTGTTTTGAGCGATTTCAAGAATCAAGAAACTTAAGATTTCAAATCTTGGAAATCTTGGTCCAAGAAACCAAATCTTGCAACTAAGGCGCATTGGATCTCAGTTACGAGCATTAACAAGCCAATTTTGGAAGAGAACAGATTACAAGCCCAAGTTCTTGAAGGCAAGGCCCAATAAGAAGATTCCAAGCCCAACCAAGAAGTTCAAACCATACTTAGTTGAAAATCAGGCCAAATTGTTAAAGTGGCCCAATTTGTAAAATTTTAATTGTTTAAATACCTAATCTTATTTTTTAAACTTTAGGATTATTATTTATGTAAAAATTAGGACCAAGCAGCCCATTAATTGCCTTGGCTGAATTTTCCCTCTCAATTCATTAATTAGGGTTCTTGATGTGCGCACGCTTACACCAACAAAGCAAACTGATCTGGAGGTCTTACCATTAGGACCTATTACCCGATCTAAGGTAAAGAAATTCAGGGAAGCCTTGTTCCTTATTTGTGCTACGATTCCAGATTTATTCGATCATGTTCATGCCTTAGAACATAGGCTTTATAACATGTTGCATGCTGATATGTGACGTATTGAGGTTCTACTATGTATTATGTGTGTTTAAGTAGGTACATATTAAGTTACATAAGTTTTGGTATTGATTTGATGTTGTTTGTGTTTTAATGAATAAGTTTGCATTATATTTACAGCTTGTTAATGAGTTTTCAATAAGTTTGCATTACTTTAATGCATGTTTATTTTGTTTACCATAAGGAAAATTAATGGACACCAGCTTAAGACCTCATTTCTAGCTCAGTTGAAGCTCAAATATGTGCATGCAGCTCATCTCACCTCGAAATAGTTCTGAAAGATTATTTCCAGCTCATTTCAGCTCAGTACATTTCTAGCTAGCTGAAACTCAGCTCCACCAGCTCAACTCCAGCTGACGAGTCCAGAAGCAGCTGAAACGTGTCCTACGTAATGGCAAGTGTCCTATGCATTTGTGGCAGCCCATGTGGCGTCCAAACATGTGAGGCGCACATGACCGCTTGTGCACAAGAGTGTGTGTGTGCAAGTGTAGCCGAATATACAAGGATAAGAACAAGGGAGGTTGTCGTTTGAAATTTAAATGTATGGCTGCTATTAAAATGACGCCAAAAGGAGTTATAACTTCTTATTTTAAACCCTTTTGATTACAGCCATGAATTTCCATTCAACACCCCTCTTTGTACTTATAAATACATATTAAAATGATGTATTGAGGATAGATGATTTATGAAAACAATTACGTTTGAGAATTTCTCTCAATTTCGGTTCTTCATTGAACTTTCCTTGGCATTTCAGACTTAGTTTGTTGTGTCAAATTTTCTTGATACTTCGGGTTCCTAGATCGCTATCTAGAGGGTCCAAGTCCTTTTTTTTTGACGTTGAACAAATTCGATTCGAGTTTGCTCAGTAGATTGTGCAGGTTCTTTCGAGTTTAACGTTATTCTAACCCAACAATTACTTTTGCCATTGTTGAACACTCAAGTTGCTGCCTTGGCCGTTTCATGAAGCGTTCGATTTCACCGATTGAATTTCTTTTTGTTTTAAACTCCAACAACTTCATTTTCCCTCCATTTTCGTTCTTTTTTTTATACCCATATTTTACCTTGATTATTTCTTTAATTCCTTGCTGTTTCCTGTTACAGGAACGTGCTTACAACATTCCTAGATCCGTAACATACGAAGATAGTCTATTTCGTTAGGCTGCATCGTATCATCTGGTATCAGAGCCTAGGTTTGGAATTGTTGTACTTTTCTTCTCCAACAAGAAAATTTGAAATTCAAAAATAAAAAAATTAATATATATATATCAGTTTCGAAAAATTCAAAAAAACAAAAAAAACAACAAAAAGAGAAAGAAAAATCAGATTTAAAAAAAAAAGAGGAATTGAAATTCATCAAGTTTGGGAAAGAAAAAGTGTGTTTTGTTATGTTGAAATGTTGATTAATGTTTAGTTTTGTACCCTGTAATTGCGAAGTGCTTGGATATCAACCGAAACAAACTATTCTTATTTGTTCGGTGCTAGGAACGTTGTAAAGCACTTCTTTGCAGTAAGAAACTAAATTATTTAAATTCCATCCTTTCCCTTTGTTTATTTTATTTTCTTATCCTTTTACTTTTTTTTTCTCTTATCCTTTTCCTTTGTTTTTTTTCTTCTTCTCTCTAACCGTGTGTTTCCCTTATAACCAACACAATTATAACAGGTTCTGAAATGTTGGATTAGTCCTTTAAAGAACTAAAAAAATGAGAAATTGTGAGCGAAAAAGACATTGAACGTTGTGAGAACAGAAGGGGAGACAAAAAGAGTCATTCATGCATTCTCCCGAGTGAAACACGAGCGTTGAGTGCTAATTTTTGAGTGCACAGTTCTTTGGAGTGAAAACTGAGAGGTTTTGAGAGTGTGCTGTGAGGACTTTTACTTTTGTTTTACTTAACTCATTATCTGTATTCTTGTGTGTTGCTTTAGATGACAGGATCAGAAGATCGTAGTCGTGGTGGAGATCAACCACCAAATTTGCAAATACAAGCTATTACTTGCACCTTGCAACGTCTATTACAAAATGCATTAGAGTCTATACACTCTCGTTTGGATAAGATTCAAGGGGGTGGTTCACAATCTGTCCATAATGAACATAATGATGAAAATGACATTGAACATTCACCAAGGGTGAATCAACAACCAGGACGCACAGTTGACGATAATATTTCTAACATTAAAGTTGCCATACCTTCTTTTCAGGGACGTTCAGATCCAGATGCTTATCTGACATGGGAAAGCAAGGTTGAGCACGTTTTTGAGTGTTATAACTACTCAGAACAGAAGAAAGTTTGACTAGCAGCTATGGAGTTTGTTGACTATGCACTGGTATGGTGGGACCAATTACTGATTAGTCGACAACGTACAGGTGAAGGTCTAGTGAGAACATGGGAAGATATGAAGCATATCATGCGGAGACGATTTGTTCCTTCTCACTATCATCGAGATTTATTTCAAAAATTACAAACCTTGAAACAGGGCAACAAGAGCGTTGAGGACTATTTCAAAGAGATGGAGATGTCCATGATGCGTGCAAACATAGTTGAGGACCGTGAGGCGACTATGGCTCGGTTTTTGGCAGGTTTAAATTCTGAAATAGCAAACGTTGTTGAAATGCAACATTATGTTGAGTTGGATGACATGGTGCATATGGCGATCAAAATTGAGCGACAACAACGTAGAAAAGCTTCTACTCGAGGAAATACTCCATTTAAAACTTTTTCAAATCCTTTATATACCCCTAACAATGCCAGGAAACAAGCACCACAACCGCCATTACGGATTCGAGAGCCCGGTGAATCCAGCAAACCAAAGCCTCCCATTGCTGATAATGGACGTGGCAAACAACCAATGGTGGCACCAGAACGATCAAGAGATATTCAGTGCTTTAAGTGCCTTGGTAGAGGACATGTTGCTAGCCAGTGTCCTAATCGGAGGGTTATGTTGATGCGAGAAGATGGAGAGATCAAGTCAGATTCTGAGGAAGATGTACATGAGCTCCCGACTAAAGAAGATGAAGAGAATGACCTAGAAGTTGCTGAATCTGGTCAAGTTATGGAGATCATGGTTGTCAAACGTAGTTTGAATGTGCAACAGGTGCAAACGAGCAACAACGTGAGACTATCTTTCATACACGATGCAAGGTTCAAGATAAGGTATGTGTTGTGATTATTGATAGCGGTAGTTGTACTAATGTTGCTAGTTCAGTGATGGTTGACAGATTAGGTCTTAAGACGACAAAGCATCCGAATCCGTACAAGTTGCAGTGGTTGAATGATGGTGGAGAACTTAAAGTGACGAAACAAGTGGTTGTACCGTTTTCAATTGGAAACTACAAGGATGAGGTCCTTTGTGATGTTGTGCCGATGGATGCTACTCACCTTCTTTTGGGGCATCCTTGGCAGTATGACAAGAGGGCAATGCATGATGGTTTTACAAATTGATACTCTTTTATGCATGCAGGTAAGAAGATTACTTTGGCTCCTTTGACACCGAGTCAAGTAATTGAAGATCAAACAAGCTTGAAAAAGAGTAAGGAAGTTGTAAAGGAGAAGAAAAAGATGAGTGTATATGCAAGCAGTCGAGAAATCAAGAAATGTCTTCCCTCTCACCAATCCTTGTTTATTTTAATGTTTAAAGATCATTGTTTATTGGCTGAGTTTCCTGCTGATTTGCCTGCATCCATTGTGTCCCTTTTGCAGGAGTTTGAGGATGTGTTTCCGAAAGAAACACCGAAGGGATTACCACCTCTTCGTGGCATTGAGCACCAGATTGATTTCATTCCAGGTGCTACCATTCCAAATCGACCAGCTTATCGTACTAACCCTGAAGAGACAAAAGAGCTTCAAAGGCAAGTTGCAGAATTGATGGACAAGGGTTATATTCGAGAAAGTCTGAGTCCATGTGCTGTTCCGGTGTTGTTAGTACCGAAGAAAGATGGGTCTTGGAGGATGTGCGTAGATTGTAGAGCTGTGAATCAAATTACAATTAAGTATCGTCATCCTATCCCTAGACTTGATGACATGTTGGATGAGCTTTGCGAAGCCGTCATCTTCTCCAAAATTGACTTGAAGAGTGGATATCATCAGATTCGCATGCGAGAAGGCGACGAATGGAAGACAGCCTTCAAAATAAAGCTAGGTTTGTATGAATGGTTAGTGATGCCTTTTGGTTTAAGTAATGCACCTAGTACTTTTATGCGACTAATGAATCATGTTCTGCGATCTTTTATTGGAAAGTTTTGTGTTGTGTACTTTGATGATATTTTAGTTTATAGCAAGACTTTGCAGGATCACGTAGAACATCTGAGAGCTGTATTGCAGACTTTGAGAGAAGAAAGATTGTATGGTAACGTAGAGAAATGTGTGTTTTGTACTGACAGACTTACATTTCTTGGTTACATTGTGAGTGCACAGGGTGTTGAAGTTGATCAAGAGAAAATAAAGTCAATTCAGGAATGGCCACGACCGACATCGATTACTCAAGTTAGATCATTTCATGGTTTAGCTAGTTTTTATCGACGGTTTGTTCCTAACTTCAGTTCTATTACCGCACCCTTAATCGGGATTATTAAGAAGAATTCCAGCTTCTTGTGGGGTAAAGAACAAGAAGATGCCTTTCTAAAAATTAAGGATTGTTTGACAAAAGCACCAGTGTTAGCCTTACCTGACTTTGATAAGACTTTTGAAATTGAATGTGATGCTTCTGGAGTTGCAGTTTTAAAACAGGAAAAGAGGCCCGTTGCATATTTTAGCGAGAAACTGAGTGGAGCAACATTGAATTATCCGGTTTATGATAAAGAGATGTATGCACTGATTCGGGCATTGGAGACTTGGCAACATTACTTGTTGCCTAAAGAGTTTGTAATCCACACTGACCACGAGGCTTTACGATATATCACAGGTCAGCGTAAATTGAACAAACGACATGCTAAAAGGGTTGAATTCTTAGAATCTTTTCCTTATGTCATTCGATACAAAAAAGGGAAAGATAATGTCGTTGCTAATGCATTATCACGTAGATATGTACTATTGAGTTATCTTGATTCACATTTGATTGGATTTGCATATATTCGAGAGTTATACTCTAATGATCATGATTTTTGCAATAAGTATAGTGCTTGTGAGAAAGGTGCAGATGGAAAATTCTACAGGCATGATGGATATCTTTTCAAAGAAAACAGAATATGCATTCCACAGGGTTCAATGCGTGATATACTGATCCGTGAAGCACATGAAGGTGGATTGATGGGTCATTTTGGGGTCACTAAAACGTTACACACCTTAAAAGAGCATCTTTTCTGGCCTAAGATACGCCGGGACGTTGAACGCTACTGTGAACATTGTGTGACATGTAAGAAAGCAAAATCGAAGGTTTCACCACATGGTATGTACTTACCTTTACCTATACCTGAATCCCCTTGGACTGATATTTCAATGGACTTTATTTTGGGATTACCTCGAACTAGAACAGGTCGGGATAGTATATTTGTTGTGGTTGATAGGTTCTCAAAGATGGTACATTTCATTTCATGCCATAAGACTGATGATGCTGTTAATGTGGCTAACTTGTTCTTTAAAGATGTTGTACAATTACATGGTATTCCTAGGTCGATTGTTTCTGACAAGGATGTGAAGTTTTTGAGTCATTTCTGGAGGACTCTTTGGAGCAAACTAGGTACGAAACTTATGTTTTCTACTACTTGTCATCCCCAGACTGATGGGCAAACTGAGGTTGTTAACAGAGTTTTATCTACTTTACTTCGTTCCATCATTAAAAAGAACATCAAAACTTGGGAAGATTGTTTGCCACACGTTGAATTCGCTTATAACCATGCTGTACATTCTGCTACTAAGATGTCCCCTTTTGAGGTTGTTTATGGCTTTAATCCTATTACGCCTCTAGATATGTTGCCTTTGCCACAGGAACAGATGATGAACAGGGACGGTAAAGCAAAAGCAGAATACGTGAAGAAATTGCATCAACAAGTTAAGGAAAACCTCGAACGAAGGACTCAACAGTATACAAAGCAAGCAAACAAGGGCAGAAAGTGAGTCACCTTCGATGTGGGAGATTGGGTTTGGGTTCATTTCCGAAAGGAACGATTTCTAGCCCAGAAGAGGTCCAAGCTGTTACCGCGTGGTGATGGTCCTTTTCAGGTGTTGGAGAAAGTGAATGACAACGCCTACAAGTTAGACTTGCCGGGAGAATACAATTTGAGTGCCACATTTAATGTTTCTGACTTAACCCCTTATGATGATTCTACAAGTTTGAGGTCAAATCCTTTTCCAGAAGGGGGGATGATGTGCGCACGCTTACACCAACAAAGCAAACTGATCCGGAGGTCTTACCATTAGGACCTATTACCCGATCTAAGGCAAAGAAATTCAGGGAAGCCTTGTTCCTTATTTGTGCTACGATTCCAGATTTATTCGATCATGTTCATGCCTTAGAACATAGGCTTTATAACATGTTGCATGCTGATATGTGACGTATTGAGGTTCTACTATGTATTATGTGTGTTTAAGTAGGTACATATTAAGTTACGTAAGTTTTGGTATTGATTTGATGTTGTTTGTGTTTTAATGAATAAGTTTGCATTATATTTACAGCTTGTTAATAAGTTTTCAATAAGTTTTCATTACTTTAATGCATGTTTATTTTGTTTACCATAAGGAAAAGTAATAGACAGCAACTTAAGACCTCATTTCTAGCTCGGTTGAAGCTCAAGTATGTGCATGCAGCTCATCTCAGCTCGAAATAGTTCTGAAAGATTATTTCCAGCTCATTTCAGCTCAGTACATTTCTAGCTAGCTGAAACTCAGCTCCACCAGCTCAACTCCAGCTGACGAGTCCAGAAGCAGCTGAAACGTGTCCTACGTAATGGCAAGTGTCCTATGCATTTGTGGCAGCCCATGTGGCATCCAAACATGTGAGCCGCACATGACCGCTTGTGCACAAGAGTGTGTGTGTGCAAGTGTAGCCGAATATACAAGGATAAGAACAAGGGAGGTTGTCGTTTGAAATTTAAATGTATGGCTGCTATTAAAATGACGCCAAAAGGAGTTATAACTTCTTATTTTAAACCCTTTTGATTACAGCCACGAATTTCCATTCAACACCCCTATTTGTACTTATAAATACATATTAAAAATGATGTATTGAGGATAGATGATTTATGAAAACAATTACGTTTGAGAATTTCTCTCAATTTCGGTTCTTCATTAAACTTTCCTTGGCATTTCAGACTTAGTTTGTTGTGTCAAATTTTCTTGATACTTCGGGTTCCTAGATCGCTATCTAGAGGGTCCAAGTCCTTTTTTTTTTACGTTGAACAGATTCGATTCGGGTTTGCTCAGTAGATTGTGCAGGTTCTTTCGAGTTTAACGTTATTCTAACCCAATAATTACTTTTGCCATTGTTGAACACTCAAGTTGCTGCCTTGGCCGTTTCATGAAGCGTTCGATTTCACCAATTGAATTTCTTTTTGTTTTAAACTCCAACAACTTCATTTTCCTTCCATTTTCGTTCTTTTTTTATACCCATATTTTACCTTGATTATTTCTTTAATTCCTTGCTGTTTCTTGTTACAGGAACGTGCTTACAACATTCCTAGATCCGTAACATACGAAGATAGTCTGTTTCGTTAGGCTGCATCGTATCAGTTCTTTTTAAGTTTTCCTAATGAGATTAGGAAATAGTTAGAAGGCCTATTAATAGGCATGGCCGGCCATCTTGTGAGATACATTACAATTACATTGAAATTTTCAAATTTGTTTGGAGTGAAAATTCTCTTTGAGTTCTTCAAGAATTTTCTCTTGAGTTTTCTTTAGAATTAGTTTTAACAATCTTTTTTATTGTGGGAGCCATCTTCAGCCTTCTTCTTGCATTGTTCTTCATTGGAGGGGAGATTAGAGCCGATTGAAGAGAGTTGTGAAATCTTTATCGATTTCAAGGCTTCTTAGGACTTTAACTTTATTTTCTTGCTGTTCAATCTCTTTTTAATTTCTGCTTGTGTCGATTTCATTATCTAACTTGTTTAAGTTCTTTTATTACGTTTCTAGCCCCGTTTAACCTTCAAGAATCTGATCGGCACTTCCTTGGACATAAAGAAACATTTTTTATTCACAAAAATCCCCCTTTTCTTGCCGTCCAATCCCTAGAACTAGTTTCAATTGATTTCGCAATCTGTTTTAATATATTTTCTGTTTTGTGTTCTTTGATAGTTTCGGCTGATTGGAAGATAATCTTGGGGCTTAATTTTGTGTTCTTAGCTTCCAAGAACATCTATTCATAAGTGTTTTGATTCTTGGTTGTTCTTTGGGGATTTTTAGTTTTCAGATCTAATTGATTCTAATTAAGTTTTGCTGTTTCGGTTAAGATCCAAACGTTTAGAGTTTTTGTAGGAGTTTCCCGTGACTTGACAACTCGATCTTGGTCCGCGCCCAACCCTCTATCATAAAGTAGTTAATTAATTAGTTAAGTCTAATTTTGGTCAAATAATAATTGAGTGTTATTAAATATGTCCTAATTAGTTTAGTGTCTTAAATATGTCCTAAACTCATACAAATAGTTAATTGGTTCACTGAATTTTATGAGCAGATTTTTACATTCATTTGCTGTTGAATTTAATGAGTTTGATGCATGATTAATTTGCTGATTTATTTTGGTACAGGAATTTACCTTGGTCGGCATAGGTGCATGCACCCTAGGTTCAATGCATTTGGGCGATACATGCATGTTTCTCCAAATGAATGTTCAGCCGAATTTGTCAATTACATGCAGCTCATTTTAAGAATTCACACCAATGACTATTCAGCTGATGATGTTCACACACAAGAGACTCTCCAAAACTGACTTTTCACACTTGTGTGGCTGTTCAAAGACCCTCTTCAATGCTCCTATTTTTCAGCCAACAAGTGCCAATTTAAGGAGTCATTTAAAGGCCTGGCCGAATCTAGACATGACCATTTGTCTACTGGTGCATTCATCTTTACAAGATTCATTTGCTTAATGCTTAAGCTGCCCATTGGAGCTCCTATTCAGCCGAATCTTCCTAGGGAATTAATTCTGGAATTTTCTTAATTTTTATTAGCTTTTAAGTTGACTATTCGGCTAGCTTATGAAGAACTATAAATATTTGATTGTTCATTTGTAAAAGGACTTTTTGCCAATTTTATGATATATTGAATATTTGTGAGATTTTCTTCTCTCAATTTCGTCCAAAGACTCCGTTGGCTTATCTACTAGTTAGTGGCGTCAACCCTGCTATTTTCAAACTGAACTTATGACTTTCAACCAAAGTGTGGCGTTCTACTTATACCGAGGTTCCTATCTTTGATAGATAGTGGGTGGAGGTCCTTTTACATTGATCATCATCCACCTTAAGAACATATAAGATTCGGGTCAGCATTTACCTTTAGTGTTGGTTCTTTCTTGTTTTTAAGCCTATCAATCCGTTTCCCATTCAAACCGAATTCATCTTTCTCAAACAAAACCTTTTCTTTTAGTAACCGAACCTTCGCACATTAACCTATTGCACATAATCTGAACCCCAAGTGCCATTTCAAAGACGACTACATCTTTACTTGAAGTGAGACAAACGAGACTTCTTTGTTAGATGATTGGGCAACAAAAGTGACTCAACTCAATCAAATGAGGCTGGTTCGCATCAGTTGGTATCAGAGCTACTTAAAATGAGGAGTTCGGACGTTCAGAACAACTCCGGAGTAGGTTTATTGTAAAAAAAAGAAATCAAAAAATTTTCGTAATTTCAAGTTCTAGTATTGTAATTAGCTTGCTAATTTCGAATATATTGTTAAAAAAAGATACGAAATTAAAAAAAAGAAAAAAAAGAGAAGAAATCTCTTCAAAGTGTATGTTGGTTGAATTCCCGATCAGCAAAAGTTCTTTCAAATCTTTGATCAACCTTTTGCGCCACACTTAAACCCATTTCTACCTTTATTTCAAGCCTACCCATAAGCATTACATCTACCGACCTTCGTATTTCATTGAAACTGACCCTCCAAACTAAAGATTAAAGCCTTACCGAGTCTTATACGAAATTACAAGAGAAGAAATGAGAGGAAAAAGGCACGAGTGTGTGAGCACATCTGAGAGGAGGTAAAAGCCAAAAGAGTGTAAACACGAGTGTGAGTATCGCTCTTTCTTTCTCTTCTGAGTGAACGTGAGTATTTGTGGTGAGGAAGTATTACTATGTCACAAAGTCCCGAGCGAAACATGGCGGAAAGACCCGAAAGGTAACCAGTAAGAAATGTTGTTCCTGGAGGAGGAGGAGTTCCCGATTTAGGCCAACAAGCCCTCTTAAGAGAATTTCAATGAATGCTTCGAAATGAGCTTGAATCCATCAATGAGAGGCTAGATCGAGTAGAAGGAAGGGAAACACGAGAAGGAAACCCTCAAGGACCAAGACGGGAGCGAGGGCGAGCAAGACATCCTGAAGATGAACTCTATGAGCCAAGCGAGGTGGAAGGTGACCAAGCGTCGAATCAAAGCGAGAGACGACAGGGACAAAGGAATAGAGGTCCTAGAGAACGAGGTCAAGCTGATGATGAGCTAAAGAATATTAAGCTATCAATTCCCCCATTTCAAGGGAAATCCGATCTAGAAGCCTACCTAGAGTGGGAGAAGAAAATCGAGTTGGTTTTCGAGTGTCACAACTACTCGGAGAACAAAAAGGTGAAATTGGCAGCAATTGAGTTTTCCGACTATGTAATGATATGGTGGGATTAGCTTACTACGAGTCGGAGAAGGAACGGAGAGCGACCAATCTCTACTTGGGCCGAAATGAAAGCCGTAATGCGTAAGAGATTTATACCTTCTTATTATCATCGTGAACTTTATCAAAAATTTTAGAATCTTATGTAAGGAAATCGAAGTGTGGAGAATTATTTTAAAGAGATGGAGATCGCCATGATACGTGCGGATGTGGAAGAAGATCGTGAAGCAACCATGGCCCGATTTTTAGGCGGTCTTAACTGAGATATAGCTAACGTGGTGGAACTTTAACATTATGTCGAAGTTGTTGATATGGTGCATGTTGCCATCAAAGTTGAAAAGCAATTGAAGAGAAAACGCTCTAGCCGAACTTTTTCTAGCACCAACAACTCTCAAAGGTCGAGCCAAGGCACGGGCAAGAAAGACTTTTCCAACAGCACTAAGGACCAGCCTTTGTCTTCTAAGGCGAATAAAATCGTTGGTGAAACCAGTAAAGGTAAAGAAGTTGCCTTGCCGAACCGCTCAAGAGAAATAAAATGTTTCAAGCATTTAGGGAGGGGCCATATTGTGAGCAAATGCCCTAACTGAAGCAACATGATTGTGCGGGATAATGGAGAAATTGAATCAAAGGAAGAAAATGATGAAGAACCCGATGAAACCGCCGAAGAGGAAGACGAACTTGAATACGCTGTTGATGGCGAAATCCTCGTCATTAAACGAAGTCTTAGTCTTCAAAGTGTTGAAAACGAACAGCAAAGGGAGAACATTTTCCATACACGTTGCCATGTTTAAGGCAAGGTGTGTAGTTTGATCGTGGATGGCGAGAGTTGTACAAATGTGGCCAGCACCTTAATGGTTGAAAAACTCAGCTTGCCAACAACTCAGCACCCTCAACCTTACAAGCTTCAATGGCTTAATGACGGAGGGGAGTTGAAGGTAACTAAGCAAGTTTTGGTACCCTTTTCTATTGGCAAATATCACGATGAGGTTCAATGTGATGTGGTACCCATGCACGCTGGTCATATGTTATTAGGCCGTCCGTGGCAATTCGATCGCAAAGTTATTCATGATGGTTTCACAAACCGCTATACTTTCAAATTCGATGGGAAAAATGTAACATTAGTTCCAATGACGCCTAGGCAAGTTTATGAAGATCAATTGAAACTAAGAGATTCTGTTGAAAAATTTCGAGAGAATGTACAAAAAGAAAAGAACGAGAAAGAGAGTGAAAAACACATTGAGAAGAAAAAAGAAAAACAATTAAAAGATGTGAGAGAAAAAAATAGATCGAGTGAACAGAAAAAGAGAGAACAAAAAGAACAAAAAAAGATGAGTGTTTATGCAAAAGAGAGTGAATTTAGGAAATCTTACTTGATGAAGCAATCGGTTCTTGTACTTATGTACAAGGAAACTCTTTTGAATACTAACGAATTGGATCCAAATTTGCCCTCTTCGATTGTTTCTCTTTTGCAGGAATTCGAGGATGTATTTTCGGAAGATATTCCTAGTGGGTTGCCACCCATTCGAGGAATAGAACATCAAATCGATTTCATTCCTGGAGCGTCTATTCCAAATCGTCTAGCTTATCGTACTAATCCCGAAGAGACCAAAGAATTGCAAAAACAAGTTAATGCACTTATGGAGAAGGGATATATACGAGAAAGCCTCAGTCCTTGCATCGTACTGGTATTATTGGTGCCAAAGAAGGACGAAACATGGCGTATGTGCGTAGATTGTCGTGCTGTGAATAAAATAACTATCAAATACCGACACCCGATACCGTGACTAGATGATATGTTAGATGAATTGAGTGGTGTGCAATTGTTTTCCAAAATTGATCTTAAGAGCGGATATCACCAAATCCGAATGCGTGAAGGGGACGAATGGAAAACTACCTATAAGACGAAGCATGGACTATACGAGTGCCTGGTCATGCCATTCGGACTCACCAATGCACCCAGCACATTCATGCGATTGATGAACCATGTCCTTCATTCTTTTATCGAAAAATTTTGTGTTGTTTATTTTGATGACATACTTGTTTATAGCAAATCTTTAGATGATCATTTGTTGCATTTAAAAGCTATTTTGGATGTGCTTCGAAAAGAATCTTTGTATGCTAATCTTAAGAAATGTACCTTTTGCACTAACAAGGTTATTTTCTTAGGTTTCGTGGTCAGCTCGAAGGGACTGGAGGTTGACCAAGACAAGGTGAAAGCGATTAGAGAATGGCCTAGACCCACAAGCATCAGCCAAGTGAGGAGCTTCCACGGATTGGCAAGCTTCTATAGATGATTCGTTCCAAATTTTAGCACGTTGGCAGCACCTCTAACTAGCGTGATTAAAAAATCTTCTGCCTTTTATTGGAATGAAGAACAAGAAAAATCTTTTATTGCTATTAAATCTTGTTTAACTAACGCCCCATTGCTTGTGTTGCCTAACTTTACTAAAATGTTTGAAGTTGAATGTGATGCCTCAGTTGTTGGAATTGGAGCCGTTCTAACGCAAGATGGAAGGCCCATGGCTTATTTTAGTGAGAAGTTAAATGGAGTCGTTCTTAACTATCTGACGTACGACAAGGAAATGTACGCTCTAATTCAAGCTCTCGAAACATGGTAGCACTATTTATGGCCAAAAGAGTTGTCATACACTCGGATCATGAGGCGTTGAAACATATCAAGGGTCAAGCAAAACTAAACAAACGACACGCCAAATGGGTAGAGTATTTAGAATCTTTTCCTTATACCATCAAATACAAGAAAGGTAAGGAAAATATTGTGGCTGACGCGTTATCCCGTCGATATTCTTTGTTGTCACATTTGGATTCAAAGTTGCTAAGAAATGCCTTTTTAAAGGAAATGTATGTTGATGATGCTGATTTTGGTGCTATTTACAAATCTTGTGAAAACAAAGCTGTTGATAAGTATTTCAGGTTTGATGGATTTCTTTTCCGCAAAAGCAAGCTTTGTGTGCTGCAAAGCTCATTACGGAAATTATTGGTGATCGAGGCACATGGTGGTGGACTCATGGGCCATTTCGGAGTGGCCAAGACTTTGTCAACCCTTCATGAACATTTCTTTTGGCCTGGAATGAGAAAAGATGTTGAACGGGTTTGTAGCCAATGTATAACTTGCAAGAAGGCCAAGTCAAAGATCAATCCACAAGGACTTTACAAATCATTGCCCATATCTAATGCACCATGGGTTGATCTTTCTATGGATTTTGTCCTAGGACTTTCAAGAACTAAAACGGGGAAGGACTCTATCTTTGTTGTTGTAGATAGATTTTCAAAAATGTCACATTTTATAGCTTGCTCTAAAACTGACGATGCTGTTCATATTGCCAACTTGTTCTTTAGGGAGGTTGTAAGACTTCACGGGATTTCGAGAATAATCGTATCCGATTGAGACACAAAGTTCCTAAGTCATTTTTGGAGGTCTTTATGGGGAAAACTAGGAACGAAGCTATTATTCTCCACAACATGTCATCCCCAAATGGATGGACAAACAGAGGTTGTGAATCGCGTATTATCGACTTTATTGCGAGCTATCATTCGAAGGAACCTCAAATCATGGGAGGATTGCCTACCGCATGTGGAATTTACTTACAATAGATCCGTTCATTCTGCCACTAAACATTCACCATTTGAGGTTGTTTACGGGTTTAATCCTCTAACCCCTCTGGATTTGCTTCCCTTGCCTAGTGATCAGCTCGTACGTGCCAATGCTAAGCGAAAAGCCGATTATGTGAAGCAACTTCACCAAAAGGTGAAGGCCAATATTGAAGCTCGAACCAAACAATATATGCGAGCTGCAAATAAAGGAAGAAAGCAAATAGTGTTTGAACCTGGAGATTGGGTTTGGATTTACATGAGGAAGGAAAGGTTCTCGGCCCAACGAAGGTCAAAGCCATTACCAAGAGGAGACGGTCCCTTTCAAGTGCTGGAACGAATTAATGAGAATTCCTACAAGCTTGATCTTCCAGGTGATTATAATATTAGTGCAAGTTTTAATGTGGCTGATTTATCTCCATTCGATGCAGGAAGCGATTTGGGGACAAATCGCCTCGAAGAGGAAGGGAATGATGCAACTGAGATCCAAGAGCTATCAAAAGTTAACGACGATTCTCTTAAGCTTCCCAAAGGACCCATTACTCGAGCTAGGGCTAAAAAGTTCAAAGATGCAATTTCAGCTTTGATTGATCGGGTTTGGGGCGAATCATTGGCTGGTCTTCTTGAAAGCTCATGGACCAGCAAGATGAGCAATCCGTGAACTCTACTTCAAGCTCACTCAGCTCAACATTAGCTCAATGAGCTCATTCTTAAGTTTATTTAAGTTTACATTTATTTTGCTGGAATAATTATTTAATTTGTCATTAGCTAAAGTAGTTAATTAATTAATTAAGTCTAATGCTGGTCAAATAATAATTGAGTGTTATTAAATATGTCCTAATTAGTTTAGTGTCTTAAATATGTCCTAAACTCATACAAATAGTTAATTAGTTCACCGAATTTTATGAGCAGATTTTTACATTCATTTGCTGTTGAATTTAATGAGTTTGATGCATGATTAATTTGTTGATTTATTTTGGTACAGGAATTTACCTTGGTCGGCATAGGTGCATGCACCCTAGGTTCAATGCATTTGGGCGATACATGCATGTTTCTCCAAATGAGTGTTCAGCCGCATCTGTCAATTACATGCAGCTCATTTTAAGCATTCACACCAATGACTATTCAGCTGATGATGTTCACACACAAGAGACTCTCCAAAACCGACTTTTCACACTTGTGTGGCTGTTCAAAGACCCTCTTCAATGCTCCTATCTTTTCAGCCAACAAGTGCCAATTTAAGAAGTCATTTAAAGGCCTGGCCGAATCTAGACATGGCCATTTGTCTACCGGTGCGTTCATCTTTACAAGATTCATTTGCTTAATGCTTAAGCTGCCCATTGGAGCTCCCATTCAGCCTAATCTTCCTAGAGAATTAATTCTGGAATTTTCTTGATTTTTCTTAGCTTTTAAGTTGACTATTCAGCTAGCTTATGAAGAACTATAAATATTTAATTGTTCATTTGTAAAAGGACTTTTTGCCAATTTTATGATATATTGAATATTTGTGAGATTTTCTTCTCTCAATTTCGTCCAAAGACTCCGTTGGATTATCTACTAGTTAGTGGCGTCAACCCTGCTCTTTGCAAACTGAACTTATCACTTTCAACCAAAGTGTGGCGTTCTACTTATACCGAGGTTCCTATCTTTGATAGATAGTGGGTCGAGGTCCTTTTACATCGATCATCATCCACCTTAAGAACATATAAGATTCGGGTCAGCACTTACCTTTAGTATTAGTTCTTTCTTGTTTTTAAGCCTATCAATCCGTTTCCCATTCAAACCGAATTCATCTTTCTCAAACAAAACATTTTCTTTTAGTAATCGAACCTTTGCACATTAACATCCCCATTGCACATAATCTGAACCCCAAGTGCCATTTCAAAGACGACTACATCTTTACTTGAAGTGAGACGAACGAGACTTCTTCGTTAGACGATCGGGCAACAAAAGCGACTCAACTCAATCAAACGAGGCTGGTTCGCATCATTTTCCAATCGTTTGGGTACTCCTAACAATTTCAGGAAGCAAACACCATTCGAAATCAAAGAAATGGGTGAAACGAGCAAACCAAGGCTCCAGTTGTTGATGTTGGGTGTGGGAAACAACAAATGCAACCAGAACCTTCGAGAGACATTTTATGCTTTAAGTGCCTTGGTAGAGGACATATTGCCAGTCAATGTCCAAATCGGAGGACTACGATATTATTAGAGAGTGGCGAGATTGAGTCCGAGACAAAAGAAAGCCAGAACTCCCTACAGTAGATGTTGATGAAGATGATGACAATGTGCAGACATTTGCAACCGGTGAAGCACTTGTTATCAGGAGAAGTTTGAACACTCAACCGACTCAAGAAGAACAGTAGCGAGAGAACATCTTTCATACAAGATGTCTCGTCAATGACAAGGTATGTGTTGTAATTATCGATGGTGGTAGTTGCACTAATGTTGCTAGTTCCGTGATGGTTGAAAAGTTAGGACTGAAGACGACAAAGCATCCCAATCCCTACAAGTTGCAGTGGCTGAATAAAGGAGGAGAGATTAAAGTAAACAAGCAGGTGTTAGTTCCGTTTGCCATTGGAAAGTACAAGGATGAAGTACTTTGCGATGTCATTTCAATGGATGCGAGCCATTTGCTATGAGGTCGTCCGTGGCAGTTTGATAAGAGGACGATGCACGATGGTTTTACAAACAGATATTCTTTTATGCACAAAGGAAAGAAGTTCACCTTAGCACCTTTGACACCGAGTCAAGTGCAAGAAGATCAGGAGAGATTGCGAAAGAATACTGAAGAAGTTCGTGGGAAAAACAAGATGAATGTGTATGCAAGTAGCAAAGAAATCAGGAAATGTCTTTCCTCTCAACAATCTTTGCTCATTTTGTTGTTTAAAGATTCTTGTTTATTGTCTGAAACTTCTAATGTTTTGCCTGCTTCCATTTCATCTCTTTTGCAGGAGTTTCAAGATGTGTTTCCGGATGAAACACCCAAGGGTTTACCACCTCTTCGCGGCATTAAGCACCAGATTCATTTCATTCCTGGAGCCACGATTCCAAATAGACCAGCCTATCGAAGTAACCCCGAAGAGACAAAGGAACTTCAAAGATAGATTTCTGAGTTGTTGGATAAAGGTTACATTCGAGAGAGTTTAAGCCCGTGTGCCGTACCAGTGCTGCTGGTACCTAAGAAAGATGAGACTTGGAGGATGTGTGTTGATTGTCGAGCATTAAATCAAATCACAATCAAGTATCGACACCCCATTCCTCGACTCGATGACATGCTAGATGAATTATGCGGAGCAACTATCTTCTCCAAAATTGATTTGAAGAGTGGATATCACCAGATTCGCATGAAAGAAGGCGACGAGTGGAAGATAGCTTTTAAAATAAAGCTAGGTTTGTACGAATGGTTAGTGATGCCATTTGGATTAACGAACGCACCTAGCATATTTTGTATAGGCAAATTTTGTGTTGTATACTTTGATGACATACTAATTTATAGCAAGACTTTGCAGGATCATATAGAACATTTACGAGCTGTTTTGCAGACTTTGCGAGAAGAGAAATTGTTCGATAACATGGAGAAATGTGTGTTTTGTACTAACAAACTTACATTTCTTGGTTATATTGTTAGTTCTCAGGGAGTTGAGGTTGATCCTGAGAAGATAAAGGCGATTCAAGATTGGCCACGGCCGACATCCATTAGTCAGGTTAGATCGTTTCATGGTTTAGCCAGTTTTTACCGTCAGTTTGTTCCCCAATTTAGTTCTATTACCGCTCCCTTAACTGGGATTATAAAGAAGAATTTCGTCTTCTCTTGGGGTAAAGAACAAGAAGATGCCTTTCTAAAAATAAAAGATTACTTGACAAAAGCGCCTGTTTTAGCATTACTTGATTTTGATAAAATGTTTGAAATTGAATGTGATGCTTCTAGAGTTGGTATAGGTGTTGTTTTGTCACAGGAAAAGAGGCCCGTTGCATATTTCAGTGAGAAACTTAGCGGAGCAACGTTGAATTATCCTATCTATGACAAGGAAATGTATGCACTGATCTGGGCTTTGGAGACGTGGCAGCATTATTTGTTGCCTAAAGAGTTTGTCATCCACACTATCCATGAGGCTTTGCGGTATATTACAGGTTAGCATAAATTGAATAAACGGCATCCTAAATGGGTTGAATTTTTGGAATCTTTTCCTTATGTCATTCGTTACAAAAAAGGGAAAGACAATGTCGTTGCTGATGCATTATCACATAGATATACCCTTTTGAGTTACCTTGATTCACAGTTGATCGGATTTGCATATATTAAAGAATTATATTCTGATGATCCTGATTTTAGAGATAAGTATAATGCTTGTGAGAAAGGAGCAGATGGAAAATTCTATAGGGATGATGGATATATTTTCAAAGAAAACAGGATATGCATTCCACAGGGTTCAATGCGTGATATACTGATCCATGAAGCACATGAAGGTGGATTGATGGGTCATTTGGGGTTACTAAAACGTTACACACCTTAAAAGAGCATCTTTTTTAGCCTAAGATGCGCAGGGATGTTGAAAGGTATTGTGAACATTGTGTGACTTGTCGGAAAGCAAAATCAAAGGTTTCACCACATGGTATGTACTTACCTTTACCTATTCCTGAGTCCCCTTGGACTGATATTTCAATGGACTTTGTTTTGGGATTACCTCGAACTAGAACAGGTAGGGATAGCATATTTGTTGTGGTTGATAGGTTCTCGAAGATGGCACATTTCATTTCATGCCATAAGACTGACGATGCTGTTAATGTGGCTAACTTTTTCTTTAGAGATGTTGTATGATTACATGGTATTCCTAGGTCAATTGTTTCTGACATGGATGTGAAGTTTTTCAATCATTTTTGGAGGACTCTTTGGAGCAAATTAGGTACGAAACTTATGTTTTCTACTACTTGTCATCGCCAGACTGATGGGCAAACTGAGGTTGTTAACAGAGATAAACTTTACTTCGTTCCATCATTAAAAAGAACATCAAAACTTGGGAAGATTGTTTGCCACACGTTGAATTTGCTTATAACCATGCTGTACATTCTGCTACTAAGATGTCACCTTTTGAGGTTGTTTATGGTTTTAATCCTATTACACCTCTAGATATGTTGCCTTTGCCACAGGAACAGGTGATGAACAGGGATGGTAAAGCAAAAGCAAAATACGTGAAGAAATTGCATCAACAGGTTAAGGAGAACCTCGAACGAAGGACTCAGCAGTACGAAAAGCAAGCAAATAAGGGTAGAAAGCGAGTCACCTTTGATGTTGGTGATTGGGTATGGGTTCATTTCCGAAAGGAACATTTTCCAGCCCAAAGGCGGTCCAAGCTGTTACCACGCGGAGATGGTCCTTTTCAGGTGTTGGAGAAAGTGAATGACAACGCCTACAAGTTAGACTTGTCAGGAGAATATAATTTGAGTGCCACTTTTAATGTTTCTAATTTAACCCCTTATGATGATTCTACATATTTGAGGACAAATCCTTTTCAAGAAGGGGGGATGATGTGAGCATATTTACGCCACCAAGGCAAACCGATCCGGAGGTCTTACCATTAGGACCAATTACCCGTTCGAAGGCAAAGAAATTTAGGGAAGTCTTGTTCCTTACTTGTGCTACGGTTCCAGATTCATTTGATCATGTTCATGCCTTAGAACATAGGCTTTATAACATGTTGCATGCTGATATGTGACATATCTCGGTTATATTACTAGTTCATGTGTTTAAGTATGTCTATGTTATGCTAAGTACGTTTCTACAATTGGGTTGATAGTATTTGTATTGTTTCTAAGTTGTTTCTAAATTGTAAGTGTGTTAAAGAATAAGAATTGCAAGTGTTCCAGCTTGTAATTGTGTTTTCCATTAAATTTACCAGACTTTGATGGAAGTTTGATATGTTTTGATATAGGTAAAATAACGGACTGCGGCTTAAGGCCTCATTTCTAGCTTAGTTGAAGCTCAAATATGTACGTGCAGCTCTTCTCAGCTCGAAATAGTTCTGAAAGTTTGTTTCCAGCTCAGTACATTTCCAGCTAGCTCAATTTCAGCGCCACCAGCTCAACTCTAGCTGACAAGTCCAGAAGTAGCTGGAAGGTGTCCTACGTATCAGGGAGTGTCCCATACACATGTGGCAGCCTAGGTGGCATCCCAGCATGCAAATCACACACGTAACAGCCTTGACACATTTGTGTACATGTGTGGCCGAAATTAGCCCTCTTATCTACATATGACGCCAAATCCAAAGGGATAAGAACAAGAGTTCAAATGTTTGAATTTCAAATGTTTTGGATAAGAACAAGAGTTCAAATGTTTGAATTTCAAACGTTTCACACATATTAAATGTGTGGCTGGTATTTGATGGTGCCAAGAGAGGATATAACTCATTCATATTCAAATTTGAATTTTTTATTTATAGCCACAAGTTCAAATTCGACAACCCCTTCCTTGTACTTATAAATAGTTGTTCAAACAATATAATCTGGTTAGATGATTTTTATTAAACAAATACTTGTGAGAATTTTCTCCCAATTTCGGTTCTTCATTGAACTTTCTTTTGACATTTCAGATTTAGTTTGTCGTGTCAAAATTTCCTTGATACTTAGGGTTCGTAAATTGCTATCTAGAGGGTCCAAGTCCTTCGACGTGAAACATATTCGATTTGGGTTTGCATAGTCTATTGTGCAGGTTCTTTCGAGTTTTTCGTCTCCAATTTTGAATTTTGTTCCCTTTCTTTTCTTTTGTTTCTGTGTTGTTTATGCTGCAAAAAGCATGTTTGCTATAATCCTAGATCCGCAATCCTTCAAGGTTTGTTGTTTCGATAAGCAACGTCATATCAGCATGAATTGGAAAAGGAACAGTAATTATTCAATATGAGCAAATACATGTATACATGAAATATACTGAAATGATGAGATACATGGTAAGAATGTTATGTTATGAATGATGTTATAATGAATTGAATCATATTCAAGTATAATGGTTATCTATGTTGAATTCATGTGAAATATGTTCAAGTATGCTAACATGTGTTGTTGTTTGATGCTTAGGCATGTGCCAAGCTATTGGTTGGATTGTATTATGTTTACTTATAAGTTATGCATTGAAATGGTAAGTGCCCAAATGGAAATATGCTTGTGTTCATGAAAGAATGGTAAGGTTTAAATTATGTAATTTCTTATGAAATGGTTTATCATGTGTTTAATTCTGAAAAAGCTATGTTTAAATAGACTAGCTTGTCGCTATGGTTCATGATATGCTTATGTCTTGTGTGTTACGCATATGAAACGAGTGTGGAAAGGTAATGAAATAGTAAGTTCATACTTTGTGAGTTGTTGAATATGGTTTCATGAATCTTGTGGTATTGGTGTAGGATTATTCTTGATATGTATAGATTTCATCTTTGAAATGGATTGATATGAATAAAGTTTATATGAGCTTACTAAGCATTCATTGCTTACGTAGTTATTTTTCCTTTACTTTTTAGATTATCGGAAGTTCGGTCTGGTTGGAAGCTAGTTGGAGATCCATTACACTATCCATCAATTTTTTCAGTAAATTTTTATGCTTTGGTCGCGGCTATAATGGCATGTATCGATAGACTATGTATAATGTTTAATCAATGAGTTCGGTATATATATGTCATTTTGGTTGATGATTATGGTATGAAATGTGTTGCCTTGGATTTGAGGTACTTAAGGTACTATTGATATCTTGTTGGTTGTGGTTAATATGGTCAAATTGGTGTATTTTTTGAAATGACCAAAATTAGTATGTGTTAATGTATCTTTAAATGGCCAAAACGATATGGTTATTAATGTATCAATTATGTTATGTTTTGGCATGAAAACAAGTTAAGTGATAATTGTTTAAATATGCACATGTATAGTTGTTTTGGTTGATATTATAGCCATTATGTTTTGGCTTGTAATTATGGTATTTTGAGTGGTTGAAATGGTTGTTAGGTTGATATATGTTTGTGGACTTATAATGGTTGATATCATGGCTTATAATGCTTAATTGATGGAAGATGGAATGGTAGTTAAAAGTGTATGTTATGAGTTGTCCTTTAATATGCTTGAAAGTGGTTATTTGGTATAAGTAATGTAGTTGACAGTTATGGCTATTTATGCTAATGCTTGTTAATGAACATTGAATGGAAAAATTAGTATAATGAGTGTGACTATAATATGTGAACATGGAGATAAATGTTGGCATGAAATTGATTACAAGTTAGTTGTTTTGTCCCTAAATTTTGCATCTATAAAGTACATGTTAGTTGTTGTGATTGAGGTGCCCTTTGGGCATATTGGTTGTATGAATATATGTCTTATTAATTTAGCTTGGTTATGCATGTTTTAAGTGCAACATGAAGGCTTGTTTATATGTGGAAAATTGATTGTAGGTATGTGCATGAATGGGTGAGAAAAATGGCTTGGAAATGGCCTATTTTACGTCCACACGACCAGAGACACGAGTGTGTGTCTTAGTCGTGTGTCACACATGGCTAGGCGACACGGCTGCATGTCCTCTGTAGCTTACTAAGGGTTGCAAGTCAGGCACTTACACGGCCTAGCACATGGCCTAGCACACAAGCGTGTGAGGTCATTTCGGAGGATACATGGCCTGGTACACGGGCGTGTGGCTTAGTCGTGTGACCCAAGTTAGAGAGTTACACAGGCTAGGACATGACCGTGTGCCCCTACTTTGAATGTCCACACAGCTTGAGATACGGGCGTATGTCTCAGCCGTGTGAGTCACATTGCCTAGCCATAAGGCCGTGTGACCCCTACAGTTTGAAAATTTTCATCTTTTCCCAAAAAATTCTATATGTTCCCGATTGCATCTCGATTTGTTTCTAATGTGTTTTTAGGGCCTTGTGGGCTCGTATAAGGGACAATATGCATGCTATTAATGGAGTTTTCTATGATTGATGTTGTGAAATATATGATTCAAATTTTTTAGTATTTTGAAATGTAATCCTCGGTAATGCTCCGTAACCTTATTTTGACAACGGATATGGTTAGGGGTGTTACGGTACTACTAATGGTGAAGCTATTACAGGAAAGCAACAAATTTGTTTAGTTAAGTTAGGTATCTACTTCAGCCTCAATCAGAGAATAATTTATTATTTATAGTAACGTTTTATTCTGATGATCTTAAATTATGATGGTTTGAGTATTATGAAGTCGATGGTTAAACCATTACTTCTTTAGAGAATTTTCATATGTAGAGAGAAATATTCGAATTGGTGCACTGAACAGTTCTGAAATTTCATAAGACATCTTATATGGGGTTCTTGGCATTGTCTATTTGATTTACATCAGAGAATGACGAAAATGTATAATGGCTTGAGACAAAGATACTTGTATTCAAGATTTGAATGTGAAATTTCGGAGTTATTCTGAGATATCTGTTATGTTTATAACTCAAGATATAGTATCAAGTATCTAACTTTGGGAAGGAAAAACTTGATTTGAAGAGCTATTATCAGGTGAGAAAATTCGAGGACAAAATTTTCGTAATTGGGGAGAGTTGTAACAGCCCGTTTATCAGTGGGGTCAAAAAAGAAGTTTCGGGGCCACAAATTTGACGAATAAGTTCGTAAGTGTTATTATTTAATATTTACAAGTCAAATATGGTATTATAATAAATTTGAATTTTGCAATTTATGCTATTTAAATGAATAATTAGGTTTAAGTAGGGTGATCGTAAAGTCAAGTGGTTTTAAAAAATGAGGTATCGAGACATCGTTTCTTTAAACCGGGTCGTAAATATTTTATTAAATATTTATGGAATGTTATCAAGGTTGTATTAAAATTTGGTTAAGAAATTTTAATGTTTATATAGTTAATTAAGTAAAAAGGACTAAATCGTAAAGGTTGCAAAAGTGGGTTTCTATTAGTTTAATGGCTTAAATGGTTAAGGAAAAAATAAAGTGCGGACTTACATGGTAATTGTACCAAATATTTAGATGTTGGATGGTTAAGGGGTTGAAAATAGTTAAAATTTGATGTTAATTAAAGGGTAGAATGGTAATTAAATATTAAATCATAAACTAAGAAAAATAAAACAAGTGGGGTATCATATTTTTAGTTTTTCTTCCACCAAAATTGAAGAGAAGAATATCATTTTATTTGTTTCAAGTTTCATCCAACTTCAAAGTTTTGCATGGTATGTGAATTGGATCTCGTTTTTAATGATTTTTATGTTTTTGAGATTGTTGTAGCTTAATCTAGCTAGCCCGGGGGTCAATTTGTTAAATTGTCAAATGTTATGGAATATGCCATTGATTAATTTTTGATGTTCTTGAAAGTTTATGGTAGAACCTTAAGCTTTATTGTTAAATAGACATATTTCATTAAGTAATTTTTGATGATTTTAATGTATAAGGACTTATCTATGAAAATAGTAAAATTAAAGGAAAATATTGCAAATGGATGATAAATATGGGCTGTTATAAAAATAGGTAAAAATTGGTTTGCATGAATTTTAATTAGAAATGATGAAATTGCAAGTTTCGAGTTTAGGGACTAAATTGTAAAAAGGGTAAACTTTGAGGGTAATTTTGTAAAATTTCATTATTAGGGGTTATAAGCTAAATTAATTATTTTAAATACTTTAATGGGATTAACTGAATAAAAATGGTTAATTTGCATGTTTTAAACTTAGGGACTAAATTGTATAAAAGTAAAATACCTGGGGTAGTTTTGTAAAAATGTCAAAAAGGACTTAATTGCATAAAATGAATTAATTTTTCTGTTAGAATTAGTGAATTGAATGGAATTACTATTTTAGATCAAGAACAAGTGGAAAATCGAGGAGAAGAGAAAATTATCAAATATCCCCTGTACTTAGTCATTGTTGTAATGTAGTCAGGTAAGTTCATATGAACTATAATAATTATAATGTTAATTAAATTAAATGTTTATGATGTTGTTTTTAGTGTAAATGAATCAATACATATGTGGTTGTATCCACATTATGATGAATTGACGGATATCGAGTCCTGGTTGAACCTTAAGAATTCTTAGGATACAAATGATATGTCATTAGGGAGTTCATGTTTCGGGTGCTAGTCTTGAATGTCCTAGCGATGGTTGAGATCTTGAATTTGTTGTGGATTCTCCACAGCTTGTGTGAGCAGTATCATGTAGTAAGATTTTGGCCCACAGCTCGTGTGAGGAGGCCCATTTCACAGCTCGTGTGAGCATTGATGTAAAGGAAAGGTTACGGTTATTTGTAAAGGCACAATTCGTGTGAGCTGTCCAGAGTATCCGATGTAATTCTAGATGGTTCAATGGGAAAGAAAAGGAACGGGACGGTAAGTCACTTAATGGAAAGGTTTATAACTATATGAAAAGGTTTATGCTTATGTAATGTGTCGTATGAAATCTATTTATGTTATATGGTTGTCAATGAATCTACTAACATGTGAGCTTGATGATGCTTGAATAGGCTTATATTAAACTCATGGTATTGGAAATGGTAATTAAGCAAATGGAATGAAACAAGATCGTATGGTAACGGTGATGAATTAAATGTTATGTTTAAATATATATGGTTGATTTCATATGTATTATGAACAAGTATGCTAACTGATGCGATCTCGGCCGCATCATGTTACGACACAACTCGTTGCCACCAAGATTGGCCCAAACTCGAGGGGCCCAAGTGCAAAATGAAGCTTTTAATTTTAGTTTGTTAATTTGGTTGCTGGAATAAGGACTTTGTGATATGACCTCAGCCCGAGATGTTTCTACTGAATCCATTAAGCTGCCATAAGGGCCTATCGCTAGGTCACTAGCTAAGAACTTTAAAGATGCATTGGCAAGCTATGTGGATCGAGTTTGGGATGAACAGGAAGCTGGATTTATTCGTCATGAAAGGATTAACCCAATAGGCGTCACTTGCAATTTATTGCAAGTTGAACTGAAATTTTAATAAACTCATCTTTAGTTTAATAAATGAGTTGCTGGTTATTTATTCAACTCATCTTAGTTTAATTAATAAGTGTTTTCTTTTGTTGAACTTTATTAAGTGTTGCTCTTAATTAATCTAGTTTCTATAATTATTTATTGAGGCATGAGTTAAGTTTATTTATTCTTGCTTCTTTAATTAACTAGTTGCTGGAATAATTAATGCATATGTTTAGTTCATTTACTTAAGTTATGTATTTATTCTTGATATGTTTAATTAGTGTTTAATATGCTTAATGAGTTCATTTTAATGTGTTTATTGCAGAAGTTTCTTCAGCTCACAACCGTTACATTTCAAGGCTGTTACAACTTAATTGAAGTGACTTTTCAAGTGATATTTGAATACAAAAGAAGCAGCTGTTACAAAGGGGGTTTTATACATCATTTAAGGAGTTTTAAAGAGCATTGTCTACCCTTTAAAATTCGGTAGCAACCCTTTCTTCTACCAGCTTTTTTGCTCTATCAAAAGAATAAATCAAGCATTCAAAACACCATTAAGGAGCTGGTGTCTATTTCGCTAGCCAAGGGACAATTCAAGAGTCATCTTTCAAGCATTCAAGGATATTCATTCAGCTGAATTGAAGTGGAATTCAATGATGGAGTTAATTGGTTCAAGAATGCCAAGAGACTTGAACTTTATTTCAGCTTTTAATTAGCACATTAAGATGAATGCTTGTGACTATTCGACTACTCTATTCTAGCACGATAAATAGGTGAAATCAGACTTTGTAATGGAACTTTTGGACATCTTTGAATGAAACTCTGTTCATTTGGTGAGAAATACTTTTCTCTGATTTTGTACAAAGACTTGTTGGCTTATTTACAAAGCTAGTGGCGTCAACCTGTTCTTTGTTTTCTCCCGAACTTATTACTTTAGCAAGTGTGGTGTTCAAACCCTATACCGAGGCTCCTATCTTTTTAGATAGTGGGTCGAGGTTTTGAATGAATTTTCAACCTTTCTCAAATACCTATAAGTGTTGGGTCGACACTTACTAGTGTTGGTTCTTACTTTGAGCTGCTACTTTCCATCATTTTTACCATATCTGAACACATCCAATATTAGCCATTTATGAAATTTGTTGTTTTTTTTAAACCATATTGAGCCTATTTCACCAATTTTACTAACTAACCATCCATCTATTTCTTACTTCGTCGTAAACGACAAGGCAACACAAATACGACTCGACTCATCACCGAGGCGGATCGTATCACTTTGATTTATTTATTTTAGTTACTTTAGTTATTATAATATGAGTCTTTAATTATGTCTTGTTTATTAAATGCATCTTAAATTAATGTCTTGCATTATTGATCTACATCTTTTAATTATGACATGCATTATGTGTTTTGCATTTAATAAAGTCATGTATTATGTTACTCTCATGTTAGTTAAGATTGCATCATAAATTATGTCATGCATTTTGTAACTCCCATGTTAGTTAAAGTTTGCATTTTGTTAATGAAGTCATGCATTAAGTAATTCATTGTTCATTTAGTTTACATCTTAATTAAACCAAGCATTTAAGCATCTTAGTTATTAAATATGTTTGAATTTGTTTATATTTAATTTGGCTGTTACTTTTTTTAATGCATAAGCTATAGTGTGTTTAATTTTTCTTAAATAAATTGATTGTCTGATTGTTGTAGAAAAGTCCAAAAGGCTGGTCACATATTTAAAGCTACAATAGGGTTGTTCGTTTGCCAAGAAGAATCAAATGTTGTCACATTCAATTGGCTGTCCAGTTTTGGCATAAAAGAGTCTGCATTTGGTCACTTAATCACCGGTGCATATTTGGAACATTTTTAGGGGATATTGAAGCACTCAAAGCTCATTATGGTGACTTTTCAAATTGACCAAGAGTGACTCTTCAAGTCTGATCAGTTTCATGCACTCAAAGCTAGTTATGGTCCCAATTAAATAGATGAATATACAAGCATTAAGGCATTTGGTTAAGGGGAAAATGAAGGGAAATCAAGCAGCACATGTAAAGGACCATTAAGCCTTCATAAAGTGAAAAGACATGACTTTTCAACTATGCATAATCAAGTGAAAAGACATGACTCTTTGGCTGTGCATTAAGAGTTATAACTAAATTTAAATATTTTAATAACTTTAGTTAAATGCTGAAGGTGAAAGGTCACAAATAGGCATTTGGACAGTCATAATAATGCTTATAAATAGATTGTAAGAAGACATTATTTTGGTTAGACAATACCCTTTGACATTTTATGAATTTTAATTCATTTGTGAGTTTATTCAACTCTCTAAATTCGTTTAAGACTCAAGCTGACTTTTGTCTAGCATAACTAGTGGCGTCTTCCTTGTTTCATTGAACTTATCACTCAAACCCGAGTGTGGCATTCACCCCTTTTGATGCCTTTGGTTCCTAACTCTCTATAGTTAGCGGGTCAAGGTCTTTTGTTTATTTTCCAACATCTTAAGTGATTTATAAGTTTCGGGTCAATACTCTTAATAGTATTGTTTCACTCTTGCCCTTAAGCTCAACTATTCGTTCTATCGAACATCCTGATTTGTTTACTTCAAACCTGAGCTGAATTTTCACCATCATTCACTTAGTCATTTCCATCATCAATTCATTCAGCCAAATTCCTTCAAACTTTGAATTGAATGAAACTTCTCCATTTTACGATCGGGCACATCTACGACTCGAATCACAACCCACGAGACGAGTTCGTATCATTTGGTATTAGAGCTAGCAAATTTGGAGTAAGAATCGACGTTCTCGGCATTACGGTATTGTAGTTCATTTGAAAAAAATTAAATTAAAAAAATTTTTCAACATCCATTCAAATTCAAGGAGTGAATATCAAGTTTTGCAAGTAAAAAGAAAAGGAAATCGTGAAAAAAAGAAGAAGTTAGTTTTGAAAATTCTACTTGCTGGCCAAAATCATCCATTCAATATCTTACCAATCGGCCACACCATAACCCAACCATTTGTTTGTATCCTACCTTCTTGTCCTACAACAATTTCTACACTTAAATCGACAACGCTTTGTAACCTTTTTGAAGCCGACCCTAAGCTTGTTTCTAAGTCTAAAATGAGTCTCTATGAACTTCGAGAGGAGAATCGAGTGGTAAAAGGCACGAGAGTTGTGAGCTTATTAGAGTCTAGAAAAAGCCAATATATCGAGTGCAAACACGAGTGGAGTGCCATCTTATTTTTTTTCCTTTGTGAGTGACTAGTGAGGCTTTGTGGTGAGGTTAAAAAAATGTCTCTAAGTTTTGAAAGGAAAGTTGCTGCTGTTGGTGGTTGGTCTGATCCATCATACCAAACATTCAATCAAAGCGAAAGGCGACGCATTCATAGAAATCGAGGCTTTAGAGAGCATGAACATGTTTATGGAAATTTGAAGAGTAATAAGATGGCCATTCCACTGTTTCAAGGTCGATCCATCCCGGAGGCATACCTTGAATGGAAAAAGCAAATAGAATTGGTTTTCGAGTGCCATAACTACTCAGAGGGGAAGAAAGTGAAGCTTGCGACGAACGGGTTCTCCGATTATGCCATGATTTGGTGGGATCAATTCACCACGAGTCGAAGACGAAATGAAGGGCAGCCAATATCAACTTGGCCTAAAATGAAAGCTGTGATGCGTAAGTGGTTCCTCCCATCTTCCTACCATTGGAAGCGAATTTCTTAAAGCCAAAGGGTGAAAATGAGATTGCCAAGGAGTTTAGCATCCAATGATTGTTTACAAAGAAAGCCCTATCGAGATTCCTATTCAATGAGGATTTCAAATCGAAATAACTCAAATTTCGAGTTTGAAGCCTATGACGGTGACAAACGAGAAGGTCCCAGTAATTTTTCGTATACACTAAGGTATTCACCCATGAAGAGTCAATCTCGAAGAGATCATCGTGTTTCGTTTGAAGATTCCTCCTCTCTTTCCTAGCAAAAGGTTTCTCATTTTGATTCTTTCTTGTTTTCTTCTTCTTGTAATGAAAAAAAGAAAAATAAATTGAAAAGGAAAAAGAAAGTAAAAGAAAGAAAAAAGAGATTGAGATTGCAAAAGCATGCGAGCAAGAAAAGAAAGTTGAAAAAGAAAGAGAGATTGAAGAAAGAAAAGAAAGTGTCTAAGAAATGAGTGTAGTTGTTGAAAAAGAAAGCAAAATAAAGAATGAAAGTGAGTTTTCAACAAAAAAAAAGATTATGGATGAAGAAAGAGAATTTGAAAAAGAAACAAGTGAAAAAGATGAGAGAGAACAAGAAAAAGCAAGGAATGTTTTAACTAACCAACGGGTGAGTTGTCCTCATGTTGTTTCTTCTTTTCAGGTTTCTTAAGATTCGAGTGACAAGTTTCAACTTCATTACCTTCCCAACGAGAGATGGTTTCAATTGATCGAGAAAGGTAAGGTTGAAGGTGAAATGAGCCCACAAGTGCTTAAAGGTAAGCAAGGTAAAGAATCTTTAGCAATCGAGTCATGATAATCTAATTTGAATGATGTTGTTAAAACTACTGGTGACTTAGTTGTTGAAAGGTTTCCTCATTTTGATTGGGATACTTGCCATTCTATGATTGTTGTGAATAATTTTGTCTCAAGAAGTGTTATGAAGAGTTTTTCTCATGTTGTTTATTATATTGGTAAGTTTGTTGATGAGGATATATTAAATCAATGTATACAAAATTTGAATGTGAGTGGTAAAGAATTTTAATGTAAAAATTCCAATTTGTTTGATGGTGATGGTTATGGTCATTACATCTTTGTGCGAAATCCTCAAGTATGTGCATGCCTGTTCGAATGAATTTTAAGATGTTTGATTGTTTGAATTTATTTATGCCTAAATCTTATTTATTTGGCATGTGTGATTTATTGGTGACAGCGACATTCTTGCTGTATTGTGATTGAAACCAAGTTTTTAAGCCCGGAGCATGTTTTCATAAGTTGTTGATAAATGAAGGTAAGCATCATGAATTTATTCTGCATAAATGTGTTAAAACCTTTCATTTGCTCTGAATTTTATCATTATGTTCGAAAACAAAGCACGTGAATTCTGATGGCTTGCGAAGTCAAAATCAAATCTTTGATTCTGGAGGTTGTACTATATTATGGTTTAAACGATTTGAGCGTGTTTTGCATGGTTATGACTTTCCATTGCTTCATGTTCTTTTTATAATGTCGGTTAAGAAACATTCAAGTCAAAGTGAAATGGTAAGAGAAAACCTCGTTTTTGATCCCGGTGATTATTATTTTTTATTATTGTTCAAGGGATTTGAACCATGGAATTTTGATTGCCGAGAATATAATCATCGAATGCTTTGTGATTCTGGTATATTACCATCGAAGAAATTTTTTACTCATCAAGAAATGGTAAAGCCAACTCATGTTTTTGATCCCGACATTATTTCATTTGTTCAATTTTTGAATGAGATTTCAGAAAATTCTTTTCAGCTTATAATTTTGAGTGTCATTAACCTATTTCATTCTTGTGTAGGTGACACTTTGGAATGGTTTCCTCCTAAAGAGGGAGGGCATGAAAATAACATGTTTCCTTTTCGAACCATCTGTGGTTCTTAAGTTTTTGGAAACGAATCTTTCAAGTTCATGAGCAAAGGGTTCGTGACCTTGAAAGATTTTTCTTGAGCAAATAGCATGATTTGAGGACAAATCATCTTCAAGAGGGAGGGTATGATGCGATCTTGGCCGCACCATGTTACAACACAACTCATTGCCACCGAGATTAGCCCAAACTCGAGGGGCCCAAGTGCAAAATGAAGCTTTTAATTTTAGTTTGTTAATTTGGTTGCTGGAATAAGGACTTTGATTTATTTATTTTAGTTACTTTAGTTATTATAATATGAGTCTTTAATTATGTCTTGTTTATTAAATGCATCTTTAATTAATGTCTTGTGGTATTGATCTACATCTTTTAATTATGACATGCATTATGTGTTCTGCATTTAATAAAGTCATGCATTATGTTACTCTCATGTTAGTTAAGATTGCATCATAAATTATGTCATGCATTATGTAACTACCATGTTAGTTAAAGTTTGCATTTTTTTAATGAAGTCATGCATTAAGTAATTCACTGTTCATTTAGTGTACATCTTAATTAAACCAAGCATTTAAGCATCTAAGTTGTTAAATATGTTTGAATTTGTTTATATTTAATTTGACTGTTACTTTTTTAATGCAGAAGTTATAGTGTGTTTAATTTTTCTTAAATAAATTGATTGTCTGATTGTTGTAGAAAAGTCCAAAAGGCTGGTCACGTATTTAAAGCTACAATAGGGCTGTTCGTTTGCCAAGAAGAATCAAATGCTGTCACATTCAATTGGCTGTCCAGTTTTGGCATAAAAAAGTGTGCATTTGGTCACTTAATTGCTAGTGCATATTTGCAACGTTTTTTGGGGGATATTCAAGCACTCAAAGCTCATTATGGTGACTTTTCAAATGGACCAAGAGTGACTCTTCAAGTCTGATCGGTTTCATGCACTCAAAGCTAGCTATGGTGCCAATTAAAGAGATGAATACACAAGCATTAAAGCATTTGGTTAAGGGGAAAATGAAGGGACATTAAGCAGCACATTTAAAGGACCATTAAGCCTTCATCAAGTGAAAAGGCATGACTTTTCAACTATGCATGAATCAAGTGGAAAGACATAACTCTTTGGCTGTCCATTAAGAGTTATAACCAAATTTAAATATTTTAATAACTTTAGTTAAATGCTGAAGGTGAAAGGTCACAAATAGGCATTTGAACAGTCATAATAATGCCTATAAATAGATTGTAAGAAGACATTATTTTGGTTAGAGAATACACTTTTACATTTTATGAATTTTAATTCATTTATGAGTTTATTCAACTCTCTAAATTTGTTTAAGACTCAAGCTGACTTATCTAGCATAGCTAGTGGCGTCTTCCTTGTTTCTTTGAACTTATCACTCAAACTCGAGTGTGGCGTTCACCCCTTTTGATGCCTTTGGTTCCTAACTCTCTATAGTTAGCGGGTGAAGGTCCTTTATTTCTTTTTCAGCATCTTAAGTGATTTATAAGTTTCGGGTCAATACTCTTAATAATTTTTGTTCACTCTTGTCCTTAAGCTCAACTATCTGTTCTATCCAACATTCTGATTTGTTTACTTCAAACCTTAGCCAAATTTTCACCATCATTCACTTAGTCATTTCCATCATCAATTCATTTAGCCAAATTCCTTCAAACTTTGAATTGAATGAAGCTTCTCCATTTTACGATCGGGCACATCTACGACTCGAATCACAACCCATGAGACGAGTTTGTATCACTAACTTGTGAGTTTGATGGGTTATATAAGCTTTTATTAAGCTTATGTAATGTATCGTATGAAATCTATTTATGTTATATGATTGTCAATGAATATACTAACAAGTGAGCTTGATGATGCTTGAATAGGCTTATATTAAACTCATGGTATTGGAAACGGTAAGTAAGTAAATGGAATGAAACAAGATCGTATGGTAACGGTGATGAATCAAATGTTATGTTTATATATATGTGGTTGATTTCATATGTATTATGAACAAGTATGCTAACTTGTGAGTTTGATGGGTTATATAGGTTTTTATTAAGTTTATGGCATTGGTAAAGGTTTATACTTATTCTATTAAGTTCATTATTGAAATGGTATATTATGTTTAAAGTTTATATGAGCATACTATGTATTCATTACTTACATAGTTATTTTTCTTTGCTTTACAAACTATTGAAAGCACGATCGGTTAGAAGTTCATTGGAGATCTATTACACTATCCAGTGGACAATTCGGTAGTTGTGAGTATTTTGTTGGCTAAGGTTTATAATGGCATGTATAGGGTGCTTTGTAATGATATTATAGTGTATGAGCTAATGATGTCTTGGTTGGTATAAGCTTTGGAAAGTTATGTTGTTTTGGTAACTCTATAGTGCTTGTTTATAAGGTTCTCTTAGCATGTTGATGATAGTTTGAAATTGGTAATTAAGCATGTTTGTGCCTTGATGTTTATGCATGGTTGATGGACCTATAATGATTGTTTAGGTAAGTCCTTTTGGTCACTTGTTGACAATGGAAGTGTGTAGCTTATTGGTATAATTTGTTATCTTGAAAATGATCTATTGTGATGTGTTTTAAGTACATAATAGTATGCGGCTAATATGGTATGTCTTGAATGGTTTGGAAATGGTTAAATGTGGTATGTTTTAGTACCTAAATGGGCTAAATTTATATGCATGAAATGTGTCATATGAACTTGTTTATGTATGTGATATTTGGATATTAATTGTGGTGCCTTGATTGCCATATTGGTTAGTTGAATTAAGGTTTTGGAAATGGAAAATGTATGTGTGTTTAGATGAGGTTTTGGTGCTTTGAAAGTGTGCAAAATCGGTCTAAATGTTTGTGCATGAGGTGGTTTTGAAATGGCTTGATTTTAGGTAAATTTGGGTTCACACAGCCTGAGACACGGGCTTGTGACTCAACCATGTGAGGCACATGGCCTGGTGACATAGCCGTGTTTCATCTAATGATTTCATTAAGGTGCAATTCAGTGAGTTACATGACCTAACACACGACCGGACACATAGGCGTGTGGGCAACTCAGAGAGTTACAAGGGTGAAGACACAGACTGGGGCACGACCGTGTGTCCTTAGTTCAAATATTACACGGCCTGAGACGTGTGCGTGTGTCTCAGCCATGTGAGGCACACAGTCATGTGATCCCTATTTTGCAAATATTGCATCTTTTTCCTAAACTTTTTGAATTTCTTCTAAAGTATTTTTAGGGCCTCGAGGGTTCGATTTACGGACAATATGCGTGTGTATGAATGGTTTATAAAGTGATTAAATTATTGAATGATATAATATTTAAATGTTTTTGATTGTACGGTAATGCTTTGTAACCTTAATATGGCGACGGAGACTGGTTAAGGGCGTTATAGGAACACTTAAGGTTAGTCCTTCAAACCTTAGGTGAGAAAAAGTTGTATGCAAAGCTCAGTAAGTTTGACTTTTAGCTCCGAAAGGTGATGTTTTTGGGGCATGTGGTATCTGCTGTGGGAATTCACATGAACTTGAAGAAAATTGAGGCTATCCTGGTTAGAAGCAGCACAAGAATGTTTGTGAGAATCAAAGTTTTCTCAGACTTGCTGGTTATTATAGGATGTTTGTGGAGGGATTCTTGTTAATTGTGGCTCCAATGACTAAGTTATTGAGAAAGACTATACTGTTTAAGTGGACTGATGAGTGGCAAGCTAGTTTCAAGAACCTTAAGAGAGTTCTGACTCAGGCACCCATGTTGATCCAAACTGAGTCTAGGAAGGATTATGTGGCTGTAGTGATGCTTCTCATTACGGTCTTAGTTGTGTGTTAATGCTAGACAGGAAGGTTGTGGCCTATGCTTCGAGACAACTCAAGCCACATAAGTGCAATTATACAACACATGATCTGGAGTTGGCTACTATAGTATTCGCTCTTACGATATGAAGGCACTATCGTTATGGAAAGAAATTCGTTACCTATACAGATCATAAGAGTCTTAAGTATCTCTTCACTCAAAAGGAGTTCAACTTGAGATAGAGACATTGGATCGATCTTTTGAAAGAATATGATTGTATTATCAAGTACCATCTAGATAAGGCTAATGTCATGGTTGACATATTGAGTAGGAAAACGATAGGTGAGTTAAGAGAATTGTTTGTTAGGTTGTGTTATTTTGAGGATGGAGGCTTACTCGTTGAATTTTAAGTGCGGCCTGCTCTGTTGGAGGTGACTAAGTTAAAGCAGTTGTCTGATACATCTTTTGCACCTTATGTGAAACTTATCGAGGAGGGTAAGACTTCAGATTTTGCCTTTAATTCAGAGGGAGTTTTGTGTTATCATGTGAGATTCTGTGTACTTTCAGATTCTAAGTTGAAGCAGTCCATACTTCGAGAAGTGCATATCAGCCCCTATGTTATACATCTTAGAGGTAGTAAGATGTATTGAGATCTTTGAGAGCAGTATTGGTGGCCAAGACTTAAGCATGTTGTGACAAACTTTGTGGCAAGATACTTAACGTGCCAACAAGTTAAGGCTGAGCAGCAATTTCCTTTTGGTTTGCTTCAGCCTATTCAAGTTCTTCAGTGGAAATGGAAGCGTATCACCATGGAATTTTTTAGTGGGCTACCTTTAACGCCATCTAAGAAAGACTCCATATGGGTTATAGTTGATCGGTTGACTAAGTCTACTCATTTTCTGTCAGTGTGCACCAATTATTCCTTGTAGAGATTGGCTAGATTGTACATCGCTGAAATTGTTAGACTTCATGGGGTATCGGTGTCTATCATTTCTGATCGAGATCCTCATTTCATGTCACATTTTTGGAAGAGTCTACATGAGGCACTTGGTACGAGATTGAATTTTAGTACAGCTTACCATCTACAGTGTTATGGACAGTCTGAGAGGGTTATCGAAATTCTTGATGACATGTTGCAAGGTTGTGTGATCGATTTTCGAGGTTATTGGAAGGAACATCTGCCACTTGCGAAGTTTTCATATAATAACAGTTGGACAGATCTAGGGGAAAAGAAAGTGTTAGGACCAGATTTAGTTTAAGAGACTGAGAACAATGTAAAGATTATTCGGGATCGGTCGAAAGCCGCACCAGATCAACATAAGTCTTATTCCGACTTGAAGAGGATGGATTTTGAGTTCAGTGTAGGTGACCAAGTCTTCTTCTTTAAGGTTTTTCCTTAGAAGAAAGTGTTGAGATTTGGCTGCAAAGGGAAGTTAAAGCCGAGGTTCATTGGACCTTACCGCATCATTAAGAGAGTGAGACTAGTGGCATATCAATTGGAATTACCTCCAAAGTTGGATCCCAATCATGATGTTTTCTATATATCTATGTTGTGACATTATCGATTCAACCCTTCTCATGTGGTCCCTGTTGAGGAGATAAATGTTCGTCATGACTTGACTTTTGATGAAGAACCAATGCAAATTATTGATATAGATGTCAAAGTGTTGAAAAGGAAGCAAGTTCCACTTGTAAAAGTTTTGTGGAGGAATAACAGTTCTAGTGAGGCTACCTGGAAGCCGTAAGATGTGATGCAACAATAATATCCTCACCTCTTTTTATGAGGAAAATTTTTAGGATGAAATATTTATAAGGAGGGTATAGTTGTCACATACCCTTTTTTTATTAATATGTGCACAAGAATGGCAACAAGGGAATGTGTAGTCTAGTGGTTTAGAGACTTCTTAGCTATCCTAGAGGACCAAGGTACAAGTCTTAATGTTCACACTATCTTATTTAAATATTTTTTTTTACAATTTTACCCTGTGACATAAGTGCTTGCCGTCCACCACCATTGTTGCCTCATATAAATTAATTTCTTTCCTCCATTAAGAGTCAAACTTACCATAAGTTGGGGGTGCTCTGATACCAAATGATATAGGGTTGCGCGCGGACCAAGATCGAGTCGTCAAGTCACGGGAAACTCCTACGAAAGCTCTAATGAACAGATCTGAAAACAAAACAAATAATGAAATTAAATCTGGAAAATTCAGATCTGGAACAATAACACTAAAATCAGCAAGATTTAATCAAGAATCGAAACACTTATGAAAGGGGTTTCGTGGAAGCCAATAGCTCGATTTAGCAATCAAAGAAAGAACCAATCTGCCGAATCTGAGAAAACAAACACAAGCAGCAAATTAAACTTAAAATTTCAGCAAATAAATGGAGTAAAATTGGGGATTTTGGACGGCAAGAAGAAAGAAGTAGAATCGAATGATTAAGCGCAATTGAAAGGAAAGAAAGAACACAAATCTGCCAATGAATTGATTCAGCCAATAATGCCTAATTTCCAGCAATCAATTGACCCCCAATTTGAAAGAAACCCAATCGGCCAAACCCTAGGAATTGGGGATTTTTGATTTTTGAATCGTTGCTGCCAACAAGGAAAAATTGAATTATCGATTCTTGGAGTTGAAACGTGGCTGAAAAGAACACAAGAATATCAGCAAACAAGTAAGATAAAGAATCGATCCAAGAGGAACAAAGAAATAAAACGAAACAGCAAGAAATAAAGAAAAGTCCTAAGAACCCTTGAATTCCCGAAAGAATTCACAAATTCCTTCAAACGGCTCTAATCTCCCTCCAAAGAATATCGATGGCAAGAAGAAGGTTGAAGACGGCTCCCACAATCCAAAGATTGTTAAAACAGCTTCTAAAGAAAACTCAAGGGAGAAATCTTGGAGAAAACTCAAAGAAAATTCTGCTCTCTCAAATCTGAAATTTAAGAATGAATATAAGTGTTGTGTGTACAAAGGGTGGCTGGCCATGCCTTTAAATAGGCCTCAAGTAATCCTAATCTAACAAGTAACTAATAAAATTAAACCTAATTAATAAATAATAAGGGAAAATTCGGCCAAGCTTATGTATGGGCTGTTTTTGGGCCGAATTTTACATGTATGTTCCTAAAAGCTTAAAAAATTAATTTAACACATAAAATATTTATGAATTGGGCCCTTTGACATTCTGGCCTGATTTTCAATTAAATATGCATAAATTTCTGGATTGGGCTGGAAGTTGCTTATTGGGCCTTGTCTTCAAGAATTTGGGCTCGTGATCCATCTCCTTCCGAAATTGAGTCGTTGATGCTCGTAACGGAGATCCAATGCGTGTTGGCTGCAAGATTTGGTTTCTTGGACCAAGATTTCCAAGATTTGAAATCTTGATTTTCTTGATTCTTGAAATCTCTTCGAACAGCATACTTGGGCCAAGATTCGATTTCTTGATTTTCTTGAAAACAAGAAAGTGAATCTTGATTTTCTTGTTGTCTCGTGTATGCATCTAAGGCCTTTGTGACTCGTATCACATACACCCATTGCCGTCCCTACCTCTCTCATTTCTCCCATATTCTGAATTTTTTTCATTTTTTTTTCTCAATTTTCTCGCTATTTGACAAACAACCACCACCTAAAATTCTTCCACCGTGGGCTATAGTTTCACCACCTCTGAATATTCTCTTCTCTTCTTCTTTTCTTTTGGTCATTGTTCCTCACCACCACCATCGCCACCATGAATCGCCGTGAACCAACGTGAACCACCACAGGAAACCTTTCCTCATCCACTCATTTTCTTTTCCTTTTTTTCTTAACTTTATGACCGAACCCTCTTCCCGCTTTTTCTATAATTTTCTCACCTCATCAGTACCATTGCCAGACCACCGTCACCGCCGCCATTTTCCACCGAGATTTGATTTCTCTTTCTTTCTTTCCCCTTTCTATCTTTCCCATCTTCTCTAAGGATTTACTTATCCTATTTTATTTATTTTGTGTTCAAGACTTATCAATCATATATATTTTTAGATCTTTAAATCTCTTCGCTCCTTCATCAAGACTAATCGTTGATCTCATTGTATTGTTGAGCAGTGTAAGTGTTTGAGGGGTGTTGGTAACATTCATTCCTCTATATTATTTTTCCTCATAGCTGAATGGTGTTAAGACTTTCATTTTTCATGTGTTAACACTTTGTTCATATATTATTTGAAGGACCAAGCAACGCCAATCCAAGAAAACCTTAGCAAGTTAACGAGTGCATCGAATCTAAGTGTTTGATTTAAGGATTCATTTACCGAGTTTAGATCCAAGTGAAACCTCTTCTAATAGGATTTTGACAATCAGATCGAGAGTTTAACCTGTAGGATCTAAATCTTTAATTTAAGTACAATCTATCATTATTTTATTATTAAATAAAAAGCTATTAAATAATTATTTGAGAGTACACTATGTTGTAACACCCCAAACCCGGCCTAAACATTAGGGTTGAATCTGGTGATGTCACATTGTAACACCCCTTACCCGTATTCTACGCTGGAATAGGGTACGAGGCATTACCAGAATAAATACACTTATAAACATATTAAACCAAGTTATAAAATTTCATCCAAATTAAAAACTTTCAAATTATTATCTTTGAGTCACTAATTAGGGTTTACGAGGCCCAATACATACCCATTCATATGCTCAATATATCCATTAAATCAATCCAAAATTGAAGAATCCACTTTAAGTTAGAATCAATATTAATCACAATCATAAATCTTTTCATGTTATTTTCATACATCACTAACTGAACTTCGAATGTCAATTTACGAATATGTAATTCATTAACACATTCTGGTATACACAATGTTTAATTGATGAAATCATTTAATTGAGCTAAATTTCATAGTCACTCCAAATTTTCTTCTATATCAATAAATGCTTTCACTTACCATTTACCTAACCAATTTCTCGAACCAAGCTATCACACAACAATAATACATCACCTGTGCTTCATGAATTCAATGTTCGAATCTTATCACCATCAAATCCATGTCATTCGAATACTTAAAGTTTATTCAAGCATATATTATTATGTTTCATATACCAAGCATATGTCAAAATTACGAATACGCAATGAATTAATTTGTCATTTATTTGACTAGCAAATTAATCTCAAAATTCATAACATTCCATTACTTAAGATATGCCATAAAACACTCCTTTAACATAAACTAGCACCATTGCCGAATTTTTAGTATGCTATTTATTCCCCTTTTTCGAATCACATAGCAAAATATTACAAATATGTATATATTTGAATACTATAATCATGCATCAACTTACCAACATGAGTTAATTCATGAGCCACTCATGACATCATTTCATGCCAAATATACCACACGCATATGCTATGAAACTTTATTTTCTCTCATGAGCTTACCATGACCAGTAATGCACCAATATAAGCATCACTCCTATTTCAACATTTATCGATTATAATCAAACATTTAACCAATTATACACAATTGATTCATATAACCTGCTTAAATAGCATTATACATAATTTCACTATTCACTTATATTTAAATTCAAAGCTATCTAGTCGTGTTACAGTCACTAAATTCTTTTTATCTAGAGCTACAGAGCTCCAAATTAAGTTCTGTTAATTTTCCCCAAAATTAGACTCATATATCTTATTATCATAAAATTTTAAGAACTTTTGCTTAGCCAATTAGTACAGTTTATTCTTTAAATTCATCCCTATTTCACTGCTCAACATCTCTGACCTCTCTTCACTAAAAATGAATTATCTCATTGTACAGAATTCAGATGATATTTCCTTTTATTTCCTTCTGAGCATATAAATTATAACTCATAATTATTTTTTAAAATTTTTAATTATTTTCCAAAGTTAGAATAGGGGATTCCAAAATCAATCCGACCCTACCTCACTAAAATTAAAATATCTCAAAATATATAACTCTTTTGCTTGCTCTATTTCTTTTATGTCAAAATAGACTCATTAAGATTTCATTTTATATCTTATTCACTCTCTAATTCAATTTCCACCATTTTTGGTGATTTTTCAAAATCACACTATTATTTCTGTCCAAAACTGTTTTGTTGCTAATTTTACTTTTCCATAATTTCACTTTTTTAATTTCAATCATTATTCAATTCAATTCCACACATATATTCATCATTCAATCACACTTAATCGTTACATGATCTCATATATTTTCACTTAGTCAATTTCCCGATGAACACTTCGGAATAATAACAGATACACGGTGGATTCAGCACACAGCAACCACCCTTTGTAATCAATGATATTCGGTGGGATCAGCACATAGCAACCACCTTATAATTAATGATACTGGATCACATAGTAGCCTGCACATAGTACTACACATGTGACCATCACTATCTGATACATGTAGTAGCCTGCACATAGTACTACACACGTGATCGAAGCTATCCGGTACGTGTAGTAGCCTGCACATAGTACTACACATACGACCTATCATTCTGGTACACGTAGTAGCCTGCACATAGTACTACACACGTGACCATCACTTTCACTTTCATATAGTGGCCTACACACAGTCCATGCCACACATTTGATCATTTCTGTCACTTCATTCGTATCCCTTTTTATTCCGAATGTTCAATCGGGAAATTTCTCACTTTTTCTCATTTTTTCCTTTCTCACTAATCAAAGTCAATTCCTTATCTTTCTTGACTTATAATAACACATTTAACTTATTTAACACTCACATTATTCAATCCAGTCCAAAAATCACATTTTGGCAAAATTACATTTTTGCCCCTAAAGTTTCACAAAATTACAATTTTTCCCCTAGGCTCGAAAATTAAATTTTATTCCTTTTTCTTATGTTTTATGACATGCTAAACATTTTTCCCTTCTATGGCAACATCAAATTCTCACTCTAACACTTATGAACATTAGGTATTTTTACCGATTATGTCAATTTACTCATTTTCACTTAAAATCGGCTAACAAAAGTTATTTAACATAATTTTAAGCTTCATATTCTACCATAAAACATCAAAATAAACACATTTCACCTATGGGTACTTTTACAAATATGAACCTAGGTTAAATTATTGCTAGAATAAGCTAAATCAAGTTACCAGGACTCCAAAAATGTGAAGAGCATTAAAAACGGGGCTTGGAATCACTTACTATGGAGCTTGGAAGCTTCAAAACCCTAAATATGGCTTCCCCCTTGCTAATTTCATTCACCATCGAGAGAATGGACAAATTTTTGGCTATTTTGGCCTTTTTAATTCTTTTAATTACTAAATGACCAAAATGCCCCCAACTTAAAAATTTCCTATTTCACTTATCTCTTGTCCATTTTTGTCCAACAAGTTAGCCAATGGTCTAATTACCATTTAAGGACCTCCAATTTAAAATTTCATAACAATTGGACACTTCTAACATGTAGAACTCAACTTTTGCACTTTTTACAATTTAGTCCTTTTGGCTAAATTGAGTGCCCAAACGTCGAAATTTTTGAACGAAATTGTCACGAAATCATTCCGTGAAATTTTAGACCATAAAAATATAATAAAAAAATAAATTTTTCCTCGTCAGATTTGTGGTCCTGAAACCACTGTTCCGACTAGGTCTAAAATCGGGCTTTTACATAAGTACTCAAAGCGGAGTTGACAATCTCAACAAAAGGGAAATTCCAAGTAAGGGTTTCTAAAATTACTAGTTCATGAAATCTATGATTCATGATGTGTATCAGTATGTGATGATGACATGTGCGCAAATCTCATCTCTATCTTATGTGATACATGGCTTAATTGATATGTGATGATTTAAATACGTTTTAATATATGTGTAACACCCCTAACCTGTATCCGTCACCAGAATAGGATTACGGAGCATTACTGGGAAACCATAACTTAAAAACTTTCGTTCTTAAACATTTCATATATCATAGCATAATTCATTCAAACACATGCATAACATCCCTTATTCAAGCCCTCGGGGCCTTAGAATCACTTTAGAAACAATTCGGGACTAAATTAGAAACATTTATAATTTCATAGAAAAAAGACAGAATTTTTCAAACTATAGGGTTCACACGGCCGTGTGGCCAGGCCGTGTGACTCACACGACTGAGACACACGGTTGTGTCTTAGGCCGTGTAACATTTGAAATAAGGACACATGGCCGTGTCCCAACCCTTGTCCATGCCCGTGTAACTCATTGACTTGTGCCACATGGCCAAACCACACGCCCGTGTGCCAGGCCATGTGCTAGGCCATGTAACTAGCTTACTTGAAACCTTTAGAAACTACAAGGGACACATTGATACGAGTATCAAAGGCCCAACCCAAGAACGCGACGGGCTCAAATTACCACAAGGCCCAATAACGAGATCAAAGGCCCGACAAATGCGTTCCAAATTAAATGGGACCATTCAAGAATTTGTTAGCAAGGCCTTAGATGCGTACACAAAAGAACAAGAAAATCAAGATTCACTTTCTTGTTTTCAAGAAAATCAAGAAACTGAATCTTGGCCCAATTTTGCTGTTTGGAGCGATTTCAAGAATCGAGAAAATCAAGATTTCAAATCTTGGAAATCTTGGTCCAAGAAACCGAATCTTGCATCCAAGGCGCATTGGATCTCCGTTACGAGCATCAACAACCCAAATTTGGTAGGAGATGGATCACAAGCCCAAATTCTTGAAGGCGAGGCCCAATAAGAAGAATCCAAGGCCAATCAAGAAATCTATACATACTTAGTTGAAAGTCAGGCCAAAATGTCAAAGCGCCCAATTTGTAAACATTTTATTTGTTAATTTAATTTTTTAGGCTCTAGAGATATTACATGTTAAATTCGGCCCAAAACAGCCCATTTGAGTGTTTGGACAAAATTCTTTTATTATTTTTATTATTTAGGGTTAATTTTAAGTTTTCCTAATGAGATTAGGATTAGTTTGAGGCCTATATAAGTGATGGCTGGCCACCCCTTGTACTCACTACTCAAATACATTAAATTTTCAGATTTGTTAAAGTGCAGAATTTTCTTTGAGGTTTTTCTCCAAGAATTCTCTCTTGAGCTTTCTTTAGAAGTTGTTTTAATAATCTTTTGATTGTGGGAGCCATCTTCAACCTTCTTCTTGCCATTGATATTCTTTGGAGGGGAGATTAGAGCCGTTTGAAGGGATTTGTGAAGTCTTTGGGATTTCAAGGATCCTTAGGACTTTATCTTTCTTTTCTTGCTGTTCGCTTTGTTTTAATTTTCTGCTTGCGTCGTTTTCTTTATCTAACTTGTTTAAATTCTCTTGTTGCGTTCCAGCCGCGTTCAACAATCAAGAATTCGTTTGGCACCATCCTTGAACATCAAGAAACGTTTTGGGACACAAAGCCCTCTTTCTTGCCATCCAAATCCCTCTTTATTGTGTTGGTTATTTTAATCTCAGATCTGATCGGTTTTACATTGATCTTGCTGTTTCGTTTCAGATTTCATTGTTCTTGATCGTTTCAACCAATTTCCAAAGTTCCAGATCTATCTTTGCGCAACATTGACAGCAAGAACCATTCGTTAATCATAATTTTTAGATTTCTTACTGCCCAAGAACTCTATTACCTATTCTGATTTGGTTTCTTAATCAATTGAGTTTAATTTGCTGTTTCGTCTTCTTCAGATCAGATTCGGTTTAGAGAGTCATTCTTGCTATTTAGATCTCGTTTCTTGGCCTCCAAGGAACCATATTAATTCCTGTTCTGATTATTAGCTAATTATCCATGGTTTTATGGTTTTCGTTTCAGATCTGGTATTGACAAGTTTGATTCCTTTGTTTTGTTTCAGATCTGATCGTATAGAGCTTTCGTAGGAGTTCCCGTGACTTGACAACTCGATCTTGGTCCACGTGCAACCCTCTATCACACATGGCCCTGTGTCACACATGGTTGAGACACACGCCTGTGTCTTAGGCTATGTGGACAAGAAAATAACCACTTCTAAGTCATTTCTCTCACACTTTCAAGTATAAACCTACAAGGAATTTGTTCATGTATACAAGGCCTTTAAAGATACTCAAGTTATGCAAAAAAAATGACAAATCTCCATACCAAATGTTCATACAACCAATATGCCAAAAGGCACCTCAATCATCAAGCATCAAAATTATATATATATGTATATACATGAGCATATTTGTTCAAACCTTAACCATACATACCTAATTTATCTCAATACTATTTCCATGCTATATAAAAAATAATCTGACCACATTTGACCACATTTATACCATTTACCAACTAACTTGTTTCCATACCAATACATAACACAATTGACACATATCAACCTTACCATATTAGGCATACTATATTTCAATCATGCACATCTATTCAAGACTTTTCCAAAGCATTCCATGTCTTGGCCATACTGAGATCGATACAACACATACCAAATTTGGTTATTTCTAAACATACATCAAATTGACCATATCTACCACAACCAACAAGGCATCAAGAACACCATAAGTTCCTTAAATCCAAGGCAAGCAACATTACAAGCCATAACATCAACTAAACTTTAGACATAAGTCCACCGATACATGCCATTATAACCTTAACCAAGACATTAAAATCTACCAATATAATCGCTGGATAGTGTGATAGATCTCCGACGAGCTTCCAACCTGGTCAAGCTTCTGATAATCTGAAAAGTAAGAGAAAGACAACCTCATAAGCAATGAATGCTTAGTAAGCTCGCATAAACTTTAAACATAACATTTCATTTCAAATATGAACTTTATTTGTCATGAATAAACCTATATCAATACTTCAAGATTTACCAATCTCTATAAATATCATCTCACAAATGAATAGGTTCAGTAAGAACCCAAACATTTTCCATTTATAACATAATAATGTCTCATACATTGAATTACATAATTATCTCTGATGTGAGCTTGCCTACGAACCAAGTAGAGAACGAACAAGAAGACGTTAAGTTACCTCTTGGTCCGATAACACGAGCTAGAGCTAAACGATTCAAAGATGCTATTTCAGCACTTGTGGAGCGAATTGAGGAAAAAGATAGCAAAGAGCTTAGAGATGAGCTGAACATTTTCAATTTCTTTGAAGTTGAATTTCGTTCTAGCTAATTAATTGTTGCTGGAATTTTTGGACCATTTAAATAAGCCTTAATTTAGTTTTACTACAGCTTATAAATTTGTCTCTAATTAATACAAGTGTTTAATATGTCTTGATTTAGTCAAATTAAAGATGTCTTGGTTTCATTTAGTTTGTGCAAATTATTACATGCTTTAAATCTGTCCAGCCGAATTTATGTGTTATGTTTTGTTAATATTTAAGTTGTCTCAATGTCATTTAGGATGTTCACATTATACTTTAATTTAGTTCAGCTGAATTTGCTTGAAATTAATTAAGTTCTTGTTTATTTTTAGGTGCAGCCGAATTTGGAGATGAATTGGGCAGATTCATGCATATAGATTTAATGAATATGAAGATGAATGTGCAGCTAATTTAATGCATTAAAGCTGATCAATTTTGGTGTTTTTCAAGGCAACTATTCGGCCAAGAGTGTCCAAGTTGTTCATCTTTTCAAGCTTGGCCGATTCTCTTCTCAAGGGAGCATAAAGGCTGTTCACACCATGGCTGTTCAGTTCAGCCATGTTCACACCATGGGGACTTTTCAAAACCGTCCATTCACACTCAAAATGGCTGCTCATGTACCCATTAATTGCTGGTAACTTTTTAGCCAAAAGATGCAACTTAAATGAGCCTATTCATGCTCATTGACCGAATCTAGCCTATTCATGCACATTCAAGATGTTCAAGGTTCAATTGCCCATCTAGAAGATGACCATTGGAGCTCTCATTCAACCGAACCTACATAGGACTCCATTCATGAAATTAAAGCTAAATTTTAGTTCATTGTTTACTTAGAAATTAAGTCTTGAACTTGTCCATTCGGCTACTAGTAGAAAGTCTATAAATAGTTGCTTAATTTCTTGTAAAAGGGCCTTTTGACAATTTTCTGAATGAAATATAATTTTAGTGATTTTATTCACTCTCTTTATTCTCCAAAGCTCAAATTGACTTATCTTCAACGAGTGGCGTCAATCTGACTTTGTTCCGAACTTATCACCGTTGGTGTGGCGTTCTTCATACCGTAGGTTCCTATTTTGCTAAATAGAGGGTCTCAGTTTTTATCCTATTATCTTTCTTTCTTTGAAACCTTAAGCCCGGGTTCTTATTTGCTAATAAGGGTTCGACTTGTTTCATTGAAAATTTCCAGCAAACAACAACCTATCAAACATCTTTGTTTCCAAGTCCATCACTTTAAAAAACTCAAAGGCTTGAAACCGTTTTAAACCGACACTACCTAATTTCGATCGGGATTTATTATGACTCGTCACATCTTTCGAAACGAGCTCGTATCAGTTGGTATCAGAGCTAGTTAAATTAGGTACGTATTCGTAGTTCAAAAAAAGAAAAAAAGAAAAAAATTAGAATAAAAAAAGAGAGAATATATATATATTACAAAAATTCATTGAAAAAAAAAGAAGAGAATTTCGAATTAAAAAAATTGTATACGGTCTAGGTGCGGACGAAAAGAACGTGAAAGATCCGTAAAAAAAAAGAGTCTGGAAACACTTCAACAAAAATTTTTTCAAAATCACATTCTACACTCTTTTATATCCCTCTTAGTGAAATTTCACGCTATTAAAAAAAAATTTTACGCCACATCTTCAAACCTTTCTTTCGAGCCTACCTAAACCATATCATATTCCTTTGTTTAGCCCCTTGAAGCAGACCCACAAGTGTGGATAAATCAAAGTAGCTTTCTAGAATATCGAGAGTTGGATTTGAGAGGTAAAAGGCAAGAGAGTTACATCAAGTTAAAAGCTAAAAATCGAGTGAAACACGAGAGGAGTGAATTCTTTTCTTGCGAGCAAATTTGTGAGGTCTTTTGTGGTGAGGAAAAATCTTCTTAATTTTAATCATCATGTCTAGGAGCCCGGAACGACGAGCAACGAGTGGAGGAGCTTCAAATGCTGCTGGTGGAGGAGTTAATCTTCAACCAAGGAGAAACATTCCCGGAGGTGGAGTGCCTGATCTTCAAGTTCAAGCAATCGTGCGAGAAATTTCTCGTTTGTTCCAACCTCAATTCGATTCCCTTCATGAACGAATGGAACAAATGGAGGAACGAAGCCAACATGCGAACACCCCTCCTAATCTGAGAAGAGAGCAAGAACGTCCATGGCAACATGCAAATGATCTATATGAAGCAAGTGACGTTGAAAGTGATCGAGCTTCGCGACAAAGTGCAAGGCGACAAGGCCAATGAGCACGGGGGCTAAGAGATCGAGAGCGGCCCGATGATGATTTAAAGAATATTAAGATGGCGATTCCTGCTTTTCAAGGAAGGTCAGATCCCGAGGCCTATCTTGAATGGGAGAAGAAGGTGGAATTAGTTTTCAAGTGCCACAATTACTCGGAAAGCAAGAAGGTGAAGTTAGCTGCCATAGAATTCTCCGACTATGCCATAATATGGTGGGATCAACTCACGATGAGCCGAAGACGCAATGGGGAACGTCCCTTGTCTACATGGGCAGAAATGAAAGCCATAATGAGAAAGCGATTCATTCTTGCTTACTATCACCGGGAGTTGTATCAAAAGCTCCAAAGCTTAACTCAAGGCCAACGAAGCGTGGAGGATTACTACAAGGAAATGGAAGTGGCCATGATCTGCGCCGATGTGGAGGAAGATCGAGAAGCCACCATGGCTCGATTTCTCGCCGGCCTTAACCGAGATATTACAAATATTATGGAGCTACACCATTATGTCGAGGTCATTGATATGGTCCATATGGCCATAAAGGTTGAAAAACAATTAAAGAGAAAAGGTACGTTCCGTTCTTTCCCTAATACTTCTTCTACGACTAGGTGGGGGCAAGGAACCAACGAACGAGACTTGCCGAGTCGAAATAAAGAAGTAAGCGGAGCTACCAAATTCAACAAACCAATGGCCGAATCGAGTAAAGGAAAGATGGATGCCTAACCAAATAGATCCCGAGACATAAAATGCTTCAAATGTCTTGGAAGGGGCCACATCGCAAGCCAATGCCCGAACCGGAATGTGATGTTTGTTCGAGATGATGGTGAAATTGAATTCGAAAGTGAACAAGAGAACGAGGCTGTTGAACAACTCGAAGAAGAGGAAGACATTGAACAAGCCGAGAATGGAGAAATCTTGGTTGTGAAAAGAAGTCTCACTTTGCAAGGTGCCGAAAATGATCAACAACGTGAAAATATCTTCCATACGCGATGTCAAGTGCAAGGTAAGATTTGTTACGTTATAATCGATGGCGGAAGCTGTACAAATGTGGCTAGTACATTAATGGTGGAAAAACTCGGATTGGCCACCACCAAACATCCCCATCCGTATAAACTCCAATGGCTTAACGATGGTGGAGAATTGAAGGTAACAAAACAAGTGCTCATTTCATTCACGATCGGAAAATATCAAGATGAAGTGATATGTGACGTTGTGCCGATGTATGCGGGGCATCTTCTTTTGGGACGCCCTTGGCAATTCGACAAGCGAGCAATTCATGATGGATACACCAATCGGTTCTCTTTCAAACATATGGGACGAATGGTGACACTAGCTCCATTATCACCGAAACAAGTTTACGAGGATCAGCTCAAAATGAGGAGTTTAATTGAAAAATCAAAAGAAAATGAGCGAGAGCAGAAGATTGAAAAGAAGAAAAACAAAAAGATGAGTGACAAAAAAGAGAGAGTGATTCAAAAGAAAAAGAAATGAGTGATGAGATTGAAAAAAAGAATTTGTTTGTAAAGAGAGGGAAGTTCGAAAATCGATGTTATTGAAACAACCATTGTTGGTTCTTTTGTACAAGGAGAGCTTACTTGGTACTAACGAATTTGATGACAAGTTGCCATCTTCTATTTTGTCTGTGTTGCAGGAATTTCAAGACGTATTCCCGGAAGAAATCCCGAGTGTGTTGCCACCTATTCGTGGAATTGAACACCAAATAAAGTTGGTGCTGGGGGCTGCTATTCCGAATCGTCCTGCTTATCGAAGCAATCCCGAAGAGACGAAAGAACTACAAAAGCAAGTGAACGAACTTCTTAAAAAAGGCTATGTGCGTGAAAGCCTTAGTCCATGCGCCGTGCCTGTTTTGCTCGTTCCGAAGAAGGATGGAACGTGGAGGATGTGTGTGGACTACCGTGCAATTAATAAGATAACCATTAAGTATCATCATCCTATACCGCGATTGGATGATATGCTTGATGAACTAAGTGGCACAAGTTTGTTTTCAAAAATCGATCTTAAAAGTGGTTATCACCAAATACGGATGCGCGAGGGAGACGAGTGGAAGACTGCTTTCAAAACAAAGCATGGGCTTTACGAATGGCTCGTTATGCCATTTGGCTTAACAAACGCCCCGAGTACATTCATGAGGCTTATGAATCACGTTTTGAGGCCTTTTATTGGTCGATTTTGCGTAGTATACTTCGATGATATATTGATCTATAGTAAAAATTTCGATGAACATACTTTACATCTAAAGGCTGTTTTGGAAGTATTGAGAAAAGAAACCTTGTATGCTTTGCATTAACAAGGTTGTGTTTTTAGGTTTTGTTGTTAGCTCGGAGGGTCTTGAAGTCGATCAAGAGAAGATCAAAGCGATCCAAGAATGGCCCCGTCCGACGAATGTCTCCCAAGTTCGAAGCTTCCATGGATTAGCAAGTTTTTACCGCCGATTCGTACCGAATTTTAGCTCCTTAGCCGCGCCCTTGACTGGAGTTATTCGTAAGAATTCCAACTTCGTATGGGGAGAGGAGCAAGAAAAATCCTTTTTGAAAATTAAAGATTGTCTAACTCATGCACCGTTATTAGCTTTGCCTAATTTTGATAAAACTTTCGAGTTAGAATGTGATGCATCAGGTTTAGGCATTGGAGCTGTGTTGATACAAGACGGTCATCCTATTGCCTATTTTAGCGAGAAACTCAATGTTGCCGTCCTAAACTACCAGACGTATGACAAGGAGCTCTACGCGTTGATCCGAGCCTTAGAAACGTGGCAACACTATCTTTGGCCCAAGGAATTCGTCATACACACCGACCATGAGTCCTTGAAGTATTTGAAAGGGTAGCACAAGTTGAATAAGCGACACGCTAAGTGGGTAGAATTTCTCGAATCTTTTCCATATGTTATTAAATATAAAAAAGGTAAGGAAAACGTAGTGGCTGATGCACTATCTCGAAGGTATGCTTTACTAAATGTTTTGGATGCAAAATTGATGGGGTTTGTATTTCTCAAAGACTTATATGTCGAAGATGCTGACTTTGGTGAACATTTCAGGTTATGCGAAAAAGGAGCTTATGAGAAGTACTATCGACATGATGGGTACTTATTCCGAGAAAGGAAGCTTTGTATACCCCAAGGGTCCGTTCGAGAGGTGTTGATTGAGGAAGCGCATAGTGGTGGATTAATGGGGCACTTTGGTGTTGCTAAGACTTTAGCTACACTCCACGAACATTTCTTTTGGCCCAAGATGCGACGGGATGTCGAACGATTCTATAACTGATGCATTACTTGCAAACGGGCTAAGTCACGAATTAAGCCCCATGGTTTGTATAAGCCATTACCCATTCCCGAAACCCCTTGGTCTGATATCTCAATGGATTTCGTGCTAGGTTTACCAAGGAGTAAAAATGGCCGAGATTCAATATTTGTGGTTGTAGATAGGTTCTCAAAATGGCCCATTTTATAGCATGTCATAAAACTGATGATGCCGTTAATATTGCTAACTTATTTTTCAAAGAGGTGGTCAGGTTGCATGGCATGCCTAGAATGATCGTGTCCGACCGAGACGCAAAATTCCTTAGCCATTTTTGGCAGACGCTATGGGGGCGTCTTGGAACGAAGTTGCTGTTTTCAACCACTTGCCATCCGCAAACGGACGGCCAAACCGAAGTGGTTAACCGAATTTTGTCTACATTGCTTCGAGCTATCATTAGGAAAAATTTGAAGGCTTGGGAAGAATGTCTACCGCATGTGGAGTTTGCGTACAATCGAGCTGTTCATTCAGCTACTAAATTTTCTCCCTTTGAAATCGTTTATGGTTTCAATCCATTAACACCACTTGATTTAATGCCATTGCCTTCTAATCAATTTGTTCATGTAGATGGAAAGCGTAAAGCTGATTTTGTTAAGCAATTACACCAACGAGTTCGAGATAACATTGAAGCAAAGACTAAAAACTATGAACAACATGCTAACAAAGGTCGTAAACGACTTGTGTTCGAGCCGGGAGATTGGGTGTGGTTGCATATGCACAAGGAGAGATTTCCTATGCAACGACGATCTAAGCTTCTTCCGAGAGGGGATGGACCATTTCAAGTTCTTGAACGAATTAACGATAATTCCTATAAATTGGATTTGCCTGGAGATTATAATGTTAGTGCGACCTTTAATGTTTCTGATTTATCTCCGTTTGATGCAGAATTTGATTTGAGGACAAATCATTCTGAAGAGGAGGGGAATGATGTAAGCTTGCCTACGAACCAAGTAGAGAATGAACAAGAAGACGTTAAGTTACCTCTTGGTCCGATAACGCGAGCTAGAGCTAAACGATTCAAAGATGCTATTTCAGCACTTGTGGAGCGAATTGAGGAAAAAGATAGCAAAGAGCTTAGAGATGAGCTGAACATTTTCAATTTCTTTGAAGTTGAATTTCGTTCTAGCTAATTAATTGTTGCTGGAATTTTTGGACCATTTAAATAAGCCTTAATTTAGTTTTACTACAGCTTATAAATATGTCTCTAATTAATACAAGTGTTTAATATGTCTTGATTTAGTCAAATTAAAGATGTCTTGATTTCATTTAGTTTGTCTAAATTATTACATGCTTTAAATCTGTCCAGCCGAATTTATGTGTTATGTTTTGTTAATATTTAAGTTGTCTCAATGTCATTTAGGATGTTCACATTATACTTTAATTTAGTTTAGCTGAATTTGCTTGAAATTAATTAAGTTCTTGTTTATTTTTAGGTGCAGCCGAATTTGGAGATGAATTGGGCAAATTCATGCATGTAGATTCAATGAATATGAAGATGAATGTGCAGCTAATTTAATGCATTAAAGCTGATCAATTTTGGTGTTTTTCAAGGCAACTATTCGGCCAAGAGTGTCCAAGTTGTTCATCTTTTCAAGCTTGGTCGATTCTCTTCTCAAGGGAGCATAAAGGCTGTTCACACCATGGCTGTTCAGTTCAGCCATGTTCACACCATGGGGACTTTTCAAAACCGTCCATTCACACTCAAAATGGCTGCTCATGTACCCATTAATTGCTGGTAACTTTTTAGCCAAAAGATGCAACTTAAATGAGCCTATTCATGCTCATTGACCGAATCTAGCCTATTCATGCACATTCAAGATGTTCAAGGTTCAATTGCCCATCTAGAAGATGACCATTGGAGCTCTCATTCAGCCGAACCTACATAGGACTCCATTCATGAAATTAAAGCTGAATTTTAGTTCATTGTTTACTTAGAAATTAAGTCTTGAACTTGTCCATTCGGCTACTAGTAGAAAGTCTATAAATAGTTGCTTAATTTCTTGTAAAAGGGCCTTTTGACAATTTTCTGAATGAAATATAATTTTAGTGAGTTTATTCACTCTCTTTATTCTCCAAAGCTCAAATTGACTTATCTTTAACGAGTGGCGTCAATCTGACTTTGTTCCGAACTTATCACCGTTGGTGTGGCGTTCTTCATACCGTAGGTTCCTATTTTGCTAAATAGAGGGTCTCGATTTTTATCCTATTATCTTTCTTTCTTTGAAACCTTAAGCCCGGGTTCTTATTTGCTAATAAGGGTTCGACTTGTTTCATTGAAATTTTCCAGCAAACAACAACCTATCAAACATCTTTGTTTCCAAGTCCATCACTTTAAAAAACTCAAAGGCTTGAAACCGTTTTAAACCGACACTACCTAATTTCGATCGGGATTTATTACGACTCGTCACATCTTCTGAAACGAACTCGTATCAATCTCCCTTTTCTTAAAACGGTAATCCATTTCATTTACTTACTTACAATTTCAATCGTTTCATTTGTAAAATACATAAGACATGAGCCTAAAGATCAATTATAGCCACAAACCAGTGCATTTAAGTATGACTCTTTTAAAATCAACTACACAATAAACCATTTCATAGGATATTGAATACTTCGATTCTTACCACCTTTCATGCATCTAAGCAACTTTCCATTTGGTTACTTACCATTTTAATGCCTTTTTTTAAAACCAACATAATATAATCCAACCAATAGCCTGGCACAAGCCTAAGCACATCAACAACACATGTTAGTTCATTTAAACATGATTCATATGAATTTGACATGGACAACTATTATACTTAAACATGTGATATAGGGTTGCGCGCGGACCAAGATCGAGTCGTCAAGTCACGGGAAACTCCTACGAAAGCTCTAATGAACAGATCTGAAAACAAAACGAATAATGAAATTAAATCTGGAAAATTCAGATCTGGAACAATAACACTAAAATCAGCAAGATTTAATCAAGAATCGAAACACTTATGAAAGGGGTTTCGTGGAAGCCAATAGCTCGATTTAGCAATCAAAGAAAGAACCAATCTGCCGAATCTGAGAAAACAAACACAAGCAGCAAATTAAACTTAAAATTTCAGCAAATAAATGGAGTAAAATTGGGGATTTTGGACGGCAAGAAGAAAGAAGTAGAATCGAATGATTAAGCGCAATTGAAAGGAAAGAAAGAACACAAATCTGCCAATGAATTGATTCAGCCAATAATGCCTAATTTCCAGCAATCAATTGACCCCCAATTTGAAAGAAACCCAATCGGCCAAACCCTAGGAATTGGGGATTTTTGATTTTTGAATCGTTGCTGCCAACAAGGAAAAATTGAATTATCGATTCTTGGAGTTGAAACGTGGCTGAAAAGAACACAAGAATATCAGCAAACAGGTAAGATAAAGAATCGATCCAAGAGGAACAAAGAAATAAAACGAAACAGGAAGAAATAAAGAAAAGTCCTAAGAACCCTTGAATTCCCGAAAGAATTCACAAATTCCTTCAAACGGCTCTAATCTCCCCTCCAAAGAATATCGATGGCAAGAAGAAGGTTGAAGACGGCTCCCACAATCCAAAGATTGTTAAAACAGCTTCTAAAGAAAACTCAAGAGAGAAATCTTGAAGAAAACTCAAAGAAAATTCTGCTCTCTCAAATCTGAAATTTAATAATGAATCTATGTGTTGTGTTTTACAAGGGGTGGCTGGCCATCACTTATATAGGCCTCAAACTAATCCTAACCTCATTAGAAAACTTAAAAATTAACCCTAAATAATAAAAAAAATAAAGGAATTTCGTCCTAACACTTAAATGGGCTGTTTTGGGCCGAATTTAACATGTAATATCTCTAGAGCCTAAAAAATTAAATTAACAAATAAAATGTTTACAAATTGGGCCCTTTGATATTTGGCCTGATTTTCAACTAAGTATGTATGGATTTCTTGATTGGGCTGGGAATTTGCTTATTGGGCCTCGCCTTTAAGAATTTGGGCTTGTGATCCATCTTTTACAGAAACTTGGGTCGTTGAAGCTCGTAACGGAGATCCAATGCGTTTTGGCTGCAAGATCCGGTTTCTTGGACCAAGATTTCCAAGATTTGAAATCTTGATTTTCTTGATTCTTGAAATCGCTCCAAACAGCAAGATCGGGCCAAGATTCGGTTTCTTGATTTTCTTGAAAACAAGAAAGTGAATCTTGATTTTCTTGTTCTTTCGTGTACGCATCTAAGGCCTCTGTGACTCGTATCATTCCCCCCTTCCTCAAAAAGATTCGTCCTCGAATCTAAAAAATCAAATGGATTCGACTTTCCTCGATCGAACGGGACTAATGGCAATTGAGCCCACTGAAAAGAATAGCCATGAGTTAGTAAATAGCAACGCAAACAAACTTGTAGTCCAATCATAAGCATAACAAAACAAGTATAATGCATGCGAATGGACAGTTTTAGATTACCATGCAAATAACCTAATTTACTCGCCAATGCCTCATCAATTATTTGAAACAAAGATGGACATGTTTTAAGGCATTCAATCATCTCAAATTGTTTCCACAAACCATGAAGAAATCGCGAGTAATAAATCAAATGGTAAACGTAATCGTCACAAGTAGGTATTTGAAAAGGTCCACATAGTTCATAAAGCTGCACAATCATACCATGCATTAATCGACGAACTATGGATTCACTCACACATGCATCAAAAACAATAATCTTTTTATCAACCATTAAAACAGATAGATCATCAAGAAATAAAATAGGATAGTCAAGCACGTTTCGATCTAACTGTTTTACAAAAATTAAATCATCCGAGGAGTACAAAGGTGTTTTAAAAGTTTCAAGCATCTTACCTTTATAAGCAGAAGAATAAGGGTCGATTTTACCTTTTTCATTGAATACAAACCTTCGCTCATCGGGGGCATAGTGTAGTCGAAGCTCCGTTGTTGAGTTAACCTTTGTCAAATGGAACTCAAATTTTATGTATAACCACAGAAATTGTTTAAGGCACGAATATAAATTGAAAACAAATTTGGCAAATTTCGTTACCTTATTCAAAAACCAAGTATCAAAACAATAAAAAGTATTTGCCAAAACAGATTTACACAAATTCGAGGATTTTACACAAGGCAAATTAAGAGAATAACAACTCACGCTTCCTTTCATAATGACTTTATCAACCACAACCGAAGAATAACAATTAATCGGATCAAAATGAATGGATCTTTTAAGAACTAAGTCACCAATAATTTTCAAATCTGCACGGGACTCTGTTGCTAAAATTTCCTTACCTCGCTTACCTTCGGGCTCATGTAGTGTGATTTCATCTTTGCCTATGTTGATCGTACGAAAGCGTCTTTCATTTGAGAGGTATTGAAGTTGAAAGTTATCTTTCGGTCCTTCGGGAACCTGAAAAGTAACAACACAAGAAAAATTCATATCTTGGTTAGTGAAAACATTCCTCACTACCCTTCCTCGTCTTTTTCTTTTGTTTCTTTTTCTAACTCATTTTCTCTTCTTTCTTCAACTTCTTTTTCAATTTTCTTTTCTGTTTCACATTCCTTTTCACTCTCAATCTCTTTTTGCTCTTTTTCATTCTCTTTTTCTTTTCTTTTTCCTCACTTGTTTTAACAATAGAATTTTTCAATTTGATTTGGTCCTCATGGACTTGTTCCGGAGTGAGCGGCACTAAGGTGATTTTCCTTCCTTGATGCTTGAAAGAATACCTATTTGTACGACCATCGTGAGTGGCCTTTCGATCCAGTTGCCATGGTTCTCCTAGCAACAAATGGCAGGCTTGAATAGGCATTACGTCGCACACAACTTCGTCTTGATACTTACCGATAGAAAAGGCGATGCGCACTTGTTGAGTGACCTTAAATTGGCCTTCGTTGCTAAGCCCTTGTAGTTGATAAGGTTGTGGATGCTTGGTAGTGGTTAAGCAAAGCTTTTCCACCATCGTCGTGCTGGCTACGTTCGAGCAACTTTCACCATCAATAATAACTCTACAAAGCTTACCTTGTACATGGCAGTGAGTATGAAAGAGATGTTCTCGTTGCTGCTCGCTCTTTGATTTTGCCAAAGAAGGTTGCCTACGATCATGAAAATCATCATCCATTCTAGGGACACGTCGAGGGCCGCGCCTATGGGGCTGGTTATCCCTATCTTCCTTGATTGGATCTCGATATTGAGGTTCTTGATTCAATCGTACCTCATTCAAAGTAGTATTCAAAGCTCGAAGTGTAGTAGCCTGTTCGTCCAACTGTTGTTGGAATCTTTTAAATATGTCATCATTATTATCACCTTTAGACATTTTCAAAAACCTGTAAAAAATAAACACTTAACACTCAAAAATAAAAGTTATCAAACCTCACCGTTAATCACTCAAAAAGAATAATTTAAATTTTCAATGAGCTAGAAATCAGTCTTGTGAGTCCTTTAGGAGAGTTTATATCAACCAAATCGAGAGTGGATGAACCGAACTACCAAAGAATCCTAATTTGCACTAGGATGCCAAAAACTGACGAGACACCAATTGATTCGTGTTGCACTGAGGAAGAAGTTGTGCACACGTGTAAGTCCTACTAACACAAGAAACAAGAAGGTGTTAGATAACGTAATGGAAAAATAAAGGCAACCAAATGAAAACCTACAGCTAAGAATCAATAAAATTGCTGAAAATAGAAAAACCCGAAAAAACTGCGGAGTAACTTGACAACTTCGTTCGAGGTGTTCCTGATCTCCAAAAATCACAAAATTAAATCTGGAATGTCCTTATATATTGAATTTTGATCTGGAAATTTTGGCCACCAAATTCAACCCGCTGAATCTTTTTTTAAATTTTTATCGAATTTTGTCTTTTTGACTTTTTTGACTTTTTTGACTGATTTTTTTGCGGGATTAATTTTTTTATATTCAATCACAGTGCCACAAATATGTATGTAAAATTTCAGATCAATCGGACAACGTTTACCCACTCAAATGAATTTTTTTCGAACAATTTTTCTGGGTAAAACTGTTGTTTGTGCTTTAAAAAAAATAGAGATCAGTTTAGAAATCAACCAAGAACACCCAAAACGCCCAAAATCTGATACCAAATGATATAGGAGTGCGCGCGGACCAAGATCGAGTCGTCAAGTCACGGGAAACTCCTACGAAAGCTCTAATGAACAGATCTGAAAACAAAACGAATAATGAAATTAAATCTGGAAAATTCAGATCTGGAACAATAACACTAAAATCAGCAAGATTTAATCAAGAATCGAAACACTTATGAAAGGGGTTTCGTGGAAGCCAATAGCTCGATTTAGCAATCAAAGAAAGAACCAATCTGCCGAATCTGAGAAAACAAACACAAGCAGCAAATTAAACTTAAAATTTCAGCAAATAAATGGAGTAAAATTGGGGATTTTGGACGGCAAGAAGAAAGAAGTAGAATCGAATGATTAAGCGCAATTGAAAGGAAAGAAAGAACACAAATCTGCCAGTGAATTGATTCAGCCAATAATGCCTAATTTCCAGCAATCAATTGACCCCCAATTTGAAAGAAACCCAATCGGCCAAACCCTAGGAATTGGGGATTTTTGATTTTTGAATCGTTGCTGCCAACAAGGAAAAATTGAATTATCGATTCTTGGAGTTGAAACGTGGCTGAAAAGAACACAAGAATATTAGCAAACAAGTAAGATAAAGAATCGATCCAAGAGGAACAAAGAAATAAAACGAAACAGGAAGAAATAAAGAAAAGTCCTAAGAACCCTTGAATTCTCGAAAGAATTCACAAATTCCTTCAAACGGCTCTAATCTCCCCTCCAAAGAATATCGATGGCAAGAAGAAGGTTGAAGACGGCTCCCACAATCCAAAGATTGTTAAAACAGCTTCTAAAGAAAACTCAAGAGAGAAATCTTGAAGAAAACTCAAAGAAAATTCTGCTCTCTCAAATCTGAAATTTAATAATGAATCTATGTGTTGTGTTTTACAAGGGGTGGCTGGCCATCACTTATATAGGCCTCAAACTAATCCTAACCTCATTAGAAAACTTAAAAATTAACCCTAAATAATAAAAAAAATAAAGGAATTTCGTCCTAACACTTAAATGGGCTGTTTTGGGCCGAATTTAACATGTAATATCTCTAGAGCCTAAAAAATTAAATTAACAAATAAAATGTTTACAAATTGGGCCCTTTGATATTTTGGCCTGATTTTCAACTAAGTATGTATGGATTTCTTGATTGGGCTGGGAATTTGCTTATTGGGCCTCGCCTTTAAGAATTTGGGCTTGTGATCCATCTTTTACAGAAACTTGGGTCGTTGAAGCTCGTAACGGAGATCCAATGCGTTTTGGCTGCAAGATCCGATTTCTTGGACCAAGATTTCCAAGATTTGAAATCTTGATTTTCTTGATTCTTGAAATCGCTCCAAACAGCAAGATCGGGCCAAGATTCGGTTTCTTGATTTTCTTGAAAACAAGAAAGTGAATCTTGATTTTCTTGTTCTTTCGTGTACGCATCTAAGGCCTCTGTGACTCGTATCAACATGATTCAATTAGATTTATCATTCTTCATAATATATCATGTTTTCTATGTAACACCATTTCAATAAGTTTCATACACACATGTCTTGGTTCATATTGAACATTTAACATAATCACAAGCTAGAGGTTAAACACATAACTTAATAATATCATCACATGGTAAGTTATGGTACATAAATATAGCATCACTTAAGTCACACCTTTCATAATCATGAATATTCATACTTTGATCAATGGTACATCATACCTTTCTATATTTGTTGTAGTGAAGTCATTCAGAATCCTTAGCGAAACTCACACGAAGTGTGCTAAACGATGGTTGTAACCGTCCCTTTTCATAATCGATGGTCGAAACTGATATGCCCCCGGTCCCGTTGATTAGTCCGAGTCGTATAGTTTCCCGATCGTTAAAATAAAGAAGAATCGTTTGAATTTGAAATGAAGTCGGATATTAGGCTAAGTGTAGTTTTAGGGTGTCAAAGGATAAGCTTAAAGAGGTAAGCTAATCAAATGAAGAAGTCTTGGTTGTAAAAGAAAAGGAAACTCGATAATTGGAATTAAAAACGAAAACTTAAGAACAAGAATGAACCAACATTTCGATTGAAGGTTGACCCGAAACTTATAGGTTCTAAAGTTGTTTATGAGAAAGACTATGGTAACCTCGACCCACTATCTAAAATAGATAGGAACCCTGGTATAATTTGGATTGAACGCCACACGATTTCGTGATAAGTTCGGTTGAACAAAAACGGGTTGACGCCACTAACTAGTTAGATAAGTCAATAGAGTTTTTAGACGAAATTAAAGAGAAGAATTCTCTCAACAATTTGACAGTAATTCATTAAGGTTTCAAAAGTCCCTTACAAAGTGATTTCAGCCTGAATTTATAGGCTTTACATGGGCACCTGAATAGACGTTCTTAAGAGCTAAGTAAATGGCTTGAAAGTTCCAGAATTTTGGAGGAAGGATCCTTGAAGCTTCCCCATGCATTGAGAACGTCATTAGCTCTTCTAGAAGGCTTAGTTTAGCTGGAAAAATGAATGGCCTGGTTGGAGTTTGGGAATGCATTCAATATGGCCAGCAACCAACTTAAATGTGCTTTGAAATGAGCTGCATGTTTAGCCTAATATTCATGGTATTTGATGAGTTGCTTTGGACACTCCACAAGTCAATGCTATTAATAAGCTGAATTGAACAACCATGAAGGTGTGAACAATTGGTCTTGAAGAGTCCCTATTGTGTGAACACTCTGAACCGAATAGCCTTAGCATGTGAAAGGAATTAAACTAGCTAAAGGGTCAGCTTGGGAGTAGGAATTCAGCAGCTCACTTAGCCAAATAGTCATCTTGAAAAGTTAGCAAACTTTAGCTGAATGGTCACTTTGGAGACATCAAAAATCAGCACACCTTCTTTAAGTCCTTCATGCACCTAGGACGTCCAAAAATAGTGTACCTGTAGTAAATACATTCAACAAATTAAATACAATTTAGACATATTAATTCAGCAGCAAATAGCACTAAAAATCCTACACATTAAATTCGGCAGCCCTTAGAACATAATTAAAGCATGTCTGAATTTTGGACAACTTAATTACTTAACTTAAGTTCGGCTAGACTTTGGACAACATTAAAACATGCAATAAAATTAGACACTTTAATAGCATGCATTAAAATAAAACACATTTATCACAAAATTTAATATGTCCAGATTTTAGTAAATTAATTATTCTTAAATTAACTATTTAACTAATCAGCAACTTAATTTATTTATTCCAGCAAATTCAACGAAAACTAAAGGTGAGCTCCTTAAGCTAAATTTGAGCTAATTGAGCTTGAAGGAGGTTGCATGGGTTGCTTGGTTCGACATTCTCAAGTTGTCCAGCCACGCTATTGCACCAAATCCCATTTATGAGAACCGAAACTCCTTCCTTGAATCTTTTGGCTCGAGCACGAGTTATAGGACCCGTTGGAAACTCCAAGAGTTCGTTGGCAGCCTTAGTTGGTTCCCTAGCCATGGCCGTATCAGAAACCATCCCTTTTCATTAATCGATGGTCATCACCATCCCTTTTCATAGTTGATGGTCATTATCATCCCTATCAATAGCCGAAGCTATCCCTTTTCACATTCGATAGTCGAAGCTATCCCTTTTAACATTCGATAGCCGAAGCTATCCCTTTTCACATTCAATAGCTGAAGCTATCCCTTTTCACATTCGATAGTTGAAGCTATCCCTTTTCATATTTGATGGTCATCACCATCCCTTTTCATGATTAATAGCCGAAGCTATCCCTTTTTGTATTCGATAGTCGAAGCTATCCCTTTTCATTATTTGAGGATTGTCGATACGTCGTTGGATTTTCTATCGAGGCATAATATGATAACATACCATAATAGAATTTCAAACAATAATTTAAGATGTTATTTAAACATTCGAACTTACTTGGCTAAATTGCAAAAATGTCAAAGTACAGGGGCATTTTAGTAATTTTCCATTCTCCTCGATTTTCCACATGATCTTGATATAAAATAATAATTTCATTAAATTTATTAATGTAGATAGTAAAATAATTTATTTTATGCAATTTAATCATTTTTACATTTTTACAAAATTGCCCCTAAAGTTTTACTTTTATTCAATTTAGTCCTTGAGCCAAAAACATGCAAATTAACCATTTTGACCCAAAATTTAGTCTATTTGAATACTCATGGTATCCAAAACATCCCATTCAAGCAACAATTTCACATTAAATCCTTGCATTTTTACTATTTTAACAATTTAGTCCATAATCGAAAAATTCATCAAAAATCACTTGACAAATACTTTTAAATATCAACCAACACTTCAAATTCATCATTTAACATCTAAAACAACAAGGTTCATTAATGGAAACATTTAAAATCTTTAACAGTTTTAGAATCGAAGGTACGGGCTAGCTGGACCAAATTGCAACGATCTAAAAAACATAAAAATTAAAAGAAATGGATGAAAATGGCTTACCATGCATCATCCAAAGAAGAACCGAAGCTTCAAGCTTTTCCCATGGTGAATTTGATGGTGAACGACCAAAATGAAGAAGAAAACTTTATGTGTTTTTTTATTTTAACATTATTATATTATTTTAACATTAAAAATAATGTATAAACATATAAAAAATTAAAGGAAATTAAAACTTAAACCATAAACCATATTAAGAATGGGTAATTTACCCATTAAGGCCACCCAATTATGATTCTTTAATCAATTAACACCTTTAAACTAATAGCGATTGACTTTTTTAACTTTTACGATTTAGTCCTTTTTGCTTAATTAACTATCAAAACGTTAAAATTTTTCAACGAAACTTTAATACCACCTTAATTAAATTTCATAAATATTTAGAAAAATATTTATGGCTTGGTTTATAAAAACGAGGTCCTAATACCTAATTTTCTAAAACCACCTTAGGGTCATACCATTTGAACTTAATTAATCATTCAAATAGCACAAGTTATCAAATCAAAAACCTTTCAAAAACCATATTTGACTCGTAAATATTAAATAATAATATTTACGAACTTACTTGTTAAATTTGGTGGCACCAAAACCACTGTTTCAAACACCACTGAAAAATAGGTTGTTACAACATGTATGTGATGAGATCCATGATTTAATATGAAAATATATTAAAGCATGCTAAAGTGAATGAAAAGTGAATAATATGTGATATGTGATATGTGATATGTGAGCATGTTTACATGCAAATGTGTAAAATTGAGAAATATACTTTAAGTGAGACTATGAGCAAGATTACATGTGAAAAGTGATTAAATGTGTTAAATTTGAAAATGACCATATGACATGCATGGGGTGGGCCTTGTGAAAGGTGGAAGTTATGTGGCATTTTATCTGTGATTATGTGGCTGTTATCGGCAATTATGTGGTGGCTTGTCCACAATATGTTATGTGGCCATTTATCAATATTTATGTGGTGGCTTGTCCACAAATGGTGTGTTATTAGATGGACGAGATTTGGGGAACTTGATATTGGTGTGCAGCAGAGATGGGTAGGAAAATTCTTCAAAATAGGCATTATTACATAAGCATATCTCGATATACTCATGTATGTGTGTTGGTGATGATATGAGATTCGTTAAAATGATATATATATATATATATGTGGAAATGGAAGTGTTAAATTGTTGTGTGAAATGCATGTTATAAATATTATATAATGATTTCACACTAAACCTTTTAAAGCTCACCCATATTACTTGTGTGTTTCAGATAATCCTCGTGGTTAGGACTCAGATTTGGTCATCGAAAAGGCTCTCGGTATAATGGTTTCTTGGTTGTGGATTTTTAAGATGATTTTGGACTTTTATGGACTTTATGATTATATTTTAGATTTTATCGTGTAGTAAATTATTGAACTATGGCATGGGGTTTTTCATTTTAAAAACTTTGGACATTGGACTTTTTGCATGAATTTTGATATGGATTAAACGTTTTGGTGATTTCTTAATTAAATCCATTTTCTGTAAATTCAATTGATTGGACATGAATTTTTTACGATAAAACCAATTTTTTACAAAGAAGAAGTTTTCCTTCGACGTAATGTTTTACAACATTGTATAAAAAGAGAATATTAGAACGTGCTTTCAAAGACTATATCCATTTATTTCTACTCAAAGTTTTTGCCATTTCTATGGCCCATGTAATTGCTTGTTTGGGCCGTAACATTTAGGCCCGGTTTGAGGGGTTTCACTAGTAGATATTGTGCATAGATACTCTCCAGGGGAAGGGACCATCTTGTTGGAAAACCAAACCCAGATTCGAGCTTGCAAATGACCCTTATATATTTGTCTTTTCTTTGATGAAGGTTTGAAATACCCTTTTGGATTATGGGTTCACATCCTAAGTGTACACTGAAATGGGCGCTGCCAGTAGTAGTCCCTTGTCTTTTCACCTTTAACTTGTAGAATTTTTGGAATACACCCAACAATGGTGGCTCATTATGCATGCAATAGTCGATATAGAAAACCACTAATTTCCACAAGGATAGGGTTGATAACTACCAGGTGAAATACCATATCCTTTAACCACAACACAAAAGAAAGGGTTGAACAACATATGGAAGTTGACCTCTAGCAAAATCAGGGGTAAGATGAAAACTATGGAATTATCACTTAGACGACAACCACGGGGTCGTTAAAAGTCATAAGCAAAGTTTGGATCTTGGATACATCGAACACTCAAATATCAGTTCATTTCATCCTAAGTAGTTCTACAATCGTACATCTAAGTGTCTACACGTGGTTGAGTATTTTTGAGACCTTGAGGTTCGAATGTGATTGGATTTCTAGGGATGATGTTTTGATTTGCTTGTTCGAACCAATTTTTGTGCTAGTAAATGAAGAAAAAGAAGGAAAAACAAATGTTACCTTTGTGAAAAATGAACATTGATGATGAAGAGAGCAGAAGTATTGAGTAGAGAAGAACTTATGGTTGTTGGAGAAATGAGTTTGGAAAACATAGCGAAAAATAATTTAGGGAAAATAGAGTTTTAACTTTTTTTTCAAAATAAGATATTGGTTGTGATATCTAAAGTACTAAACATTTAATCAAAACTGTAGCTTTTCAATTCGTCTAGGATGAGTGCTTCAATCAAGTAGTCTTCTCCGTTATCCTCAAGCTCATGTCTGCCGAGTGTGGGCTCGCTTCAAATCAAATACTTTTTCACAAAAATTACTAGTGGGGTAATTTCACAATTTCTCTAAACTTTTGGGTCAAGTTGTAAACCAAAAAAAATATCTCTAGAAATTTTCTGAAATAATCTCTTCAGAGAATTTTCTCTTTACAACTTTCTCATAAATTTAAGTGTCTGTAAAATAATGACATAAGGCTCTCTTTATATAGGGAGAATTTAAAAAGTTCAACTATAAATAAACTTAATCACTTTAATATTAAATTAATATAATATTTATCAAGATAAATATTAGATTATATTTAATATTAAATCTTATTAAAATAATAGAATGTTTATCTACGAGATAAACATTAAATTAAATTTAATATTAAGATAACCACTTTAATATTAAATTAATAAAATACTATTCATATAAGTATTAAATTAAATTTAATATTAAACTATTAAGATAATATTATTTTTAGAATACTTAATTTGAAATCAAATTATCTGGAAGAGTCTAAGTAGCAGTGTAACTCTTCCACTACTCAACAACCGAAGACCAACCACCTTTACGGCACCCTGAGCTGGTTCGATTACTACCGCTTCAGTCCGGGTCAGTGACGAACTGATCGATTTGGCCTAGCCATCGATTGGATTGTCGGCCCGATTCGACCAATTTTTGGGTCTTGGTCTTGGTTTTGGGCTCTAAGGACCAATTTATGATCTCAGGTTCAATTTTCAAGTCCAGTTACCCATTAGGCCAATTGTTTGTCTTGAAAATTAATTTCCAAAAATATCATTAGTTTTAATTAATTTGATTAATTCAATTTTACTTGATCAAAATTAATTTTCCCAAAAATCACTTAGATTTTCCATATTAAGTTTTCAAGAAAATTCTTTAATCAAATTCTCTAGTTGAACAATTCTCACAACCACCTAATTTAATTCCACATCGAATAAATTGGCTCAATTAAATTATTTCCAAAGTCGTAGAATTTTCTTCTGATTCAAATGCAGTTCGATCGAGCTTTTGTTGAGCTATCGAAGACACCAATTGAGCATAAACAATTAGGCTCTAGTATTTGCAATTATGTCTAGAAGCATCTTTCTGATAATTTTCAATTACTTAATCATAGAGTCAACCCACAAGAAGTACCATGATTGAAAACTCCTTATTATATACTCTTTACGAAAGCAATTCATCCAAATGCTTTGTCCAATGACCTCGTCATGTGTGTGTTACCTCATATGATATCCTTGATTCCTTTGAGTTAAATCTGTTCACTCAATACAATCCTATTTTATCTCATTGTCACCATTGTGTCTTTTTAATGATTAATAAGATCACTGTTAACAAATTGACTGTGATAAATTACTCATTTGAGAACCAGCAACCCGTGGCCACATTCCATATTTATCAATCCACACAATGCCAATGAGAGGATACCATTAACTCTTTAATTGTGCTATGAATTCCATTATTTCTAGTAAAACCATGCCACACACAAGTCATGTACCCAACATACCAGTTATGGGCTCAATCATCTTTAGAGCATAAGCCTCCACTTATATCAAAGCACATAAGTTGCATACGCATGGTCAGTGACTAACTCAGGATTTAGGTAAATTGCACCATGAATGTCACAAGTGAATTAATTCACAAACGAATTCAGAATTAATTCATCTTGGGTCCAATCAATGTATTATTCTACCAATGAATACATCTATGTCTCTACTCGTAGAGTCAACTGCTCCGATAGCCAAGACTAGCCATATCCCCAATTAAAATTGTAGATGACATAATAATCCTTGTCAGTATTTGAATCAAATTCTCAATTTGATTCTTTTAAGGGATTACGGACTCATTTGGATTATCTACTGAAGTAAGTTGTCTTTCTCTCAATGTAAACGTTCTTACAATGCCACTTATCTTCAGTTTGAACTTAGACAATCAATGAGCTAATGTTTGCTTGTCACAATTTCCCCATGCATACAAAATATAAAAGATAGAAATACAAAAGACATAATTGTGAAATGTGAAATTAACTTTACTTATTTATTCATCGTTCAAATAAATAGAAAATAGTTACGTGTTTACTACAATATGTGCACATTTCCCAATAATCTCCCACTTGCCCTAATGAAGTAAATATGTCATGTTTCACATTCTCATATCATCGATGTGTTTGTTAAAACTACTAGTTATAAGAGTCTTAATAAACGGATCCGCAAGGTTATCTTTAGAAGCTACTTTCATCACATCTACAATTCCTTCAGCTGCTACCTCTAGTATCAAGTGATAATCAATGTGTTTCTTCCTCTTATGACTTCTCATTTCCTTGGTATTACCTATTGCAGCACTATTATCACAATACAATGTTATAACTTTTTCCATACCAGGAATAAATTCAAGATCAATTAAGATCTTTCGAAGCCATATTGCTTTCTTCGTTGCCTTAGAAGCAGACACATACTTGCCCTCTATAATAGAATCAGTAGTGCAAGTTGCTTTACACTTCTTCATACTATGGCTCCATGGCCTGGAATGAATACATTTCTCAACGTCAATTTCCTCGAATCTTTGCATTTGGAAGTCTTAGTGTGTGTATCCAATGGGAGTAAGGTTTTTTCAAGAATACATAAGTATATAAACCCTGATTCTTTTAAGATACCTTAATATATGCTTTATAGCTTGCCAATGCATGAGACCTGGATTCGCCTGATATCAACTAATCATTCCTACTACAAAATAGATATCTGGACGTGTGCAAAGCATCACATACATAAGGTGATACGAACTCACCTCGGTGATGATTTGAGTCATTTAGATTGCCCGATCGTAAAATGGAGAAGTATCATTCTTACATGAAATAGTTGGTAATTCAGTTAAGTGATGGGAAAATAAAGGTTGAAAAGATGGTTCAAAGGTTAGGAATATGTTGAGGATGGTTCGGTTAAGTAAAATGATAATGGAAAATGGTTAAGTGAATAATGTTAAGGATTCAGCTAATAAAGAAAATAAGATATCATGGAAATGGAAAAGTTCGACGGGATGGAATAGGCTTAAGGCCATGGAAGAACCAATACTAAAGGGAGTAATTGACTCGAACCTTATACGACAGTTAAGAAGGATGGGTGTTGAAGGATAGGACCTTGACCCGCTAACTAGGAAGTTAGGAACCACAGGTATCAATGGGGTGAACGCCACACTCAGTTTAGGAGTGATAAGTTCAAAGAAACAAGGATGATGCCACTGGCAAGCTAGATAAGTCAACTTGAGTCTTAACGAAATAAGAGAGTTGAAAAACACACAAGTATTATAAACATTCAACAATGAGCAAAAGTCCCTTACGATGAGCTGATTACAAGTATTTATAATGATAGATAAGGCCTAGCTGAAAAGTCACAATTGTTCAGCTTAAATGAGCTAATAATGAGCTGAAATGAAACTTAATCACTAAGCACTAACTCTTGAAATTCTAGGCCTAAGTAACAGCAACTATCAACAAGATTTAATGTTCCAATTCAGCTGATTCAAGAGCTTGAATGCTTAGGTTTCATTCTTGAGCAGCCAAAGAGTTTAGGAATAGCTTTAAATTCTCCATTGGACAGCCAAATAGACACCATGGAGAAGAAGAATAGGCTGCCGAATTTTAAAGGATGTATAATGCTTTCCTTTAAATGATGTAATAGCTCCTTTAAATAATGTATAATGCTCTCATTTAATTGATGTAACAACCCCTTGTATGTAACCGAAGTATAGTGCTCTCCTTTAATTGATGTAACAACCCCTTGTATGTAACTGATTCCAACTGAGTAGTCACATTTAACACTTTGTAACAGCCCTTGTATATAACTGATTCCAACTAAATAGTCACCTGCAAGCATTTATTAATAAACACATTAAAACACATTTAAACACACTAAACTTAATAAGCTTAATTAATAAACAGTAAATACTTAACTTAATTTAATAAACTGTAAATAAACATATTTAATAATAAGTTATTCCAGCAATTAAATAAGCTAAGATAAGCATTTAGTCCAGTAATTTAATTAACTAAAATGAGTTTAATAAAAAAATAAAGTCCAGCAAATAAATTATTAACTAAGATGAGTTTAATTAAATTAAAGTTCAGCTTGCAATAAATTGCAAGGGATGCCTATTGGGCCGAATGAGCTTGTAATTAAGCTTCATTTTGCACTTAGGCCCCTCGAGCTTAGGCCACTCTTGATGACGTCGAGTTGTATTGTAACATGATGCGACCAGGTTCGCATCATTCCCTCCCTCTTGAAGACGATTTGTCCTTAAATTGGGCCACTTGCTCGCGAAAAATTTTTCCTCGTCACAAACCCCTTTGTTGATGAATTGGACAAAGTTGCTCCCAAGAACCTGAAAATCTTATTCACAAATTGAACATATGATTCGATGCCAGGATAAAAAACAGAAGTTGATTTTACCTTTTCATAATGATTTAGAGATTGAACACTTAATTCAATGCTTGAATCAAAAGTAGAAGTGGATCTTACCTTGTTCTTTGTTGTAAACAAACCTGAACCACAAAATAGTCAGAAGGCATAACCTTGAAAGTTTGAATTCCAAAATCCAAGTCCCTTAGACAATGATATAAAACAACATTCACCGGGATCAAAGATAGGGTTTTCTCTTGCCATTTCAATTTAGTTTGACAATTTCATGACAGATATCGTAGAAAGAACACGAAGCAATTCAAAATCATTATCATGCAAAACATGTTCGAATCTTTTAAACCACAGTTGAGAACAACCTCCAGAATAAAAAAATTGATTTTGACTTTGCAAGCCAACAAAATTCACTAGTTTTGTTTTCGAACAAAATGATAAAATTTGAAGCATGAAAAGGTTCAACACATTTATCTAAAACGAAATTACGATGCTCACCTTTTCTTAGTAATAACTTAAGATGACTTGCTCTGTGCTTAAACATACAATTTTGGTCGTTCTTTGTTAAAAGTAGCAATTTCATTTTTGCCATTAAATCAAACATGCCGAACTAAAAGAATTTCAAACAATCAAACCTCTCAACATTCATCCAACCAAATTTGCACAAACTCAAGGATTTCGCACAAGACAGTAAATGATTCACATAATCTCCACAAACAGACAAATTGGGATTTCACATAAAAATACTTTGTAACACGTGACAAAGTTTTGTATATGCTGATTTAATCTTACTTCATCAACAAACTTTTCAACACAACATTCTTTAATAGAGAAACTCTTTAAACCATCCTCCCAAACAAGGTCATTATCAATCAGAAAGGGATACTTAGACAAATCAAGGTGGGGAGTTCTTTTATTAACTAAGTCTTCGGCGAACTCACCACTATCATGCAAGTGAAATGGTCAAGACTCGATTAACATAGAACCCTTACCTCGCTCACCTTTAAGCGCTGGTGGACTAAGGTCATCTACGATCTTACCTTTGCTTAACAACTTGAACCGCCTCTCGTCAGGAAAATATTGTAATTGAAGCTCGTCATATGGATCTTTAGGAATCTGAAAAGAAGAAACAGAACAAGGATAATTCACATGTGGGTTAGTTAAAACAACACTCACTTTTCTTGTTCTCTCTCGTCTTTTTCACTCGTTTCTTGCTCACTATCTTTTCTTTCTTCAATCTAACTCTTCTTTTCAGCTTTCTTTTCTTGCTCACATTCTTTTTCGCTCTCAATCTCTTTTTGCTCTCTTTCATTCTCTTTTTCTTTTTCACATGTTTTTTCGATTTCATTACAACAGGAAGAATACAAGAAGGAATCAAAATGAGAAATTTTTCATTGAGAATAAGAAGAGGGGACTTCATACAGATGACGATCATCTCTTCGAGATTGATTCTTCATGGATGAATACTTTGAGGCACTTGAAGGGAAAATTTTACGTTCTCGCTTGACACCTTGAAAGGTTTCAAACTCGTAACTCACCTCATTTCACCTCAAATTCCTTGATGAATAGTAATCATGATAAGAATCTCTTCTCGAATAGTCATTGGATGTGTGCTTTCGTGATGATCTTATCTCTATCCCTCGACTCGATGAAATTTGCTTTCTTTGGGCTCTTTCCTCCACTCGGTCCAATCGTTCATGCAATTTGTCAAATTTAGATTTCACCATTCTACACATCTCTTACATCCTATATTGGAATTTCGATTCTGAAAACTTTTCTCGAAACATGATTTTATTGCTGAAAAGAAAAGTGGCTAAAACAAAATAGACAGTAAATACCTCACCACAAAATCTCACGTTTCACTCACAAAAAAATATTGGATGGCACTCACACTCGTGTTTGTACCCGTTAAATGGCTTTTTCTACACTCGAATGTTCTCTCAACACTCGTGCCTTTTACCGCTTGCTTCATCTCTCGATCTTCATAATCGACTCGTTTAGACTTGCAAGCGAATCTAGGGGTTGGCTTCAAGTGGGTTTACAAGGGTAATGATGAATAGGTGCAAGGTTGGCTGAAAGAAACAATTTGTGATGGTGTGTGGAGTTTTAGTGTTTAATGATGGTAGAAAAGGATTTTGATGGATCGGGAATTCAAAGAAAATAAATACACACTTCAACACTTCTCTTTTTAATAACTTTGAATGTCTCCTTTTTTTTTTCAAGATGAATACATTCAAAAACACTTGTACAATAACTTATACATGAAATAATAATTTTTTTGAATTTTTTTGAATTTTTTTCAAATACTTACTCCGACACTTCACAAACATCTGTACTCCTCGATTTTAGCTAGCTCTGATACCAAATGATACGAACTCACCTCGGTGATGATTTGAGTCATTTAGATTGCCCGATCGTAAAATGGAGAAGTATCATTCTTACATGAAATACTTGGTAATTCGGTTAAGTGACGGGAAAACAAAGGTTGAAAAGATGGTTCAAAGGTTAGGAATATATTGAGGATGGTTCGGTTAAGTAAAATGATGATGGAAAATGGTTAAGTGAATAATGTTAATAATTCAGCTAACAAAGAAAATAAGATATCTTGGAAATGGAAAAGTTCGACGGGATGGAATAGGCTTAAGGCCATGGAAGAACCAATACTAAAGGGAGTATTGACTCGAACCTTATACGACAGTTAAGAAGGATGGGTTTTGAAGGATAGGACCTTGACCTGCTAACTAGGAAGTTAGGAACCACCGGTATCAATGGGGTGAACGCCACACTCAATTTAGGAGTGATAAGTTCAAAGAAACAAGGATGACGCCACTGGCAAGCTAGATAAGTCAACTTGAGTCTTAACAAAATAAGAGAGTTGAAAAACACACAAGTATTATAAACATTCAACAATAAGCAAAAGTCCCTTACAATGAGCTGATTACAAGTATTTATAATGCTAGATAAGGCCTAGCTGAAAAGTCACAATTGTTCAGCTTAAATGAGCTAATAATGAGCTGAAATAAAACTTAATCACTAATCACTAACTCTTGAAATTTTAGGCCTAACTAACAGCAACTATCAACAAGATTTAATGTTCCAATTTAGCTGATTAAATGAGCTTGAATGCTTAGGTTTCATTCTTGAGTAGCCAAAGAGTTTAGGAACAGCTTTAAATTCTCCCTTGGACAGCCAAATAGACACCATGGAGAAGAAGAATAGGCTGCCGAATTTTAAAGGATGTATAATGCTTTCCTTTAAATGATGTAACAACTCCTTTAAATGATGTATAATGCTCTCCTTTAATTGATGTAACAACCCCTTGTATGTAACCGAAGTATAATGCTCTCATTTAATTGATGTAACAACCCCTTGCATGTAACCGATTTCAACTGAATAGTCACATTTAACACTTTGTAATAACCCTTGTACATAATTGATTCCAACTAAATAGTCACCTGCAAGCATTTATTAATAAACACATTAAAACACATTTAAACACACTAAACTTAATAAGCTTAATTAATAAATTGTAAACACTTAATAAACTGTAAATAAACATATTTAACAATAAGTTATTCCAGCAATTAAATAAGCTAAGATAAGCATTTATTCCAGCAATTTAATTAACTAAAATGAGTTTAATAAAAAATTTAAGTCTAGCAACTCAATTATTAACTAAGATGAGTTTAATTAAATTAAAGTCCAGCTTGTAATAAATTGAAAGGGACGCCTATTAGGCTGAATGAGCTTGTAATTAAGCTTCATTTTGCACTTAGGCCTCTCGAGCTTAGGCCACTCTCGATGATGTCGAGTTGTATCGTAACATGGTGTGACCAGGTTCGTATCATAAGGCTTCCAACTGCCGAAGCATATGGAACCTTTCTCATATTCTCTCTTTCTTTCACTGTCTTAAGGCAGTCATCTAAAGAAAGATAAAAACCTGATGCAGTCAGTGTTGCATGTAAATACGTATTGAAAATGTGCAATTTTACACGTCGATTCAAGTAATATAATGATGAGTGAGTATCGCCTTTCACAGGGATTGGAAGTAGATTTGAATTGGTAAATATTACTGATGATTTAACAAATGAAATTGTGCAAAAGAAACAAAGTATAACTTGGTGAAGGGAATTAATAAATGAACTAATAATATCAACTATAATTGAATAATAACAAAACAATATAAATGTCATGGCAATTCACAAGGAACATGTTGAGAGTATTTCTCTGGTTGAATGATAAAGGTTGCAATTACTATTCTCAAATTTTGTTCAAGGACTTAGCTTGGCTTATCTGTTGTCAGTGGTGTCAAACTTAGTCTGCTTCGAACTTATCACTCAAATCGAGTGTGGTGTTCACCCAAAAACTATACCTCTGGTTCTTACCTTCCTAGGTAACGGGTCAAGGTTACATTCCATCACAAATTCTCTCTTAAGTGTCTTATAAACCCCGGGTCAACACTCATTATAGTGTTGGTTCAGTTTCGACCTTAAGCTACTTCATTCCATTCCATTTCCGAGCCATTTTATTTCTTTGTTTCTTTGATTATCAAACCTTTGTTATCTAAACTTTGCCAATTGAATTTATCATTGTTATCCTGCTCCATACTTATTCATCTTTCCAAACCAAACAACATAAATGAACGATACTTCTTGTTAGACGATCGAACTTATAAATGACTCGAATCATTTGACGGAGCCGGGATCGTATCATCAAATACAACTTGACTCAACACCAAGGTGGATCGTATCATTTGGTATCAGAGATACTAAAACAAGGAGTACCGACGTTCGTAGCAATCCCGGAGTAAGTTAGTGAAATTTATTTAAAAAATCGAAAAAATTCATGAAATTCAAAGTGTTGTATTGTAATTAGTATTTTGTAATAAAAAAGAAATTCAAAATTTTAAAAAAAGTGTTCAGTTTTTGTTCCAAAGTTCTGTTGGAGTGTTGAGAGTTACACATTCATTTTTGCACTCTCGATCCAGCAAGTGAATTTTCTATCATTTACCATCAATTACCCTTCCCAATGCCACACTTGAAACTGAGAATTTTCTTTGTTTAGCCTACCTCCCCACCATTTATAATCTACCATTTTTACCGTTTTTGAAACTGACCTCGAAGCAAGCAAATAGGTCTTTTGAGACAAAATACGAAATTGTGAGATGAGGTCAAGTGGAAAAAGGCAAAGAGAGTGTGAGCGCAAAAGAGTGCTAAGAAAAAGCCTTAAAACGACCGTAAACACGAGAGTGAGTGAGCATCCTTATTTCCTTTCTGAGTGTCCTTGTGAGATTTTTTTTGTGAGGTATTTAAGTTTCTTTTTTTGTTCTTTTAACATTTCTTCTTTTTAGTAAATAATCATGATTCGAGAAGAGTTTTCAGAATCAGAATTCCAATATGTGATGCAAGAGATGCATAGAATGGTGAAATCCAAATTTGACAAATTGCATGAATGATTGGACCGAGTGGAGGAAAGAGCCCGACGGAAGCCAACTTCACCAAGTCGAGGGACGGAGTCAAGACCATTGAGAAAAAAATCGTCCACTGATTATTTGGGAAGAGACCTATATCGTGGTTCTTATTCATTGAGGAATTCGAGTAGAAAGAGAGAAACTTTGAGTTTGAGAATTTTTGAGATGACACGAGAGAAAGTAGAAATATCTCGTCAAGTGCGCCAAGGCAATCATCCACGGAGAAATATTCACGATGAGTTAAACTTGGTTCATATGTAGATTCTTCCCCTTCTTTTTGCCGAAAAACATCTCATTCTGATTTCTTTATTTTATCTTCATCTTGTAAAGAAAAAATGAGAGAAAAAGAAATAAAAAGAAAAGAGAGACAAGAGATGATAATGAGAGAAAATGAGCGGATACTAAACGAACTCGAGAGAAGAAAAAAAGGGAGTGAGAGTGAGAAAAAGAAACATGAGATTGAGATTGAACAAAAATGTGAGAAAGAAAAGAAAACTGAAAAAGAGAATGAAAAAAAGAAAAGGGAGATTGAGATTGCAAAACCATGTGAGCGAGAAAAGAAAAATGAAAAAGAGAGAGACTGAAGAAAGAAAAGAAAATGTCCAAGAAACGAGTGTAGTTGTTGAAAAAGAAAGCAAAATAAAGAATGAAAGTGAGTTTTCAACAAAAAAAGATTGTGGAAAAAGAAGGAGAATTTGAAAAAGAAACGAGTGACAAAGATGAGAGAGAACAAGAAAAAGTGAGGAATGTTTTAACTAACCAACAAGTGAGTTGTCCTTGAGTTGTTTCTTCTTTTCAGGTTTCTCAAGATTCGAATGATAAGTTCCAACTTCATTACCTTCCCAACGTGAGACGGTTTCAATTGATCGAGAAAGGTAAGGTTGAAGTTGACACTAAACCACAAACGCATAAAGGTAAGCAAAGTAAAGAGGTTTTAGCCATTGAATCACGACAATCACATTTGAATGTCATTGAAAAAATTACTGAAAACTTGGTTTGTGAAAGAGTTCTTCATTTTGATTGGATTACTTGTCATTCTATGACTAAAGTTGATGATTTTGCTCTAGCTAGTGCTATGACAAGTTTTTCTCATAATAAATTTTGCATTAGCAATTCTGTTGATGTCATGCGATTAAATCGGCATATACAAAATTTGATCTTGAGTGATAAAGAATATTCACATAAAAAGAATGAATTGTTTGATTGTAATGGTTTTGTGAATTCTTCAAATTTTTACGCAAAACCTTTGTATATTTGCATGCCTATTCGAATAAGATTTGCAAGGTTTGATCGATCGAATGATTGTATGCTTAAATTCTTGTTGTTTAGCATGGGTGAATTCTCGGTAAAAATGAAATTTCTGTTACATGATGAAACAAGTGATCAAAATCATGTGCTCAAACCCGGAGCACGTCTTCCTAAGTTGTTGCCGAGTAAAGGTGAGCATCGTAATTCCATTCTGAATAAATGTATTGAACTTGCTCATCCTCTTCGAATTTTATCGTCATTTTTGAAAATAAAGCCTGTGAATATTGTTATCTTGCAAAATCAAAATTAGATTTTTGATTCTGGAGGTTGTTCTACATTGTGGTACATGAGATTCGAGCATGTTCTGCGTGATAATGACTTTGAATTGTTTCGTGATCCTTTTATAATGTTGACTATAAAAATCTCAAGTCAATTTAAATTGATTAGAGAAAACCTTATTTTTGACCCCGAAGACCTTTGTTCTATATAGCTTTGTTCAAGAGGTTTGAGAATCAAAATGTTGTTAACTCTCGAATATTATGTGAATTTGGTTTGATTCCATTGGTGAACTTTTTGATTCAATACGGAAAGTTAAGTTCGATTTCTATTTTTGATCCCGACATTATTTCACATACTCAATTTTTGAATGAGATTTCAAGAACTTCTTTTGAGAATATAAATTACCTTGTCACTAATTTTTTTCTTTACCATGTAGGTGACAAGTCGAGAGAGCTTTCTCCTCAAGAGGGAGGGTATGTAAATGACATATTTTCCTTTCAAGCCATATGTGAATTCCAGGTTATTGGCAGCAACTTTGCCAACTTCATCAACCAAGGGGTTATTACTTTGAAAGATTCTTCGTGAGCAAGTGGCCCGATTTGAGGACAAATTGTCTTCAAGAGGGAGGGTGATGCAATTGAGTCCCAAGAGCTAGCAAGAGCTAACGAGACTTTTCTCTAGCTGCCCAAAGGACCCATTACTCGAGCTAGGGCTAAGAAGTTCAAAGATGCAATTATAGCTTTGGTTGATCGGGTTTGGGGTGAATCCGTGGCTGGTCTACTTGAAAGCTCATGGATCAGCAAGACGAGCACTCCGTGCACTCTACTTCAAGCTTACTCAGCTTAACTTTAGCTCAATGAGTTCCTTCTTAGCTCATTCAGCTCATCTTAAGCTCATTTTAGTTTGCATTTATTTTGCTAGAATAAGTATTTATTTTGCCGTTAGTTAAAGTAGTTAAGTTAATTAATTTAATTTAATTCTGGTCAAATAATTATTAAGTGATTTTAATTATGTCTTAATTATTTTGGTCTTTTAAATATGTCCTAAACTCATACAAACAATTAATGAGTTCACCGAATTTTATGTCTAGATTTTTAAATTCATTTGCTAACGAATTTAATGTGTTGATACATGATTAATTTGCTGCTTTATTTTGATGCAAGAATTTACCTTGGACGGCATGGGTGCATGCACCTTAGATTCAATGCATTTGGGCGTTACATGCATGGCACTCCAAATGAATGTTCAGCCGAATTTGTCATTCTCCAAACAACTACATGCAGCTCATTTTAAGCATTCACACCGAAGAGTATTCAGCTGATAATGTTCACACACAAGTGACTCTCCAAAACTGACTTTTCACACTTGCTTGGCTATTCAAAGACTCTCTTTAATGTTCCTAACTTTTCAGCCAACAAGTGCCAATTTAAGGAGTCATTTAAAGGCCTGGCCGAATCTAGACAAGGCCATTTGTCTACCGGTGCATTCACCTTTACAAGATTCATTTGCTTAATTCTTAACCTGCCCATTGGAGCTCGCATTTTGCTGAATCTTCCTAAGGCATTAATTCTGGAATTTTTTGGTTTTTCTTAGCTTTTAAGTTTGTCTATTCGGCTAGCCTATGAAGAACCATAAATATTTGTCTGTTCATTTGTAAAAGGACTTTTGCCAATTTTATAATAGATTGAATATTTTGTGAGATCTCTTCTCTCAATTTCGTCTAAAGACTCCGTTGGCTTATCTACTAGTTAGTGGCATCAACCCTGCTCTTTGCAAAACCGAACTTATCACTTTCACTGAAGTGTGGCGTTCAACTCATACCAAGGTTCCTATCTCTGATAGATAGTGGGTCGAGGTCCATCAACATCATCCACCTTTCACCTTAAGAACATATAAGATTCGGGTCAACACTTACTCTTAGTGTTGGTTCTTTCTTATTTTTAAGCCTATCAATCCATTTTCATTCAAACCGAATTTTAACCTTCCCAAACTAAATCTTTCTTCCGAACTTGAACCTTAGCACTTATTCAACCCCTTGAACCTAATTGAACCATAACTAACTTCCCAAAACAAATATACTTCTTCTTGACACAAGACGAACGAAACTTCTTCGTTAGACGATCGGGCAACAAAAGCGACTCAACTCAATCAAATGGGCTGGTTCGCATTAGTTGGTATCAGAGCTACCCAAAACCAGGAGTTCAGACATTCGGAACAAGTCCGGAGTAGGTTTGTAAAAAAATAAAAAAATCGAAAAAAATTCAAAAATGCAAAGTTTTGTATTGAAATTAGTTTGTTTATTTTGAGCATATTGTAAAAAAAAAACTATATACGAAGTTATATAAAAAAATCATTGCAAAAGTGTACGTTGGTTGATTTCCCAATCAGCAAAATTCAATTTAAATTTTAGGGTAAACTACAAAAATAGTCACCTTTGTTTACCTCAAATTACATTTTAGTCACTTATGTTTAAAATGTTACATTTTAGTCACTTATGTTATCGTTTTGTTACGAAACGGTCACACTACTGTTAAAATTCGTTACCTCCCTAACAGAAGTCCTACATGGCAGTCCAAATGGGTTTTAAATGCCAACTTGAATGTCTAGTTGTTGGGATGAAAAGAGGTTTTTAATTAAATAAAATTCAATTTGGACTGTCACGTAAGACATCCAAGTTGACAATTAAAACCCATTTGGATTGCCACGTAGGACCGCCGTTAGGGAGGTAACGGAGCTTAACGATAGAGTGATCACTTTGTAACAAAACGATAACGTAAGTGACTAAAATGTAACATTTCAAACATAACTGACTGAAATGTAATTTGAGACAAACAAAAGTGACTATTTTTGTAGTTTACCCTAAATTTTATTCATCCTTCTACGCCACACCTAAAACCATTTTTTTCCCTTTTCTTTCAAGCCTACCCATCTCCATTACATCTACCTTCCTTTGTAACTCTTTGAAACCGACCCTCTAAACTAAAGATTAAGCCTTACTGAGTCTTATACGAAATTACAAGAGAATAGATGAGAGGAAAAAGGCACGAGCGTGTGAGCACATCTGAGAGGAGGTGAAAGCCAAAAGAGTGTAAACATGAGTGTAAGTGTCATTCTTTCTTTCTTTTCGAGTGAACGTGAGGTCTTGTGATGAGGATTTATTACTATGTCACAAAGTCCCGAACGAACCATGGCGGAAAGACTCGAAAGGCAACCGGTAAGAAATGTTTTACTCGGAGGAGGAGGAGTTCCCGATTTAGGCCAACAAGCAGTCTTGAGAGAATTTCAACGAATGCTCTGAAACAAGCTTGAATCCCTCAATGAAAGGCTAGATCGAGTTGAAGGAAGGGAACCATGAGAAGGAACCCCTCAAGGTCCAAGACGGGAGTGAGGGCAAGTAAGACTTCGTGATGATGACCTCTACGAGCCAAGTGAGGTGGAAAGTGACCAAGCATCGAATGAAAGCGAGAGACGATAGGGTCAAAGGAATCGAGGTTCTAGAGAACGAGGCTGAGTTGATGATGATTTAAAGAATATCAAGCTATCCATTCCCCCATTTCAATGGAAATCTGACTCGGAATCCTACCTAGAATGGGAGAAGAAAATCGAGTTGGTCTTCGAGTGTCACAACTACTCAGAGTGCAAAAAAGTGAAATTGGCAGCAATTGAGTTTTTCGACTACGCGATGATATGGTGGGATCAGCTTACCACAAGTTGGAGAAGGAATGGAGAACGGCCAATCTCTACTTGGGCCGAAATGAAGGTTGTAATGCGTAAGAGATTTATTCCTTCTTATTATCATCGTGAACTTTATCAAAAATTGTAGAATCTTACGCAAGGAAATCGAAGTGTAGAGGATTATTTTAAAGAAATGGAGATTGCCATGATACGTGCGAATGTGGAAGAGGATCGTGAAGCAACCATGGCCAGATTTTTAACCGGTCTTAACCGTGATATAGCTAAAGTGGTGGAACTTCAGCATTATGTCGAAGTTGTTGATATGGTGCACGTTTCATAAAGGTTGAAAAGCAATTGAAGAGAAAAGGCTCTAGCCGAACCTTTTCTAGTACCAACAACTCTCAAAAATGGAACCAAGGCACGGGCAAGAAAGATTTTTCTAACTGCACTAAGGACCAGCCTTTGTCTACTAAGATGAATAAACCAGTTGGCGAAACCAGCAAAGGCAAAGAGGTTGCCATGCCGAACCGATCGAGAGAAATAAAGTTTTTCAAGTGTTTAGGGAGGGGCCATATTACGAGCCACTGCCCTAATCGAAGCAACATGATTGTGCAGGATAATGGAGAAATCGAATCTGAGGAAGAAAATAATGAGGAACACGATGAAACCGCTGAAGAGGAGGACGAACTTGAATATGCTGTTGATGGCAAAATCCTCGTCATTAAATGAAGTCTTAGACTTCAAAGTGTTGAAAATGAACAGCAAAGGGAGAACATTTTTCATACACGTTTCTATGTTCAAGGCAAGGTGTGTAGTTTGATTATGGATGGCGGGAGTTGTACGAATGTGGCCAGCACCTTAATGGTTGAAAAACTCGGCTTGCCAATAACTAAGAACCATCAACCTTACAAACTTCAATGGCTTAATGACGGAGGGGAGTTGAAGGTGACTAAGCAAGTTTTGGTACCTTTCTCTATCGGTAAGTACCACGACGAGGCTCTATGCAATGTGGTACCCATGCACGCTGGTCATATGTTATTGGGTCGTCTGTGGCAATTCAACCGTAAATTCATTCATGATGGTTTCACGAACCACTACACTTTCAAATACGATGGGAAAAACATAACCTTAGTTCCAATGACGCCTAGACAAGTTTATGAAGATCAATTGAAACTAAGGGAATCTGTAGAACAATTTCGACAGAATGTACAAAAAGAAAAGAATGAAAAAGAGAGTGAAAAACAAACCGAGAAGAAAAAAGAAAAACAATTGAAAAGCGTGAGAGGAAAAAATAAATCGAGTGAACAAAAAAAGAGAGAAGAAAAAGAGCACAAAAAAATGAGTGTTTATGTGAAAGAGAGTGATTTTAGAAAATCCTACTTAATGAAGCAATCGGTTCTTGTACTTAAGAACAAGAAAACTCTTTCGAATACTAATGAATTGGATCAAAATCTGCCCTCTTCGATTGTTTCTCTTTTGCAGGAATTCGAGGACGTATTTCCGGAAGACATTCCTCGTGGGTTGCCACCCATTCGAGGAATAGAACACCAAATTGATTTCATCCCCGAAGTGCCTATTCTGAATCGTCCAGCTTATCGTAGTAATCCTGAAGAGACCAAAGAATTACAAAAACAAGTTAATGAACTTATGGAGAAGGGATATATACAAGAAAGCCTCAGCCCTTGCACTGTACCAGTATTATTGGTGCCAAAGAAGGACAGAACATGGCGTATGTGCGTAGATTGTCGCGCGGTGAATAAGATAACTATCAAATACTGGCATCCGATATCGCGACTAGATGACATGCTAGATGAATTGAGTGGTGCAAAACTATTTTCCAAAATTGATCTTAAGAGCGGGTACCACCAAATCTGAATGCGTGAAGGGGACGAGTGGAAAACTGCCTTTAAGACGAAGCATGGACTATACGAGTGGCTGGTCATGCCATTTGGATTAACCATTGCACCCAGCACCTTCATGCGATTGATGAACCATGTCCTTCGTTCTTTTATCAGAAAATTTTGTGTTGTCTATTTTGATGACATACTTATTTATAGAAAATCTTTAGATGATCATTTGCTGCAATTTAAAAGCTGTTTTGGATGTGCTTCGAAAAGAATCTTTGTACGCTAATCTTAAGAAATGTACCTTTTGCACTAACAAGGTTATTTTCTTAGGTTTCGTGGTCAGCTCGGAGGGACTGGAGGTTGACCAAGATAAGGTGAAAGTGATTCGAGACTGGCCTAGACCCACAAGCATCAGCCAAGTGAGGAGCTTCCATGGATTAGCAAGCTTCTATCGATGATTCGTCCCAAATTTTAGCACGTTGGCAGCACCTTTAACTAGTGTGATAAAAAAGTCTTCTACCTTTTATTGGGATGAAGAACAAGAAAAATCCTTTAATGCTATTAAATCTTGTTTAACTAATGCCCCATTGCTTGTGTTGCCTGATTTTGCTAAAATGTTTGAAGTTGAATGTGATGCCTCAGGTGTCGGAATTGGAGCCATTCTAACGCAAGATGGAAGGCCCGTAGCATATTTTAGTGAGAAGTTAAATGGAGCCGTTCTTAACTATCTGACGTACAACAAGGAAATTTACGCTTTAATTCGAGCTCTCGAGACTTGGCAGCACTATTTATGGCCAAAAGAGTTTGTAATCCACTCGGATCATGAGGCGTTGAAACATATCAAGGGCCAAACAAAATTGAACAAACGACACGCCAAATGGGTAGAGTTTTTAGAATCTTTTCCTTATATCTTTAAATACAAGAAAGGTAAGGAACATGTTGTGGCTAACGCATTATCTAGTCGATATACCTTGTTATCATATTTGGATTCAAAGTTGCTTGGATTTGCCTTTTTAAAGGAAATGTATGTTGATGATGCTGATTTTGGTGCTATTTACAAATCTTGCGAAAGCAAAGCTGTTGATAAGTATTTCAGGTTTGATGGATTTCTTTTTCACGAAGGCAAGCTCTGTGTTCCGCAAAGCTCAATATGGAAATTATTGGTGATTGAGGCACATGGTGGTGGACTCATGGGCCATTTCGGGGTGGCCAAGACTTTATCAACCCTCCACAAACATTTCTTTTGGCCTGGAATGAGAAAAAATGTTGAGCGGGTTTGTAGCCAATGTATAACTTGCAAGAAGTCCAAGTCCAAGATTAATCCACATGGACTCTACAAACCATTGCCCATATCTAACGCACCATGGGTCGATCTTTCTATGGATTTTGTCCTAGGTCTTCCAAGAACTAAAACGGGGAAGGACTCTATCTTTGTTGTCGTAGATAGATTTTCCAAAATGTCACACTTTATAGCTTGCTCCAAAACTGACGATGCTGTTCATATTGCCAATTTGTTTTTTAGGGAGGTTGTACGACTTCACTGAATTATGAGAACAATCGTATCCGATCGAGACACAAAGTTCCTAAGTCATTTTTAGATGTCTTTATGGGGAAAATTAGGAACGAAGCTATTGTTTTCTACAACATGTCATCCCCAAATGGATGGTCAAACAGAGGTTGTGAATCACGTATTATCAACTTTATTGCGAGCTATTATTCGAAAGAATCTCAAATAGTGGGAGGAGTGTCTACCGCATGTGGAATTCACTTACAATAGATCCGTCCATTCTGCCACTAAGCACTCACCGTTTGAGATTGTTTACAGGTTCAATCCTCTAACCCCGCTAGATTTGCTTCCCTTGCCTAATGATCAGCTTGTACATGCCGATGCTAAGCGAAAAGCTGATTATGTGAAGCAACTTCCCCAAAAGGTGAAGGCCAATATTGAAGCTCAAACCGAACAATATATGCGAGAAGCAAATAAAGGGAGAAAGTAGATAGTGTTCGAACTCAGAGATTGGGTTTGGGTTTATATGAGGAAGGAGCGTTTCCCGGCTCAACAAAGATCAAAGCTAGTACCAAGAGGAGATGGTCCCTTTCAAGTGCTGGAACGAATTAATGAAAACTCCAACAAGCTTGATCTCCCAGGTGATTATAACATTTCGTAAGTTTTAATGTGGCTGATTTATCTCCATTTGATGCAGGTAGCGATTTGGGGACAAATCGCTTCGAAGAGGGAGGGAATGATGCAATCGAGTCCCAAGAGCTAGCAAGAGCTAACGAGACTTTTCTCGAGCTGCCCAAAGGACCCATTACTCGAGCTAGGGCTAAGAAGTTCAAAGATGCAATTATAGCTTTGGTTGATCGGGTTTGGGGTGAATCCGTGGCTGGTCTACTTGAAAGCTCATGGACCAGCAAGACGAGCACTCCGTGCACTCTACTTCAAGCTCACTCAGCTTAACTTTAGCTCAACGAGTTCCTTCTTAGCTCATTCAGCTCATCTTAAGCTCATTTCAGTTTGCATTTATTTGGCTGGAATAAGTATTTATTTTGCCGTTAGTTAAAGGAGTTAAGTTAATTAATTTAATTTAATTCTGGTTAAATAATTATTAAGTGATTTTAATTATGTCTTAATTATTTTGGTGTCTTAAATATGTCCTAAACTCATACAAACAATTAATGAGTTCACCGAATTTTATGTGCAGATTTTTACATTCATTTGCTGCCGAATTTAATGTGTTGATACATGATTAATTTGCTGCTTTATTTTGATGTAGAAATTTACCTTGGACGGCATGGGTGCATGCACCTTAGATTTAATGCATTTGGGCGTTACATGCATGGCACTCCAAATGAATGTTCAGCCGAATTTGTTATTCTCCAAACAACTACATGCAGCTTATTTTAAGCATTCACACCGAACACTATTCAACTGATAATGTTCACACACAAGTGACTCTCCAAAACCGACTTTTCACACTTGCTTGGCTATTCAAAGACTCTCTTTAATGTTCCTAACTTTTCAGCCAACAAGTGCCAATTTAAGGAGTCATTTAAAGGCCTGGCCAAATCTAGACAAGGCGATTTGTCTACCGGTGCATTCATCTTTACAAGATTCATTTGCTTAATTCTTAAGTTGCCTATTGGAGCTCGCATTCAGCTGAATCTTCCTAAGGCATTAATTCTAGAATTTTTTGGTTTTTCTTAGCTTTTAAGTTTGTCTATTCTGCTAGCCTATGAAGAACTATAAATATTTTCTGTTCATTTGTAAAAGGACTTTTGCCAATTTTATAATAGATTGAATATTTTGTGAGATCTCTTCTCTCAATTTCGTCCAAAGACTCCGTTGGCTTATCTACTAGTTAGTGGTGTCAACCCTGCTCTTTGCAAAACCAAACTTATCACTTTCACCGAAGTGTGACGTTCAACTCATACCAAGGTTCCTATCTCCGATAGATAGTGGGTCGAGGTCCTTCAACATCATCCACCTTTCACCTTAAGAACATATAAGATTCGGGTCAACACTTACTCTTAGTGTTGGTTCTTTCTTGTTTTTAAGCCTATCAATCCATTTTCATTCAAACCAAATTTTAACCTTCCCAAACTAAATCTTTCTTCCGAACTTCAACCTTAGCCCTTCTTCAACCCCTTGAACCTAATTGAACCATAACTAACTTCCCAAAACAAATATACTTCTTCTTGACACAAGACGAACGAAACTTCTTCATTAGACGATCGGGCAACAAAAGCGACTCAACTCAATCAAACGAGGCTGGTTAGCATCAGAGGATATGATGCGAACCCAGTCACATCATGTTTTGACACAACTCGCCGACATCAGAATTCATCTAAACTTGAAGGGCCCAAGTGCAAGATGAAAAATCTCATAGGCCTGATATTGGGCCAATGTTTTTAAAGACTTTTTAATTTAATATAGTTTTATTTAAATTAATAAGTTTGCATATTTTTAATTTTTTGACTTGCACTTTGTGTGTTCTGCATTTAATAAAGTCATGCATTATGTAACTCCCATGTTAGTTTAAGTCTACATCATTAAATTAAGTCTTGCATTAAGTAACACGTTTAGTTTGCATTTCAAACCTTGCATTTAAGCATCTTAGTTTAATAAATGAGTTGCTGGGCATTTATTCAACTCATCTTAGTTTAAATTAATAAGTGTTTTTGTTGAACTTTATTTAATAAGTGTTTCTCTTAATTAATCTAGTTACTAGGATTATTTATTGATGCATGAGTTTAAGGTTATTTATGCTTCTTTAATTAACTAGTTGCTGGAATAGTTAATGCATATGTTTAGTTTATTTACCTAAGTTAAGTATTTATTCTTGATATGTTTAATTAGTGTTTAATATGCTTAATGAGTTATTTTAATGTGTTTATTGCAGGCGTTTCTTCAGCTCACAACCGTTACACTTCAAAGCTGTTACAACTTAATTGAAGTGACCTTTCAAGTGCTATTTGAATACAAAAGAAAGAGCTATTACAAAGGGGGTTTAATACATCATTTAAGGAAGTTTTAAAGAGCATTATATACTCTTTAAATTTCGGCAGCAACCCTTTTCAGCTACCAGTTGTTTTTGTTCTTTCAAAAGAATAAATTAAGCATTCAAATCATCATTAAGGAGCTGATGTCTATTTGGCTAGCCAAGGGACGTTCAAGAGTCATTTTTCAAGCCTTCATGGACATTCATTCAGTTGAATTGAAGAGAATTCAATGAAGGAGTTATTTGTTTCAAGAATGCCTAGAGACTTGAACTTTAATTCAACTTTTAATTAGCACATTAAGATGAATGCTTGTAACTATTTGGCTACCCTATTTTAGTACTATAAATAGGTGAAATCAGATTTTGTAATGGACTTTTGCTAAACTTTTGCCAATTTGTTTAATGAAACTTTGTTTCTATGAGGTTAACTTTCTCTCCAATTTCGTACGAGTCTCGAGTGACTTATCTAGCGAGCTAGTGGCATCATCCTGAACTTGTTTCTGAACTTATCATCAACCCCCTGGTGTGGCATTCATCCATCTAAATATACCTTCAGTTCCTACTTTGCTTAGTAACGGGTCGAGGTCCATCAACCTATTCCCAACTGTCACCTTAAACCATATAAGATTTGGGGCGATACTCGTTATAGTATCGAATCTTTCTTGATGTTTAAGTTCTATTATTCATCTCCATCACTTACTTTTTCTATCCTACTTCTTTGTTAAACCGAGCCCATCCAAAGTTATTCCATCTAAAATCCATCTATCTTTTAGCCACCTTGAACTTATTCCAACATACAATTACATACTTAACCAAAATTCATCCATTTTTGAAACTGAACGAAACTTCCTCATCGACCATCAGGCAACTCAAATACAACTCGACTTAACATCGAGGCGGATCGTATCACCGACCTAGACGTTATTGCTGAATCTAGTGTTTCACATTGACTGTTTTTCGAAAACCATGTTTTCATTAAAACCCTTTTTTGAAATTTGAAACTTCTTGCCATTTAAAACTTGTACAAAACCTCAGTTTGCGTTTGCTTATTTTCAATCGAGGTTTATTAAAGAAACATTCTTACCTTCAAAACCTTATTGTTACGAAAGCTTAATTTAAAACAAATGATTTGCGAAAACGTGTTATTTAAAAATTGAGTTGCGGAAACGTAGCGTTTGAAAATAGTTATTGTTTTGGAAAACCGGGTTCTCCTTCTAGCAGATAAGAATCACAATCAATAAAATCCCAAATTTAAAATCCAGAATTTTTGAAGCCTTATTACAACCTGAATCAAAATCAAAGTGCTTTAGTAAATGAGCAAAACAGTATAAAACTTGTGCATTTGTGTGGCCATCTCTGAGTCCCTCACAGCTCCGAACCGTCTAACGTTGGGGATTACCTAAAAGGTTAAAAATGGGGTGAGTTTACAAAAACTCAATGTGTAATCCCCTATCATTCAGTCAATAATATAAGCAGTAATAGTCTGGGCCAGAGCCCTTTTCAGTAACAGAACAATGTGGCTTTAGCCCAAAACTGTAACAGCCCAATTTTCGGTAGTGTCAGAATAGTAATTTGAGATCACTAAATCCAATGAAAAAAAGTTAGAAAAATTTATTAATTAATAAATATAAGTTAACCGTGATTTTAGAAATATTTTTGAATTAGTGAATTTTGTGATTTAAAAGAAATTATTAGGTAAATTGGGTCGAAAACGAGGTATCGAGACCTCGATATTATAAACTGAGCCATAAATATTTTTATAAATATTTACATAGTGTCATTAGGGTAGTATTAAAGTTTCGTTAAGAAAATTTAACATTTCGATGGTTAATTAATTAAAAAGGACAAAAATTTAAAAAATGTATTCCCGGGACTCCGTTCCTATAAATCAGACTCGTAAATATTTATAATAAATATTTACAAAGTAATTTGTGTAATTAATTAGGTAAATTTGACTTAATTAGGAGATATTGTGAAAAAGGACTAAATTGAAGTAAGGATGAAAGTTGAATAATAGATTAAAGAAAAGTTAAAAGGACTAAATAGGTAAATATGCCAAGGCCATAAATGAGGCGGCACAAGTATGATAAAAATCTTAGACTTTTATGTTTTAAATATATTATATATATATATATATTATATTATATTATATTATATTATATTATATTATGTAAAATAAACCAAAATTATGACAAGTTTGTGGTAGAAATAAATCCAAGTGTATAAATAAAATACATATATTTGTGATTATTATGTATTTACTTATTATTTAAGTAAAACTATTATATTATTATTATGTTATTATTATTTTAATATAAAATATAATAGAAATAAAAGAATAGAAAAAGAGAAATAGAATAGAATAGGCAAACGAAACAGAGAAAGGAAAGAAGGAAAAAGAAAGAAAGAAAAGAAAAAGGAAAAATAGGGTTTTTGAGCTTCAAGCTTAAATTGGTAAGTCAATTTAGTCCCTTTTCTCTTAGTTTTGATGTTTTTGGAATCCTAGAACAAAGTATTTTTGGATTTATGTTGAAATTTTGTAAGATATTAGATTTTTTTTAGACATGGTTCATGTTTGGACAGATGATGAATTGGGGGTTAAATTAATTTAATTTCAAGTTAGAAGTTAGTAAAGGATTTAATTGTAAAATAAAGTGTAAGTTTTGAATAGTAGGGACTAAATTGAAAGAATCTCGAAATTAGGAATTTATGGTGAAATTAAAGAGTTAAAATGAGTTTATAGTAAGAATTAAGAGAGAATATGGAGTTAGATTGGGAAAACAAAATTAGTATTGATAAGGGATTAAATTAGAATTTAGGTAAAGTTTAGGTATAAATGGAAATATTTTGATGAAATTGTGTATTAATGATTTTTAATTGTTTAATTATGTAGCTAATGTCGTGCAAGAGTCATTGTCTGAGAAAGGAAAGGAGAAGATGAACAAGGAGTGACTCGATAGAAATTTCGGTTAGTATTACCATAATTCAAATTTAATTATTAATTGTTAAAATTTAAATTAATATACATGATAAGCAAATTGAGGTAAGTATCACGATTGAATTGAATGATAAATACGTATTGGTATTAAATTTATTAATAGCAATTGTTGAATTTTGAATAATATGTTTAGTAAATAAAAATAAGGTGAATATCGATATTGAATTAAATGATATTGAATTGTATGTGAATTGAATGGAAATTACTAGTGATATGATTTGAATTAAAAGAATTAATGTGATATTGAAATGCATATTGGATTGAGAAATTGATTTGAATTGTGAACATGAGAAATTGTGAATTGAATGAAATTGAAATGAAGTATGAATATATATGAGCATTTGATGGTACATTGATTGGAAAGTAGAAAAATGTGTTGGTATTGAATTGTATATTGATTAGAAAGTGAAAAGTGAATTTGAAATGAATTGTGATTGAATCGAAAGTGAATTTGAAATAGAAAAAAAATTATTTGAATACCCTATTAACTAGTCAGGCTGAGTCGGATATAGTTGGCATGCCATAGGATTGGAAGAGTTCAGGGATTCTTCGACCTTGAGTCGATGAGACACTGGGTGTTATATTGTTAATTCGGATAGATTCGATGAGGTACTGGGTACCAACTTTCTTCGGGTCTTTCGATGAGACACTGGGTGTCACTTTATTGCTTCGAAGTATCCGATGAGGCACTGGGTACCATTCTGGTATGTTTGGTTGGATCCGTGTATCCGCCAAGGTCCGAGTCTTGTTAATAGGGGTAAATAATTAAAATGAGAAATTTTGAATAAGTGTGATTGATTGAGCTATGGAAAGAAATGAGAAAGTGAAATCGTGAATTGATATGTGAATTGGAAATCAAGATATGAGATATGAAGATATGAACCCAAAGTTCATGATGTGATTAAGAATAAATTTTTGTTATATGATATTAGTGAGTACAAATTGCAATAGAATTGATAATGAATATAGTGATAAATTGAATGAATTGTATATGAATTGAAATGAACTATTGGAATGAGATGTGAAAAATCCAATGGAATTGAGATAGTGAAATAAGGTATGAGTACAATTAAATACAAGATTTGAAATAATGCTTATTGTTATTAATTATCAAGTTGATTTAAAGTATGAGATAATTAATGAATAATTGTAGACATAAATTGATTGAGGGTTGCGCGCGGACCAAGATCGAGTTGTCAAGTCACGGGAAAATCCTATGGAAACGATAGACACTTGGATCTGAAACGAAAACAGAAAATCAATCTCAACAATAGATCTATAAAGAAATGCCACAAAACAAGAAGGAATCAGACAATAATCAAAACACTTATTAATAGGGTTGTTTGGACGCAACGAAAATGAAATTTAACTTCAATAAAAGAATCCCCAAGCCGAATCTGACAAGGAGAACACAAACAGCAAATTAAACTCAAAAACCCAGCAAACCAAATTGGATTAGAAGCAGAATACTTGGACGGCAAGAAAGGAGGAAAATTATGAATTAAAGGACGTTTCTTGATGCCAAAGAATGTTGCAAAACAGATCCTTGAAGCTTGGAATGGCTGGAAACGCAACAAGAACAATTAAATTAAGTTAATCCACAAATCGACAAAAACAAAAACACTTAAAGAAGGACAAACAGCAAAAAAGATGAATAAAGTCCTAAGAAGCCTTGAAATCAAGAAAGATATCACAACTCCCTTCAAACAGCTCGAATCTCCCCTCCAATATAGAACAACGGCAATAAGAAGGCTGAAGATGGCTCCCACAATAAAAAAGATTGTTAAAACTACTTCTAAAAAAAACTCAAGAGAGAATTCTTGGAGAAAACTAAGAGAATTTTTCACTCAATAAAAATCTGATTTCAATGTAATGTGTGTGTGGGTGGCCGGCCAAGCCTTACATATATAGGCCTACTACTACTTTCCTAACCCTATTAGGAAAACTAAGAAAAAACCTAATTGTTTGACTTTTAAAGGAAAATTCAGCCAAGGCCTTTAAATTGGCCTCTTGGACTGAATGTTTACATGGAATTTAATTTATAAAGTCTAAAAATTAAACTAAGTATTTAAAGAATTAAAACTTAACAAATTGGGCCACTTTGACAATTGGGCCTGATTTTCATCTAAGTCTAGTTGGAACTTCTTGATTGGGCTTGGAACATCTTATTGGGCCGTGTCTTCAAGAACTTGGGCTTATGATCCGTTCTCTCCAGAAATTGGTTCGTTGATGCTCGTAACTGAGATCCAATGCTCCTTAGCTGTAAGATTCGATTTCTTGGACCAAGATTTCCAAGATTTGAAATCTTGATTTTCTTGATTCTTGAAATCACTCAAAACAACAAAATTGGACCAAGGTTCGGTTTCTTGATTTTTTTGAAAACAAGAAAGTGAATCTTGATTTTCTTTTTCCTTTGTATACACATCTGAGGCCTTGCTAATGAAGTCTTGAATGGTTCCATTTAGTTTCATACGCATTTGCCTGTCCTTTGACCTCGTTATTGGGCCTTGTGGTAATTTGAGCCCATCACGTTCTTGACCTTGAGTTGGGCCTTTGTGACTCGTATCATTCCCCCTTCCTCAAAAAGATTCGTCCTCGAATCTGAAAAATCAAATGGAGATAAGTCACCACATTGAAAGTAGAATTTACAATATACTCACCAGGTAGGTCAATTTTGTATGCATTATGATTGATCCCTCGAGTACTTAGAAAGGCCCATCGCCTCTTAGATCCAACTTGGTCTTTCAGCAAATTGAATGAGCTCAAGACACAATGAATTCAGCAGCAAGACAAAGTAAAATTCGGCTGAATTTAGACATATTAAATCAAAAACAAGACACATTAATTAGATGTAATGAAACAGGCTTATTTATGCTATGTAATAACTAAGACATATTAAAAGTATGCATGAAACACATTAAACACAAATAATTAATTTTTTCCAGATTTAAACAAATTAATTACTAACACTTATTTAAGCTGAACTAAAATTAATTCTAACACTTATTTGAGCTAAACTAAATTTAATAAACTAACTCATTTAATTTATTCCAGCAAATTAAAAATTAATGAAATTAAATAAAAGCGAATTAAGCTCAACGAGCTAGAATCAGCTCGAATTGAACTCCATGGAGTTGGAACAAGTTAATTCAACTTGCGAAAGTTTTCGAATGGCACTTGATGAACTGAACCAAGGGCGTTTTTAGGGCAGGGTCGTATCATCCCCCCTTCTTCGAAGCGACTTGTTCTCAAGTCGATGCGTTGGTTCACTCGAACATAGCTCCTCTTACTCGACTTTCCTCAATCGAATGGGACTAATGGCAATTGAGTTCACTGAAAAGAATAGCCATGAGTTAGTAAATAGCAATGCAAAAAAACTTGATGTCCAATCATAAGCATAACAAAACAAGTATAACGCATCCGAATGGACAGATTCAGATTACCATGCAAACAAGCTAATTTACTTTCCAATGCCTCATCAAATATTCGAAACAAAGATGGACATGTTTTAAGGCATTCAATCATCTCAAATTGTTTCCACAAGCCATGAATAAATCACGAGTAATAAATCAAATGGTAAACGTAATCATCACAAGTAGGTATTTGAAAAGGTTCACACAGTTCACAGAGTTGCACAATCATACCATGCATTAATCGACGGACTATAGATTCACTCACACATGCATTATAAAAATTATCAAAAACAATAATCTTTTTATCAACCATCAAAACAGATAGATCATCAATAAATAAAATAGGACAGTCAAGCACGTTTCGATCTAAGTGTTTTACAAAAATTAAATCATCAACACGATCTTTGTCACTATCCGAGGAGTACAAAAGTGTTTCAAAAGTTTCAAGCATCTTACCTTTATAAGCAGAAGAATAAGGGTTGATTTTACCTTTTCCATTTAATACAAACCTTCACTCATCGGGGGCATCGTGTAGTCGAAGCTCCATTGTTGAGTTAACCTTTGTCAAATGGAACTCAAACTTCATGTACAACCACAGAAACTGTTTAAGGCACGAATATAAATTGAAAACAAATTTGGCAAATTTCGTTACCTTATTCAAAAACCAAGTATCAAAACAATAGAAAGTATTTGCACACAATAGATGATGCTTGATTTTCCAACAAAATATACCAAAACAGATTCCGGGTTTAAAAACTTGATTTTGATTAGTCATGCCGAAGTGTAACAAAGATTTCATTAAACCAATCAAGTTAAACCATGAGGATTTTTGTATACATACCAACATACATTCAAAACTTTTTTTATTCTCCAAAACAGATTTGCACAAATTCGCGGATTTTACACAAGGCAAATCAAGAGAATAACAACTCACGCTTCCTTTCGTAATGACTTTATCAACCACAATCGAAGAATAACAATTAATCGAATCAAAATGAGGGGATCTTTTAAGAACTAAGTCACCAAAAGTTTTATCAATAATTTTCAAATCTGCACGGGACTCGGTTGCTAAAATTTCCTTACCTCGCTTACCTTCGGGCTCATGTAGTGTGATTTCATCTTCAACCTTGCCTATGTTGATCGTATGAAAGTGTCTTTCATCGGAAAGGTATTGAAGTTGAAAGTTATCTTTCAGTCTTTCGGGAACCTAAAAAGTAGCAACACAACAAAAATTCATATCTTGGCTAGTGGAAACATTCCTCACTACCCTTTCCCCATCTTTTTCTTTTGTTTCTTTTTCTAACTCATTTTCTCTTCTTTCTTCAATTTCTTTTTCAATTTTGTTGTCTGTTTCACATTTCTTTTCACTCTCAATCTCTTTTTGCTCTTTTTCATTCTCTTTTTCTTTTTCGATTTCTTTTTCTGTCTTTCTTTCATTACAAGATAGAGATGTTACAAATGAATTAGAACGAAAAGACTCTCGTTGGGTATGTACGGAATGACTTGCATACAAACAATGATCACCTTTTCAAAATTGATTCTCAGTGGACGAGTTCCTTGGGGCATACGAAGGATTACTTGTGATTTCTTGTTCGTCACCTTGGAAAACTTCACACTCGAAACTTGCTTTGCATCGTCTTGAATTTCTCGTTGAATAGAAATCATGATATGAATCTCTTCTCAAATATTTGATGGATGTTCGTCTTCTTGGCACTCTCATTTTTTCCCTTTCACTTGAATTAATTTGTCCTCGTTGGGCTCTTTTCTCCACTCAGTCCAATCGCATCTCATTGATATTAGCACTCAATGTTTGAAGTATGGCATTTGCTTGTTTGAGTGTAGCAGTCTATTCGTCTAACTGTTGTTGGAACTCTATAAATTTATCATAGACCTCATTATGGTCATTATGGTCATTATTCTCATCATCGACTTGACCCAATCTATGCATCTTATTTTTTTCCTTTTGGAATACTTGCAAAACAAACACTCAACACTCCAAAAAAAACAATTAACAAACCTCACCGTTAATCATTCAAAAAGGAAAATCAAATTCTCAAAGAGGTAGAATTCAGTCTTGTGAGTTCTTTAGTAGAGTCTATATCAATCAATTAGAAAGTGTATGAACCGTCACTACCAAAGAATCCTAATTGCACTAGGAATCCAAAAAAGTGACGAGACACTAATTGATTTGTGTTGCACCGAGGAAGAATTGTGCACACTTTTAAATCCTACTAACACAAGAAAAAAGAAGGTGTTAGGTAGTGTAAAGGAAGAATAAAAGCAAAACAAATGAAATCCTACAGCTAAGAATCAATAAAAATTGCTGATAATCGAAAACCCAAAAACACTGCGGAGTAACTTGACAACTTCGTTTGAGGTGTTCCTGATCTCCAAAAATCACGAAATTTAAACTAGAATGTCCTTAAATATTGTACTTTTGATTTGGAAAGTTTCGGCACTAAACTCAACCCGCTGAATATTTTTTTAATTTTTATTTGATTTCATCTTTTATTATTTTTTGACTTTTTCTACTAATTTTTTACGGGAAATATTTTTTTATATTCTATCAAGTGCCAAAAATATGCATATAAAATTTTAGACCAATCAGACAACGTTTACCCACTCAAATGAATTTTTCTCCAAAAATTTTTCTGGGTAAAAACTGCTGTTTGCTGGAAATCAGTTTAGAAATCAACCAAGAACACCCAAAACGCCCAAAATCTGATACCAAATGATAGAGGGTTGTGCGCAGACCAAGATTGAGTTGTCAAGTCACGGGAAAATCCTACAAAAACGATAGACACTTGGATCTGAAACGAAAACAGATAATCAATCTTAGCAACAATAGATCTATAAAGAAATGCCACAAAGCAAGAAGGAATCAGACAATAATCAAAACACTTATTAATAGGGTTGTTTGGATGCAACAAAAACGAAATTTAACTTCAATAAAAGAATCCCCAAGCTGAATCTGACAAGGAGAACACAAATAGCAAATTAAACTCAAAAACCCAGCAAACCGAATTGGATTAGAAGCAGAATACCTGGACGGCAAGAAAGGAGGAAAATTATGAATTAAAGGACATTTCTTGATGCAAAGAATGTTGCAAAATAGATCCTTGAAGCTTGGAATGCTGGAAACACAACAAGAACAATTAAATTAAGTTAATCCACAAATCGACAAAAACAAAAACACTTAAAGAAGGACAAACAACAAGAAAGATGAATAAAGTCCTAAGAAGCCTTGAAATCAAGAAAGATTTCACAACTCCCTTCAAATGGCTTGAATCTCCCCTCCAATGTAGAACAACAGCAAGAAGAAGGCTGAAGATGGCTCCCACAATCAAAAAGATCGTTAAAACTACTTCTAAAAAAAACTCAAGAGAGAATTCTTGGAGAAAACTCAAAGAGAAATTTTCACTCAATAAAAATCTGATTTCAATGTAATGTGTGTGTGGGTGGCTGGCCAAGCCTTACGTATATAGGCCTACTACTACTTTCCTAAACCTATTAGGAAAACTAAGAAAAAAACCTAATTGTTTGACTGTTAAAGGAAAATTCGGCCAAGGCCTTTAAATGGGCCTCTTGGACTGAATGTTTACATAGAATTTAACTCATAAATTCTAAAAATTAAACTAAGTATTTAAAGAATTAAAACTTAACAAATTGGGCCACTTTGACAATTTGGCTTGATTTTCAACTAAGTCTAGTTTGAACTTCTTGATTGGGCTTGGAACATCTTATTGGGCCGTGTCTTCAAGAACTTGGGCTTGTGATCCGTTCTCTCCCGAAATTGGTTCATTGATGCTCGTAACTAAGATCCAATGCACCTTAGCTGCAAGATTCGGTTTCTTGGACCAAGATTTCCAAGATTTGAAATCTTGATTTTCTTGATTCTTGAAGTCGCTCAAAACAGCAAAATTGGACCAAGATTCGATTTCTTGATTTTCTTGAAAACAAGAAAGTGAATCTTGATTTTCTTTTTCCTTTGTATACGCATCTAAGGCCTTGCTAATGAAGTCTTGAATGGTTCCATTTAGTTTCATACGCATTTTCCTGGCCTTTGACCTCGTTATTGGGCCTTGTGGTAATTTGAGCCCATCATGTTCTTAAGCTTGAGTTGGGCCTTTGTGACTCGTATCATAAATTAAATGTATATAATTTATCGATTAATGTTATTAATTTGAATTATGGTAATACCACTGAGTATACCTATACTCAGCATACGGTTGTTTCCGTGCACAGGTTAGTAGAAAGCCATTGTCCAGTCCAGCATCCAGAGCAATCCCGACCTTAGAGAAATTTTAGTGATGTACCTTTGTTTTGATAATGTGGCATGTGCCTACGTAATGTATAGGTTAAGTATAAGAGTTTTGTTATTACAGTTGCAGAATGATGTTTAAATTGGTTATAAGTATGAAATGGAACTAAAATAACAAAATTTATAGAAATATGAAATGAAAATGATTAAAGTATGATATGTCTGTTATTTATTTGTGAATTAGTTATAAGTTATCTGATATGTCTGATAATGCTCCATAACCCTGTTTCGGTGACGGTTTAGGGTTAGGGGGTGTTACAAAAACAGTAAAAGTGTAGTGTGGGCCTTAGCCCATTACAGTACCAGAATCAAAAATAGAATACATGTGGGCCTAAGACCAATACAGTGACAGAATCAGTAATAGAAATGCAACAATGCAACCATGCAACCCATCCCAATCCAGCCAACACACCACCCGTACCAACCAACACACCATATGGGGATAAAATCGACCCACCTAGTCAGCACCAGTTGTGGCACTAATTGATGTGACCGTGCCTCAGAGTGCATCAAGTACGAGCAAGGATCCCGTGACACTACCCCAAGGCCCAATCACATGAGCTCGGGCCACACAATTCAAAGAGGCCATTTTGGCCTTAGTGGAGCAAGTTTGGAGCGAGACTTTGGCTGAACATTTCAAGGATGACCCGACCAGCTTCATAAGTTTATCTTGCAATTTTTTGCAAGATGAATTAAACTCGGATTCAGCTCCATGAGCTCGTTTCAGATCATTTGAGCTCGTCTTTAATTTTTAGTGATTATGCGATTTAGTTGCTGGAGTTAATTTAATTTTTCAAATAAGTTAGTTAAGTTAGTTTCAGCATGCACATGAATTAATTTGGGTCTAATAAATTTATATTAAATATGTTTTCAATTAGCACACATTAATTCGTCCTAGATTAAGACATGAATTTAATTTGTCCTTGTCCAGTTGAAATTAATATGTAGGTAATTAATTTGTCTTGGTTCATTACATCTTTTAATGGTGTTAAGTTCAGTCGAATTTTATGAGCTAATTTAATGTGTCTTGTTGGTTAGTTTTAATGTGTCCTAATAATTAATCAGTTGTATTTATTTAATTCTAGGTACATGCAATGAACGGCACCATGCATGGATGGAGATTAAATTGGGCTGATGATTAAAGTATCCTAGGTGTCTATTCGGCCAAATAAGCTGCTGGTTCCTACTCCCAAGCTGACTATTCGGCTAGACAAATTCCTTTCATATTGCTGGAAGCCCTTTTCACATGCTAGGTTGTTCGGTTCAGAGTGTTCACACTCCAAATGGCTGCTCAAGTCCTCCTTTAATGCTGGTCATTTTTCAGCAATAGTTGCACATTGAATGATCTCATTTAAGCTCATTGGCCGAACCTAGCTACTGCCATGCACCATTCAAGTTTTCCAAGTTCATTGCTTAATCTTGAAGCTGCCTCTTGGACTCAATTCAGCTGAATTTAGCTACAACATTTTAATGGTTTTAATTCTGGAATTTTCTAGCTTTTTCTAGCTACATTTACTTAGTCTTTAAGCTTGTTTGCTGACCATTCAGCTAGCTAGTAGATAGGCTATAAATATTTTGCTCTTTCATTCTAAAACGGACTTTTGATAATTTTGTTAATGAATTGCTGCCGAATTTTTGAGGTAACTTTCTCTCAAATTTCGTCCGAGACCCGAACAACTTATCTAGCTTCTAGTGCTGTCATTTCGAGTCTCTTTGAACTTATCACTCTATAACCAAATGTGGCGTTCACCCTTTATACCTTTGGTTCGTACTTATCTACGTATTGGGTCAATGTTCAAAATTTACCGTTTCAAACACCTTAAGGTCGTATAAGTTTCGGGTCGACACTCGTTATAGTGTTGGTTCAGACTTGATCCTTAAGTCTCATGCAAACCATTTCTTTCCACAAACCAAATTTTGATTTCATTTCTTTCCAGCCGAACCTAAAATGCAACTACCCTTCCTATTATAAACCCAACTTTGATTTCCATAACCATACTTAGCCTATTCTCAACTAAACTTCTAAACCGAACAATAATTCTTTATTTAACGATCGAGCACTTAATTGACTCGGGATCTACTAAACTAAGATCGCATCATTTGGTATCACAGCCACCTAAAATGAGAAGTACAAACGCTTGAAGTCATCCTGGAATAAGTACGTAAAAAAATTTTAAATTAAAAAAAAGAATTTAAAGTAAAAAAAGAATTCAAAATTTAAAAAAATTTGTGATTAAAAAAGTTCGAATATATATAAAAAATTGTTCAAAATCGATTTTTTCTTTCAAGTCCTGTGAATCAAAGAGAGTTTGATTTCATCTTTGTAGTCACGATCACCCCTCTACCAACTCCTTCTCACACCACACTTCTTAAAACCATTCTTGTTTCTTTTATCCTACCCAAAACCTAACAATTAATCCCTTGCAACCCAGTTTGAAGCCGACTCCCTAGTCTACGATAACGTCTCATCGAGTCTCTTACGAAATCATAAGAGAAAGGTGAGTGGAAAAAGGCACGAGTGTGTGAGCACATTAGAGAGGAGGTAAAAGCCGAAAAGAGAGGGCAAACATGAGTGTGAATTAAACTTACATTTCTTTTCGAGTGAACGTAAGGTTTTGTGGTGAGATTATTCTTTAAAAACATTGTTCATGTCTAGAAGTTTGGAGCGAAACATGGCCGATGATACGATCTCAGTTTAGTAGTTGAGCCCGAGTCGTTTAGTTCCCGATCGTAAACGAAGAAGTATATTAGACAAGAAGAAGATAGAATATATTTGTGTTCAAAGAAGTAAAGTAAGTTCGTGCAAAGCTGGATGTGGATTTGGTTTAAGTCGAAATGGTATGACTAGAATGGTCGAGTTCGGTTTAGGATTAATTAAGAAATGGTCTTTGGTTTTGGTACGTTTTGGTATTTGGGAATTGGTACGAAATGGTAAGGGATTTGATACGAAATGGTAATGGATTTGGTACGAAATGGTAATGGTTCAAAAAGGCCAAGAGTGAACCAACACTAAAGAAAAGTGTCGACCCGAAACTTATAGGACCTAAATGAGTTGGAAATGGTTGATAAGTACCTTGACCCGATACTTAGTTAAGTATGAACCAATGGTATCAAAAGTGAATGCCACACTCGAGTTTAGGGAGTGATAAGTTCGAAAAAGACTCAGAAAGACGCCACTAAAAGCTAGATAAGTCTTACGGGTCTCGAACGAAATTTGAGAGAAAATGCCTCACAAAATTGGCAGCAATTCGTTAATTAAAATGTCAAAAAGTCCTTTACAAAATAAAATTTTAGCTATTTATAATCTACACCTAAGCTAGCCGAATGGTCATTTACATCCCTTAAAAGTTAAGCAAATGAATCACTTAAATGAACTAGCTAGATTCGGCTGAACATGGAGCTCCATTAGTCACCTTCTAGATGAAGCAATGGACTTGGGAGAACTTGGATGATGCATGGATAGCTAGGTTCGGCCAATGGGCATAAATTATCTCATTTATGTTGCAACTTTTGGCTGGAAAATGACCAGCAATTAAGAGGATAATGGGCAGCCAATTCAAGTGTGAAAGCTCAACATTGAAGAGTCATGGAGTGTGAACACATGGAGCCGAAAAGCCAAAATGCATCCAGCAAATGTGGAAGGAATTAATGAGCAGCTTTGGAGTTGGAAACATTAGCTCCCTTGGCCGAATAGTCACCTAGGAATGTTGAATTTAGCTCACCAATTTGATGCATGTATCACCAAGTGCAATGTATCTAACATGCATGCACCTTGTAAAATGAATCTCCAAATTCGGCTAACCTTGCTAAATGATCCCACACATTCGGCCAACCTACATAAATAAGATGAACCAAAATTAATGTGATATTTAGCTGAACAAAATTAATATTAGAACCAAGACACATTAATTCGGTCAACTATGTCACTAAAATCAGCTCATTAAATTCGGCAGCATTAAAATGAAATTAAATCATGTAATAAACCTGACATATTAAAAACATGCATAAAACATATTAATAAGCTGTAATAAGCTAAATTAATTGACTCAAATAATTATTTTAGCTACTATATTAATGCATAGTTGCTATTGAGCTGGATTGTAAATGTTTGAGCTAAAATTGAGCTAATTCAAGGTCATTGAGCTGAAATGGAAGTTAGTTCAGCTCGTAATAGAATGCAAGGAATGCTATCCGAGTTGGTCCAAGCTTCTTCGATGTGCCCAACCAAAACCTCGCCCCAAACTTTGTCTACCAAAGCCGTAACAGCCTCCTTGAATTGTTTAGCTCGTGATCGGGTGATAGGACCTTGAGGCAGCTCCAAAGGTTCCTTGTTCGAGCCAGGTTGGACTTCAGGTGCGGCCGTATCATCCTCCCCCTCTTCAAAGTGATTTGCCCTCAAATCGGAATCTACATCAAAAGGGGATAAGTCAGACACATTAAAACTCGCACTTATATTATACTCACCTGGTAGATCAAGTCGATAAGAATTTTCGTTAATTCGTTCCAAAACTTGGAAAGGTCCGTCGCCATGCGATAGTAGCTTTGATCTACGTTGGGCTGGGAAATGTTCCTTTCTCATGTGAACCCAAACCCAATCACCAGGTTCGAAGATAATTCTTTTACGACCCTTGTTCGCTTTCCTAGCATAACTTTCAGTTCTGGCTTCAATATTAGCTCGAACTTTCCGATGTAACTCCTTCACATACTCGACCTTTTTTCTAGCATCTGTATGAATAAGTTGATCGTTAGGTAAAGATACTAAATCTAAAGGAGTTAACGGATTAAATCTATAAACAATTTCAAAAGGAGAGTGTTTGGTTGCCGAGTGAACGGATCGATTATACGCAAATTCTATATGTGGCAAACACTCCTCCAACGACTTGAGATTTTTCCGTATGATGGCTCGTAACAGAGTACCACTTCCGTTTGGCCATCTGTTTGGGGGTGGCAAGTGGTTGAAAATAGCAACTTAGTTCCGAGCTTTCCCCACAGCGATCTCCAAAAGTGACTCAAAAACTTCGCGTCTCGATCAGAAACAATCGTCCTCGGGATGCCATGCAAACGAACAATTTCCTTAAAGAAAAGATTAGCAATGTGAACGGCATCGTTAGTTTTTGAACAAGAAATAAAATGAGACATTTTTGAAAAGCGATCAACAACAACAAAAATAGAGTCCTTCCCCGTTTTAGTCCTAGGCAATCCAAGGAAAAAATCCATGGAGATATCCTCCCAGGGTGCGTCGGGTATAGGAAGTGGCGTATACAGCCCGTGCGGTTTAATTTTGGATTTGGCCTTCTTGCACGTCACACAATGCGCACAAACCCGTTCAACATCCCGCTTCAATTTCGGCCAATAGAAATACTCTTGAAGCGTTGCTAGGGTCTTCCCAACACCAAAATAGCCCATAAGACCTCCGCTATACGCCTCATTTACTAACAACTCCAGTATCGAACCTTGCGGCACACACAATTTTCCTTCTTTAAATAGAAGGCCATCGCACCTATAAAACTTGTCAATAGCCACAGTCTCACAAGCAGTATAAATTTCACCAAAATCATTATCAGTAGCATACAAATCTTTCAGAAACATAAAACCAAGTAATTTGGAATCTAAATGCGATAGAAGTGTATACCCCCTTGATAGTGCATCGACCACTATGTTTTCTTTACCTTTTTTATGCTTAATGACATAGGGAAACGACTCTAGGTACTCGACCCATTTGGCATGTCTTTTGTTCAATTTGTGTTGGCTTTTGATGTGTTTAAGCGCCTCGTGATCAGAATGTATCACAAATTCTTTTCGCCATAGGTAGTGCTGCCACGTTTCAAGGGCTTGAATGACTGCGTACATCTCCTTGTCATAAACGGGATAATTTAGCACAGCTCCATTCAACTTCTCGCTAAAGTAAGCCATCGGTCTTCCATCTTGAGTTAGCACGGCACCTATTCCTACACCTGAGGCATCACACTCAATTTCAAATGTCTTAGAAAAATCAGGCAATACTAACAAGGGAGCTTTAGTAAGATAATCTTTAATAATGTTAAAAGAATTTTCTTGTTCTTCGCCCCAATGAAATGTTGAGTTCTTCTTGATAGTGCTTGTCAATGGTGCGGCCAACGTGCTAAAGTTGGGTACAAAATGCCTATAGAAACTTGCTAGGCCATGGAAGCTTCGCACTTGACTTATGCTCGTCGGTCTTGGCCATTCCTGAATCGCCTTAATCTTTTCGCTATCTACTTCGAGGCCCTCCGAGCTAACCATGAAACCTAAGAAAATCACTTTATTAGAACAAAATGTACACTTTTTAAGATTAGCATACAAAGTCTCTTTTCTAAGAACTTCTAAAACAGTTTGCAAATGAATTACATGCTCATCCAATGATTTACTATATATAAGAATATCATCGAAATACACAACACAAAACTTACCAATGAAATTTCGTAAAACATAGTTCATAAGTCTCATAAAAGTGCTAGGGGCGTTGGTTAAGCCGAATGGCATTACCAACCATTCATACAAACCATGTTTCGTTTTAAAAGTGGTTTTCCACTCGTCACCTTCGCGCATTCGAATCTGATGGTATCCACTTTTGAGATCAATTTTTGAGAATAACTTGGCACCACTTAACTCATCGAGAATATCATCTAAATGCGGTATGGGATGCCTATACTTAATAGTGATTTTATTTACAGCACGGCAATCGACACACATGCGCCATGTTCCATCCTTCTTTGGCACCAACAAAACCGGTACAGCGCATGGGCTAAGGCTCTCTCGAATATAGCCCTTTTCCATGAGTTCGTTGATTTGATGTTGAAGTTCTTTGGTTTCTTCAGGATTGGTTCGGTATGCTGGCCGATTCGGAATAACGGCTCCGGGCACAAAATCGATTTGGTGCTCAATCCCACGAAGTGGTGGCAACCCATTTGGCACTTCATCCGGAAAAACATCTTTGAAATCCTGCAAGAGAGTCAAAACAGAAGAAGGGGGATCTCCGAATAAGTCGTTAGTATTAAACAAATTTTCCTTATACATAAGTACAAGGATCGGTTGTCTTGCCAAAAACGCTTTTCGAACATCACTTGCTTTTACAAAAACATTCATTTTTTCACTCAATGTTTCTTTTTCATCTTTTTCTTTTCTTGCTTTCTTTTCATTCTCTTTTTTTGAATTTTCTTTCTTTTTTCCATTTTTCTTTTCTTTTGTATTTTCGCTCTTTTCTTTTTCTCTCATTTGATCTACAGAATTTTTCAACTTGAGTTGATCCTTATAAACTTGCTTTGGCGTCAATGGGGCTAAGGTTACATTTCTTCCCATATGCTTGAAAGAATATCAATTTGAGTAACCATCGTGCATGACTCGACGATCGAATTGCCATGGACGGCCCAATAACAAGTGACCCGCATGCATTGGAATAACATCGCATAGCACTTCATCGGAATATTTTCCAATGGAAAAGGAGACTAGAACTTGCTTTGTCACTTTTAACTCTCCTCCATTGTTGAGTCATTGAAGTTTGTACGGAGTTGGATGCTTGGTGGTCGGTAGATTTAATTTTTCCACCATGAGAGTGCTCGCCACGTTCGTACAACTTCCGCCATCGATGATGACACTACATAGCTTTCCTTGTACTTGACAACGCGTATGGAAGATGTTCTCTCGTTGTTGTTCATCGTCGATGCTTTGGATACTTAGGCTCATTTTGACTACTAGGAGTTCTCCATCAAGAGCGTGTTCCATTTCTTCTTCATTGTCAGAAACGTTTTCGGCCTCATCTTCAAGTTCTTCTTCCTCCGATTCTATTTCTCCATTTGCTCGAACCACCATGACGTTGCGGTTGGGACATTGACTCGTAATATGGCCCCTTCCAAGGCACTTAAAACACTTAATATCCCTTGAACGATTAGCAAATGAATCGGTTGCTTTACCTTTTCTTGTGTCGCCCATAGGTTTGTTTGCTTTGGCAGGCACCATTGGCTCTTTGGCACGACTTGGTGGATTAGTTTTACTTAAACTTTGCCCCCATCTAGTTGTGTTTGGGGTAGGATAACTTCGAGTGGTACTCTTACGTTTAAGTTGCTTCTCCACCTTAATGGCCATATGTACCATGTCCACGATTTCTATGTAATGTTGCAATTCCACAACATTGGCAATGTCTCGATTGAGACCAGCAAGGAAACGTGCCATCGTTGCTTCACGATCTTCTTGGACATCAGCACGGATCATCGCAATCTCCATCTCTTTAAAATAATCCTCGACACTCCTTGAACCTTGAGTGAGATTTTGTAGTTTTTGATAGAGTTCCCGAAGGTAATAGGAGGGAATGAAACGTCATCGCATTACGGCCTTCATCTCGGCCCAAGTGGATATTGGTCATTCCCCATTCCTCCTTCGGCTCGTAGTGAGTTGATCCCACCAAATCATAGCGTAATCAGAGAACTCTATAGCCGCCAACTTTACCTTATTGATCTCAAAATAGTTGTGACAATCAAAGACTAATTCAATTTTCTTTTCCCACTCCAAGTAGGCTTCCGGATCAGATTTTCCTTAAAAAGATGGAATGGATAGTTTAATGTTCTTCAAATCGTCATCCACACGTCTTTGTTCCCGATTGCCTCGGTTCCTTGGACCTCTTCGTCCTTCACTTAGGTTTGACCCTTGATCACTTTCGGCTCCACTCGGATCATAGGGGTCGTCTTGATTGACTTCCAAGTGGCCTCGCTCTCTTTGTGGCCCTTGGGGTGTACGCTCTCGTTGATTCCTTAATTCAACTCGATCGAAACGTTCGTTAACGGATTCTAATTCTCCTCGGATCATATGTTGGATTTCTCGCAACAAGGCTTGTTGAGCCAAATCCGGCACTCCACCTCCTCCAGGCGCAACGTTTCAGATTGGTTGCCTTCCACCTCCTTCCGCCATATTTCGTTCAGGACTTTGATACATGAAAATAAAAAAAAACTCACAGTAAAAACCTCACAAAGTCTCTCACAAGAAGAATAAACACTCCACTCGTGTTTCACTGAATTTCGGCTTTTAACTTGATGTAACTCTCGTGCCTTTTACCACTCACTTTCCTCTCGTGATTTCGTAAGCGACTCGTTGTGACTTTGTCTTAGTTCAGTGGGTCAGCGTCAAAAGGTTTAACAAAGGATCGATGTTAGGTTGCGGGTAGGCTAAAAGAAATAAGAAAGGCGTTTAGGATAAGTGTGGCGTAGAAGAAAAGAAGATGAGTAGAAGAAGTATCGAAATTACAATCTCGAAACACTTTTTTTATAATTCTCGAATTTTTTTAATTTCAATTCACTTTTTTTTAATTTTGTACGTATATATATTTTTTTAATTTTGAATTTTTTTTGAAATTTTTTTACGTACCTTTTTCGGATTGACTTCAAAAGCTCGTACTTCTTGTTTTAACTAGCTCTGATACCAAATGATACGATCTCAGTTTAGTAGTTGAGCCCGAGTCGTTTAGTTCCCAATCGTAAACGAAGAAGTATATTAGACAAGAAGAAGATAGAATATATTTGTGTTCAAAGAAGTAAAGTAAGTTCATGCAAAGCTGGATGTGGATTTGGTTTAAGTCGAAATGGTATGACTAGAATGGTCGAGTTCGGTTTAGGATTAATTAAGATATGGTCTTTGGTTTTGGTACGTTTTGGTATTTGGGAATTGGTACGAAATGGTAAGGGATTTGATACGAAATGGTAATGGATTTGGTACGAAATGGTAATGGTTCAAAAAGGCCAAGAGTGAACCAACACTAAAGAAAAGTGTCGACCCGAAACTTATAGGACCTAAATGAGTTGGAAATAGTTGATAAGTACCTTGACCCGATACTTAGGTAAGTATGAACCAATGGTATCAAAAGTGAACGCCACACTCGGGTTTAGGGAGTGATAAGTTTGAAAAAGACTCGGAAAGACGCCACTAAAAGCTAGATAAGTCTTAACGGTCTCGAACGAAATCTGAGAGAAAATGCCTCACAAATTTGGCAGTAATTCGTTAATTAAAATGTCAAAAAGTCCTTTACAAAATAAAATTTCAGCTATTTATAATCTACACCTAAGCTAGCCGAATGGTCATTTACATCCCTTAAAAGTTAAGCAAATGAATCACTTAAATGAACTAGCTACATTCGGCTGAACATGGAGCTCCATTAGTCACCTTCTAGATGAAGCAATGGACTTGGGAGAACTTGGATGATGCATGGATAGCTAGGTTCGGCCAATAGGCATAAATTATCTCATTTATATTGCAACTTTTGGCTGGAAAATGACCAGCAATTAAGAGGATAATGGGCAGCCAATTCAAGTGTGAAAGCTCAACATTGAAGAGTCATGGAGTGTGAACACATGGAGCCGAAAAGCCAAAATGCATCCAGCAAATGTGAAAGGAATTAATGAGCAGCTTTGGAGTTGGAAACATTAGCTCCCTTGGCCGAATAGTCACCTAGGAATGTTGAATTTAGCTCACCAATTTGATGCATGTATCACCAAGTGCAATGTATCTAACATGCATGCACCTTGTAAAATGAATCTCCAAATTTGGCTAACCTTGCTAAATGATCCCACACATTCGGCCAACCTACATAAATAAGATGAACCAAAATTAATGTGATATTTAGCTGAACAAAATTAATACTAGAACCAAGACACATTAATTCGGTCAACTATGTCACTAAAATTAGCTCATTAAATTCGGCAGCATTAAAATGAAATTAAATCATGTAATAAACTTGACATATTAAAAACATGCATAAAACATATTAATAAGCTGTAATAAGCTAAATTAATTGACTCAAATAATTATTTTAGCTACTATATTAATGCATAGCTGCTATTGAGCTGGATTGTAAATGTTTGAGCTGAAATTGAGCTAATTCAAGGTCATTGAGCTGAAATGGAAGTTAGTTCAGCTCGTAATAAAATGCAAGGAATGCTATCCGAGTTGGTCCAAGCTTCTTCGATGTGCCCAACCAAAACCTCGCCCCAAACTTTGTCTACCAAAGCCGTAACAGCCTCCTTGAATTGTTTAGCTCGTGATCAGGTGATAGGACCTTAAGGCAGCTCCAAAGGTTCCTTGTTCGAGCTAGGTTGGACTTGAGGTATGGCTGTATCAGCCGATAGAAATGAAAGGCAACCCATTCATAATGTCTGAGATATTAACCTTCAAGCTTTATTGCAAGAGGTGGAGCGCTTACTTGATCGTAAGCTCGAGCCTATCCAAGATAGGCTTGACCAAGTCGAGGAGCGAGGCTATCAGGAGAGGACATCCCAAAGTCCACGAAGGAACCGTGGGAGGCAATGAGACCCCGAGGAAGACTTTGATGTTTCTAGCGACGCTGAAATTGACCAAAGATCTAATCTTACCGATCAACGGAGAGGACAATGAAATTGAGGCCAAAGGGAATGTGGACGAGTCGACGGCGATCTCAAAAATATCAAACTTGCCATTCCTCCATTCCAAGGCAAGTCTGATCCGAAAGCCTACTTGGAGTGGGAAAAAAAAATAGAGTTAGTTTTTGATTGCCACAATTACTTCGAGTCCAAGAAGGTGAAGTTGGCGGCTATCGAGTTCTCTGATTACGCCATGATTTGATGGGATCAACTCACCACGAGTCGACTAAGGAATGGCGAAAGACCCATAGCCACTTGGACCGAATGAAGGAGCTAATGTGGAGGCGGTTTATTCCCTCATACTATCATCGGGAGCTCTACCAAAAACTCTAAAACCTTTCTCAAGGTTCGAGGAGTGTAGAAGATTACTACAAAGAGATGGAAATCGCAATGATTGAAGCCGACATCTAAGGAGATCAAGAGGCAACGATGGTGTATTTCTTGGCGGGTCTCAACCGTGACATAGCCAACGTTATTTAATCGCAACATTACGTCAAAGTGGTGGACATGGTACACATGGCCATCAAGGTGGAGAAACAATTAAAGCGTAAAGGTGTTGTTCGAGGCTATTCCACCGCGACTCCTTCCAAATAGAGCCAAGTTGTTAGCAAAACTACTCCACCGAACTGATCCAAAGAATCCACCGTACCAGCAAAGACGAATAAATTCGTAGCTGAATTAAGTAAAAGCAAGGCCGCTGAAGGGTTTCCCAACCGTTCGAGGGACATAAAATGTTTCAAATGCCTTGGAAGAGGGCATATTGCAAGACAATGATTGAATCAAAGTACCATGGTGGTGCGCGCGAACGGTGATATCGAATCCGAGGAAGAACTTGTAGATGAACCCGAAGCGTCTTCTGACGAGAAAGAATGATAGAGGGTTGCGCGCGGACCAAGATCGAGTTGCCAAGTCACGGGAAACTCCTACGAAAACCCTAAACAATCAGATCTGAAACGAAACAAAAAATTAAAAGATTAGAACTTTGAATTTCCAGATCTGAAATTACAATCCCCAAATCAGCAAAGAATCAAATTGAGAATAGAAATAAGTGTGAATAAGGGTTCTTGAAACCCTAAAGGAGGTTGTGATTCTGCCCAATTGAACACCAAGATAGTTTTCCCCAAATTTCGGCAATCTAATTTCACCTAAAAAGAGTATGGAGGAATCGGCAAGAACCCTAGAAATTGGGGATTTTTGGCTGATTCTTGAGATAGAAAAAAAGGCTGAAATCACAATAAGAATAACAAATAAATTAGATAAAGATTCGGCACAAGTAGAAATAGAGAAAGAATTGACAGCAAGAAATTAAAAGATAAGTCCTGAGAAGCCTTGAAATCCCGAAAGATTTCACAACTCCCTTCAAACGGCTCTAATCTCCCCTCCAAAGAATATCAATGGCAAGAAGAAGGTTGAAGATGGCTCCCACAATCAAACGATTGTTAAAACAACTTCTAAAGAAAACTCAAGAGAGAATTCTTGGAGAAAAACTCAAAGAGAATTCTGCACTTAAACAAATCTGAAATTTTAATATAATTGAGAAGTGTATAACAAGGTGGCTGACCAAGCCTTTATATAGGCCTCTCAAGTGTTTTCCTAATCTAATTAGAAAACTAAAAATAAAAAAACTCCTAATTACTTTAATATTTAAATGGAAATTTGGCCAAAGGCTTTTAATTGGGCCTCTTGGACTGAATATTTACATAAAAATTTAACTAAGTATTAAAAAAATAAATAAATAAAACTTTACGAATTGGGCCACTTTGACAATTTGGCCTGATTTTTAATTAAGTATGGGTGGGCTTCTTAATTGGGCCTGGAATCTTCTCATTGGGCATCGCCTTCAAGAATTTTGGCTTTTGTGACTCGTATCATTCCCCCCTTCCTCAAAAAGATTCGTCCTCGAATCTGAAAAATCAAATGGACTCGACTTTCCTCGATCGAACGGGACTAATGGCAATTGAGTCCACTTTATAAGCAGAATAATAAGGGTCAATTTACCTTTTCCATTTAATACAAACCTTCGCTCATCGGGGGCATAGTGTAGTCGAAGCTCTTCGGGCTCATGTAGTGTGATTTTATCTTTGCCTATGTTGATCGTATGAAAGCATCTTTCATTTGAGAGGTATTGAAGTTGAAAGTTATCTTTCGGTCTTTCGGGAACCTGAAAAGTAGCAACACAAGAAAAATTCATATCTTGGTTAGTGGAAACATTCCTCACTACCCTTTCCTCGTCTTTTTCTTTTGTTTCTTTTTCTAACTCACTTTCTCTTCTTTCTTCAACTTCTTTTTCATTTTTCTTGTCTGTTTCACATTCCTTTTCACTCTCAATCTCTTTTTGCTCTTTTTCATTCTCTTTTTCTTTTTCCTCACTTGTTTTAACAACAAATTTTTCAGTTTGATTTGGTCCTCATGGACTTGTTCCGGAGTGAGCGGCACTAAGGTGATTTTCCTTCCTTGATGCTTGAAAGAATACCTATTTGTACGACCATCGTGAGTGAGCTTTCGATCCAGTTGCCATGGTTCTCCTAGCAACAAATGGCAGGCTTAATAGGCACTACGTCGCACACAACTTCGTCTTGATACTTACCGATAGAAAAGGCGATGCGCACTTGTTGAGTGACCTTAAATTGGCCTTCGTTGCTAAGCCCTTTTAGTTGATAAGGTTGTGGATGCTTGGTAGTGGTTAAGCAAAGCTTTTCCACCATCGTCGTGCTGGCTACGTTCGAGCAACTTTCACCATCAATAATAACTCTACAAAGCTTACCTTGTACATGGCAGCGAGTATGAAAGAGATGTCCTCGTTGCTGCTCGCTCTTTGGTTTTGCCAAAGAAGGTTGCCCACGATCATGAAAATCATCATCCATTCTAGGGTTACGTCGAGGGCCGCACCTATGGGGCTGGTTATCCCTATCTTCCTTGATTGGACCTCGATATTGAGGTTCTTGATTCAATCGTACCTCATTCAAAGTAGTATTCAATGCTCGAAGTGTAGCAGCCTGTTCGTCCAACTGTTGTTGGAATCTTTTAAATATGTCATCATTATTATCACCTTTAGACATTTTCAAAAACCTGTAAAAAATAAACACTCAACACTCAAAAATAAAAGTTATCAAACCTCACCGTTAATCACTCAAAAAGAATAATTTAAATTTTCAATGAGCTAGAAATCAGTCTTGTGAGTCCTTTAGGAGAGTTTATATCAACCAATTAGAGAGTGAATGAACCAAGCTACCAAAGAGTCCTAATTTGCACTAGGATGCCAAAAACTGACGAGACACCAATTGATTCGTGTTGCACCGAGGAAGAAGTTGTGCACACGTTTAGATCCTACTAACACAAGAAACAAGAAGGTGTTAGATAACGTAAAGGAAGAATAAAGGCAAACAAATGAAAACCTACAGCTAAGAATCAATAAAAATTGCTGAAAACAGAAAACCCGAAAAACTGCGGAGTAACTTGACAACTTCGTTCGAGGTGTTCCCGATCTCTAAAAATCACAAATTAAATCTGGAATGTCCTTATATATTGAATTTTTGATCTGGAATGGGCACCAAATTCAACCCGCTGAATCCTTTTTTTAAATTTTTATCGAATTTCGTCTTTTTTGATTTTTTTGACTTTTTTGACTGATTTTTTTTGCGGGATTAATTTTTTTATATTCAATCACAGTGCCACAAATATGTATGTAAAATTTCAGATCAATCGGACAACGTTTACCCACTCAAATGAATTTTTTTCGAACAATTTTTCTGGGTAAAACTGCTGTTTGTGCTTTAAAAAATAGAGATCAGTTTAGAAATCAACCAAGAACACCCAAAACGCCCAAAATCTGATACCAAATGATAGAGGGTTGCGCTCGGACCAAGATCAAGTCGTCAAGTCACGGGAAACTCCTAAGAAGGCTCTAAACGAACAGATCTGAAAATTAAAACAAAAACAAGATTAAACCAATCAGATCTGGAATTAAATCCCCAAATTCAATTAAATGAGCAGCAAGAAACAAAGAACGAATGAATAGATGTTTCTCGAAGTTCAAGAAGACGAAATCGAACTCCAAGATTAATTCTCCACAAGCCGAATCTGCCAAGAACACAAAACAATAAGTAAATTGAAACAAGCAGATTTTTTAATGGAAGAATAGGGATTTGGGCGGCAAAAAGAAAAGAAAGAAATTGATGAAATTGAACGATTCAAGAAGTGAATTTAAGATGCGACTTGGTCCAATTGAACACCCAAGATGAATTGCCCAAATTTCAGCAACCGAAAAGACCCCAACAAGACTAAACAAGAATCGGCAAATCCCTAGAATTTGGGGATTTTTGGATCGAATAGATGCTGCCAATAAGAGGACCGATTAAGTGAAGAGTTCTTGAAGTTAAATCAAGGCTGAAACACAAACAAGAACAGCAAAGAAATTAGAAGAAGAATCGGCACAAGTAATAATAAAGAAAATTAATAGAACAGCAAAGAATTAAAGAAAAGTCCTAAGAACCCTTGAATTCCCGAAAGATTTCACAACTCCCTTCAAACGGCTCTAATCTCCCCTCCAAAGAATATCAATGGCAAGAAGAAGGTTGAAGATGGCTCCCACAATCAAACGATTGTTAAAACAACTTCTAAAGAAAACTCAAGAGAGAATTCTTGGAGAAAAACTCAAAGAGAATTCTGCACTTAAACAAATCTGAAATTTTTAATATAATTGAGAAGTGTATAACAAGGTGGCTGACCAAGCCTTTATATAGGCCTCTCAAGTGTTTTCCTAATCTAATTAGAAAACTAAAAATAAAAAAACTCCTAATTACTTTAATATTTAAATGGAAATTTGGCCAAAGGCTTTTAATTGGGCCTCTTGGACTGAATATTTACATAAAAATTTAACTAAGTATTAAAAAATAAATAAATAAAACTTTACGAATTGGGCCACTTTGACAATTTGGCCTGATTTTTAATTAAGTATGGGTGGGCTTCTTGATTGGGCCTGGAATCTTCTCATTGGGCATCGCCTTCAAGAATTTTGGCTTTTGTGACTCGTATCAAAGAAGAAGTAGAACACGCCCTTGATGGAGAGCTTCTTGTTGTTAAAAGGAGTCTCAGTGTTCAAAGCATGGAAGATGAGCAACAACGAGAAAACATCTTCCATACTCGTTGCCAAGTCGAAGGAAAACTCTATAGTGATATCATCGATGGTGGGAGTTCCACGAACGTGGCAAGCACTCTCACGGTGGAGAAATTAGGCCTGCCAACCACTAAGCACCTGAGCCTATACAAACTACAATGGCGCAATGACGGCGGTGAACTCAAAGTTACAAAGCAAGTACTTGTTTCCTTCTCCATAGGAAAATACTCTGACGAAGTACTTTGCGATGTCGTTCCTATGCACGCGGGCCATTTGTTACTTGGACTCCCGTGGCAATTTGATCGTCGAGTTCTACATGACGGATATTCCAATAGATATACATTCAAGTATATGGCAAGAAACGTGACATTAGCCCCGTTGACACCAAAGCAAGTTTATGAAGACCAAATAAAATTGAAACATTTTGTAGAACAAGAGAGAGAAAAAGAAAAGAGTGAAAATACAAAAGAAAAGAAAAATGAGAAAAGAGAGGAAAAATCACGAAAGAAAATAAAAAGAGAGTGAGAAAAGAAAAGATGAAAAAAAAAAAGAAAAAGAATGTGAAAAATAAGTGTGTTTGCAAAAAGTAGTGTAGTTCGAAAGGCACTGTTGTTGAGGCAACCGATCCTTGTGCTTATGTACAAGGAGAATTTTCTTAACACTAACGAATTACCCGAGAATATCCCTTCTTCTATTGTATCTCTTTTACAGCATTTCAAAGATGTATTTCCAAACGACGTACCAAGTGGGCTGCCACCCCTTCGTGGGATCAAGCACCAAATTGACTTTGTGCCCGGAGCCGTAACCCAAATCGACTAGCGTATCGTACTAATCCTGAAGAGACCAAGGAACTTTAACTCCAAATCAATGAACTTATGGAAAAAGGATACATCAGTGAGAGTGTTAGCCCTTGCACTGTTCCAGTGTTATTGGTGCCAAAGAAGGATGGGACTTGGCGCATATGTGTCGATTGTCGCGCCGTAAACAAAATCACTATCAAGTATCGACATCTAATGTTATTGGTGCCAAAGAAGGATGAGACTTGGCGCATATGTGTCGATTGACGCGCTGTAAACAAAATCACTGTCAAGTATCGACATCTGATACCGCGACTCGACAAATTAAGTGGTGCCAAGCTATTTTCAAAAATCGATCTCAAAAGTGGGTACCACCAGATTCGTTAGCGAGAGGGCGACGAATGGAAAACAACGTTCAAAATGAAACACGGTTTGTACGAATGGTTAGTCATGCCGTTTGGCCTAACCAATGCCCCTAGCACATTCATGAGACTTATGAACTATGTGTTGTGATCGTTTATCAATAAATTTTGTGTCGTATACTTTGACGATATATTAATTTATAGCAAGTCTTTGGAAGAATATGTAACGCATCTCAGGTTAGTTTTGGAGGTTCTCCGAAAGGAAACTTTATATGCTAATCTTAAAAACTGTACGTTTTGTTCTGATAAAGTGGTTTTTCTAGGTTTTGTGGTCAGCTCGGATGGACTCAAGGTGGTCCAAGAAAGATTAAGGCAATCCAAGATTGGCCGTGACTGACGAGCATTAGCCAAGTGAAAAGCTTCCACGGTTTGGCCAGCTTTTATCGACGCTTTGTGCCTAACTTCAGCACTCTAGCCTCGCCGTTGACTAGTGTAATAAAGAAAAATTCCATCTTTCATTGGGGCGAAGATCAAGACAAAAATTTTACTATTATTAAAGATTGTCTTAGTAAAGCTCCGTTACTTGCTTTGCCTGATTTTTCTAAAACGTTTGAAATTGAGTGTGATGCATCAGGTGTAGGAATCGATGCTGTGCTAACTCAAGACGGGAGGCCAATCGCTTATTTTAGGAAAAAATTGAATGGAGCCGCGCTGAACTATCCCGTCTACAATAGGGAAATAAATGTATGCTCTCATTCAAGCTCTTAAGACATGGCAACACTACCTATGGCCAAAAGAGTTCGTGATTCATTCTGATCATGAGGCGCTCAAGCACATCAAAGGCCAGCACAAGCTGAACAAAAGGCATGCCAAATGGGTACAGTACCTAGAGTCATTCCCTTATTGATACGAACTCACCTCGGTGATGATTTGAGTCGTAGAAATTGACCGATCGTGAATTTGAGTAGAATTGATTTGTTTAGAAATGAATAAAGTTTTTAAACAAGAAAAGGCTGAAGAATGAAAGAAATGGATTTAAAATAAGGTAACAGAATGGTTAAGCAAAGATAATGGATAATTTTGACTAAGGCCGAAAAGAACCAACAACATTGGATTGTTGACCCGAATCTCAAATGGCTCTTAGGTGATTTACGGTTTAAGAAAACAATGGAAAACCTTGACCCGCTATCAATGGTGATAGGAACCAAAAGTATATTGAATGCCACACCAAAAGGTGATAAGTTTGGTTTAGCAAAGGAAAGATAGAAGCCACAAGCTATACTTGATATGTCAGATCAATTCCAAAAGAATCAAACAGAATTGGATAACTCACAATACTTAAATTTAGCATAAATTCAGCAAAAGCCTCTAGTCTCTTTACAAAGGATGATTTCATCTATTTATAGTGCTAAAATAGGCTAGCCGAATGGTCACAAACATTCAACTTAATGTGCCATTTAAAAAACTGAAATAAAACTCAAGTCTTTTCACATTCTTGAGCCAAATAACTCCATTCTTGAATTCACTTCAATTCAGCTGAATGAATGACTTTAATTGCTTGAAAAATGACCCTTGAGTTAGCCCTTGGCCAGCCGAATAGACACCAACTTATTAACCAGCTCCTTAATGGTATCTGAATGCTTGAATTAACCTTTGAAATGACAAAAACGAGCTGGTAGTTTAAAAGGTTGCTGCCGAAATTAAATAGAAGATATAATCCTCCTTAAAACCTCCTTAAATAATGTATAAACCTCCTTTGTAACAACCCTTTTACATTTTAACTGAAAATGACTTGAACAGCCACTTTATTTAATTTGTAACAGCCCTGAATTGTAACGGTTATAAGTTGAAGAGACCTACAATAAGCACATTAAAATAAACTTATTAAACATATTTAAACACTAATTAAACATATCAAAGATAAACACTTAACTTAAATAAATGAGCTAAACATATGCATCAATTATTCTAGCAACTAGTTAAATAAAGAAGCATAAATAAATAAACTTAAACTCATGCATCAATAAATAATTCTAGTAACTAGATTAATTAAGAGCAACACTTATTGAATAAATTTCAACAAAAACACTTATTAATTAAACTAAGATGAGTTGAATAAATGTCCAGCAACTCATTTATTAAACTAAGATGCTTAAATGCATGGTTTGAAATGCAAACTAAATGAGTTACTTAATGCAAAGACTTAATTTAATGATGTAGACTTAAACTAACATGGGAGTTACATAATGCATGTCATTATTTATGATGTATACTTAACTAGCATGGAAGTTACATAATGCATAACTTTATTAAATGCAGAACACACAAAGTGCAAGTCTAAAAATTAAAAATATGCAAACTTATTAATTTAAATAAAACTATATTAAATTAAAAAGTCCATAAAAACATTGGCCCAATAATCAATCAGGCCTATGAGATGTTTCATCTTGCACTTGGGCCCTTCAAGTTTAGGCCAATTCTGATGTCGACGAGTTGTGTCAAAACATGATGCGACCAGGTTTGCATCACTTATGTCATTAAGCATAAAAAAGGGTAAAAAAACATAGTGGTCGATGCACTCTCAAGAAGGTATACGTTTCTATCATATCTAGATTCCAAGTTACTCGATTTTGTGTTTTTGAAAGACTTGTATGCTACTAGTAATGAATTTGGTGAAATCTATTGTGAGAATGTGGTTGTTGACAGGTTTTATAGGCATGAAGGCTTCCTTTTTAAGGAAGGTAAGTTCTGTATCCCACAAGGTTCCACTCGAGACTTGCTAGTAAATGAGGCACATAGCGGGGGCCTCATGGGCCACTTTGGTGTGGGAAAAACATTGGCCATACTCCAAGAGCATTTGTATTGGCCAAAAATGAAGTGGGATGTTGAACGAATCTTTGGATGTTGTTTGACGTGTAAGAGGGCCAAGTCAACAATCAAGCCACATGGATTGTATACGCCGCTTCTGATTCCCGAAGGCCCTTGGATGGACATCTATGGACTTCGTCCTCGGTTTACCTTGGACTAAAACGAGGAAGGATTCAATTTTTATTGTTTTCGATCGTTTTTCTAAGATGTCGCATTTTATAGCTTGCACAAAAACTGACGACGCTGCTCATGTTTCCAATCTGTTCTTTAGGGAGATCATTTTTTTTGCGTGGAATACCTAGAACAATAGTTTCGGATCGCGATGCGAAGTTTCCGAGTCACTTCTGGTGAGCATTATGGGGAACACTTGGGACTAAGCTCTTGTTTTCGACCACTTGTCATCCCCAAACTGATGGCCAAACCGAGGTGGTCAACTGCATCCTAACAACATTGCTTCAGGCGATCATCTAAAAGAATTTAAAATCTTGGGAGGATTGCTTACCACATATAGAGTTTGCCTACAATCGATCCTTGCATTCTACGACGAAAGATTCCCCTTTTAAAATCACTTACTATTTTAATCCTTCGACACCATTAGATTTAGTTCCTCTTCCTAACGATCAACTTATTCATGCAGATGCTAAAAAGAAGGCCGAATTCGTGAAGAATTTGCATGAGAAAGTGAGATCCAACATCGAGGCAAGAACTAAGATTTATGCACAAAAGCAAACAAGGGACGAAAAAGAGTTGTTTTTGAACTCGGTGACTGGGTTTTGATACGGCCATGCCCCGAGCACACTCTTGGACCAGCTCTCAAAGCGTTGCTTGCAATCCTTTGCAAGTTGAATTAGTTCGATTCTAGCTCGTTGAGCTCAATTCGACTCGTTTTCAGCTCAATGAGCTTGTTTTGCTCGTTTTTAGTTTACTTTAATTTCTATAATTTAGTTGCTGGAATAAAATAAATGCCAATTAGTTTATTCAGCTTAAATAATTAATTTGCAATTTAATTCTGCATGTTTTAATTAGAAGTGTTTAAATGTGTCTAAAGTTGAGACAATTAATTTCGTGTTTTTAATTAATTTGTCTTAGCTGCTGTTGAGTTTAATTTGAGTCTTAATTCATATTTGTTTTTAATATGTCTAGCTACAGCATTTTAATGTGTCTTTAGCTGAACATTTTTTTAATGCATGTTTTTAATATGTTTTAGTTAGTACATAATTTAAAAGTGTTCAGCTCATTACATCCATTTAATGTGTCTTGCTGCCAATTTAATATGTCTTAGTTCAGCTGAATTAATGTGCAGGTTTAAAATGTCTTAAGGTTGCTGCTGATTTTAATGTGTGTGTTTTAATGTGTCTTAAGCTAATTAAATTGTTGAATTTATTAGGTGAAGCTACATACATGAACGGCATGAATGCAAGGTGGGCTGCTGATTGAAATGCCCAAGCAACTCTTCGTGCACATCAAGGGAAAAGTGAGCTGCTGGTGTCTCTTCCCCAAGCTGCCTCATCATGTACTCCAACAGCCCCAAACGTGTTCACACTTGCTGGAGGTTCCATTCACACTCATGACCATTCGGTCACTTGCTTTCACACACAAAGGCTTCTCAATTCGTTGGTTCACACTCCATGGCTATTGAAGTGCCCTAAGCTGCTATTTAAAGTCCAAGACTAATTAGTTCTTCAAGGCAGCCCATTCAATCACTTTGACTGAACCTAATTAAGGCCATTCAGCTCATTTTAGCTCCTTATTAATTGACAACAATTTCAGCTGAATAAAGACACTCTAGAAGCTACCCATTAACATTCTCCATGCTCAAGGAACCTTCAAGGGACGTTCTAGGAAGGTTGCTTGAAATTTCCAGCCTCTTTTGCTTTAATTTTGGCTGACCATTTAGTATCTTTTTAGTCCATTCGGCTACCTTAGGCTTAGGCTATAAATTTTTGCTCATTTGCATTTTGTAAGGACTTCTTGAATCTTTTATGAATTTTTAATCACTTTGTGAGTTTGTTTTCAACTCTCATTGTTCTCCAAAGACTCGTCTGACTTATCAAGTAACCCTTGTGGTGTCAACCCGTCTTTCTTTTCCGAACTTATCACTTTGCACCCAAACTGTGGCGTTCAAGTTATACCGAGGTTCCTATCATCTTTGATAGTGGGTCGAGGTTCCATTTTATTCGTTTTCCATCCATACAACATTTAACCTTTCCTAAGTATTCGTATAAGTCCTGGGTTGACACACTTATATTGTGTTGGTTCAACTTGAATACTTGGTTTTCGTCCACCTATCAACCTCATTACATTCCATAGCCTCTTTTGAACTAATTCGACCCTTTATCTCTTCTTTCATAATCTATTTCGGCCACCCTCAAGTAATTACTCCTATTCACGATCGGGCACTTCAACGACTCGGATTCATCAACGAGGCTGGGGCGTATCATTTGGTATCAGAGCTAGCTAAATCGGAGTAAGAATTGAAGTTATCGGCATTACGGTATTGTAAAAAAAATTGAAAAAAATTCAAAAAAATCAAAAAAAATTTGTATTCAATTTATTTTTTTCTTTCCTTGTCTTCTTTTGTATTCAGTATTGAAAAAAAGAGAAATTTGAAAAAAAAAGAAGAAGAAAAAAAAGTTTCGGAATTAAAAAAAAGTGATTGAAATTCATTTTGAGTTTGTAAAGCATTGTTTGCTGCCGCAGTACTAAAAATTCATTTCCAACCACACTTAACCTTTCTATTTTGTTTGATAGCCTACCTTTAATCCCGACATCAGCCCCACCAAAGCCACATTAATTTTGTAAGCCGACCCCAAACGGTATTGATTTGTCTATCTAGTTTGCGGAGAACTTCGAGAGGCGAAAATCGAGTGGTAAAAGGCAAGAGTGATTGGTGAGACCATTCGAGAGAAGTAAAAGCCAAATTGTGTGAATTTTCTTTGCGAGAGATTGTGAGGATTTTTGAATTGGTGAGGTTCAATTGCTGTTTGTTTAATTTTTCATTTTCTAACATTTTCTTGAATCATGTTCCAAGAATATTTTAAGCCTGATTTGCAACCAGCTTTCGAAGATGAAGCCCATGACATCAAGATGAGTTCAATCCTTCAAAGATTGGAAAATGAACCACATCGTGAAGATATGTTTCATACGCGTTGCCGTGTCCACGATAAAGTTTGTTGCCTCATTATTGATGGTGGAAGTAGATCAAACGTGGCCAACATTCGAACGGTGGAAAAACTTGGCTTGGCGACTACCAAACATCCACGACCCTATCAATTGCAAGGACTTGGTGTTGAAGGCAAATTTAACGTCAATCAACAAGTGCGCATCGCCTTTTCCATCGGTAGATACCAAGATGAAGTTATTTGCGACATTGTGCCTATTCATACTTGCCATCTATTGCTAGGAAGGCCATGGCAATCGGATCGCAAAGTCACTCACGATGAACATACCAATAGGTATTCCTTCAAGCATCAAGGAAGGAAAATCACTTTAGCACCGCTCACATCGGAACAAGTCCATGAGGACCAAATTAAATTGAAAAAATTGGTTGTAGAAGATTTTGAACGAGAAAAGAACAAAGAAAATGAAAATGTAAGAAATGAAAAAGAAAAAGAAGAAAAAAGAAAGAGTGGAAAAAGAAATTGAAAAAGAGATTGAAAAGAAATCGAGTGGAAAAGAAAAAGAGTTTGCAAAAGAAAATAGTGAAAGAGACGAGAGAGAACAAGAAAAAGTGAGCGTTGTTTTGACTAACCCACATGTGAGTTGTTCTTGTTTTGTTTCTTCTTTTCAGATTCCTAAAGATTCGTGCGATGATTTTCAATTACAATATTTCCCTGATGAGAGGCGATTCAAGTTGATTCAGAAAGGTAAGAACATAGAAGACCTTTGTCCACCGGCACATAAAGGTAAGAAAGGTGAGGGTTCTATGCCGTGTGAGTCTCCATTATCCCACTTGAATGTTTGTGATAATATTGCTGATGACTTAGTCTTTGAAAAGGTTTCATGTCTTGACATGGCTAATTGTCATTCTTTGTTTAATGTTGACGTGCCTCTTTTAAAAGATGGCAAGATGAGTTTCTCTAATGCAAATTATTGCATTGACAAGTGTATTGGTGAAGTAAGTATAAATCAGTACAAACAACTTTCGAACTTGAGTGTTAAAAAGTTGCCATGTAAAATTCCTTGTTCAATTGTTTGTAATGGTGGTGAGACGTTTCTGCTTTGTTGTGTAAATTCTGCATGTTTGTGTAAGTTTGATCGAGTGAAATTTGAGATATATGGCTGTTCGAATGTTAATATGTTCACATTTTCTTTGTTTAATGCATTTGGTAAAAGGTTTTCGTGTACGACAATTAATCTATTTGATTGTGTTGTTCCTGAGACATCTTTAAATTCTTGTGTGATATATTCATGTCTCTACATGTTAGTTCAAAAGAGAATCAAGAAGTCTGATTGTTTGAATTCATTCTTGCCTACATCCTCTTTATTTGGCATGTGTGATATTTTGGTGAAAGTGAAGTTTTTGTTGCGTTACAGAACGACTGATCAAAATCATGTTTTTAAACCCGGAGCATGTATTCCTAAGTTGACGTCAAGCGAAGGTGAGCATCAAATTTGTATTCTAAATCATTGTGTTGATCCCTTCTATTTGCTCCGAGTTATATCTTTATTCTGTTTGAGAACAAATCATGTGAATATCGTTGGCTTGCAAAGTCAAAATTCAATTTATGATTCTGGAAATTGCTCCATGTTGTGGTTTAAAAGGTTTGAACATGTTTTGCATGAAAATGACTTAAGATTGCATCGTTTCCTTTCTATGATGCCGATCTTGAAATTGTTACATCAAATTGAAATGTCAAGAGAATACTTTGTCTTTGACCGCGGTGCACATCATTCGATATCTTTGTCTAAGGGAATCGAACCTTGGAAAGTTGATTTTCAAAACAATAGTTATCGAATGCCTTGTGAGTTAGGTTTGTTTCCATCAAAGAAAAATGTAAGACTGATTTCTATCTTTGATTCTGGTTTTGGTTTATTTGTTCAAATTGTGAATAAGATCTTAGGAAGTCCTTTTGAACTTATAAATCATGGTGTCACTAATCTATTTCATTTTCGTGTAGGTGACACTTCAAAGTGGTTTCCTCCTAAAGAGGGAGGGCATGAACATGATCTATTTTCTTTTCGAGTTATTTCTGATTTTCAGGTTCTTGGGAGCAACTTTGTCCAATTCATCAACAAAGGGGTTTGTGACAAAGAAAAATTTTTCGCGAGCAAGTGGCCCGATTTGAGGACAAATCGCTTTAAAGAGGGAGGGGATGATACGGCCATGCCCCGAGCACACTCTTGGACCAGCTCTCAAAGCGTTGCTTGCAATCCTTTGCAAGTTGAATTAGTTCGATTCTAGCTCGTTGAGCTCAATTCGACTCGTTTTCAGCTCAATGAGCTTGTTTTGCTCGTTTTTAGTTTACTTTAATTTCTATAATTTAGTTGCTGGAATAAAATAAATGCCAATTAGTTTATTCAGCTTAAATAATTAATTTGCAATTTAATTCTGCATGTTTTAATTAGAAGTGTTTAAATGTGTCTAAAGTTGAGACAAATTAATTTCGTGTTTTTAATTAATTTGTCTTAGCTGCTGTTGAGTTTAATTTGAGTCTTAATTCATATTTGTTTTTAATATGTCTGGCTACAGCATTTTAATGTGTCTTTAGCTGAACATTTTTTTAATGCATGTTTTTAATATGTTTTAGTTAGTACATAATTTAAAAGTGTTCAGCTCATTACATCCATTTAATGTGTCTTGCTGCCAATTTAATATGTCTTAGTTCAGCTGAATTAATGTGCAGGTTTAAAATGTCTTAAGGTTGCTGCTGATTTTAATGTGTGTGTTTTAATGTGTCTTAAGCTAATTAAATTGTTGAATTTATTAGGTGAAGCTACATACATGAACGGCATGAATGCAAGGTGGGCTGCTGATTGAAATGCCCAAGCAACTCTTCGTGCACATCAAGGGAAAAGTGAGCTGCTGGTGTCTCTTCCCCAAGCTGCCTCATCATGTACTCCAACAGCCCCAAACGTGTTCACACTTGCTGGAGGTTCCATTCACACTCATGACCATTCGGTCACTTGCTTTCACACACAAAGGCTTCTCAATTTCGTTGGTTCACACTCCATGGCTATTGAAGTGCCCTAAGCTGCTATTTAAAGTCCAAGACTAATTAGTTCTTCAAGGCAGCCCATTCAATCACTTTGACTGAACCTAATTAAGGCCATTCAGCTCATTTTAGCTCCTTATTAATTGACAACAATTTCAGCTGAATAAAGACACTCTAGAAGCTACCCATTAACATTCTCCATGCTCAAGGAACCTTCAAGGGACGTTCTAGGAAGGTTGCTTGAAATTTCCAGCCTCTTTTGCTTTAATTTTGGCTGACCATTCAGTATCTTTTTAGTCCATTCGGCTACCTTAGGCTTAGGCTATAAATTTTTGCTCATTTGCATTTTGTAAGGACTTCTTGAATCTTTTATGAATTTTTAATCACTTTGTGAGTTTGTTTTCAACTCTCATTGTTCTCCAAAGACTCGTCTGACTTATCAAGTAACCCTTGTGGTGTCAACCCGTCTTTCTTTTCTGAACTTATCACTTTGCACCCAAAGTGTGGCGTTCAAGTTATACCGAGGTTCCTATCATCTTTGATAGTGGGTCGAGGTTCCATTTTATTCGTTTTCCATCCATACAACATTTAACCTTTCCTAAGTATTCGTATAAGTCCCGGGTTAACACACTTATATTGTGTTGGTTCAACTTGAATACTTAGTTTTCGTCCACCTATCAACCTCATTACATTCCATAGCCTCTTTTGAACTAATTCGACCCTTTATCTCTTCTTTCATAATCTATTTCGGCCACCCTCAAGTAATTACTCCTATTCACGATCGGGCACTTCAACGACTCAGATTCATTAACGAGGCCGGGGCGTATCAGGTTTGGGTTCATATACGAAAGGAACGATTATTGGCTCATAGGAGATCCAAATGACTTCCTCGAGGGAACGGACCATTTCAAGTTTTGGAGCGCATAAATGAGAACTCTTACAAACTTGACTTGCCTGGTGATTACAATATTAGTGCGAGTTTCAACGTTTCTGACCTATCTCCTTTTGACGCAAATTTGACTTGAGGGCAAGTCGTTTTGAAGAGGGGGAATGATGCGACCGTGACTCAAAGCGCATCAAGTACGAGCAAGGATCCCGTGACACTACCCCAAGGCCCAATCACATGAGCTCGGGCCAAACAATTCAAAGAGGCCATTTCGGCCTTAGTGGAGCAAGTTTGGAGCGAGACTTTGGCTGAACATTTCAAGGATGATCCGACTAGCTTCATAAGTTTATCTTGCAATTTTTCATAAGCTGAATTAAACTCGGATTCAGCTCCATGAGCTGGTTTCAAATCATTTAAGCTGGTCTTTAATTTTTAGTGATTATGCGATTTAGTTGCTGGACTTAATTTAATTTTTCAAATAAGTTAGTTAAGTTAGTTTCAGCATGCACATGAATTAATTTGGGTCTAATAAATTTATATTGAATATTTTTTTATTTTTAATACATGGTTTAAATATGTTTTCAATTAGCACACATTAATTCGTCCTAGATTAAGACATGTATTTAATTTTGATACGAACCCAGCTAGGAATGCTCGTGGTTCAGCTCACATTGCGAGGCTCACCATCCTTGCAAGGTCAATCCAGCTCAATCGAGCTCAATTTAGCTCAATTCTAGCTCAATGAGATCGTTCCTAGCTCACAAGCTCATTTTTAGCTTACTTTAGTTTGCATTTTTTTTGCTGGAATAAAATTAGTTGATTAATTAAGTTAGTTTAATTAGTTATTTCAGCTCACTCGATCTCAATTCAGCTCATTGAGCTCATTATTGGATCTTTTAGCTCACTAAATCCACTTGCTGGAATAAACTAATTATTTAAAATAATTTAGAAAGTATTATTACAGCTCATTAATATTTTCTTAGCTATTACAAGTTTTTATTATGTCTTAGTCAATGCCGAATTCAATTTGTTTTGTTAAGATAATATTAAATTTGTCATAAGTTAATTATTATGTTAATTAGTATGTCTAAATTATATTAATGCATGTTCAGTTGAATTTTGTGTGATTTAATGTTGCTCATGTGTTTATGTAGGTGAGCCGAATGTGAAGATGTGTTTAATGCAAGGTTCATGAACGGCTTGGTGTAACGTATGGGAGTGTGCATGCACAATTGAGGTTCAATGGAAGGCATTTAAGGAAGCACAAGTACTTGGTGTTGGATCGCCGGCACCCCTACGGCGCAGCGGAAAAATTTAATAATCGGCAACCCTAACCACGAATCCATGTGTGAGGAACGAATCGGGGTGAAAAAGGGTTACGAAATTACCTAATGTTGTTCTGAGTAGACAGCAACTTCTCAACAAAGTGTAGTCTGACCTACAGTCAAACCAAGCTGCAATCTATCGAGACTCCGACCTCTACGTGATCCACCCAGTTGACTACGAACGGAAGAAATCCCCAAAACGGTTTTGAGAGTGAATTTTCTTTGACGGCTGCTAGACCAAAAACAAAGAAAAAACGGGATTCTTATATCCTTTTATTTTTTAGGGTTTTTAGGAATTAAATAAATATAATAATATTTTAAACAAAAATTATAATTACATTAATTATAATATAATTTTGGTAAACCATATATTTATTGAATTCATATGCTAACCAAATTCATGTCCTCATTATGTGTACAACAACTTGTACATAATGTGTTGGAAACCGAATTAAATTAATTCTATAATTAATTTAATTCAAGCGACACCTAAAAACAATACCAACTATGGTTTATTCCGTTCATTTCAACTATAGGGTGAGACCCTGTAGGTTCTTGTAACGTTAACAGTAATACTAGAACGATTCCGATGTTACAAACAATGAGTGGCATCTAGCAATGCATCATTGCTACCTAAGTCACAAGAGATCATGATTCGACATAACCTTTTATGATTAACCTTTTATGCAATAATCCTTAAGTCCTTTATCTCTGGATTGGACACAAGTCATGGAATAGTCACACTTGTATAGTCCATTCCATGTTCCTTGATATTTTAAGCAGACTACGATATACAAATAAGTATGACATCTCATATCAACTTATTTGAGCATGGCCATGCATTTCTAGTCTCACTTAATCAAGTGGCCTAAGATATTACTCCCATTATGTAGGAGGGACTTATTCTATATCGACCAACCATATCCCTCTACATTGATTGTGGTATATCCAACACCAGCCTTTATAGAACAACCAGTTACGGTGTACGTTTGACTGTATCAAAATATACTACTCACGATGTTGGGATCATGATGATCTCAAATCTGAGGATCATATACATATTAATCACTATGAGTAATATCGTGACAATTACATAATAATCCAAGAAACATACTCATAATGGGTCAGTCCAATATGTTGTTCTCTAACACACATATTCCGCATCGATTCTGACATTCCATATCAATGACAACTCTTTATCATCAATCAACTACATGTTAGTCTTAATGCATTATCATTGTCCTATCCAACAATAATACTTGACTAAAGATCTTTTAAGAATAATCATATTATTCTTAGGACATTATTATAAAACAGTTTATTTATACACATAGAAAAGAAACTGAAATAATAATGGTAACGCCTTATATTAATAAACATGATAAATCAAGTATGTTATTACAACCATCTCATGATTGATATTTGGACATACTCTAACAATCTCCCACTAGCACTAAGACCAATCACTTATATATCTAATACCAAGTGACTTAGTGTGACGATCATGCTTCTGCTGTGTCAGAGGCTTGGTCAAGGGATCAGCACTGTTATCATCTGTAGGTACTCTGCATATCTCTACATCCCCTCGATCGATAATCTCTCGAATAAGATGGTAGCGCCTAAGTATATGTTTGGATCGCTGGTGAGATCTAGGTTCTTTAGCTTGTGCAATGGCTCCATTGTTATCACATCGGAGTTCTATACTTGGGGCATTCATGCAAGAGGGGGTTGCTGAATGTTCATGTATTTACACATTCATGGACCGAATTTATGGAAGAACATACCTTGGGATGTTTCAGGCATGTTCCATGTATTTTCAAGATGGCCATTCAAGTTTTCAAGGCACTTTAAAGCTCCGTTCAGCCAAGGAAGATGTTGGAACAATTAAGGGGCTGCACATCCATGGAATTAAGCTTTCTTCAAGGTTAAGGATGCATGAATGCATCAAGTGAAGCAACATGATGATGTGAGCTCGCCCATCAAGCCTAATGACGAACTTATGGAGCTGCCATCGGGGCCAATCACTAGAGCCCATGCCAAGAGATTTCAAGAAGTCGTGGGTAGATACATTGCTCGAGTTTGGATCGATGGAATGGTTGAACATCAAGTGGCCAGCTCAAGTAGCTCGATGTGCAATTTTCTACAAGCTGACTTAGCTTGTGCTAGCTCAAGGGAGCTCAAATTGTCATTTAGTTAGCTCATTGAGCTAGATTGCAGTTTATTTAATTTATTGCATTTTAGTTGCTAAATAAAGTTTTTAATTAAGTTAGTTAATTAGTTAAATTTTAGTTTAATAAATTAATTGGTCTAAATTCTGGACATTTTTAATTCAAGTATTAATGTGCTGTAATTAGTACATATATTAAGTTGTCTTAATTTAATACAAGTTTTTAATGTGTCTTAGGCCAGCCGAAATTAATATAGAAAATTAATTTGTCTTAGTTCATGCATAAATATGTCTTAAGTAGCTGCCGAATTTATGTTGCCATATTGCATGAATTTATTTTGTCCTAAAACAAGAATTAAAGGTTGTTTTAATTTGATGCAGGAATTTGGCATGGACGGCATTCAATTTGGTTGCTGCTAATTACTCTCCTCCATGCACCCCTTTGTGAACAGCAAGGGTCTTTTGGGGGCTACCTTTCAATTTCCAAAGTAGCTCAATTCAGCTCATCAATCACCTTGGAAGACGCCACTAGCAGCTGAACCAATTTTTTTAACTTTTGGCCATTCGGTTTCATGTGTTCACACACATGGCTGCTCCTATTCTTTGGTTCACACCATGGGGCTGTTGGAGATTCCAAAAACTCTATTAAAAGCATGCAAGCTGTTCAGCTCACCAAGGAGTCTTCATAAAAGCTCTTCCAAGCTTCTAGGCCGAACCAAGACACTCCATTCAGCTCACCAACACTTCCATTAATGTCCAGCTAAATGGACTACAACTAGAAGCTGTCCAATTGAATTCTTCATGCATGAAACCTCCCAAGGACGTTCTAGGAAGCTTCCTGGAAATTTCCAGCCTCTTTTGTTTTAATTTTAGCTGACCATTCAGCATCTTATTAGTCCATTCGGCTACCTTAGGCTTAGACTATAAATATGTGTTCATTTGCACTTTGTAAGCACTTTTGAATCTTTTATGAATTTATGTGCTTTGTGAGTTTGTTTTCAACTCTCATTGTTCTCCAAAGACTGGTCTGACTTATCAAGTAACCCTTGTGGCATCAACCTGTTTTTGTCTTTCAAACTTATCACTTTGTCCATAAAGTGTGGCGTTCAAATTATACCGAGGTTCCTATCAATATTGATAGTGGGTCAAGGCTACATTTCTTTAACCTATCTTCCAGCCTTTATTATTCCAACCTAAGCATTCATATAAGTCTCGGGTTAACACACTTATATTGTGTTAGTTCAACTTGAATACTTAGTTTATGTTTATCTATCAACCTTAAAACATCCCATCACTTCTCTTGAACCAATTTGAGCCTTCATCTCTTCTTTCTAAACCTATTTTCAGCAAGCTTTAAAAATTACTCCATTCACGACCGGGCAAACAATTACAACTCAATTCTTCATCGAAGTGAGTGCGTATCACATGATGATTCGGCCAATCCTTGCATCATCTCCAAGCATGAATCAAATTTTCTTAATGCTTCATTCATGCCCATTCAGCTGAATTTAGCTACAGCAAATTAATGATTTCTCATGGCTGAATTCTTAGCCATTAAGTTGCCCATTCGGCTAGCCATGCATGGTTCTATAAATAGTTGTTTATTTTCATTGTAAAGGACTTTTTGACTTTTTGGCCAATTTGTTAAATGAAACTTTGTTTCTGTGAGGTTAACTTCCTCTCCAATTTCGTACGAGTCTCGAATGACTTATCTAGCAAGCTAGTGGCGTCATCCCGAACTTGTTTCCAAACTTATCACCAATCCCCGGTGTGGCGTTCACCCATCTCAATATACTTTCGGTTCTTACTTTGCTAAGTAACGGGTCGAGGTCCATCAACCTATTCCCAACTGTCACCTTAAACCATATAAGATTTGGGGTGATACTCATTATAGTATCAAATCTTTCTTAATGTTTAAGTTCTATTTTCCATCTTCACCACTTATCCCAAAGTTATCTACCCTTTATTTCTTTTATTAAAACCGAACCTACATTTTTCTAAACTTTCCATCCATTTAATTACCTTGTAAGCTTCTGCATTCATTAATGAAATATACAACTTTTGGACTGCTAGAACTTCTCCACGTCGACGATCAGGCAACTTCGTGAAATGACTCGATTAACCCGAGCCGGTTCGCATCAAATTTGTCCTTGTCCAGCTGAAATTAATATGTAGGTAATTAATTTGTCTTGGTTCATTACATCTTTTAATGGTGTTAAAGTTTAGCTGAATTTTATGAGCTAATTTAATGTGTCCTAATAATTAATCAGATGTATTTATTTATTCCAGGTACATGCAATGAATGGCACCATGAATGTATGGAGATTAAATTGGGCTGATGATTGAAGTATCCTAGGTGTCTATTTGGCCAAATGAGCTGCTATTTCCTACTCCCAAGCTGACTATTCGGCTGGACAAATTCCTTTCATATTGTTGGAAGCCCTTTTCACATGCTATGGCTATTCGGTTTAGAGTGTTCACACTCCAAATGGTTGCTCAAGTCCTCCTTTAATGCTGGTCATTTTTCAGCAATAGTTGCACATTGAATGAGCATATTTAAGCTCATTGGCTAAACCTAGCTACTGCCATGCACCATTCAAGTTTTCCAAGTTCATTGCTTAATCTAGAAGCTGCCTCTTGGACTCCATTCAGCTGAATTTAGCTATAGCATTTTAATGGTTTTAATTCTGGAATTTTATAGCTTCTTCTAGCTACATTTACTTAGTCTTTAAGCTTGTTTGCTGACCATTCAGCTAGCTAGTAGATAGGTTATAAATACTTTGCTCTTTCATTGGAAAAAGGAGTTTTGATCATTTTGTTAATGAATTGCTGCCGAATTTGTGAGGTAACTTTCTCTGAAATTTCTGATGAGACCCAAACGACTTATCTAGCTTCTAGTGGTGTCATTCCAAGTCTCTTTGAACTTATCACTCTATAACCAAGTGTGGCGTTCACACTTTATACCTTTGGTTTGTACTTATCTAAGTATTGGGTCAAGGTTCAAAAATTACCATTCCGAACGCCTTATGGTCATATAAGTTTCAGGTTGACACTCGTTATAGTGTTGGTTCATACTTGATCCTTAAGTCTCATTCGAACCATTTCTTTCAACAAACCAAATTTCGATTTCATTTCTTTCCAGCTGAACCTAAAATGCAACTACCCTTCCAATTATGAACCCAACATTGATTTCCATAACCATACTTAGCCTATTCTTAACTAAACTTCTAAACCAAACAATAATTCTTCATTTAACAATCAACAATTAATCGACTCGGGTCAATCTACTAAATTGAGATCGCATCAATAATTAGTATCGCAGCAAAGTTGCCTGTAACCAGAATGGCTAAGAGCTGTAAACAGGATAGCTATAAGCTATAAACAGAATGGCTACAAGCCATAAGTACAGTAATATGATTGGCACACAGCCATCAGTAACGGTAATATGATCGGCACAAAGCCATTAGTAACGGTATTATGATCGGCACAAAGCCATCAGTAACAGTAATATGATCGACATAAAGTCATCAGTAGCATCGCAGCAAAGCTATGTAAATGTTACAGTCAAACAACACTTACCACATTACATACATTTTATCCGTGTGGCCCACAAGCCTACTGGGCCCACATAGCCTATTTTAGCCCAACGATGCCCAGAACAGCCCAAGACCATGAGAGGGCTTGTGGTGGCCTCTACAGACTAATGCCCATGTTCGTGGGCTCGATTCACCACACGTACGATCGCACACTTGTGTCACATTATAGCCATATTTTTATCTTTTCGACATTTTGCCGATCTATAGTCATAGCTGTGTAACAACACATACTTTCGGCTTTTTAGCTGATCATCGAATACTGTATACAAATACACACTTGATTGCAGTAATGAAGAGTGCGAATAATCTAGAGCACAAAACCTTGCTAGATCTAACAGATACTAGCGCCTCACTGCTGATCAAGGGTGAATCCCTCTCTAATAAAACAAACATATTTCAGTAATAGTCAGTCAGGAAGATTTGGCCCAAAATAAGAAGAACAAAGAGATTTGAGAGGGAGAGAGCATGAGAATTTGGCCTAACAGAGAAAGGAAAAATGGAATTGGAAAAGAAGTAGAGATGAAAGTAAAAGAGAGGGTCGGCTATAGCAGAAAATGATTAAAGAAAAGATGAGTAGGAAGTTTCAAGCAGAGAAGAAACAGTATTCAGTTTCTTTTAGAGAAAAAAAGCAAAACTAAAATTGAAAATGAGAGACCAAACGACAACATACAAAAGAGCCAGCCAAGAAAACCACTCTGACACTTCGGATATACCTAACAAAAGCCCCTAGCCAAATTTCCAAGAGTAAGAAACCTATTTCGGCACAACTTCTCAAGCCTTCAAACTCCTTGGAAATCTCTACCCCCTCTCATTGATTTTCTTCCCTTATCCCTCCTTGATATCCTCCACAACCAACTCACAAAACCAATTCAAACCCTTCAGCAACAGAGTTCAAATCTAACACCAACTCTTGGCTCCTCATGAACAAAATATATAATCCCATTTGCATACAATGAGACTCAAACTCCAGCCCCCTACCGGAAACAGCACGCCACCTTGCCACTAGACCATACCTTCTCTTTGTGTCATAAAACAACCACGAATAATTGTAAATCTTATAAGCTAACATCCAGGTTCCCTCAAGAGCCCAAAAATTAAAATTTTTCCAAAGGCCAAACTTGAGCCCAGGCTCCTCAAGCACTCCCAAATATGCTCAAATCACTTAGCCACTCGACCAAACATGCAATTTGTGTTACTCACTTGCACAACTAAAATATCTAAGAGCAGTTCCTATTCGCTTCCAAGCTCAAGGCCCAATACTTCTAGGCCCAAAATTCAGGGCATTACAACTCTATCCCTTAAAGAAATTTCGTCCCCAAAATTTTTGGCTATTAGAATAGTCGCACATCCTAGCCTACCACACTACACTCTCACTGCGCACTCTGATCCTAGTAATACAAGTACGCACCAAGACATCTATCCATCAGAGCGGATGGATACCACATGCATATCATTTCCAGAATACACACAGAATAAATGCCAACTCTAACTTTTAGTTTAGCAATACAGTCTAATATCTATCTACTATTTTTCAACGAAAACAAGCAACAGTTTTAGAAACTTATGGATTCGACGCCGGAGACTCGGTGTGCCACACTTTTCTGAAAAATGCCTCAAAACACTTCACATATTTGAAACCAACCTCTTGTAGTACAAAAGTTTGAAAACCCATTCCACACCCAAGTTTTGCAACTTGACTCTGATACCACTAAATGTAACACCCCAAACATGGCCTAGACATTATTACCGAATCTGGTGTGTCACATTGAAGTGTTTTTCGAAAACCATATTTTCATTGAAAACCCTTCTTGAAATTTCAAACTTCTTGCCATTTAAAACTTGTACAAAACCTCAGTTTGCATTTGCTTATTTTCAATCGAGGTTTATTAAAGAAACGTTGTTACCTTCAAAACCTTATTATTGTGGAAGCTTAATTTAAAACAAATGATTTACGAAAACGTAAAAATTGAGTTGCAGAAACATAGCGTTTGAAAATAGTTATTATTTTGGAAAATCGGGTTCTCCTTCTAGCAGATAAGAATCACAATCAATAAAATCCTGAATTTAAAATCTAAAATTTTTGAGGCCTTATTACAACCTGAATCAAAATCAAAGTGCTTTAGTAAATGAGCAAAATAGTATAAAACTTGTGCAGTTGTGTGGCCCTCTTCGAGTCCCTCGCACCTCCGAACCATCTAACACTGGGGATTACCTGAAAGGTTAAAAACAGGGTGAGTTTACAAAAACTCAGTGTGTAATCCCCTATCATTCAGTCAGTAATATAAGCAGTAACAGTCTGGGCCAAAGCCCTTTTCGGTAACAGAACAATGTGGCTTTATCCCAAAACAGTAAAAGTGTAATGTGGGCCTTAGCCCATTACAGTATCAGAATCAGAAAAAGAATACATGTGGGCCTAAGCCCAATACAGTGACAAAAATAGTAATAGAAATGCAACAATGCAACCATGCAACTGATCCCAATCCAGCCAACACACCACCCATACCAAATAACACACCATGTGGGGATAAAATCGACCTACCCAGCCAACACACCAATATTAGCACCAGTTGCGGCACTAATCAGTATCGCAGCAAAGCTACCAGTAACCAGAATGGCTAAGAGCCGTAAACAGGATAGCTATAAGCTATAAACAGAATTGCTACAAGCCATAAGTATAGTAATATGATTGGCACAAAGCCATTAGTAGCAGTGATATGATCGACACACAGCCATTAGTAACGGTAATATGATCGGCACAAAGTCATCAGTAACGGTAATATGATCGGCACAAAGTCATCAGTAACGATAATATGATTGACACAAAGCCATCAGTAGCGTCACAGCAAAGCTGCCAGCAACAGTATTGCAACAAAGTTGCTCGTAATAGTATATGTGGCCAAGCTACTAGTAACAGTGATTGTGGTAGAGCCACTGGTACAGTACTTCCTCCATAAAGTATCCTAACCCCATGCAGTATGTCGTGTATGCAGAATGTCATGCTCAGAATCAGTCATACAAATCAAAGACAAATCAGTCATACCAACCACAGACAAATCAATCATTTACACTCGAGGGGAAAAATAGTCATTTACCCTCTTAGGGCATTACGGTCATTTTATCTTACGTGGGTATTACGGTCATTTTATAAATATTAGGGTCTCGGTACTTATTACGACCTCCTAAAAGGTCTATCGTCGCTTCGAGCGACTCAGATAATGACGTGACCACGCCTCAAGCTCCACTAAGTCCAAACCTTAACTCCATCGAGCTCCTAAAGGGACCAATGACCCGAGCCTGATCCAAGCGACTTCAAGAAGCTGTCTTAGCTCTATTTCATAGATTTTGGAAGGAAGATCAGCTTGCTAACAAAGGGAAAGCTCGAGCTAATCCATTGAAGAATCCATGCACTTTAGTGCAAGCTGATTTTAGCTCGATTCCAGCTCCTTTAGCTCATTTCAGCTCCAACTAGCTCACTTGAGCTTAATTCAGTTCATTCGAGCTCAATATAGTTTCTAATCAGCTCGTTACTATTATCTTTTAAATAATTTGAGTATTAGCTTTAATTTGAGTATTCTGTTCATTAAGTTGTTTCACATGTTTAAGAGTTAGTCGAATTAATTGTGCTAGCTAAGCCAAGTTCAATTAGCTTTAAATTAATTAATCTGTTAATTATTGAGTTTGATATGAACCCAGCTTGGATCAGCCGAATATATCTTATTTTTAATTAGTTCATGGCTTTTGTAGGTACAGCTGAATGTGGGAACACAATTAATGAAGATTCATGAACGAGCTGGTTCAATGTACGTGCGGGTGCATGAATGACTACCTTCAACGAACAAATGCTTTAAGGATGGTACATGAATGGTTAATTACAATGAATGGAAGAGTGCATGAATGTTCACCTACATGCATTGATTGCTGTCTATTGATCTCCTATGTACTTATTCGGCCAAGAAGCATCTTTTGGAGAGACCATTCAAACTTTGGCTGAATCTAGACATGCCCATTGGTCTCCCATACATTCACAAGCTGCCAAATTCATTTCCTTGGTTTTGAAACTGATCATTGAACTCCTCATTTAGTCGAATATAGGCTTAGCTAATAGGAAATACATTGCTAGAATAATTCACACAATTAAAGCCGAATTGCTTAGTCTTTAAGTTTGTCTATTCGGCTATCATATGTAAACTATAAATAGCTTATTTCTCTTTGTAAAAGGTTAAACATTTTAAATTATTAAAAACTTGGTTGTGAGGTTGGCTCCTCTCTTCTTTCGTTTGAGTCTCGTTCTCACTTATCTAGCTAGCTAGTGGCGTCAACCCGTCTCTTTGAACTTATCACCCTCTCGGTGTGGCATTCAACCATCTTTTATACCTTTGGTTCTTACCTCTATATAGGTAAAGGGTCAAGGTCCATTTTTGACTTTCCATTAATCCACCTTAAGCAATATAAGTCCCGGGGTAATACTTTACATAGTATTGAATCGTTCTTAAGCTTGAGTTCAATTTCCATTTCCATTCTAACTATCAACTTAAAATTTTTATTTCTTGTTAAATCGAACCTAGCCATATTAATTCATCCTATCTTTTGATCCCAAATTGCCTGCTTCAGCTTATACATCTCCATAACTCAATTTTCATACAACGTTAAATGAAAACTTCTCGTCGACGATCAGGTAATCAAGTGAATCGACTCAATCAACCGAGCTGGATCACATCATTTGGTATCAGAGCTTGAAAACGAGGAGTCCCAAAGATCAAAGAATCTGAATTAGGTTCGTGAATTGAAAAAAAATCGAAAGTTAAAAAAAAGGTTGAATTTGTTTTCATCTGTATTCAACATATTGTATTTGAAAAGTATAAAAAATATATATATACGAAGTATAAAAAAAAGAATAAAAAAAAGAATTAAATATTTTGTTTCTTAATTCTTACACGTATCGATCACGAGAGTTTTATGTCACTTCCATTCTACTACTCAAACGCCACACTTATGCCCTGATTTTTATTTTGTTTTAGCCTACCCTACACCATTTCATTATATCCCTTGAAACCATTTTGAAACCGACCCACAAGCAGCAAATTAAGTCTACCCGAGATGAATTATGAATTTGTGAGACGAGGTTGAGTGGTAAAAGGCAAGGGTGGATTATAACAAAGAAAAAGCCAAAATTAAGTATTAAACACGAGGCGAGTGACAATTATTTCCTTTCCGAGTGAACCGTGAGATTTGTAAGTGAGGTTCATTTTACTTATGTCTAGAAGTCCCGATCGAAATATGGTAGAAAGACAACCCGTATGAAATGTGCCAGATTTAAATATGCAAGCATTGTTGCGAGAGGTTGAACGTCTATTTGATCGTAAGTTGGAGCCTATACAAGATCGACTTGATCAAGTGGAAGGGAGAGCCCGGTGAGAAAGGACTCCTCTAAGTCCACCGCGAAATCGAGGCCAAAGACAAGCTCAAGATGAAGAAGTTTCTGAACCAAGTGAGGCCAATAGCGAACAAGGCTTAAACATTAGTGACCGAAGAAGAGGTCGATGACACCATGGTCAACGAGAACAAGAAAGGTATGATGATGACCTCAAAAGCATTAAACTAACTATTCCACCTTTCTATGGCCGTTCAGATCCGGAAGCTTATTTGGAATGGGAGAAGAAAATTGAATTAGTGTTTGAATGCCACAACTATTCCGAGGCCAAGGAGGTCAAGTTGGTAGTTATTGAATTTTTAGATTATGCCATGATCTGGTGGGATAAATTTGTCACAAGTCGAAGGCGAAATGGCGAGCGTCCTATTACTACTTGGGCCGAGATGAAAGCTGTGATGCGGCGAAGATTCATTCCTTCATATTACCATCAGGAGTTGTATCAAAAACTCCAAAATCTCACCCAAGGTACCAAAAGTATGGAGGATTACTTCAAAGAGATGGAAATCGCTATGATTCGCGCGGAAGTGCAAGAAGATCGCGAAGCGACTATGGCGTGATTTTTGGCCGGACTTAATAGAGAAATCGCCAACATCGTTGAGTTGCAACACTACGTGGAGATCGTAGATATGGTGCACATGGCGATCAAAGTCAAGAAGTAAATTAAAAAGAAAGGTACTATTCGAGGTTATTCTTTTCCCAATACATCTAAATGGAACCAAGGTGCAAATAAGAGTGCTTCTGCTAACCCAACAAGAGAGCCAACCGCACCATCAAAAATAACCAAGCCAATAGCCGAGTCTAGCAAAGGTAAAGTTGTTGATACTTTCCAAAATCGATCAAGAGATATAAAATGTTTTAAGTGTCTCGGAAGAGGCCATGTAGCAAGTCAGTGTCCGAATAGGAGTGCAATGATTATGAGGCCAAATGGTGATATTGAATCGGAAGAGGAAATAGACAAGAACGAAGAAGAGGTTGAAATTCCTTCCGACAATGAAGATGAAGTAGCGCTTGCTATTGAAGGTGAGATGCTTGTGGTAAAAAGAAATCTTAGTGCACAAACCTCTGTGGATGAATTACAATGTGAAAATTTATTACATACGCGTGGACATGTCAAAGAAAAGGTTTGTAGCATTGTGATCGATAGTGGAAGTTGCACTAATGTTGCAAGCACATACATGGTGGACAAACTTGCCTTGCCAACTATCAAGCATCCAAGCCCCTATAAATTGCAATGGCTCAACGAAGGGGTCGAATTAAAGGTGACTAAACAAGCAATGATATCATTCTCCATTGGAAACTACCATGATGAAGTGTTATGTGACGTTGTGCCCATGCATGCGGGCCATATCTTACTTGGAAGGCCATGGTAGTTTGATCGATAAGTCAAACATGATGGATTTGCTAACCAATACTCGTTTCAACATAAGGGTAAAAATGTTACTTCGGAACCTTTGTCCCCGCAGCAAGTCATGGAAGACCAACAACGCCTTAAGCGATCCATGGAGCAAGAAAAAGAAAAGGAGAATATCGAAAAAGAAAATGAAAAAGAAAAAAATAGAAAACGTAAAAGAAAACGAAAGCAAAAGAAAAGTGAGTGAGAAAAAGAAAGGAGATTTAAATAACCATTGTTTTCTTATTTTTCGTTTTAGGTTAATTCGAAGAAGGAGCCCCCATTACACTATAATTTCAAAAAGAGAAGGTTTGAAATGATTGAAAGAGGTAAACTTGAATTTAAAATTTTTAATCTTCTCTATGAACAAGGTATGGATTCTGGAACTCTTTGAACTTTTTCTTCTTATCCTAATGTCAATGAAATTTATTTCGACATTTTGATTCCTGGAATTTGTTCAAAGCCTACTGTGAATAATTTTTCTATCTTGCCAGATGTTGATATTGAGTTCATTGGTAAGAATATAACTAAAAGGCAGCTGCAAGGTTCGAGTATGACAATTCATCACGCACGTGAATTGTCACATTCATTCAATTGTGATGGGAACTTACAACTCTTGATCCTTTCTTCAAACTCCATTTGTTTAAACCATGAATTATGGATTCATTTTGAGATGATCGAAAGTTTTAGAACGTATTCGTTCTTGATTCAATTATTTAACTTGACATTCTGTTTAATTCATTGTGAAGACGTTATAAGGAATTTTCCTTCTTGTTTGGGCCATAACTATTTTGATCAAATGAAATTTGAAATTCATGTTTACTTGAATGATTTCTTGATAATATGTGACCACCCATTTCCATTAATTCATTTGATTATTGAAATTCTGTTTGTTGATAGTATATCAAGTCCGTTTGGTTGTATCACCTATATCCAATTGAATCATTTGGTATGCATGCGACGTGGAGTCTATGTGGGACTAATTACCCTACTCGTTCAAGATGAGTTACGTAGAAATAAATATCCTCTAGCGAATAAGCAGCGCGACTTGAGGACAAGTCATTTTGAAGAAGAGGGGAATGATGTGACCATGCCCCTAGCTCCACTAAGTCCTAACCTTGACTCCATCAAGCTCCCAAAGGGAGTAATGACCCGAGCCCAATCCAAACGATTTCAGGAAGCTGTCTCAGCTCTATTTCTTAGATTTTGGAAGGAATATCATCTTGTTAATGAAGGGAAAGCTCGGGCTAATCCATTGAAGAATCCATGCACTTTAGTGCAAGTTGATTTTAGTTCGATTCCAGCTTCTTTAGCTCATTTCAGCTCCAACTAGCTCACTTGAGCTCAATTCAGCTCATTTGAGCTCAATTTAGTTTCTAATCAGCTCGTTACTATTATCTTTTAAATAATTTGAGTATTAGCTTTAATTTAAATAATTCTCTATAGCTCATGACTGAATATACCGTGCACTCTACTTCAAGCTCTTCCAGCTTAATTTTAGCTCAATGAGCTCATTTTAGCTCATTCTTCTTACCTTAGACTTATTTGACTTAATTTTTATTTTTGTTGGAATAATTATTTAATTTGTCATAAGTCCAAGTGTTTAAGTTATTAATTCTGGTCAAATAATAATTAGCTATTATTAAACATGTCCTAATTAGTTCAAGTGTCTTAAACATGTCCTAAACTTATACATGATTAATGTTCAGATTTTTAGAAGTATTTGCTGCTGAATTTAAGTTCTTTGATACTTAATTAATTTGCTGTTTTAATGTGGTGCAGGAATTTACCTTGGACGGCAAAGGTGCATGCACCTTAGATTCAATGCATTTGGGCGATACATGCGCACTCCAAGTGAATGTTCAGCCAAATTTGCCATCTTTAAACATCTACATGCAGCTCATTTTAAGTGTTCACATAAAGGACTATTCAACTAATGATGTTCACACACATTTGACTCTTCAAAACTGACTTTTCACACTTGTGTGGCTGTTCAACAACTCTCTTCAATGTTCCTATCTTTTCAGCCAACAAGTGCCAATTTAAAGAGTTAATTAAGAGCATGGCCGAACCTAGACAAGACCATTGGTCTACCGATGCATTCATCTTTGCAAGGTTCATTTGCTTAACACTTAAGCTACCCATTTGAATGCCCATTCAGCCGAATCTACTTAGGGAATTAATTCCGGAATTTTCTTGATTTTTCTTAGCTTTTAAGTTTGTCTATTCGGCTAGCTTATGAAGAACTATAAATATTTGCTTGTTCATTTGTAAAAGGACTTTTGCCATTTTGATTATTGAATTAAGTATTTCTGTGAGGGTTTCTTCTCTCAATTTCGTCCAAAGACTTAGTTGGCGTATCTACTAGTTAGTGGCGTCAACCTTTGTTCTTGGCTACCCGAACTTATCACTTTTCAACCTAAGTGTGGCGTTCAACTATACCGAGGTTCCTATCTTCATTAGATAGTGGGTCGAGGTCCTTCATACATCTTCTTTATTCCATCTTAAAGACATATAAGAATCGGGTCAATTTTAACCCTTAAAGTTGGCTCATTCTTGTTTTTAAGCCTAATCTTCCATTTCACCTAAAATCGAAAACTCCAAACTTTTTAACATCCAATTCCCTTCATTCTTAGCTGAATTACCTATAACCATTTCCTTTAAACCGTAGCTGAACCATTAACACCTATATTGAACAAATATATCGTTTTCAAACCATACGAACGAAACTTCATCGTTAGAATGATCGGGCAACGAAAATGACTCGAAATCATCCACAAGGCTGGGCGTATCAGTTGGTATCAGAGCTACTTAAAACGAGGAGTTCAGATGTTCGAAACAATTACGGAGTGAGTTTGTAAAAAAATTCGAAAAAAAATTTGAAATTCCAAAATTATTGTATTTAAATTAGTTTGAGTATTTGTTTATGTTGTAAAAAAAAAGAAATTGTAAAAGTGTTCGTTGGTTGTTTTTTCCCGATCAGCAAAAATCCGTTCAAGTTTTAATTCATCATTCACGCCACATCTAAATCTCATTCTTCTTTTCTTTCAAGCCTTCCTACATCCCAATACATCTACCTTTCCTTTTAACCCTTTTGAAAACCGACCCCCTAAACTAAGGATTAAGCCTTAACAAGTCTTATACGAAGTTTCGAGAGAAGAAAACGAGAGGAAAAAGGCACGAGTGTGAGCACATCCGAGAGGAGGTAAAAGCCAAAAAGAGTGTAAACACAAGTGTGAGTGTCGTTCTTTCTTTCTTTTTGAGTGAACGTGAGTATTTGTGGTGAGGAAATATTACTATGTTTCAAGATCTCGAGCAAAACGTGGTGGGAAGACTTGAAAGGCAACCGGTAAGAAATGTTGCACCGGGAGGAGGAGGAGTTCCAGATTTAGGCCAACAAGCCCTCTTAAGAGAATTTCAACGAATGCTCTGAAACGAGCTTGAATCCATCAATGAGAGGCTAGATCGAGTGGAAGGAAGGGGAACACGAGAAGGAACCCCTTAAGGGCCGAGACAGGAGCAAGGGCGAGCAAGACTATTTGAAGATGATCATTACGAGCCAAGCGAGGTGGAAAGTGACCAATCATCGAATCAAGGCGAGAGGCGACGGGGTCAAAGGAATAGGGGCCCTAGAGAACGAGGCCAAGTTGATGATGATTTAAAAAGTATTAAGCTATCCATTCCCCCGTTTCAAGGGAAAACGGATCCGGAAGCATACTTAGAATGGGAGAGAAAAATTGAGTTGGTCTTCGAGTGTCACAACTACTCGGAAAGCAAAAAGGTGAAATTGGCAGCAATAGAGTTCTCCGATTACGCAATGATATGGTGGGATCAACTTACCACAAGTCGAAGAAGGAGCAGGGAGCGACCAATCTCAACTTGGACTGAAATGAAGGCCGTAATGCGTAAGAGATTTATACCTTCTTATTATTATCGTGAACTTTATCAAAAGTTGCAGAATCTTACGCAAGGAAATCGAAGTGTGGAGGACTACTTTAAAGAAATGGAGATCACCATGATACGTGTGAACGTGGATGAAGATCGCGAAGCAACCATGGCTCGATTTTTGGCCGGACTTAATCGTGACATAGCCAATGTGGTGGAACTTCAACACTACGTTGACATTGTTGATATGGTGCATGTTGCCATCAAAGTTGAAAAGCAATTGAAAAGAAAAAGTTCTAGCCGAACCTTTCCTAGCACCAACAACTCTCTAAGGTGGAACCAAGGCACGGGTAAGAAAGAGTTTACTAATCGTACTAAGGATCAACCTTTGTCTTCTAAGATGAACAAACCCGTTGGTGAAACTAGCAAAGGCAAAGAAGTTGCCATGCTGAATCGATCGAGAGAAATAAAGTGTTTCAAGTGCTTAGAGAGGGGCCAATTGCAAGCCAATGCCCTAACCGAAGTAACATGATCGTGCGGGCTAATGGGGAAATCGAATCAGAGGAAGAAGATGATGAAGAACCCGATGAAACCGCCGAAGAAGAAGACGAACTTGAATATGCTGTTGATGGTGAAATCCTCATCATTAAACGAAGTCTTGTCTTCAAAGCGTTGAAAACGAACAGCAAAGGGAGAACATTTTCCATACACGTTGCCATGTCCAAGGCAAGGTGTGTAGCTTGATCGTGGATGGCGGGAGTTGTACAAATGTGGCCAGCACCTTAATGGTTGAAAAACTCGGCTTGCCAACAACTAAGCACCCTCAACCTTGCAAGCTTCAATGGCTTAATGACGGAGGGGAGTTGAAGGTAACTAAGCAAGTTTTGGTGCCGTTTACTATTGGAAAATATTTCGACGAGGTTTTATGCGACGTGGTACCTATACACGCTGGTCATATGTTATTGGGTCGTCCATGGCAATTCGACCGTAAAGTCATTCATGATGGTTTCACAAATCGCTACACTTTCAAGTATGAAGGAAAGAATGTAACCTTAGCTCCAATGACGCCGGGGCAGGTTTATGAAGATCAATTGAAGTTAAGAGAGTCTTTTGAAAAATTTCGAGAGAATGTACAAAAAGAAAAGAATGAAAAAGAGAGCGAAAAACACATTGAGAAGAAAAAAGAAAAACCATTGAAAAGTGTGAGAGAAAACAATAAATCGACCGAACAAAAAGAGAGAAGAAAAAGAGCAAAAGAAAATGAGTGTTTATGCGAGAGAGAGTGATTTTAGGAAATCTTATTTGATGCAGCAATCGATTCTTGTACTTATGTACAAGGAAACTTTTTTGAATACTAACGAGTTGGATCCAAATTTGCCCTCTTCGATTGCTTCTCTTTTGCAGGAATTCGAGGACGTATTTCCGGAAGACATTCCTAGTGGGTTACCACCCATTCGAGGGATAGAACATCAAATTGATTTCATTCCCGGAGCCTCTATTCCAAATTGTCCAGCTTATCGTACTAATCCCGAAGAGACCAAGGAGTTGCAAAAACAAGTTAATGAGCTTATGGAGAAAGGATATATACGAGAAAGCCTTAGCCCATGCGCTGTACCGGTATTATTGGTGCCAAAGAAGGACGGAACATGGCGTATGTGCGTGGACTGTCGCGCGGTGAATAAGATCACTATTAAGTATCGACATCTGATACCGCGACTAGATGACATGTTAGATGAATTAAGTGGTGCTCAATTGTTTTCCAAAATTGATCTAAAGAGCGGATACCACCAAATTCGAATGCGTGAAGGGGACGAGTGGAAAACCACATTCAAAACAAAGCATGGACTATACGAGTGGCTGGTCATGCCATTCGGGCTTACCAATGCGCCCAGCACCTTCATGCATTTGATGAATCATGTTTTACGTTCTTTTATTGAAAAATTTTGCGTTGTCTATTTTGATGATATACTCATCTATAGCAAGTCTTTAGATGAACATTTGCTGCATTTAAAATCTGTTTTGGGTGTGCTTAGAAAAGAATCCTTGTATGCTAATCTTAAGAAATGCACATTTTGCACTAACAAAGTTATTTTCTTAGGTTTTGTGGTCAGCTCGGAGGGATTGGAGGTTGACCAAGACAAGGTGAAAGCGATTCGAGAGTGGCCAAGGCCCACGAGCATTAGCCAAGTGAGGAGCTTCCACGGGTTGGCAAGCTCCTATCGTCGATTTGTTCCAAACTTTAGCACGTTGGCAGCACCTTTAACTAGTGTGATTAAGAAATCTTTAGCCTTCTATTGGAATGAGGAGCAAGAAAAATCTTTTATTGCTATTAAATCTTGTTTAACTAATGCTCCATTGCTTGTGTTGCCTGATTTTGCTAAAATGTTTGAAGTTGAATGTGATGCATCAGGTGTCGAAATTGGATCGGTTTTAACACAAGATGGAAGGCCCGTAGCATACTTTAGTGAGAAGTTAAGTGGAGCCATTCTCAACTATCCGACTTATGACAAGGAAATGTACGCTCTAATTCGAGCTCTCGAGACATGGCAGCACTATTTGTGGCCAAAAGAGTTTGTCATACACTCGGATCATGAGGCGTTGAAACATATCAAGGGACAAGCAAAGTTGAACAAACGGCACTCCAAATGGGTAGAGTTTTTAGAGTAGTTTCCTAATATCATTAAATATAAGAAAGGTAAGTAAAATGTTGTAGCTGACGCGTTATCTCGACGATATACTTTGCTGTCATATTTAGATTCAAAATTGCTTGGATTTTCCTTTTTGAAGGAATTGTATAATGATGATGTTGATTTTGGTGATATTTATAAATCTTGTGAAAATAAAGCTGTTGATAAGTTTTTCAGGTTTGATGGATTTCTTTTCCGCGAAGGCAAGCTTTGTATTCCTCAAAGTTCAATACGGAAATTGTTGGTGATCGAGGCACATGGTGGTGGACTCATGGGCCATTTTGGGGTGGCTAAGACGTTTTCAACCCTCCAAGAACATTTCTTTTGGCCTGGAATGAGAAAAGAAGTCGAACAAATTTGTAGCCAATGTGTAACTTGCAAGAAGGCCAAGTCAAAGATCAATCCACATGGACTTTACAAACCATTGCCCATATCTGACGCACCATGGGTCGATCTTTCTATGGATTTTATCTTAGGACTTCCAAGGACTAAAACGGGGAAGGATTCTATTTTTGTTGTTGTAGATAGATTTTCCAAAATGTCACATTTTATAGCTTGCTCTAAAACTGACGATGCTGTCCATATTGCTAATTTGTTCTTTAGGGAGGTTGTACGACTTCACGGAATTCCGAAAACCATCGTATCCGATTGAGACGCAAAGCTTTTAAGTCATTTTTGGAGATCTCTATGGGGAAAGCTAGGAACGAAACTGTTGTTTTCAACAACATGTCATCCCCAAACGGATGGTCAAATGGAGGTCGTGAATCGCGTGCTATCAACCTTATTGCGAGCAATTATCCGAAAGAATCTCAAAGCGTGGGAGGAATGTCTACCGCATGTGGAGTTCGCTTACAATAGATCCGTCCATTCTGCTACTAAACATTTACCATTTGAGGTTGTGTATGGATTCAATCCTCTAACTCCATTAGATTTGCTTCCTTTGCCCAATGATCAGCTTGTTCATACCGATGCAAAGCGAAAAGCCGTTTATGTGAAGCAACTTCACCAAAAGGTGAGAACCAACATTGAAGCTCGAACCGAACAATATATTCGCGCTGCAAATAAAGGAAGAAAGCAAATAGTGTTCGAACCCGGAGATTGGGTTTGGGTTCACATGAGGAAGGAAAGGTTCCCAGCCCAACGAAGGTCAAAGCTGTTGCCAAGAGGAGATGGTCCCTTTCAAGTGTTGGAACGAATTAATGAGAACTCCTACAAGCTTGATCTCCCAGGTGATTACAATATTAGTGCAAGTTTTAACGTGGCTGATTTATCTCCCTTTGATGCAGGTAGCGATTTGGGGACAAATCGCCTCGAAGAGGGAGGGAATGATGCAATCGAGCCCCATGAGCTATCAAGTGCAAACGATGTTTCCCTCGAGCTGCCTAAAGGACTTATTACCCGAGCTAGGGCTAAGAAGTTCAAAGACGCAATTTCAGCTTTGGTTGATCGGGTTTGGGGTGAATCCGTGGCCGGACTACCTGAAAGCTCATGGACTAGCAATATGAGCAAACCGTGCACTCTACTTCAAGCTCTTCCAGCTTAATTTTAGCTCAATGAGCTCATTTTAGCTCATTCTTCTTACCTTAGACTTATTTGACTTAATATTTATTTTTGTTGGAATAATTATTTAATTTGTCATAAGTCCAAGTGTTTAAGTTATTAATTCTGGTCAAATAATAATTAGCTATTATTAAACATGTCCTAATTAGTTCAAGTGTCTTAAATATGTCCTAAACTTATACATGATTAATGTTCAGATTTTTACAAGTATTTGCTGCCGAATTTAAGTTGTTTGATACTTAATTAATTTGCTGTTTTAATGTGGTGCAGGAATTTACCTTGGACGGCAAAGGTGCATGCACCTTAGATTCAATGCATTTGGGCGATACATGCATGGCACTCCAAGTGAATGTTTAGCCGAATTTGCCATCTTTAAACATCTACATGCAGCTCATTTTAAGTGTTCACATAAGGGACTATTCAGCTGATGATGTTCACACACATTTGACTCTTCAAAACCGACTTTTCACACTTGTGTGGCTGTTCAACAACTCTCTTCAATGTTCCTATCTTTTCAGCCAACAAGTGCCAATTTAAGGAGTTAATTAAGAGCATGGCCGAGCCTAGACAAGACCATTGGTCTACCGATGCATTCATCTTTGCAAGGTTCATTTGCTTAACACTTAAGCTGCCCATTTGAATGCCAATTCAGCCGAATCTACTTAGGGAATTAATTCTAGAATTTTCTTGATTTTTCTTAGCTTTTAAGTTTGTCTATTCGGCTAGCTTGTGAAGAACTATAAATATTTGCTTGTTCATTTGTAAAAGGACTTTTGCCATTTTGATTATTGAATTAAGTATTTTTGTGAGGATTTCTTCTCTCAATTTCGTCCAAAGACTTAGTTGGCTTATCTACTAGTTAGTGGCGTCAACCTTTGTTCTTGGCTACCCGAACTTATCACTTTTCAACCTAAGTGTGGTGTTCAACTATACCGAGGTTCCTATCTTCATTAGATAGTGGGTCGAGGTCCTTCATACATCTTCCTTATTCCACCTTAAAGACATATAAGAATCGGGTCAATTTTAACCCTTAAAGTTGGTTCATTCTTGTTTTTAAGCCTAATCTTCCATTTCACTTAAAATCGAAATCTCCAAACTTTTTAACATCCAATTCCCTTCATTCTTAGCCGAATTACCTATAACCATTTCCTTTAAACCGTAGCTGAACCATTAACACCTATATTGAACAAATATATCGTTTTGAAACCATACGAACGAAACTTCATCGTTAGAACGATCGGGCAACGAAAACGACTCGGAATCATCCACAAGGCCGAGGCGTATCAAATAGCTTATTTCTCTTTGTAAAAAGGTTAGAGATTTTGAATTATTAAAAACATGGTTGTGAGGTTGCCTCCTCTCTTCTTTTGTTTGAGTCTCGTTCTGACTTATTTAGCTTGCTAGTGGCGTCAACCCGACTCTTTGAACTTATCACCCTCTCAGTGTGGCGTTCAACCATCTTTTATACCTTTGGTTCTTACCTCTATATTGGTAACGGGTCAAGTTCCATTTTCAACTTTCCATTAATCGAGTCATTTCATGTTGTTCTCCCGATCGTCAACGATGAGTAGTTGAGTTATCGATAATATGATGAAATGAGGCTAAAGATGCGGAAGCTTTCAAATGGTCTTAAAGGTTGGCTAAGGTGATGGTAAGTTTGTAGGTTCAGTTTAAGAATAAAAATAAGGAAAAAAAAGGAAGTTGAATAAATGAAGGCTCGGTTTTGTAAAAGATATTATAGATGGGTAAAATATAGGATATTCAGTGGAAATGGACAAGTGAGCTTAACACCAGAAACGATTCAACACTAAGGAGTGTCTTCTATTTGGTTAAGGTGGATTTGTGGAATTGTAGTAGGGTTGAATGCCACACTAAAAATAAGGTGATAAATTCAAGAAGAGAACGATAGACGCCACTAGCACGCTAGATAAGTCAGATCGAAACTCGTACGAATTTAGAGAGGAGAAAACTCACTCTTCGAACAAAGTTCATTCAATAATTTGGCAAAAGTCCTTTTACAATGAAGATAATCAACTATTTATAGCCATAACATTAGCTAGCTGAATTGACAAGCAAAGATGCTGAATGGTCAGCAAAATTAAAGCTAAATAAGCTAGAAAATTCCATGAAGCTTCCTAGAACGTCTTTGGGAAGTTTCTTAGCTTGGAAGGCTTAATAGTCAGCTCCTAGATGGAGTCCATTCAACTAGGCATTAATGGAAGGAAGGTGAGCTGAATGGAGGTGTCTTGGTTCGGCCAAGAAGACTAAATGCTCAATAATTGGGCTGCTTTGTGGAGCTAAATGGTCTGGCATTTTAAATGATCAGCTTGGGCACTCCAATGGTCCTACAAGTGTGAATGCCAAAAATTGGAGGGTTTCAAAGTGTGAATGCAAAGAACCGATCAGCCACCCCATGTGAAAAGGACCTCCACAATGTGAACAACTTAAAATGCTGCCTAAAAGAGTTGAATGGTCAACTAGAAAAATGTGAAGTCTAGCTCCAAGGTTCATGTATGACCGAATACATGCTGCTCATTAAAGGAGTTCAATGAATGTGTAAATTCATGCATGTACAGCAGCCATCCTTCAATGAATCGGCAAATGCATGCAAGGCTGCCAAAATCCATGCCGTTCCATACACGTACCTATACAAATTAAATTGAACAATTAATTAGTTTAAGAATCATAAATTCGGCTTGAACAAGGACAGCTTAAATAAGGCAGTAGCTAAGACAACTTGAATAGCTCATTCGACTGAATTTAGACATATTAACTCAACAATATGACACATTAATTAGGTGTAATAAAATAGACACATTTAAACTATGTAATAACTAGAACAAATTAAAAGCATGCATGAAATACAATTATTATAAATAAATAAATTTGTCCAGAATTAAGCAAATTAAACACTAACAATTATTGAGTTGAATTTAACTAATTAAACTAACGCACTTAATTTATTCTAGCAACGATGTAAAAGCATAAATTAAAATAAATTGAAGATCAAACTCAATGAGCTAGAATCAACTCAAATTGAGCTCCATTGAGCTGGTACAAGTTAAATCAGCTTGCAAGAGTTTGCGAATGACGCCCGATGACCTAAACCAAGGACGTTTCCGGGGCGTGGTAGTATCATTCCCCCTTGTTCGAAGCGACTTGTCCTCAAGTCGAGCCTCTTGTCCCTCACAAAAGGTTTGTTCTTATACAACCCTTTACGGTAGCATGGAATAAATAGGCTCACGAAATCCTGGAAAGAGGTCATCACTTGACAAGGAGAGATGTTATTGTTGTCATAGGAAAAAGGTCTAACAAAATGATGAGCTAGGAATATAAAAACCCATTTCAGCCATTTGTTACATGCTTGAGCAAATGAACAAGTGCCGAATTCAAAGAATAAACAAACCTTACCTTTTTAGATGGAATCTCCTTGTTCGGCAACAATGAATGTTTAGGAGTCAATTTAAAGACCATGAGGAAATTAATCAAATAAGCACTTACTCCACATCTCACTCTATTCAATTGATTCAAACGTACATGTAACAGCCCGATTTTAGGCCTAGTCAGAATAGTGGTTTTGGGACCACAAATTCGACGAGGAAAAAAAATTATTTTTTATTATATTTTTATGGTCTAAAATTTCACGGAATAATTTTGTAAAAATTTCGTTCAAAAATTTCGACGTTTGGGTACTCAATTTAGCCAAAAGGACTAAATTGTAAAAAGTTCAAAAGTTGAGTTCTACATGTTAAAAGTGTTCAATTGTTATGAAATTTTAAATTGGAGGTCCTTAAATGGAATTAGACCATCGGTTAACTTGTTGGACAAAAATGGACAAGAGATAAGTGAAATAGGATATTTTTAAGTTGGGGGCATTTTGGTCATTTAGTAATTAAAAGAATTAAAAAGGCCAAAATAGCCAAAAATTTGTGCATCTTCTCCATGATGAACGAAAATAGCAAGGGGGAAAACCATGGTTAGGTTTTTCAAGCTTCCAAGCTCCATAGTAAGTGATTCCAAGCCCCGTTTTTAATGTTCTTTACGTTTTTAAAGTCCCGGTAGCTTAATTTAGCTTATTCTGGCAATAATTTAACCTAAGGTTTATATTTGGAAAAAAACCCATAGGTGAAATGTGTTTATTTTGACGTTTTATGGTAGAATATGAAGCTTGAAATTGTGTTAAATAATTTTTGCTGAGCGATTTTTAGTGAAAACAAGTGAAACGGCATAATCGGTTAAAAATATTATTGTTCATAAGTGTATGTTAGAGCAAGAATTTGATGTTGCTATAAAAGGGAAAAATGTTCAGCATGTTATAAAACATAAGAAAAAGGAATAAAGTTTAATTTTTGAGCCTAGGGGAAAAATCATAATTTTGTGGAACTTTAGGGGCAAAAATATAATTTAGCCAAAATATGATTTTTGGACTGGATTGAATAATGTGGATGTTATATAAGCTAAATATGTTATTATAAAATGAGAAAGACGAGAAATTGACATTGATTGGTAAAAAAAAGTGAAAAAAAGTGAAAATTCCCGGTTGAACCTTCGGAACGAAAGAGATGAATATATATGTGGAATTGAATTGAAGGTTGACTTGAAATTGGAAATGAGAAATTGGATTGCTTTGAATATAGTGATAAATTGAATGAATTGTATATGAATTGAAATGAACTATTGGAATGAGATGTGAAAAATTCAATGGATTTGAGATAGTGAAAAAGTGAAATTATGAAAGAATACATTTTACAACAAAACAGTTTAGACAACAACAGTTGTGTGACTTTGAAAAATCACCAAAAATGGTGAAAATTGAATTAGAAAGTGAATAAGATATGAAATCAAAACTTAATGAGTCTATTTTTACATAAAAGAAACAGAGCAAGCAAAAAAAATAATTATGAGTTATAATTTATATGCTTAGAATCTTTAATGAGTCTATTTTCAAAAGAAACAAATGGAAATATCATCCGAATTCAGTACAATCAGATAATTCATTTTCAGTGAAGAGAGCAGTGAAACAGGAGTGACTTTAAATAATAAACTGTACTAATTGGCCAAGTAAAAAATTCTAAAATTTTTATGGTAGGAAGATATGTTAGTCTAGTTTCAAGGAAAATTAACGGATCTTAATTTGGAGCTCTGTAGCTCCGAATAAAAATGATTTAGTGACTCTGACTCAAATAGACAGCTTTTAATTTAAATATAAGTGAATAGTGAAATTATGTATAATGCTATTTGAGCATCTATATACATAAAGGATGTGGGATGGAAAGGAGGAGGAGGACAATAAAGTATATGAATGAATTGTGTATAATTTGTTATATGCCTAATTATAATCGATAAACGTTGAAATAGGAGTGATGTTTATATTGGTGCATTACTGGTCATGGTAAGCTCATGATAGAAAATAAAGTTTCATAGCATATGTGTGTGGTATATTTGGCATGAAGTGATGTCATGAGTGACTCATGAATTAAATCATGTTGGTAAGTTGATGCATAATTATAGTATTCAAATATATACATATTTGTAATATTTTGCTATGTGATTCGGAAAAAGGGTAATAAATAGTATAATGAAAATTCGACCATGGTGCTAGTTTATGTTAAAGGAGTGTTTTATGGCATATCCTAAGTAATGGAATGTTATATATTTTGAGGTTAATTTGCTAGTCAAATAAATGACAAATGAATTGATTGTGTATTTGTAATTTTGACATATGCTTGTATATGAAACGTAATAATATATGCTTGAATAAACTTTAAGTATTCGAATGACATGGATTTGATGGTGACAAGAATCGATTATTGAATTCATGAAGCACAGGTGATGTATTATTGTTGTGTGATAGCTTGGTTTGAGAAATTGATTAAGTAAATGGTAAGTGGAAGCATTTATGGATTTAGAAGAAAATTTGGAATGAACATGAAATTTAGCTTAGTTAAATGATTTCATCAAATAAGCATTGTGTATACCAGAATGTGTTAGTCAATTATATTAGTAAATTAACATTCGAAGTTCGGTAAGTGATATATGAAAATAACATGAAAAGATTTATGATTGTTATTAATATTGATTCTGACATAAAGTGGATTCTTCAATATTGGATTGATTTAAGGAATATATTGAGCATATGAATGGGTATGTATTGGGCGTCGTATACCCTAATTAGCGACTCGAAGATAATAAATTGAAAGTTTTTAATTTGGATGAAATTTTATACTCGGTTTAATATGTCTATATGTGTATTTATTCTGGTAATGCCTCGTACCCTATTCCAGCATTGAATACGGGTAAAAGGTGTTACAATGTGACATCACCAGATTCGGCCCTAATGTTTAGGCTGGGTTTTGGGTGTTACATTTAGTGGTATCAGAGCTACGGTTTAGTCAGTTCTCGGACCAAACGTAGCATATGTGAGTCTAGCTATACATGCCATGTTATTACTCATGATGATGTGATATCTCCGGACTCTAACAAAATTATTTTGTTAAGACAGAGATGATTTTCAATCGAGCTATTTTCAATAATGATGAAAATGATATTGAGATAAATGAAATATGCTCACATTATGTTGGAATTTGGAAAGGTATGAATAAAAATTCATGATATGTATGTGTTCATGTATGAAAAGAGATGATCATAAGTTAAAAAAAAAGTTTATGTTGTGATAAGCTCATCCAAGTTTGTTGGTGATTATATGATGCTATGTGCTCAACATATTTGATTAAGTGAATATGATAAGTGAATTTACTTAAATAGATGGAATGTGTGTTTATGTACATCTGCTTGAATAAGTGAAATCAGTACGTTCATATGATAGAATCTTATGTTTAAATTGTTAAATTAAAGATAATAAGATATTTTGTTTTATGTCTTTACTATTAAACCATGAATATTATAATAGTATGAAAATTGAATTGGAAGATTAAATTGAGTAGAACGCAAGAATGAGTACTTTCATTTACTGATATGTGATGAATTGACAAAAAAGACCATGGTTGGACCATGGCAACATGTGATAAGTGATTTCTGTATAAGACCATATCTGGGATATGGCATCAGTTTGATATGTGCTACTGTGTAAGACCATAGTGATACGAGCTCGTTTCATAAGAAATAACGAGTCGTAATATTTCCCGATCGAAATTAGGTAGTGTCGGTTTTGAAACAAATTCAAGTCTTGGTGTTTAAAATTAAATGGCTTTGGGAACAAAGGAGTTTGATTGAATGTTGTTTGCTGGATAATTCGATGAAACAAGTCGAACCCTTATTAGCAAATAAGGACCCGGGCTTAAGGTTTCAAAGAAAGAAAAAGGAATTAGGATAAAAATCGAGACCCTCTATTTAGTAAAATAGGAACCTACGATATGAAGAACGCCACACCAACGGTGATAAGTTCGGAACAAAGTTAGATTGACGCCACTTGTTGAAGATAAGTCAATTTGAGCTTTGGAGAATAAAGAGTGAATTAACTCACTAAAATGATATTTCATTCAGAAATTTGTCAAAAGTCCTTTTACAAGAAATTCAATAACTATTTATAGCCTAAGTGCTGGTAACCGAATAGACATATTCTAGGCTTAATTCTTAAGCAAACATTGAACAAAAATTCAGCATGAATGCACAATTATTAGCCCATGTAGATTCGGCTGAATGGTGACCAACTATGAAGCTTCCACATTAAGCAAATGGATCTTGGAGATTCATGTAGCAGCCAAGTACATCTAATGAATTTAATTGATTCATTCATTAGGCAACTCTTGATGAAAAGTGACCAGCATTAAAAAGGAACTTGAGTAGCCTTTTTGGGTGTGAATGGACGATTTTGAAAAGTCCCCATGGTGTGAACATGGCTGAACCGAACAGCCATAGTGTGAACAGCCTTTATACTCCCTTGAGAAGAGAATCGGCCAAGCTTGAAAGGATGAAAAGCTTGGACACTCTTGGCCGAATAGTTGCCTTGAAAAACACCAAAATTAATCAGCTTTAATGCATTAAATCAGCTACACATGCATCTTCAAATTCATTGAATCTACATGCATGAATCTGCCCAATTCACCTTCAAATTCGGCTGCACCTAAAAGCACACATAAACTTAATTAATTTCAAGCAAATTCAGCTGAACTAAATTAAAGTTTAATGTGAACATCCTAATTAACATTGAGACAACTTAAATATTAATAAAACATGACACCTAAATTCGGCTGGACAAATTTAAGACATGTATTAATTTAGACAAACTAAATGACATCAAGACATCTTTAATTTAACTAAATCAAGACATATTAAACACTTATATTAATTAAAGACATATTTATAAGCTGTAGTAAAAACTAAATTAAAGCTTATTTAAATGGTCCAAAAATTCCAGCAGCAAATTAATTAGCTGGAACGAAATTCAACTTCAAAGAAATTAAAAATGTTCAGCTCATCTCTAAGCTCCTTGCTATCTTTTTCCTCAATTCGTTCCACAAGTGCTGAAATAGCATCTTTGAATCGTTTAGCTCTAGCTCGCATTATCGGACCAATAGGCAACTTGATATCTTCTGATTCGGTCTCTACTTGGTTCTTAGGCAAGCTCACATCATTCCCCTCCTCTTCAGAACGATTTGTCCTCAAATCGAATTCTGCATCAAACGGAGACAAATCGGAAACATTAAAGGTCGTACTAACATTATATTCTCCAGGCAAGTCCAATTTATAAGAGTTATCGTTAATTCGTTCAAGGACTTGAAACGGTCCATCCCCTCTCGGAAGAAGTTTAGATCATCGTTGCATCGGAAATCTCTCCTTGCGCATATGCAACCACACCCAATCTCCCGGCTCGAACACAACTCGTTTACGACCTTTGTTAGCATGTTGTTCATAGTTCTTGGTCCTTGCCTCAATGTTGTCTCGAACTCGTTGGTGCAATTGCTTGACGAAATCAGCTTTACGCTTTCCATCTACATGCACAAATTGGTTAGAAGGCAACGACATTAAATCAAGTGGTGTTAATGGATTGAAACCATAAACGATTTCAAAAGGAGAAAATTTGGTAGCTGAGTGAACAGCTCGATTATACGCAAACTCCACATGCGGTAGGCATTCTTCCCAAGCCTTCAAATTTTTCCTAATGATAGCTCGAAGCAACGTAGACAAAATTCGGTTAACCATTTTGGTTTGGCTGTCCGTTTGCGGATGGCAAGTGGTTGGAAACAGCAACTTCGTTCCAAGACGCCCCCATAGCGTCCTCCAAAAATGGCTAAGAAACTTCGTGTCACGATCAGATACTATCGTTCTAGGCATGCCATGCAACCTGACCACTTCTTTGAAAAATAAGTTAGCAATATTAACGGCATCATCAGTTTTATGACATGCTATAAAATGGGCCATTTTTGAGGACCTATCTACAACCACAAATATTGAATCTCGGCCATTTTTACTCCTTGGTAAACCTAGCACGAAGTCCATTAAAATATCAGACCAAGGGGTTTCAGGAATGGGCAATGGCTTATACAAACCGTGGGGCTTTATTCGTGACTTAGCCCGTTTGCAAACAATGCACCGATTACAATATTGTTCGACATCTCGTCGCATCTTAGGCCAAAAGAAGTGTTCGTTGAGCATGGCTAACATCTTTGCAACTCCGAAGTGCCTCATTAATCCTCCACTATGAGCTTCTTCGATCAACACTTCTCGTACGGAACCTTGGGGTATACAAAGCTTTCCTTCTCGGAATAAGTACCCATCATGTCGATAGTACTTCTCGTAGGCTCCCTTTTCGCATAACCTAAAATGTTCACCAAAATTAGCATCTTGGGCATATAAATCCTTAAAAAATACAAACCCCATCAATTTAGCATCCAAAATATTTAACAACGCATACCTTCGAGATAGTGCATCAGCCACTACGTTTTCCTTACCTTTCTTATATTTAATAACATAGGGAAAAGATTCGAGAAATTCTACCCACTTAACGTGTCGCTTATTCAACTTGTGCTGCCCTTTCAAATACTTCAAGGACTCATGATAGGTGTGTATGACGAATTCTTTGGGCCAAAGATAGTGTTGCCACGTTTTTAAGGCTCGGACCAACGCGTAGAGCTCCTTGTTATACGTCGGGTGGTTTAGGACGGCACCATTGAGTTTCTCGCTAAAATAGGCAATAGGACGACCATCTTGCATCAACACGGCTCCAATGCCTAAACCTGATGCATCACATTCTAACTCGAAAGTTTTCTCAAAATTAGGCAAAGCTAATAACGGTGCATGAGTTAGACAATCTTTAATTTTTAGAAAGGATTTTTCTTGCTCCTCTCCCCACACGAAGTTGGAATTCTTACGAATAACCCCAGTCAAGGGGCAGCTAAGGTGCTGAAGTTTGGCACGAATCGACAGTAGAAACTTGCTAAGCCGTGGAAACTTCGAACTTGGGAGATGTTTGTCGGACGGGGCCATTCTTGGATCGCCTTGACCTTCTCTTGATCGACTTCAAGGCCCTCCGAACTAACAACGAAACCTAAAAACACAAACTTGTTAGTGCAAAAATCACATTTCTTCAAATTAGCATACAAGGTTTCTTTCCTCAATACTTCCAAAACAGCCTTTAAATGTAAAACATGATCATCCAAATTTTTACTATAAACTAATATGTCATCAAAATATACTACGCAAAATCTACCAATAAAAGGTCTTACGACGTGATTCATAAGCCTCATGAACGTGCTTGGGGCGTTCGTTAAGCCAAATGGCATAATGAGCCATTCATAAAGCCCATCTTCGTTTTGAACGCAGTCTTCCACTCATCACCCTACGTATCCGTATTTGGTGATAACCGCTCTTAAGGTCGATTTTTGAAAACAAACTTGTGCCACTTAACTCGTCAAGCATATCATCCAATTGTGGTATAGGATGACGATACTTGATAGTTATTTTGTTTATAGCATGGCAGTCCACACACATCCTCCACGTTCCATCCTTCTTCGGGACAAGCAAAACAGGCACGGCGCATGGACTAAGGCTTTCACGCACATAGCCCTTTTCAAGAAGTTCATTTACTTGCTTTTGTAGTTCTTTCGTCTCTTCAGGATTACTCCAGTAAGCAGGACGATTGGGGATTGTGGCTCCCGGCACAAAATCTATTTGGTGTTCAATTCCACGAATAGGTGGTAACCCACTCGGGATTTCTTCTGGGAAAACATCTTTAAAATCCTGCAACACAGACAAAACAGAAGAGGGTAACTTGTCATCAAATTCGTTAGTACTCAATAAGCTTTCCTTGTACAAAAGAACCAACAATGGTTGTTTCAATAACATCGATTTTTGAACTTCCCTCTCTTTTACAAACAAATTCTTTTTTTTCAATCTCATTACTCATTTCTTTTTCTTTTGAATCACTCTCTCTTTTTTTGTCACTCATCTTTTTGTTTTTCTTTTCAATCTTTTGCTCTCGCTCATTTTCTTTTGATTTTTCAATAGAACTCCTCATTTTGAGCTGATCTTCATAAACTTGTTTCAGTGATAATGGAGCTAGAGTCACCATTTGCCCCATATGTTTGAAAGAGAAACGGTTTGTGTATCCATCATGAATCGCTCGCTTGTCAAATTGCCAAGGCCGTCCCAAAAGAAGATGCCCCGCATGCATCGGTACAACGTCACACATTACTTCATCTTGGTATTTTCCAATTGTAAACGAGATAAGCACTTGCTTTGTTACCTTCAATTCTCCACCATCGTTAAGCCATTGGAGTTTATACGGATGGGGATGTTTGGTGGTGGCCAATCCGAGTTTCTCAACCATCAATGTACTAGCCACATTTGTACAGCTTCCCCCATCGATTATAACGCAACAAACCTTACCTTGAACTTGACATCGCGTATGGAAGATGTTTTCACGTTGTTGATCATTTTCGGCACCTTGCAAAGTAAGACTTCTTTTCACCACCAATATTTCTCCATTTTCGGCTTGTTCAACATCCTCCTCATCTTCGGCTTGTTTAATGGCCTCATTCTTGTTCACTTTCGGATTCAATCTCTCCATCATCTCGAACAAACATCGCATTCCTATTCGGGCATTGACTCGCGATGTGGCCCCTTCCAAGACATTTGAAGCACTTTATGTCTCGGGATCTATTTGGTTGGGCATCCATCTTTCCTTTACTTGTTTCAGCATTCGGTTTATTAAACTTTGCTGCTCCACTCTCTTCTTTGCTTCGATTTGGTATGTCTCATTTGTTGGTCCCTTGCCCCCACCTAGACATCGAAGAAGTGTTAGGGAAAGAACGGGACGTACCTTTTCTCTTTAATTGTTTTTCAACCTTTATGGCCATATGGACCATATCAATGACTTCGACATAGTGGTGTAGCTCCACGATATTGGCGATATTACGGTTAAGGCCGGCGAGAAATCGAGCCATGGTGGCTTCTCGATCTTCCTCCACATCGGCGCGGATCATGGCCACTTCCATTTCCTTGTAGTAATCTTCCATGCTTCGTTGGCCTTGAGTTAAACTTTGGAGCTTTTGATACAATTCCCGGTGATAGTAAGCCGGTATGAATCGTTTTCTCATTATCGCCTTCATTTCTGCCAATGTAGAGACGGGACGTTCTCCATTGCGTCTTCGACTCATCGTGAGTTGATCCCACCATATTATAGCATAGTCGGAGAATTCTATGGCAGCTAGCTTCACCTTTTTACTCTCGGAGTAATTGTGGCACTTGAAAACTAACTCGACCCTTTTCTCCCATTCAAGATAGGCCTCGAGATTCGACCTTCCTTGAAAAGCGGGAATCGCCATTTTAATATTCTTTAAATCATCATCGGGCCGCTCTCGATCTCTTTGTTCCCGTGCCCGTTGGCCTCGTTGTCTTGCACTTTGTCGCGAAGCTCGATCACTTTCAACATCACTTGCTTCATATAAATCATTTGCATGTTGCCATGGACGTTCTTGCTCTCTTCTCGGGATAGGAGGGGTGTTCGCGAGTTGACTTCGTTCCTCCATTTGTTCCATTCGCTTATTAAGGGAGTCGAATTGGGGTTGGAACAAACGAGAAATTTCTCGGACGATTGCTTGAACTTGAAGATCGGGCACTCTGCCTCCGGGAACATTCCTTCTTGGTTGAAGATTAACTCCTCCACCAGCGGCATTCGAAGCTCCTCCACTTGTTGCTCGTCGTTCCGGGCTCCTAGACATGATGATTAAAATTAAGAAAATTTTCCTCACCACAAAGACCTCACAAATTCGCTCACAAGAAAAAAATTCACTCCTCTCGTGTTTCACTCGATTTTTGGCTTTTAACTTGATGTACTCTCTTGCCTTTTACCTCTCAAATCCAACTCTCGATATTCTAAAAAGCTACCTAGACTTTTCCACACTTGTGGGTCGGCTTCAAAGGGCTAAACAAAGGAATATGATATGGTTTAGGTAGGCTCGAAAGAAAAGAAAGGTTTGAAGATGTGGCGTATAGAATGAGTTCGATATTTGGAAAAGAAGAACCACTTGTTCAGAACAAGAATCAACACTTGCAAAATTTTCTCTTTCTTTTTTTTAACTCGAAATTTTTTAATTCGAAATTCCTTTTTTTAATGAATTTCGTAAAATATATATGCTTCTCTTTTTTTTAATTCTGAATTTTTTTCGAAATTTTTTTAAACTACGAATACGTACCTAATTTAACTAGATCTGATACCAACTGATACGAGCTCGTTTCGTAAGAAATAACGAGTCGTAATATTTCCCGATCAAAATTAGGTAGTGTCAGTTTTGAAACAAATTCAAGTCTTGGTGTTTAAAATTAAATGGCTTTGGGAACAAAGGAGTTTGATTGAATGTTGTTTGCTGGATAATTCGATGAAACAAGTCGAACCCTTATTAGTAAATAAGGACCCGGGCTTAAGGTTTCAAAGAAAGAAAAAGGAATTAGGATAAAAATTGAGACCCTCTATTTAGTAAAATAGGAACCTACGGTATGAAGAACGCCACACCAACGGTGATAAGTTCGGAACAAAGTCAGATTGACGCCACTCATTGAAGATAAGTCAATTTGAGCTTTGGAGAATAAAGAGAGTGAATTAACTCACTAAAATGATATTTCATTCAGAAATTTCTCAAAAGTCCTTTTACAAGAAATTCAACAACTATTTATAGCCTAAGTGCTGGTAACCGAATAGACATATTCTAGGCTTAATTCTTAAGCAAACATTGAACAAAAATTCAGCATGAATGCACAATTATTAGCCCATGTAGATTCGGCTGAATGGTGACCAACTATGAAGCTTCCTCATTAAGCAAATGGATCTTGGAGATTCATGTAGCAGCCAAGTACATCTAATGAATTTAATTGATTCATTCATTAGGCAACTCTTGATGAAAAGTGACTAGCATTAAAAAGGAACTTGAGTAGCCTTTTTGGGTGTGAATGGATGGTTTTGAAAAGTCCCCATGGTGTGAACATGGCTGAACCGAATAGCCATAGTGTGAACAGCCTTTATACTCCCTTGAGAAGAGAATCGGCCAAGCTTGAAAGGATGAAAAGCTTGGACACTCTTGGCCGAATAGTTGCCTTGAAAAACACCAAAATTAATCAGCTTTAATGCATTAAATCAGCTGCACATGCATCTTCAAATTCATTGAATCTACATGCATGAATCTGCCCAATTCACCTTCAAATTCGGCTGCACCTAAGAGCACACATAAACTTAATTAATTTCAAGCAAATTCAGCTGAACTAAATTAAAGTTTAATGTGAACATCCTAATTAACATTGAGACAACTTAAATATTAATAAAACATGACACCTAAATTCAGCTGAACAAATTTAAGATATGTATTAATTTAGACAAACTAAATGACATCAAGACATCTTTAATTTAACTAAATCAAGACATATTAAACATTTATATTAATTAAAGACATATTTATAAGCTGTAGTAAAAACTAAATTAAAGCTTATTTAAATGGTCCAAAAATTCCAGCAGCAAATTAATTAGCTGGAACGAAATTCAACTTCAAAGAAATTGAAAATGTTCAGCTCATCTCTAAGCTCCTTGCTATCTTTTTCCTCAATTCGTTCCACAAGTGCTGAAATAGCATCTTTGAATCGTTTAGCTCTAGCTCGCGTTATCAGACCAATAGGCAACTTGATATCTTCTGATTCGGTCTCTACTTGGTTCGTAGGCAAGCTCACATCACATATTTGGGCTATGGCATCAATATGTAAATATGTGTAAGACCATAGTTGGACTATGGGATAGAGAAAATGAAGTACTCAATTCTGTAAGACGTTCTCTAATTGAATAAATGTCGGTAAGTAAAATGGAAGCTAAGTATTGGAATTTAATTAGATATTAATATTGAGCTCGAGTAAGTAAATTCATTGTGTGAAATTGTGGGTGGCAGAAAATATTCATAATAAATAGATGTGTTAATTTGCTTGGAATGAATTACGTGGTTATGATGGTATTACATTGATGATGAATGCAAAGTCATATATATATGTATCTATGAGAGCAAGTTAAAAGCTTTATGACTTCACCATCACCCCCTTATGAGTATTGTTTTATGACGAAAATTATCTTGATGAGACAGATATGTTTTTCAACTGAGTTAATTCTGATAGTATAGAAGTAAACACTTAAATGTTTGAGTGAAAATGTATTGATTATGAGTTGAAACTCATAAAGGTATGGATCAAAGAATATAACATTTTGTTATTGATAAATGTTATAATTATACGAGCATATGAGTTATGATATTTGGATTATGATGCTATATAGAAATTCGATTGTGAATTAGTGATTTGAGTTGGCATATGAATTATGTGTTGAGAACAAAAGTGATTAAAAGCATATGTTTATTAAATGCTTTGAGAATGTGAAATTAGTAATGAATTGGCTATTTGTGATAGTATGTTATGCGCATTTATGTGTAAGATAAATTTGAGGTTTTACTACACTCACCCCCCATATCAGTAAAATGTTACAATGAAATTTGTAAGATTTTGGTTTAATAAGCTTACGAGTGTAATGTTACAGAAGTTTGTGTACGGGAGATTAATAATGTGGTCAGAAAAGTGAATGAATTAGCAAATGAAGACAATATAAAAAGAGATAAATATTGGATAGTTCTGAAAACTAGTCAGATTATGCAAAGTTACTATCACAAAATAAGTTAAATCCGATTAAATAATTTATTAAGGTACGTTATTTAAAGAAAGAATTAACCGGAAGTTTTTTTGGATTGATTTCTGTTAGTAAAGAGATAATGTGAAAATTCTGATGACAGAATTAGACAATTGAGTAATGTTTGTATTATAATAATAGCTTAGTACAGTAGCTATAATGGGTAATTACCATGAATCCTTTTAGACATTCTGTGTGTACAATTATCCTCAGAAGTATTTGTGACTGTTTAGTTTCAAAAAGAATTCTTATCGTATGAGAACATTAGCTAAACATATTAATAGACGAAAGAATTATTGGTTTGTTTGGGTTATATTCGACATCGCCATGTCTTTTTTGGTATTTATTCCCTTGTGTGAATATAAAAATCGACGGTAAAGTCTGAGTGAGGCTAATATTTTATTTCTACTGGTTATTGTTCTATTGAATATACATGAAGATTATATTGCTTTTGTTACATTGGATTCCATTAATTATGAGTGGCATTGATCTTTCTAGACATTTTTTTATCATCGAAATGGATATCATTTTATATGGATTGTAATTTTTCGATACTTTGTGTAGCTTCAGATGTTGAAATATCGCTATCCTGATTTTCTTATGAATCTATGTGATTATCTGTAAAAGATATGAAAATTCAAAATCATGTGTGAATTTGAAATGTACTGTGTGGAAGCAAATCATTAATGTACTATCTGGTAAGATTTTTGAGGATGAAAATCCCTAAAGGGGGAGAGTTGTAACAACCCGATTTTAGGCCTAGTCGAAACAGTGGTTACGGGACCACAAATTTGATGAGAAAAAAATTATTTTTATTATATTTTTATGGTCTAAATTTCACGGAATAATTTCGTAAAAATTTCGTTAAAAAATTTCGACGTTTGGGCACTCAATTTAGCCAAAAGGACTAAATTGTATAAAGTGCAAAAGTTGAGTTCTACATGTTAGAAGTGTCCAATTGTTATGAAATTTTAAATTGGAGGTCCTTAAATGGAATTAGACCATTGGTTAACTTGTTGGACAAAAATGGACAAGAGATAAGTGAAATAGGATATTTTTAAGTTGGGGGCATTTTGGTCATATAGTAATTAAAAGAATTAAAAAGGCCAAAATAGCCAAAAATTTGTCCATCTTCTCCATGATGAACGAAAATAGCAAGGGGGAAACCATGGTTAGGGTTTTCAAGCTTCCAAGCTCCATAGTAAGTGATTCCAAGCCCCGTTTTAATGTTCTTTACGTTTTTAAAGTCCCAGTAGCTTAATTTAGCTTATCCTAGCAATAATTTAACCTAGGGTTTATATTTGGAAAAATACCCATAGGTGAAATGTGTTTATTTTGATGTTTTATGGTAGAATATGAAGCTTGAAATTGTGTTAAATAATTTTTGCTAAGCGATTTTCAGTGAAAACAAGTGAAGCGGCATAATCAGTTAAAAATATTATTGTTCATAAGTGTATGTTAGAGCAAGAATTTGATGTTGCTATAAAAGAGAAAAATGTTCAGCATGTTATAAAACATAAGAAAAAGGAATAAAGTTTAATTTTTGAGCCTAGGGGAAAAATCGTAATTTTGTGAAACTTTAGGGGCAAAAATATAATTTTGCGAAAATATAATTTTTGGACTGGATTGAATAATGTGGATGTTATATAAGCTAAATATGTTATTATAGAATGAGAAAGACGAGAAATTGACATTGATTGGTAAAAAAAAGTGAAAAAAAGTGAAAATTCCCGGTTGAACCTTCGGAACGAAAGAGATGAATATATATGTGGAATTGAATTGAAGGTTGACTTGAAATTGGAAATGAGAAATTGGATTGCTTTGAATATAGTGATAAATTGAATGAATTGTATATGAATTGAAATGAACTATTGGAATGAGATGTGAAAAATTCAATGGATTTGAGATAGTGAAAAAGTGAAATTATGAAAGAATACATTTTACAACAAAACAGTTTAGACAGCAACAATTGTGTGACTTTGAAAAATCACCAAAAATGGTGAAAATTGAATTAGAGAGTGAATAAGATATGAAATGAAAGCTTAATGAGTCTATTTTTACATAAAAGAAACAGAGCAAGCAAAAAATAATTATGAGTTATAATTTATATGCTTAGAATCTTTAATGAGTCTATTTTCAAAAGAAACAAATGGAAATATCATCCGAATTCAGTACAATCAAATAATTCATTTTTAGTGATGAGAGCATTGAAACAGGAGTGACTTTAAAGAATAAACTGTACTAATTGGCCAAGTAAAAAATTCTAAAATTTTTATGGTAAGAAGATATGTTAGTTTAGTTTCAAATAAAATTAACGGATCTTAATTTGGAGCTCTGTAGTACTATGTGCAGGCTACTACGTGTACCGGATGAAAATGGTCACATGTGTAGTACTATGTGCAGGCTACTCTGTGAACCGAGTATCATTTATTATAAGGTGGTTGCAATGTGTTGATTCCACCATGTATCTGTTATTATTCTGAAGTGTTCATCGGGAAATTGACTAATTGTAATTGAGTGATGAATATATATGTGGAATTGAATTGAAGATTGACTTGAAATTGAAAATGAGAAATTGGATTGCTTTGAATATAGTGATAAATTGAATGAATTGTATATGAATTGAAATGAACTATTTGAAAGCTTAATGAGTATATTCTTACATAAAAGAAACAGAGCAAGCAAAAGAGTTATATATTTTGAGATATTTGAATTTTAGTGAGGCAGGGTTGGATTGATTTCGGAATCCCCTATTCTAACTTTGGAAAATAATTAAAAATTGTACAAAAATAATTATGAGTTATAATTTATATAATTAGAATCCTTAATGAGTCTATTTTCAAGGGAAACAAACGAAAATATCATCTGAGTTCTGTACAATGAGATAATTCCTTTTTAGTGAAGAAAGGTTAGAGATGTTGAGCAGTGAAATAGGGATGACGTTAAAGAATAAACTGTGGTGAAAAGAACTATGAAAATTATGAAAATTATGAAAATTTTATGGTGAAAAGATACATGAGTCTAGTTTCAGGGAAAATTAACAGATCTTAATTTGGATCTTTGTAGCTCTGGATAAAAATGATTTAGTGACTCTGACTCAAATAGACAGCTTTGAATTTAAATATAAGTGAATAGTAAAATTAGTATAATGCTATTTGAGCATGTTATATACATAAAGGATGTGGGATGGAGAGGAGGAGGAGGACAATAAAGTATATGAATGAATTGTGTATAATTTGTTATATGCCTAATTATAATCGATAAACGTTGAAATAGGAGTGATGTTTATATTGGTGCATTACTGGTTATGGTAAGCTCATGAGAGAAAATAAAGTTTCATAGCATATGTGTGTGGTATATTTGGCATGAAGTGATGTCATGAGTGACTCATGAATTAACTCATGTTGGTAAGTTGATGCATAATTATAGTATTCAAATATATACATATTTGTAATATTTTGCTATGTGATTCGGAAAAAGGGTAATAAATAGCATAATGAAAATTCGGCCATGGTGCTAGTTTATGTTAAAGGAGTGTTTTATGGCATATCTTAAGTAATGGAATGTTATAAATTTTGAGGTTAATTTGCTAGTCAAATAAATGACAAATGAATTGATTGCGTATTCGTAATTTTGACATATGCTTGGTATATGAAACGTAATAATATATGCTTGAATAAACTTTAAGTATTCAAATGACATGAATCTGATGGTGATAAGAATCGAATATTGAATTCATGAAGCACAGGTGATGGATTATTGTTGTGTGATAGCTTGGTTCGAGAAATTGATTAGGTAAATGGTAAGTGGAAGCATTTATGGATTTAGAAGAAAATTTGGAATGAACATGAAATTTAGCTCAATTAAATGATTTCATCAAATAAACATTGTGTATACCAGAATGTGTTAGTGAATTACATATTAGTAAATTAACATTCAAAGTTTGGTAAGTGATATATGAAATTAACATGAAAAGATTTATGATTGTTATTAATATTGATTCTGACATAAAGTGGATTCTTCAATATTGGATTGATTTAATGAACATATTGAGCATATGAATGGGTATGTATTGGGCGTCGTATACCCTAATTAGCAACTCGAAGATAATAATTTGAAAGTTTTTAATTTGGATGAAATTTTATAACTCGGTTTAATATGTCTATAATTGTATTTATTCTGGTAATGCCTCGTACTCTATTCCAGCGTTGAATATGTTGGATCACCGGCACCCCTATGGCGCAGCGAAAAAATAAAATAAAATAAAATCCGACGATCCTAACCAAGGATCCATGTGTGAGGAACGAATCAGGGTGATAAAGGTTACGAAATTACCGAATGTTTATTCTGAGTAGACAGCAACGTCTCAACAACGTGTAGTCTGATCTACAGTCAAACCAAGCTGCAATCTATCGAGACCACGACCTCTACGTAATCCACCCAGTTGACTACGAACGAAAGAAATCCCCAAAATAGTTTTGAAAGTGATTTTTCTTTGACGGCTGCTAGACCCAAACAAAGAAAAACGGGATTCTTATATATCTTTTTATTTTAGGGTTTTTTAGGAATTAAATAAATATAATAATATTTTAAACCGAAAATTATAATTACATTAATTATAATATAATTTTGGTAAACCATATATTTATTTGAATTCATATGCTAACCAAATTCATGTCCTCATTATGCGTACAACAACCTTGTACATAATGTGTTGGAAATTTGATTATCGAATTAAATAAATTCTATAATTAATTTAATTCAAGCGACACCCAAAAACAATACCAACTATGGTTTATTCCGTTCATTTCAACTATAGGGTGTGACCCTGTAGGTTCCTGTAACGTTAGCAGTAATACTAGAACGATTCCAATGTTACAAACAATGAGTGGCATCTAGCAATGCATCATTGCTACCTAAGTCACAAGAGATCATGATTCGACATAACCTTTTTTTTTATGATTAACCTTTTATGCAATAATCCTTAAGTCCTTTATCTCTGGATTGGACACAAGTCATGGAATAGTCACACTTGCATAGTCCATTCCATGTTCCTTGATATCTTAAGCAGACTACGATATACAAATAAGTATGACATCTCATATCAACTTATTTGAGCATGGCCATGCATTTCTAGTCTCACTTAATCAAGTGGCCTAAGATATTACTCCCATTATGTAGGAGGGACTTATTCTATATCGACCAACCATATCCCTCTACATCGATTGTGGTATATCCAAAATCAGCCTTTATAGAACAGCCAGTTACGGTGTACGTTTGACTGTATCAAAATATACTACTCATGATGTTGGGATTATGATGATCTCAAGTTTGAGGATCATATACATATTAATCACTATGAGTAATGTCGTGACAATTACATAATAATCCAAGAAACATACTCATAATGGGTCAGTCCAATATGTTGTTCTCTAACACACATATTCATGTATCGATTCTGACATTCCATATCAATGACAACTCTTTATCATCAATCAACTACATGTTAGTCTTAATGCATTATCGTTGTCCTATCCAACAATAATACTTGACTAAGGATCTTTTAAGAATAATCATATTATTCTTAGGACATTATTATAAAACAGTTTATTTATACTCACAGAAAAGAGACTGAAATAATAATGGTAACGCCTTATATTAATAAACATGATAAATCAAGTATGTTATTACAACCATCTCATGATTGATCTGTGGGCATACTCTAACAATCTCCCACTAGCACTAAGACTAATCACTTATATATCTAATACCAAGTGACTTAGTGTGATGATCATGCTTCTGCTGTGTCAGAGGCTTGGTCAAGGGATCAGCAATGTTATCATCTGTAGGTACTCTGCATATCTCTACATACCCTCGATCGATAATCTCTCGAATAAGATGGTAGCGCCTAAGTATATGTTTGGATCGCTGGTGAGATCTAGGTTCTTTAGCTTGTGCAATGGCTCCATTGTTATCACTTCAAAGTTCTATAGCATCTGATATGCTAGGCACAACCCCTAGTTCAGAAATGAACTTTTTGATCCAAACTGCTTCTTTTGCTGCCTCACTGGCTGCAATATACTCGGCCTCTATTGTAGAATCAGCTACTGTACTTTGCTTTGAACTCTTCCAGCTCACAGCACCACCATTAAGGCAAAACACAAAACCTGATTGTGATCGAGAATCGTAGCATCAGTGTAACCTTTTACACTTAACTCTTCCTCACCTCCATATATTAGGAAAGTATCCTTAGTTCTTCTCCAGTACTTAAGGATATTCTTGACTGTGGTCCAGTGACCTTCACTGGGATCTACTTGGTATCTGCTCGTCATGCTTAAGGCATATGAGACATCTGGACGGGTACATAACATGGCATACATGATAGATCCAATGGCGGAAGCATATGGAATTTTACTCATGCGTTCTCTCTCTTGTGGAGTTGAAGGACACATTTCCTTCGATAGTGAAATACCATGTCTTATAGGTAGGAATCCTCTCTTAGATTCTTCCATACTGAACCTTTTCAATACTTTGTCTATGTATGTACTTTGGCTTAGACCTAGTAGTCGTCTTGATCTATCTCTATAGATCTTTAATCCTAAGATGTAAGTGGCTTCGCCCAAGTCCTTCATAGAAAAACAACTTCCTAACCAAGTCTTAATAGACTGCAAGGTAAGTATGTCATTTCCTATGATAAGTATGTCATCCACATACAGTACCAAGAATGTTATCGTGCTCCCACTAACTTTCTTATAAACACACGGCTCATCTTCATTTTTGATAAAACCAAACTCTTTGATTGCATCATTAAAACAAAGATTCTAACTTCGAGAAGCTTACTTTAATCCATAAATGGATATTTGTAGCTTACATACCTTTCCAGCATCCTTTGGATTGACAAAACCTTCAGGTTGTGTCATGTACACATCCTCTTCAAGTTTCCCGTTAATGAAAGCTGTTTTGACGTCCATCTGCCAGATTTCATAGTCATGAAATGCAGCTATAGTGAGCAAGATCCTGATGCATTTAAACATAGCTACAGGAGAAAAGGTTTCATCATAGTCAACACCATGAACTTGGCGAAAACCTTTAGCGACTAATCGCCCCTTGTATGTTTGTACATTACCATCCATGTCGGTTTTCTTTTTGAAAACCCACTTGCATGGACTTAACCCTTTCGGGTGGGTCAACCAAAGTCCATACTTGGTTTTCATACATGGAATCCATCTCAGATCTCATGGCTTCAAGCCATTTCTCAGAGTCTGGGCTCATCACCGCTTCTTGATAAGTCCTAGGCTCATCTTGATCTATCAGTAGAACGTAACCAGAAATCCATATCTCTCAGGTGCTTGGCGTTCTCTTAAAGATCTACGCGGTGGTTGTGTTTCTACAGCAATTACTTGTTCCTCAATCCTTTGTGGAACTTGCTGTTGTTCTATCTCTGGTTCAGTGGTATTTTGCGATTCTCAAACTTCATCAAGTTCAATCTTTTTCCCACTTCCTTTTCTAGAAACAAATTCTCTCTCTAGGAAGACACCAGTCTGAGCAACAAGTATTTTGTTCTCAGTGGGATTAAAGAAATAATATCCTTTGGTTTCTTTTGTGATGCGATCCAGCCTCGGTTGAATGATTTGAGTCGTTTTCATTACCCGATCGTCTAACGAAGAAGTTTCGTTCGTTTTGAGTTAAAGAAATATATTCGTTCAATAAAGATGTTTATGGTTCAATTAAGGTTCAAGGGAAGTGGTTTATGTAATTTGTTTTGGTTAAGAAAGAAAGAATGACGTTGAAAGGGTATTGAACTTTGGTTTAATGGGAGATGGAAAGATTGGCTTAAAAACAAGAAAGAACCAACACTATAGGAAAGTGTTGACCCGAGTCTTATAGGTTCTTAAGGTGGAAGATGGATGATGTTAAAGGACCTCAACCCACTATCTATCGGAGATAGGAACCTTGGTATAAGTTGAACGCCACACTTCGATTGAAAGTGATAAGTTCGGGTTTGCAAAGAGCAGGGTTGACTCCACTAACTAGTAGATAAGCCAGCGGAGTCTTTGAATGAAATTGAGAGAAGAAATCTCACAAAGTTTCAATATATTATCTAATTGGCAAAAAGTCCCTTTACAAATGAAAAAGTAAAATATTTATAGCCTTTTACAAGCGAACCGAATAGTCAAACTTAAAGGCTAAGAAAAGCTAATAAAATTCCAGAATTAATTCACTAAAATGTCTTAGAGAAATTTGGCTGAATGGGAGCTTCATTGGCAAGCTTCTAGAATGAGCAATGAACTTGGAAGTTGGGAAAGTGAATGGCAGCAGCTAGGTTCGGCTAATAGACTTTAAAGAAGCTCATTTAAGTTGCAAAAAGTGACCAGCCATTAAAGAGTTGCTGAATAGTCTTTTAAGGTGTGAAAGCTTTAAACGAAACAGTCATTATGTGTGAACATGTGCTCAGCAATGTGGAAGGAATAGTTTCGGCTGAATGGACAGCTTGGGAGTAGTAAACAACAGCTTCTTTGGTCGAATGGTCACCTAGGGAACTCAATCGTCAGCACACCACTTTAAAGGCCTTAGTGTGTGAAAGGAACAATTTCGGCTGGTGGAGCTTTGAAGGTGCTTTGGTGAGCTGAATAATCAGCTTAGAAAAATGCAATAGCAGCCTTTCTTTTAATGCCGTCCCAAGTCCCATGCACACATTAATTTCGGCAGCAGCATCCTCTTTAATGCATTCCATGCATGTTTTCTTTAGCAGCTCATTAAATGGACGTCCCTTGCATGTGGAACAGCCCCTTTAATACTTGTCTTTGTTGCACATTAAATCCAAATAGCATGCCTCCTTTAATGCCGTCCAAGGGGGTGTACCTGCAGACAACAATTAAATTCTGTCATTGCATATTAATGTCTGCTCATTAAAAATCAGCATCTAAGACAAATAAGACATATTAAATTCGGCAGCCACATGGTCAACAAGGCATAATAAATTCGGCAGCCAAATTAGGACATATTTAAGACATGTTATGATTCAAACAACATAATTACATATATAATAAATTTGGCTGAACATAAACAAATTAAATGCATGTCTTAACCTAGGACAAATTAATGTGTACTAACGAAGACATATTTAAATCATGTATTAAATAAAGCATATTTAATATAAAAATTATTAAACCCAAATTAAATCATGTGCATGCTGAAACTAACTTAACTAACTTATTTGAATAAAAATTAAATCAAGTCCAGCAACTATGTAAAAGCATAAATTAAATAAACTGAAGTTCAAGCTCAATGAACTAAAATTAGCTCGAATTGAACTCCATGGAGCTGGAACAAGCTAGTTCAGCTTGCAATAGTTTGCAAATGGCGCCTAATGAGCTGAACCAAGGACATTTCCAAAACGGGGTCGTATCATTTTGGATACCCCACAAAAACACATTTTTCAGATTTGGGTTCAAGCTTAGTAGATGTCTGACATTTAACATAAGCTTCGTAACCCTAAATTTTCATAAAAGACATACTGAGACGTTTCCCAGTCTACATCTCATATGGTGTCTTTTGAACCGATTTAGATGGGACACGATTTAGTGTGAAAGTAGCTGTCTCAAGTGCATGTCCCCAAAAGGAAGTTGGTAGATCAGCATGACTCATCATGGATCGAACTATGTCTAACAAAGTTTGATTTCTTCTTTCAGAAACTCCATTCCATTGAGGAGTACCAGGAGGAGTAAGTTGTGAGACAATCCCACATTGCTTCAAAAGATCATCAAACTCTAAGCTCATATACTCCCCACCTCGACTAGATCGAAGTGTCTTGATAGTTTTTCCTAGTTGATTTTGTACTTCATTTTTGAATTCCTTGAACTTTTCAAGGGATTTAGACTTATGGCGCATGAGATAGACATACCCATATCTACTGAAATCATCAGTGAAAGTGATGAAGTAGTGAAATCCTCCTCTAGCCTGTATATTTATTGGCCCACATACATCAGAATGTATTAGGCCCAATAAATCACTAGCTCGTTCACTTTTACCAGTAAAAGGAGACTTAGTCATTTTTCCCAATAAGCAAGGTTCACATACTTTAATTTGTTCAAAAACAAATGAATCCAAGAGACCATCTTTATGGAGCTTGGATATGCGTTCCTCACTTATGTGGCCCAAACGACAATGCCATAGATAAGTTTGATTTGAGTAATTTATTTTTGATCTTTTAGTATTTATGTTGTAGATGGAATTCATTTGATCTAAAATATAAAGGTCATTAATCAATTGTGTCGAACCATAGAAAACATTATTGAGATAAAAGGAACAACAATTATTCTTAATAATTATCTCAAAACCAATTTTGTCTAAACAAGAAATTGAAATAATGTTTTTAGTCAAACTGGGCACATAATAACAACCCTCTAAACATAAACCAAGTCGACTAGGCAAAGATAAATTATATTTTCCCACAGCTAATGCAGCAACTTTTGCTCCATTTCTAACTCGTAGGTCCACATCTCCTCTAGCCAAAGTCCTACTCCTTTGCAGTCCCTGTACAGAAGTACAAATGTGAGAACTACAACCAGTATCTAATACCCATGAAGTAGTAGTTGATAAATTAATATCAATAACATAAATACCTGAAGCAGACGTTCCACTTATTTTGGCCTTCTTGACTTCCTCAAGATAGATAGGGCAGTTCCGCTTCTAATGTCCAGTCACACCACAATGAAAACAGTTTCCTTCCTTAGCCACCCCTCCTTTAGGTTTCAATGCAGCCTTTACTTTTCCAGGCTTGGGCCTACCTTTGCCCTTGAGCTTTGTCTGAACTTTAGCCTTTCCCTTGCCCTTATTATTACGAACCATCAGTATAGGCTTGGGTCCAACCTTTTTCATGTTGCCTTCAGCAGTTCATAACATACTGAGCAACTGTGGCAGAGTCTTATCAATTTCATTCATATTGAAATTGAGGACAAACTGGCTGTAGCTATCCGGCAACGATTGCAGAATAACATCAGTGGCCAACTCTTGGCTCAATGGAAACCCAAGCTTAGACAGGCTTTCAATATAGCCAATCATCTTAAGGACATGAGGTCCTACTGGGCTTCCTTCAGCCAGCTTACATTGGAATAGGGCCTTAGAGATATCGAACCTCTCTTGCCGTGCTTGCCCTTGATAAAGTTCTTTCAGGTGCTCAATCATTTCATAAGCAACCATGTCCTCATGTTGTTTCTCAGGGATCGATCGCAATGAGAATGTATTAGTGTTTGCAGCCATAATATATCTACAACAATAAAATTATGCGTGTGAAAATTTATCAAATTTATATCAATCATTAAAAGGACTTAATTAAATGATGTTCCCACTATTTTATTACAAAACTAATACCCTCATAGATTAGTTTCGGAAAGACTTTCTCGAAAAGTATTTCAAGTGGGTTAAGGATCCATATTTCACCTCCTCTTAAGTCAGCTTTGGCTTTACTCTCAAGATTATGGTTATCTAGGTAAGCAACACTTGCTAATTACATCATATGTAACTCCTAAAGTTTGGTGAACAACTCTTGTTCTAATCATCTTATGATTTATCCAAATAACTTGCCTTTAGGTTTCTAATCCTATTAGAATAACCTAGTTAAGTCATTAACCATTTTAACTAGCAAATACCACTTGTTTATTCTTCGCGTTTAACCAAGATAAATACTAGTACTTCACTTTAGCAGAACCTACACAGTATTGATCGAGGCCTTAACGAGGGAAAAATTGGAAGGCTATGTTGACTTAATATTTTAATAGAGGGATTTTATTAAGATCGTTCCATCTCACCAATTATGGTTTACTGTAGTCCATTTAGCCATTTAATTGATCTCATCAATTAATGTGGTTCATCATTATCAAATTTTAACATGTTTAAAATTTGGCATGCTTTAGACATCCATAGCATCTCATACATGAATTAAGCAATAAACAAATGCAATAGTTATAGCCCATAAACTAAGGTGGTGCAACCCAAGCCAATGGGAGAACCGAAAGGAAACCTAAAGGTGTAAGCCGTTTCTCAAGCTATCAGTCCACATTGGTTGGCCCATCTTCCTTCTCGGCAAAATCATCAAGTTGAGTTGAACGGAATTGTTCAAGGAATAATTGAATCTCGCCTTGCTTACCTCTAGAGATAAGTGATCGAGGATCGGTTTGGGCAGTACCTCTTTCAACCAATGTGAATCTTCCTTTCCCTGGAAGATATTGAAGCTGCTTGGTGGAATTAATCTGAAAAGAAAAGTCATGAAAGCATAGGTTAAATAAAACTCTTTTCTTTTTCACTCGATTTTCTTTCACTTTCTTTTTCTTTCTCTTTTCCTCCAGTCTATTTTTCTTCATCACTCGAATTCTTTTCTCTCAACTTTTCCTCTTTTCTCTCTTTTGACTCTTAATTCTTTGTTTTAAAACTTTCCATGGATTGTTTCTGATACGACCACGCCCCAAGAACGTACTTGGATCTGCCCATTTGGCGTCATTTGTAAACTCTTGCAAGCTGAACTAGCTCGTTCTAGCTCAATGGAGCTCAATTCGGCTAGATGCTAGCTCATTGAGCTTAATTTGCTTTTATTTAATTTCATGCATTTTTTAATTTGCTGGAATAAATTAAATGAGTTAGTTTATTAACTTTAGTTCAGCTCAAATAAGTGTTATGAATTAATTTTTTTAAATCTGGACAAATTTAATTATTTGTGTTTAATGTGTTCCATGCATGCTTTTAATATGTTTTAGTTATTATATAGCATAAATGTGTCTGTCTCATTACATCTAATTAATATGTCTTATTGTTGATTTAATATGCCTGAATTCAGCTGAATTAAAGAGCCACTTTAATGTGTCTTGTGGCTGCCGAATTTAATGATGTCTTAAATGGTGTCCAACTGAATTTAATTGTCATTACATCATTTAATTTGTCTTGCTACTACCGAATTTAATGATGTCTTAAATGGTGTCCAATTGAAGTTAGTTGTGGCTGTCGAATTAAATATGTCTAGTTGACCCATTTTATGTTGTCTTAAACGTGAATTAATGGCTCAATTTATTGTGTGCAGGTACATGAACAACATTAAAAGAAGCATGCATGAACGTCATTCAAGGAAGCATGCATGCTGATTTATTGTGTTTCCAGACATCCTTTTTCGTGCACAGCAAAGGACTCATGAAGGGCTGATGATTCCTATTTCCTATGAGCCTTTTTCGTAGAGATCAATGGACATTAAAATGTGGTTAATTGAGCTGCTGTAAATGCCTTCCTCGGTTTCCCAATGCAATTAAAGTGCCGCCCATTCCATTTTTTCTCAAGTTGGCCAATGAGTTTTCCTAGCAAATTTAAAGACGTTCACACAAGCTAGACATCTTTTTCACATTTAAATGACCATTCGGCTGGTGCATTCACACATGAAGTCCGTCCAATTTCTTGTGTTCTCACCCAAAGGCTATTGAATACTCCAACTTGATCATTTAAGTTCAGGACTCTCCAAAAATCAAGGCAGATAATTCAATCATTTTGGCCTAATCCAATTAAGGCCATTCAGCTCATTTTAGCTTCCTACTTGACCCCATTTAATTCAAACTGATTGGAAACAGCAAGGGCCTTGTCTAATGGCGTTCCAAATGCAAGGAAGGTTCAAGGGAATTGCTTGGAACTTTCCAAGAAGCTTCAGTACATTTAATTGAACATTTGCTGCCTATTCAACTACTTAAGTGCCTATTAAGCTAGACATTTTAATTTAGCTATAAATAGATGCTTTGTAATCATTTTTGGGTTAGACAATTATGCTATTCACTCTTTATGAATTATTCAGCAATTGAGAGTTTCTCAACTCCCTTTGTTCATTTGTGACTCAATTGACTTATCAAGTTATTCTTGTGGTATCAATCTGATTCATTTGAACTTATCATCGTAACCCGGTGTGGCATTCACTTTGATACCTGTGGTTCCTATCTCTCCATAGATAGCGGGTCAAGGTTTTATCATCTACTTCCATCTTAAGTGTCAATATAAGATTCGGGTCAATACTCATCTATAGTATTGGTTCTTTCTTCGACCTTGAGCCTTTCTTTTCCATCCAGATTTATCAACTTTTAAAATATCCTTATTTCTTTGTTTAGCCAAAACCATCAACATATAAAAATTAACACACTTCAACTCCTTGTTTAAAGCCCATACTTAGTCGATTTCAACTCCAACTCCTAGTAGAACGATACTTCTCCATTTTACAATCGGGCACGTCTACTACCCGACTCACATCACTGAGCCGGTTCGCATCAGTTTCATTCTTTGTTGATCGTTCAGCACTTGTTGTGGAGACAAAGGGGCCAAAGTGATGTTTTTGCCTTTGTGCTTGAATGAATATTGGTTGGTGAATCCATCGTGTTTGACTCACCGATTGAACTGCCACGGTCTTTCAAGCAGTAAATGGCCCGCATGCATGGGCACAACATCGCACAAGACCTCGTCATGGTAATTTCCAATCAAAAATGGAATCAACGCTTGTTTGGTCACTTTTAGATCGATTCCGTCATTGAGCCATTGCAACTTGTAGGGGCTCGAGTGCTTGAGAGTTGGCAAAGACAACTTCTCGATCATAAGTGTGCTTGCCACATTTGTGCAACTCCCACCATCAATTACAACACTGCAAACTTTTCCTAAGACATAACAACGAGTATGAAATAGATTTTCTCGTTGAGGCTCACTTACTGAATTTTGCGCATTGAGGCTTCGTTTGACAATGAGCATCTTGCCCTCAACAGCAAACTCTAATTCGTCTTCATTTTCAGATGGATGTTTGACTTTATCTTTATTTTTGTCCACTTCATCCTCCGATTCAATTTCACCATTGGGAAGCACAATCATCGTGTTACGATTTGGGCATTGGCTCGCTATGTGCCCTCTCCCTTGGCACTTAAAACACTTAATATCGCAGGATCGAGTTTGAACATTTTCAATGGCCTTACCTTTACTAGATTCAGCCAAAGACTTGGTTGACTTCACAGGCACCGCGGGTTCTTTCGCTTGATTTTCAAAGGCATTCTTGCTTGAACCTTGGTTCCACTTGGGTGCACTAGAAGTTGAATAGCCACGAGCAGCACCTTTTCTTTTGAGTTGCTTCTCGACTTTGATCACCATATGCACCATGTCGAAGATCTCTACGTAGTGTTGCAACTCAACGATGTTGGCTATTTCTCAGTTACGTTTGGCCAAAAATCGTGCCATAGTCGCCTCTCGATCATCCTCCACATCTGCACCTATCATAGCAATCTCCATCTCTTTAAAATAGTCCTCCACACTTCTTGTCGCTTCTGTAAGATTTTGGAGTTTTTGGTACAACTCCAGATGGTAGTACGAAGGGATGAATCATCATAGCATTACAGCCTTCATCTTGGCCCATGTTTGGATAAGACGCTCGCCATTGCGCCTTCGGCTAGTCGTAAGTTGGTCCCACCAAATCATCGCGTAGTCGGAGAACTCGATAGCGGCCAACTTAACTTTCCTGGCCTCAGAATAGTTATGACATTCAAATATGAGCTCGATCTTTTTATCCCACTCGAGATAAGCTTCGGGATCCGATCGTCCTTGGAATGAAGGGATTGACAACTTAATGCTTTTTAAGTCATCATCGAACCTTTCTCGATCTTGTTGGCCTCGGTTGTGTGGACCTCTCCTTCGGACACTCGCAATTGACCCTTGATCACTTTCGTGATCACTTGGCTTAGAGGATTCATTGTCTTAATCGAGTTGCCGTCCTCAGTTTCTCAGAGGGCTTAGGGAAGTTCTTCTTCGTTGGGCTCTTCCTTCCACAAAATCAAGCCTTTCTTGAATCAGCTCTAACTTCGGTCAAACAAGCGTTCAACCTCACGTAATAAGGCTTGCATGTTCAATCGGGCACATTATAAACAGGTTGTCTATCCGACATATTTCTTTCGAGACTACGGGACATGTCAAGTTTGAAACCTCACTACAAAAGCTCACAAGATCGCTCACAAAGAAAAATTCACTCACTCTCGTGTTTGAATTCTCTTTTAGGCTTTTGCTCACTCTAATGTACTCACCACTCGTGCCTTTTTCCGCTCGTCTCACTCTCGTGAATTCGTATTCCATTTCAAGCAGACTTATTGTAGCTTAGAGGGTCAGCTTCAAATGGGTGCAAAGGATAACGTTAGGGTGTATAGGGTAGGCTGAAATAAAGAATTAAATTGGTTTAAGTGTGGCGTGTTGGGGTAGAAGAAAATGGTATACTAACCTCGGTGATCGGGATTAGTAGAAAAGAATGCAAATTAATCAAGAATTTGTCAAACTTTTGAAACTTCACTCTTTTTTTTTTAATTTTCTTTTTTTTTATACTTCAATACAATGATAAACTAAATACAAAAGAAAATAAATTACAACTTGAAATTTTTTTGAATTTTTTTCAATTTTTTTACTACGAACCTACTGCGACTTGATTCGATCTTCAGCGCTCCTCATTTTTAGCTCTGATACCAAATGATGCGAACTGGTCTGAATTAATCGAGTCGTTTCACGTAGTTCACCCGATCGTCGACGAGAAGTAGTTGAGTTGTCGGTAATAGGATGAAATGAGGTTAAAGATGCAGAAGCTTTCAAATGGTTTTAAAGGTTGGCTAAGGTGATGGTAAGTTTGTAGGTTCAATTTAAGAATAAAAATAAGGAAAAAAAGGAAGTTGAATAAATGAAGGCTCGATTTTGTAAAAGATATTATAAATGGGTAAAATATAGGATATTAGGTGGAAATGGACAAGTGAGCTTAACACCAGAAATGATTCAACACTAAGGAGTGTCACCCCGATTTCTATTTGGTTAAGGTGGATTTGCGGGATTGTAATAGGGTTGAACGCCACACCAAAAAATAAGGTGATAAGTTCAAGGAGAGAACGATAGACGCCACTAGCACGCTAGATAAGTCAGATCGAAACTCATACGAATTTAGAGAGGAGAAAACTCACTCTTCGAACAAAGTTCATTCAATAATTTGGCAAAAGTCCTTTTACAATGAAGTTAATCAACTATTTATAGCCATAACATTGGCTAGCTGAATGGACAAGAAAAGATGCTGAATGGTCAGTAAAATTAAAGCTAAATAAGCTAGAAAATTCCATGAAGCTCCTAGAACGTCTTTAGGAAGTTTCTTAGCTTGAAAGGCTCAATAGTCAGCTTCTAGATGGAGTCCATTCAGCTGGGCATTAATGGAAGGAAGGTGAGGTGAATTGAGGCGTCTTGGTTCAGCTAAAAGACTAAATGCTCAATAATTGGCCTGCTTTGTGGAGCTAAATGGTTTGGCATTTTAAATGATCAGCTTGGGCACTCCAATGGTCCTACAAGTGTGAATGCCGAAAATTGGAGGGTCTCAAAGTGTGAATGCAAAGAACCGATCAGCCATCCAATGTGAAAAGAACCTCCAACAATGTGAACAACTTAAAATGCTACCTAAAAGAGCTGAATGGTCAACTAGAAAAATGAGAAGTCCAGCTCCAAGGTTCATGTATGACCGAATACATGCTGCTCATTAAAGGAGTTCAATGAATGTGTAAATTCATGCATGTACAGCAGCCATTCTTCAATGAATCGGCAAATGCATGCAAGGCTGCCAAAATCCATGCCGTTCCATACATGTATCTATAAAAATTAAATTGAGCAATTAATTAATTTAAGACATCATAAATTCGGTTGGAACAAGGACAACTTAAATAAGGCAGCAGCTAAGACAACTTGAATAGCTCATTCGGTTGAATTTCAACATATTAACTCAACAATATGACAGATTAATTAGGTGTAATAAAATAGACACATTTAAACTATGTAATAACTAGAACAAATTAAAAGCATGCATGAAACACAATTATTATAAATAAATAAATTTGTCCAGAATTAAGCAAATTAAACACTAACAATTATTAAGCTGAATTTAACTAATTAAACTAACACACTTAATTTATTCCAGCAACGATGTAAAAGTATAAATTAAAATAAATTGAAGTTCAAACTCAATGAGCTAGAATCAACTCAATTGAGCTCCATTGAGCTGGTACAAGCTAAATCAGCTTGCAAGAGTTTGTGAATGACGCCCGATGAGCTAAACTAGGACGTTTCTGAGGCGTGGTCGTATCACAACTCTTATGACCTTACCATTTGCAACTCATGAGAGCTTACCAATTTACAGCTCGTAAGAGCATACTGATTCATAGCTCGTATGAGCATACATGTATAGGAATTGATGAATTTCAGTTTAGCACACTATGTGTGAGCTATCCCAAGTATCCAACGATATTATAAATGGTTCAATGGGCAATGTTCTGATACGATATGTTATGAGTTCGATACGAACTATTATAGGTATAAGTATGAATTACATGGAAAATGACATTACATGGTATATAGGTATATGAAATAGATGATACATAAATAAGGAATTTGATTAATTGTTGAGCTCATCCATGACTTGGTTTATATATGTGTTTACATGACTAACATGATTGATGTATATGTGCTTAGGCATTTGGCCAATATATGTTGGGATATGCTGATGCAATCTCAGTTTAGGGGGTTTAAGCTGAGTCGATTAGTTCTTGATCGTTGAACGAAGAAGTAATACTTGGTTTTAAAGTTTAGATAAGAATAGGCTAAGTTTGGGTTTACGGAATTCAAATTGGTTCAAATATAGAAATGGTAAATGTGTTTAGTTAGGCTAGATAGAAATGGTTAAATTTGGTCGAAGATGGTTTAGGTTTAGGCACGTAATAATTTAAGTTTAAGTACAAAATGGTTTTTTGATTTAGGTACGATAATGGTATGGTTTTGGTCAGAACGAAATGAATGGATAGGAATTGGTATAAACGGCTCAAAAGGTCAAGAATGAACCAACACTAAAGTTGAGTGTTGACCCGAAACTTATAGGACCTAAAAGAGTTCGAAATGGTAATTTGGGATCTTGGCCCGATACTTAGGTAAGTATGAACCAAAGGTATAAGGTTAAACGCCACACTCGGTTTAGGGAGTGATAAGTTCAGAAAAGAGACTCGGGTAGACGCCACTAGATGCTAGATAAGTCTTACGGGTCTCGAACGAAATTTGAGAGAAAAATGACTCACAAATTCGACAGTAATTCATTAACAATAATGCCAAAAGTTTTTTTAAAATGAAAATGAACAACTATTTATAGTGTTCAACTAGGTAGCCGAATGGTCATCTTCATGGCTAAGTAAATTGAACTAGAATGAGCTGGAAAATTCTAGAATTAAACAATGAATTGTTGTAGCTAAAATCAGCTGATTGAAGTTCAATAGGCAGCTTCTAGACTAAGCAAACGAACTTGGAGAACTTGGAAAGGTGCATGGCAGCAGTTAGGTTGGCCAATGAGCTTAATGAGCTCATTAAATTGCAACTGTTGGCTGAAAAGATACCAGCATTAAAGGAGAACGTGAATAGCCAAAATAAGTGTGAAAAGTCAGCCTTGAAGAGTCCTTTAGGTGTGAACATGTCCAACTGAATAGTCATTGGTGTGAACTCCAAGTGTGAACGGCATCATGCTGTTTTGGGGGATGAATTCGGTCAACTGAACATGCACTTGAAGAGCCATGTATGTATCATCAAGTTCATTGAATCTGAGGTGAATGCACCTTGCTTAATGGCTCTCCCAAATTCGGCTCACCTACAAAATGGATGAATTTAGCTTAAATTAATTCACATTCAGCTGAACATATTTAAAACATCACTTGGACAATATAATTAAAACAAGACAATTTTAATTAAGCTAAGACATAATTAATTTGGATAGGACAAAAACATATTAAAATCATGCAATAACATAAACATATTTATGAACTGTAGGACTTAAGAGAAATTAATAATATGCAATAAACAAGTTTAACATAAATACTTAAATTTGTCCAGATTTTTAAACAAATTAAATGCTAACAATTATTGAGCTGGTTTAACTAATTTAATTAACTTAATTAATTTATTCCAGCCGCTATTAACATGCATGAATTAAATTGAGCTGAATTTTGAGCTGATTCGAGCTCATTGAGCTGGAATTGAATTAGATTCAGCTTGCAACAAGTTGCACGGGGATTTTGTGGAGTTGGACCAAACATGCTCAACATTTCCAGCAAGTGTCTCGTCCCATATTTGATGAGCTAAAACCAAAATGGCTTCCTTGAATTGTTTAGCACAAGCTCGTGTAATCAGTCCTTGAGAAAGCACAATAGGATCCTTGCTCGAGCTAAGTTCTTTGCAGGGCGCGATCGCATCATATGCTTTAACTACTTACCTTATTTGTGTATAAATGGTAAGTTAAATTCTATGTTATATGAACTTACTAAGCTTAAATGCTTAACCTGTGTATTTTCTGTGTTTTATAGTGAATCAAAAGCTCGTTCGGGTTGGAAGCTTGTCGGAGCTATATCACACTATCCATCGGCTCTTTTGGTATTTACGGTTGGTTTAATTTTGGTTATAATGGCATGTATAAGTTATTTTGGGTAATGTTGGCCTATATATTTTGTTGAGATTATAGCCATTTGATTTGGCTTGTGTTTTGGTATATTTTGGTATGTATATATGTGGCTTTAATTTTGTTGATGTGTGGTTTGATTGATGGTTGAATGATGAAAGGTAAAATGATAGTTATATGTGTATTTTGTATAAGTGTTTTGTGAGTTGTTGAAAGGTTTGTGAATTGGTACCTTGTGTAAGACATATATGTCTAATTATGTGTGAAATTGAAAGGCATGTTTAACATCAATTGGTATGTTTTGGTAAAGTGATCTACATGATATGTATTGATGCAAATCTGCATACAAGTTAGTTGAACATTTGGTTATATTGGATACATGGTTAAACATGTTTATATTTGTCATTTGAGGTGCCTAAGGGCATATTGGTTGTATGTGATCATACCATTTGTATAAGGCTTGATTATGCTTGTGCTGGATGCCTTAATATGGCTTGTTTATATGCACAAAGTTGAATATAGGTTGATGCCAATTTGGGTGAGAAAAATGGCTTGTAAAATAGCCTATTTTCGTCCATACGGGCAGAGATACGGGCGTGTGTCTCAACTATGTGTGACACACGGCCAGGTGACACGGTCGTGTGTCCCCTGTAGCCTTCAAAAGGGTTGCAAGTTAAGCTGTTAAATGGTCTAGCACACGGCCTGGCACATGGGCGTGTGCCTTGGCTGTGTGACCAAGTCAGAGAGTTACACGGGCACGGACACAGGTTGGGACATGGCCGTGTGGCCACATTTCAAATGCCCTCACGGCCTAAGACACGGGTGTGTCTCTTGGCCGTGTGACCTTTACAACTTTGAAAAATTTTAATGTTTTTGAAAAAATTCTTTGAGTTTTTGATTTGGTCCAGACTTGTTTCTAACTCGTATTTAGGGCCTCAAAGGCTTGTATAAGGGACAATATGTACATTTTGAATTGGTCTTGATATGGATATGGATATGTTATGACATGATTGAAATTTCTGTATGTTTGCTTTGAAATATCCAGTAATGCTTTGTAACCTTATTTTGGTGACAGATTCGGGTTAGGGGTGTGATATGACCTCAGCCCAGGATGTTACTATTGAATCCATTAAGCTACCACAAGGGCCTATCACTAGGTCACGAGCTAAAAACTTTAAAGATGCTTTGGCAAGCTATGTGGATCGAGTTTGGAAGTAGCAAGAAGCCGAATCTATTCATCATGAAAGGAATAACCCAATAGGTGTCACTTGCAATTTATTGCAAGTTAAACTGAAATTTTAATAAACCTATCTTTAGTTTAATAATTGAGTTGCTGGATATTTATTCAACTCATTTTAGTTTAATTAATAAGTGTTTTTATTGTTGAACTTTATTAAGTGTTGCTCTTAATTAATCTAGTTTCTAGAGTTATTTATTGAGGCATGAGTTAAGATTATTTATTCTTGCTTCTTTAATTAACTAGTTGCTTGAATAGTTAATGCATGAGTTTAGTTCATTTATTTAAGTTAAGTATTTATTTTTGATATGTTTAATTAGTGTTTAATATGCTTAATAAGTTCATTTTAATGTTTTTATTGCAGGAGTTTTCTTTAGCACACAACCGTTACAATTCAAAGCTGTTACAACTTAAATGAAGTGACCTTTCAAGTGCTATTTGAATATAAAAGAAGTAGTTGTTTCAAAGGGGGTTTAGTACAACATTGAAGGAAGTTTTAAAGAGCATTTTATACTCTTTAAATTTCGGCAGCAACCCTTTAGCTACCTGCTATTTTTGTTCTTTTAAAAAGAATAAATTAAGAATTCAAATCTTCATTAAGGAGCTGATGTCTATTCAGCTAGCCATGGGATAGCTCAAGAGTCATTTTTCAAGCTTTCATGGACATTTATTTAGCTGAATTGAAGAGAATTCAATGAAGGAGTTATTTGTTTCAAGAATGCCAAGAGTCTTGAACTTTAAATCAGCTTTTATTTAGTGCATTAAGTGAATGCTTGTAGTGCGAACTGACCTGGGTTAATCGAGTCGTTTCACGTAGTTGCCCGATCGTCGACGAGGAGTATCATACCAAAGGAATGGTTTGTTTGTAATCGGCTAAAATATGAAGTAAAGTGATGGATATAGGTTCACATAAGGTTAAGTAGGATATTGATAGGTTCAGTAAAAGAAGATTAAGGAAGATCATTAATTTGTTTGGCTCGGTTTAAGGATAAAATAATAAAGATAAAATATAGGATATTCGGTGGGGATGGATAAGTGAGCTTAAACACCAAAAATGATTCAACACTAAAGAGTGTCACCTCGATTTTTATTCAGTTCAAGGTGGGTTTACGAAATTGTAGAAGGGTTGAACACCACACCAAAATAAGGTGATAAGTTCGAAAGAGAACGATTGATGCCACTAGCGCACTAGATAAGTCAGATCGAAACTCGTACAAATTTAGAGAGGAGAAAACTCACTCTTTAAACAAAGTTCATTCACAAATGATTAAAAGTCAAAAGTTTATGAAGACCAAATCAAATTGAAACAATCTGTAGAACAAGCGAGAGGAAAAGAAAAAGAAAAGAGTGAAAATCAAAAAGAAAAGAAAATTGAGAAGAAAAGAGGGAAAATTGTAAAAGAAAATGAAAAGAGAGTGAAAAAAGAAAACAATGAAAAAGAAAAAAGAATGTGAAAAATTGAGTGTGTTTGCGAGAGCTAGTGATGTACGGAAGGCTTTGATGTTGAAACAATCTCTTCTTGTGCTCCTGTACAAGGAGAACATGTTTATTACTAGCGACTTACTTGAAAACCTTCCCTATTCAATTTTGACTCTTTTGCAGGATTACCAAGATGTCTTTCCCGATGAAACTCCGAGTGGGTTACCACCTCTTCGTGGGATTGACCATCAGATTGATTTTGTTCCGGGCACCATAATCCCAATTAGGCCAGCTTATAGGACGAACCCTGAAGAAACGAAAGAGTTACAAAGGCAAGTTAGAGAATTGATGGAAAAGGGTTACATCCGCGAGAGCCTTAGCCCCTGTGCCATCCCAGTCCTGTTGGTACCAAAAAAAGATGGCACATGGCGAATGTGTGTCGACTGCTGAGCTGTGAACAAAATAACCGTTAAGTACGGGCATCTGATACCTCGCTTGGATGACATGCTTGACGAACTAAGTGGTGCCAAGCTATTCACAAAAATCGATTTAAAAAGCGGTTACCACCATATTCGAATGCGGGAAGGCGACGAAAGGAAGACGGCCTTCAAAACCAAGCATGGTCTGTACGAGTGGTAGGTCATGCCATTTGGCCTAACCAACGCCCCTAGTACATTTATGAGGTTAATGAATTACGCGTTAAGATCTTTCATTAGTATGTTTGTTGTTGTGTATTTTGATGATATCCTCATTTATAGCAAAACTTTGGAAGATCATATCACGCATCTCAGGTTTGTTTTGGAAGTTCTTAAAAAGGAAACTTTATATGCTAATATTAAGAAATGCATTTTTTGTTCTGACAACTTTGTGTTTCTAGGTTTTGTGGTTAGTTCGAGAGGCCTGGAAGTAGATCAAGAAAAGATCAAAGCAATCCAAGAGTGGCCAAGACCGACTAGCACAAGTCAAGTTCGAAGCTTTCATGGATTGGCGAGTTTTTATAGGCGATTCTGATACGAACTCATTTCGAAGAATAATACAAGTCTTGAATTTGCCCGATCATTAAATAAGGTAGCTGGCTTGAATATCAAGGTAAAGGCTAAGTTTAGCAACGGAATATAGGTTTAAGCAATATGTTTAAGAACAAATTTTAAAAGGATGAGTAGGATAAAAGGAGGGATCAAAAAGAAAACAAGATAGAACCTTTAACAATGGATTAAAGACCCGAATCTTAAATGTTTTCGAGTTGAATGGATGGATTTATGAATTTGACCAAGACCCACTATTAATGGTGATAGGAACCTTTGGTATTGGTTTGAACGCCCCACTAAAATCATGATAAGTTCGGAAACAAAATTCAGATTGACGCCACTAGTTGATAGATAAGTCAATTGAACCTTGAAGAATTAAGAGAGTAATGGAGCTATTTATAGGCTCAATTAGATCCAGCCGAACAGCCCCTCAAGTTTACCAATTAATGAACTTAATTTCTAGCTGAAAAAGTTCTTAGAATTGAATCAATGATGGCTGTCCATTTAGATGCCCGAACAGTCATGTTAGGATGCCCTTTGATGTCTACGAACAGCCTTAGTTTGCTGGAAATATTCATGTTACTTCTTCAATGCTTGCTGTCCATTGAGCTGATCGAACCACCTTGAACTGTGACTATTGAAGCGCACGATGAGTCTTGTCCATTGGTGTGCACGAAGGGTCTTGAGCTGAATAAGCTTGGTGCAATGGATGGCTGGAGTTATTACCCTTAGAGATGCCGCATACATGCACAATAATTGAATGAAGACTGTAGCATTTGAATGGACATGGTGTGAACATTCAGCAATGGAAGTCTTGGGGTGTGAACACCCATAACCGAATAATCATTGTGGTTTGTTGGTTGTTTAATTGAAAATTAAAACAGTAGGTTTAGCTCCTTTGCTGATTAGTCATGTAGAAGATTGAATAGTTTTTCATCAAATTGCATGCATGACCGAATGCATGTTCTCCATTTAATGTGTTCATTGTATCGGCAAATGCATGTATTTTCCAGCAACCAACTTAATCCATCTGTTAAGACACATTAATCAAACAATTAAGACACATAATAAATATGTAATTAACTAACAAAACAGAAATTAAATATGTCCTATTTTGAACACGTTTAATGACTAGTCAAGACACGATTTTAATATGTAAGAAGCTAAGACAAAAATTAAATATGCAGCATGTTTTAAACTTATTAAAACTAATAATAAAGACTCAAAACATTCAGACAAATCAAAGCTGTAGGAATCAAGGCATAATTAAAATAAATAATTAGAATGTCTAAGAATTTGCTAGCCGAACTAGCTAGCTAAATTGATCTCCGCTTCGAGTAAATTATAAATATTCCTAGCTGAGCCGTTTAGCATTCTATCTTCCTTCCAAACACGTCCCACCATAGCCGAAATAGCATCTTTGAGTTGTTTGGCACGTGCACAAGTAATTGGTCCTTTAGGCAACTCAATAGGATCTTGATTGGCTTGATTCGCATCAATGAAATTCCTAGGCGAATTCGTATCATCCCCCATTATTCAAAACGATTTGTCCTCAAATCGTCACCTGTATCAAAAGGGGATAAATCAGACACATTAAAACTCGCACTAACATTGTATTCACCAGGTAAATCCAATTTGTAAGAGTTGTCATTTATTCGCTCAAGGACTTGAAATGGACCATCTCCTCTTGGAAGGAGCTTGGATCGCCTTTGTGCGAGAAATCTTTCTTTGCACATATGAACCCAAACCCAGTCCCCCAGTTCAAATACAACACGCCTTCAACCCTTGTTAGCCTTTTGTTCGTATTCCTTAGTCTTCATCTCGATATTGTCCCTAACTTTTTGATGTAACTATTTTAGATATTCGGCCTTGTGCTTTCCATCTACATTCAGAAGTTGGTTAGAAGGCAGAGGCATTAGATCAAGGGGTGTAGGGTTAAATCCATAAACTATCTCAAATGGAGAATATTTAGTACCAGAATGAATAGAACGATTATATGCAAACTCCACATGCGGTAGACAGTCTTCCCAAGTCTTTAAATTTTTTTTAATAATCGAACGAAGCAAAGTGATAGAACTCGATTGACGACTTCAGTTTGTCCATCTGTTTGGGGGTGGCAAGTTGTGGAAAATAGCAACTTGGTTCCCAAACGGCCCCACAATGTCCTCAAGAAATGGCTAAGGAATTTTACATCTCGGTCAAACACGATAGTTCTCGGCATGCCATGCAACCTAACCACTTCTTTGAAAAACAAGTTAGCAATGTTCACAGCATCATCAGTTTTATGACAGGCTATAAAATGGGCCTTTTTAGAAAATCTATCTACAACCACAAAAATAGAGTCTCGGCCATTTTTACTCCTAGGTAAACCAAGTACAAAATCCATGGATAAATCAGTCCAAGGAGTATCAGGCACAGTTAAGGGCTTATACAAACCACGGGGCTAAATTCGAGATTTAGCCCTTTGACATGCTAAGCATCGCCCACAGAATTGTTCAACATCTCTTTGCATTTTTGGCTAATAGAGGTGTTCTTGGAGGGTGGCCAAGGTTTTGGCTACGCCAAAGTGTCCCATTAACCCGCCACCATGTGCTTCGCCAAGTAACACTTCTCCTATGGATCCTTGTGGAACGCATAGCTTTCCCTCTCGAAACAAGTACCCTTCATGACGATAGTACTTTTCGTAAGCTCCTTTTTTGCATAACCTGAAAAGTTCACCAAAATCAGTATCTTTTGCATATAAATCTTTTAAAAATGGAAATCCAAGCAATTTGGAATCCAAAGCATTAAGTAAAGCATACCTCCGAGATAGTGCATCAGCAACTATATTATCTTTACCTTTTTTATACTTAATTACATATGGAAAGGACTCTAGGAATTCTACCCACTTGGCATGACACTTGTTCAGTTTGTGCTACCCCTTTAAATGCTTCAAAGCCTCGTGATCGGTATGGATCATGAATTCTTTTGGCCATAGATAGTGCTGCCACGTTTTTAGGGCTCGAATGAGGGCGTACAATTCCTTGTCATAAGTCGGGTAGTTCAAGGGGCTCCATTTAGGTTTTCGCTAAAATATGCGACAGGTCGTCCATCTTGCATAAGTACCGCGTCGATACCCAAACCTGACGCATCACATTCTAACTTGAAGGTTTTGTCAAAATTTGGCAAAGATAATAAAGGCGCATGGGTTAAACAATCTTTAATTTTCAAAATTGCATTTTCTTGTTCTTCCCCCCAAATAAAAGTAGAGCTCTTACGGATTACCGCAGTTAATGGTGTAGCCAACGTGCTAAAGTTTGGTACGAAGCGTCTATAAAAGCTGGCTAGCCCATGGAAACTCCGGACATGGGAGATGCTCGTCGGTCGAGGCCATTCTTGGATCGCTTTGACTTTCTCTTGATCGACTTCAAGTGACACGATCTCGTTTCATGATTGATTCGAGTCGTTTGTTTCCCGATCGTGAATTTGAGTAAGGCTAAGTTCGTTTCTACAAAATAGAAGAAAGGCTACAAACAAAAGTTTAAAAGGGAAATAGGTTTAACAACGAATGGAAAATTTGGCTAAGGGCAGAGAATGAACCAACAATAGAGATTGTTGACCCGAGTCTCAAAGTAGCTCTTAGGTGAATGACGGTATAGGAAAACAACAAAGAAAAGACCTCGACCCACTATCAAGAATGATAGGAACCTTGGTATATGATGAACCTCAACCCACTATCAAGGATGATAGGAACCTTGGTATATAATGAACACCACACTATGAAAGTGATAAGTTCGAAAACAAGAAATGGATAGACGCCACAAGCTAAGCTTGATAAGTCAAATCAATTCAGCAAGAACAAAAAGATTTGGATAACTCACAATTCAAAGATTTCATGTATACTCAGTAAAAGTCTTCTTTTCTAAGGCTGATTACATCTATTTATAGTGCTAGAACAAGATAGCCGAATGGTCAAAAACATCCAACTTAATGTGCCATAAAAACTCAAGTCTTTTCTTATGCTTGAACCAAATAACTCCTTCCTTGAAGTCAGTTCAATTCAGCTGATTTGAATGTCTTTAATTGCTTAAAAATGACTCTTGAGTTGTCCTTGGCCAGCTGAATAGACACCAACTTATTAACCAGCTCCTTAATGACATTTTAAAGGCTTGATTAATTCTCTTGAAAGATCAAAAACTGCTGGAAGAAGAAAGGTTGCTGCTGAATTTTAAAGGGCATAAAAATGCTCTTACAAACTCCTTTAATGATGTTTAAGCCTCCTTTATAACAGGCCCTTTAACTTTTAACTGAAAATAACTTGAACAGCCACTTAATTCAATTTATAATAGCCTTGAGTTCTTGAGTTATGAGCTGAAAAGTCACCTGCAATAAACACATTAAAATGAGTTAATTAAACACATGAAAACACTTATTAAACATAACACACATTATTACGTACTTAAATAAATGAACTAAAAACATATGCAATAATTATTCCAGCAACTAGTTTAATTAAAGAAGCATAGTTAAATGAACTTAACTCATGCATCAATAAGTAATCCTAGGAACTAGATTAATTAAGAACAACACTTATTAAATAAAGTTCAACAAAAACACTTATTAATTAAACTAAGATGAGTTGAATAAATGTCCAACAACTTATTTATTAAACTAAGATGCTTAAATGCATGATTTTGAAATGCAAATTTAACTAACATGAAAGTTACATATGATATGACCTGCCCCGGGAACATCAATTGGACCAGCTCACCAAGCGAGGCTTGCCATTTTTTCGAGCTCTTTGAGCTCGATTCCATCTTTTACTTTATTTGTTTTAGCTGCCGGAATAATTTCATGATTTAATGAAATTAGTTAATTCAGTTTGAGCTCATAAATATGTCTTAATTTGAACTTATTTAATTTTGTGTTTTAGTTTGATGCATGGTTTAAATGTGCCTAAAGAATAGACAAATTGAATTAGCTGCTGCTGAAATTAATTTGTGTATTGGTTATTACAATTTTAAATAGGCATTTTTAATGTGTCTTAGCTTTAGACATCTTAATTACATGTTAGAGTTCAGACCAATTAATTTATGCTTAAGCTGCTATTTAATTTCCAGCCGAATTTAATTAGGCTACTGATTAAATGTGCAGGTACATCTTCCCTAGGACGGCATTAAAAGATGCTGCTGGTGTTTTTCATGTGGCCATTTAATGGACGAAAATTAATGGAGAAGCATGCACTTTGACTTACAATTAAGGAAGAGGCTGCTGATTGCTTTTCTCCACACTTTTTTCGTGTTCAACAAAAAAAAGCCTTAAAGGAGTCCTGCTGGCCAAATTCAATGTACAGCAAAAACATGTTTTAAAGGAGCTGTCCAGCATGCAAGGGACGTCCATTAATTAGCTGCTGAAAAGAGAATGCATGGATACCATTAAAAGTTAATTTGAATGCTGATTTCTCCTTTTTCCCATATGCCTTTTCGTGGAAATCAATGGGCAAGAATTAACTTCCAGCAGGTGCTATTTTCGTGAACATCAAAGGGTGCTGGTTGGTATTTTCAAGTAGCCATTTGACCAACATCATGCTTGGAGTTTCCTCTCTTCAAGGTTGAACTTTGCACTACCCAAGAAGCTTTTAAAGCCATTTTAAAGTACAAAGGCCGAATGTAGACTAGTCCATAAAGTTCTCCATCAATGTCCGGCCGAATCCTCTCATTCTAGAAGTTATTTCTTTTCAGATTTCTAAGCCAAGTGACCTAGGACACTACAAGGGACGTTTAAGGAAGCTTCCAAGCAATTTCAGCTTAATTAAGCTAAATTAAAACTGTCCATTTATCTACCTTTTGTGACCATTCGGCTTGACATTCAATATTAGTTATAAATAGTTGCTTTGTAATCATTTTGGGGGTTAGACAATATACTTTTGTTCCTTTATGAATTTTGATTACTTTGTGAGTTTGTTTTCAACTCTCATTGTTCTCCAAAGACTAGTCTGACTTATCAAGTATCTCTTGTGGCGTCGAACCTTTTCTTTGTTATCCCGAACTTATCACTTTGCACCCAAAGTGTGGCGTTCCTATATCTCTGGTTCCTATCATTCTTGGTAGAGGGTCAAGGTTTAATTTTCCATTTCCAAACCAAAATTCACCTAAGTGCCTAGATAAGATTCGGGTCAACTGTTCCCTTTATTGTTGGTTCTTTCTTTGGCCTTAGCCGATTCCTTCTATCCATTCCATTACCTATCTTGCATCTTTCATTTAAAACCATACTTAACTGTTACGACGACTATTTTGCTACAAATCAGAAGCGAAACTCGGACAAGCAACTTCTTACTCGAATTCACGATTGGGCAACACATACGACTCGAGACATCCATAACCGAGATTGTATCATTTGGTATCAGAGCTAGCTGAATCGGAGTAAGAATCGTCGTCTTCGGTATTACGAGATTGTAAAAAAATTCAAAAAAAATTGAAAAAAATATTTTGTGTTCAAATCTTTCTATTGTATTCAGCTTAGTGTATAAAAAAGAAAGAGAAATTCGAAATTAAAAAAAAAAGAAGTTTGACAAAACTCATTGTTGTTGAATTGTAAAGGTGTAAGTTGCTACCCGAAGTATTAAATTCATTTCCAGCCACACTTAACCTTTCCATTTCTCCTCTTTGTTTGATAGTGATACGCCCCGGCCTCGTTGATTAGTCCGAGTCGTTTAGTTGCCCGATCGTTAAAACAAAGAAGAATCGTTGGAGTTTGAATTTGAAGTCGGATGTAGGTTAAATAGAGCTTATGGGTGTCAAGGGATAGGTTTATGAAAGAAGGCTAATTATTTGTATAAGGTTTGGCTATGAAAGAAAAGAAAATTCGGTGTTTGAGTTAAAATAGAAACTTGAGAACAAGAATGAACCAACACTTCGTTTGAAGGTTGACCGGAAACTTATAGGTTCTAAGTTGTTTAGGAGATAGATTTGGGAAACCTCGACCCACTATCTATGATAGATAGGAACCTTGGTATATTTTAGATTGAACGCCACACGATATCGTGATGAGTTCGGTTGAACAAAAACGGGTTGACGCCACTAACTAATTAGATAAGTCAACGAAGTTTTTGGACGAAATTTAAGAGAAGAGTTCTTTCAAAAATTTGACAGCAATTCGATAAATGTTCAAAAAGTTCTTTACAAAGTAAAATCAACACAATTTATAGGCAAATAACTAGGCTAGCTGAATAGCCACCTAAATACTTAAAAAACTAAATAAATGAATCTATTTAATTAGTGAATAAGGTTCGGCTGAATGGGAGCTTGAATGGGTAGCTTCTAGAGCAAACATTGGACTTGGAAACTTGGAGATGTGCATGGCAGCAGCTTGATTCGTTTAACATGCTTAAATGAACTCATTTATATTGTAACTTTTGCTGGAAAGTGACCAGCAATTAAAGAGTTACTGATCAGCCAATTTGCAATGTGAAAACCTTGAAACGAACAGCCTCCATGTGTGAACATTTGCCCATCAATGTGAAAGGAATAATTTCGGTTGAATGGTCTTCTTGGAAGCATGAATCAGCAGCTCTTTTGGCCGAATGGTCACCTAGGATAATCAACCAGCAGCCACTCAAACATGCATGTGCCGCACCATACATATATCTTCTTTTAATGCCCTTCATGCACCTAGAACGTCCAAATAGAGTGAACCTACAGCAAATTCATTCATTAAATAAAATGCACTTTAGACACAATAATATGATAGCAATTAACACCAAAAATCTATGCATTAAATTCGGCAGCCCCTAGGACAAATTAAAAGCATGTTCAAGAATTGGACAACTTAATTATTTAAACATTAATTTGGCTGGACTTAGGACACCATTAATTCATGTAATAAACTTGGACATATTAACAACATGCAATAAAATAAAACACATCAAAATTTAATATGTCCAGATTTTAGCAAATTAATTAACTTTAAACTAATTAATTATTTAACTAATCAGCAACTAAGTTAATTTATTCCAGCAAATCAACGAAAACTAAAACGGAGTTCCTCAAGCTAAATTTGAGCTAGCTGAACTTGAAGTATATTGCATGGTTTGCTCGGTTCATTGATCTCAAGTTGTCCAGCCACGATATTGCACCAAATTCCATTGATGAATGCCGAAATTCCTTTCTTAAATCTTTTAGCTCGAGCACGGGTTATAGGACCCGTTGGAAGCACCAAGGGTTTGTTGGCATCCTTAGTTGATTCCTTAGCCATGGCCGTATCATCCCCTCCCCCTTCAAAACGACTTGTCCTCAAGTCGTCACCTACATCGTAAGGAGACTGGTCAGAAACATTAAAGATAGCACTCACGCTATACTCACCGGGAAGGTCGAGTTTATAAGAGTTATCATTAATCCTTTCCAAAACTTGAAAAGGACCATCTCCCCTTGGCAATAGTTTTGATCTTCGTTGGGCCGGGAACCTTTCTTTCCTCATGTGTACCCAAACCCAGTCGCCAGGCTTAAAAATGACTCGTTTCCGTCCTTTATTAGCCTTTTGTGCTTATTGTCTAGTCCTTTCTTCAATGTTCTTGCGCACCTTTTGGTGTAAGTCCTTCACAAATTCAGCCTTTCGTTTCGCATCTGCATTCACAATTTGTTCATTAGGCAATGGAATTAGATCTAAGGGTGTCAAAGGATTGAATCCATAGACGATTTCAAAGGGAGAATGTTGAGTTGCTGAATGAATAGAACGATTGTATGCAAACTCTATATGCGGTGGGCATTCCTCCCAAGTTTTGATGTTCTTTCGGACGATGGCTCGTAACAACGTCGACGAGACTCGATTTACTACTTCGGTTTGCCCGTCCGTTTGAGGATGGCAAGTGGTCGAGAACAAAAGCTTTGTGCCTATCTTTCCCCAAAGTGTTCTCCAGAAATGACTCAAAAATTTTGCATCACGATCGGAGATGATTGTCTTAGGCACTCCATGTAAGCGTACCACGTCCCTGAAAAACAAATTAGCAACATGCGAAGCGTCATCAGTTTTATTGCAAGTAGTAAAGTGTGCCATTTTGGAAAACCGCTCTACGACCACAAATATTGAGTCTTTGCCATTTTTAGTTCTAGGAAGTCCTAGAACAAAGTCCATTGATATGTCGATCCAAGGCCCTTCGAGAATTGGTAGAGGAGTGTACAAACCATGTGGCTTGACCTTCAACTTGGCCCTTTTGCAAGTGATACATCGGTCACAAACTCGCTCCACGTCTCTTTTCATCTTTGGCCAATAGAAATGCTCGCGCAAAGTGGCCAATGTCTTGGCAACTCCGAAATGACCCATGAGGCCTCCGCTATGCGCCTCATTCACTAAAACATTCCGTATAGAGCCTTGAGGAATACAGAGTTTTCCTTCTCGAAAAAGATAATCATTTAAGCGATAAAATTTCTCACACAATCCAGTTTCACAAGCTTTATACATTTCAGCAAAGTCAGGATCATTTTCATATAAGTCTTTCAAATACGAAAATCCAATTAATTTTGATTCAAGTGAATTTAAAAGAGCATACCTTCTTGACAACGCATCTGCCACGACATTGTCTTTACCTTGTTTGTATTTGATAACATACGGAAAAGACTCCAAGAACTCCATCCACTTGGCATGTCGTTTATTTAACTTGTGTTGTCCCTTGAGATGTTTTAACGCCTCGTGGTCCGTATGAATAACAAATTCTTTGGGCCACAGATAATGCTGCCACGTTTCCAATGCTCGAATCAAGGCGTACATCTCCTTGTTGTAGGTAGGATAGTTAAGCGTTGCCCCGTTCAACTTTTCACTAAAATAGGCTACCGGACGACCTTCTTGCATTAGCACGGCTCCAATGCCTAAACCTGAGGCATCGCACTCTATCTCAAAGGTCTTGTTGAAATATGGCAAAACAAGCAATGGGGCGTTAGTTAAAAGATCTTTAAGCAAATTAAAAGAACGCTGTTGTTCATCACTCCAAAAGAAAGCTGAATTCTTCTTAATAACACTAGTTAATAGAGCAGCGACAGTGCTGAAATTTGGAACAAAACACCTATAAAAGCTTGCCAAGCCGTGGAAGCTTCGAACTTGACTAATGCTCGTGGGCCTTGGCCATTCGCGAATTGCCTTAACCTTCTCTTGATCAACTTCGAGTCCCCTCGAGCTGACAACAAATCCTAAGAAAACAACCTGTTTAGAATAGAAAGTACATTTCTTAATGTTGGCATATAGAGTTTCCTTACGTAATACTTCCAACACGGCTCGCAAATGTGTCACATGATCTTCTAATGACCTGCTATAGACAAGAATATCATCAAAATAAACAACACAAAATTTCCAATAAAAGCTCGTAAAACATAATTCATTAAGCGCATAAATGTGCTAGGTGCGTTCGTTAGTCCGAATGGCATGACAAGCCACTCGTATAAACCTTGCTTGGTCTTAAAAGCCGTTTTCCACTCGTCTCCTTCTCGCATCCGGATTTGGTGATATCCACTCTTTAGATCGATTTTGGAGAAGAGTTGTGCCTCGCTAAGTTCGTCCAGCATGTCATCAAGGCGCGGAATGGGATGCCTATACTTGATGGTAATCTTATTGACCGCTCGGCAATCTACGCACATTCGCCAAGTACCGTCTTTTTTTGGCACCAAAAGTACGAGCACAGCACACGGACTTAGACTTTCTCGTATGTAGCCCTTTTCCATCAATTCGGCCACTTGTCGTTGCAACTCCTTGGTCTCTTTGAGGTTACTACGGTATGTAGGACGATTCGGTATTGTTGCTCCGGGAATGAAGTCGATTTGGTGTTCTATCCCTCGAAGAGGGGGTAAGCCACTAGGGACATCTTCCGGGAACACGTCTTCAAATTCCTGCAACAAGAGAAACAACCGAAGATGGAAGTGTAGCTTCCAATTCGTTAGCATTAAAGAGACTTTCTTTATACACAAGAAAAAGCATCGGTTGACGAAGAAGCAATGATTTTCTAATCTCTCGCTCCTTAGCAAAAACACTCAATTTTCAATCCCTCGCTCTTCTCACTCTTTTTGCCTATCACTCACTTTTTCCTCATTTCTTGGCTTTTATCTCTCAACTTCAACTCACTTTTTCTTTTTGTTTTTTCACTCTTTTTTACTTTTTCTATCTTTTCTTTTTGTTCCTTTGCGTTCATTTGCTGAACAGAATTTTTCAATTGCACTTGATCCTCATACACTTTTTTGGGAGTTATGGGAGCCAAAGTCACATTCTTGCCATGGTACTCAAAAGTATATCGGTTGGTATAACCGTTATGAATGGCCCGTCGGTCAAATTGCCATGGCCTTCCCAAGAGGAGATGACCCGCATGCATCGGGACTACGTCACAAACAACCTCGTCGCTATATTTGCCTATAGAGAAAGAAATGACGGCTTGTTTGGTTACCTTTAATTCACCACCCTCATTGAGCCATTGTAGCTTATAAGGTTGAGGGTGTTTCGTAGTTGGTAGTCCGAGTTTTTCTACGAGCATGCTGCTAACAACATTTGTACAACTTCCCCCGTCAATAATCATACTACATATTTTACCTTGAATTAAACACCTCGAATGGAAGATGTTCTCGCATTGTTGTTCATCTTCAATGCTTTGAATGCTCAAACTTCGTTTTACCACGAATAACTCTCCTTCAATAGCAAATTCAAGTTCGTCCTCCCTTTCTTCATCGGTGGAATGGTCGAGATCATTCTCTTCTTCATCTTCAGACTCGATTTCACCATTAGACTTCAAGGTCATCACTCGGTAATTTGGGCATTGGCTTGCTATGTGGCCTCGCCCGAGACATTTGAAGCACTTAATGTCTCGAGTAGAATTGCGCCCAACTTCATTATTGCTTTTGCTCGCCTCCCCACTTGGTTTAGGGGCTTTTTGAATCGGTAATGGATCTCGTGCCCGAACGGAATTCTCTTTCCTACCAGATCCTTGACTCCATTTTGGGGTAGGAGATGAATTTGGATAGGCTCCACGAATAGGACCTTTTCTTTTAAGTTGTTTTTCTACCTTGACGGCCATATGCACCATTTCTTCGATTTCAACATAATGATGAAGTTCAACTACGTTGGCAATATCTTTGTTCAATCCAGCCAAAAACCTTGCCATGGTAGCCTCCCGGTCCTATTCGATGTTGGCTCGAATCATGGCCACCTCCATTTCTTTAAAATAATCGTCCACGCTTCAATTTCCTTGCGAAAGGTGATGTGATCCGGCCCGGGTTAATCGAGACGTTTCACGTAATTGCCCGATCGTCGACGAGGAATAGTTGAGTTATCGAAAATAGGATGAAATAAAGCTAAAGATGCGGAAGCTTTCAAATGGTTTTAAAGGTTGGCGAAGGTGATGGTAAATTTATAAGGGTAGTAGGTTCAATATAAGGATAAAAATAAGAACAATGGAAGTTGGACAAATGAAGGCTCGGTTTTGTAAAAAGATATTATAGTTGGAAAAAAATCTAGGATAGTCGGTGGAATGGATAAATGAGCTTAAACACCAGAAACGATTCAACACTAAAAAGTGTCACCCCGATTTCTATTCGGTTCAAGGTGGAATTACGGAATTGTAGAAGAGTTGAACGCCACACCGAAGCAAGGTGATAAGTTCAAAAGAGAACGATAGACGCCACTAGCACGCTAGATAAGTCAGATCGAAACTCGTACGAATTTAGAGAGGAGAAAACTCACTCTTTGAACAAAGTTCATTCAAATGATCAAAAGTCAAAAGTCCTTTACAAATGAAATTAATCAACTATTTATAGCCAAAGCTTAAGCTAGCTGAATAGTCAATATCTAACTTAAAAACTAAGTAAATAAATAAAAAAATAAAATCATTAAACTACCATAGCAAGGTTCGGCTGAATGAAATTAAAGCTGGAAATTAAAACTCCTACTTGTTGACGCATGCATGCACATTTTGCTGTAGAATTTGAGTAGTCTTGTGTGTGAAAATTTAATAATGAAAAGCCCTTGTGTGTGTACAGCCATAGCCGGATGGTCACCCTCCAAATTCATGCATGGCCGAATTCTTGCTCTTCATTAAATGTGTTCATTGAATCAACAAATGCATGTCCAGCAGCCTCCTTAATTCAATCTTCATAATACATGCATGATTGAATGCATGTTCTACTTGGGAAAATGGAATGGGCGGCCAGATTTAATGTGAACAGCTAAGTTCTTGGTCTCCACGAAAAGGTGCTTGGAGAATAGCAATCAGCAGCCTAAATTCATCTTGAATACAACTCCACATTCATGTACCCTTTGCTTCTCTTTAATGCCGTCCTAGGGAAGATGTACCAGCAAATTAAATCCATTGTGGGCACATTGAATTCGGCTGTTTAGAAAAAATTGCAGCAGCCATCTTCTTTAAATGCCATTCCTTGCATGCTAACATTTCATTTAATACATGTTTGCCTCATTAAATTCGGCAGCTCCTTTATTGCACCCACTCATGGTCTTCTTTAATGTTTTAAGTAGCCGAATTTAATAACCTGCAGAGAACAAATAAATTCGGTCAATGCATATTAATAACCTGCTCATTAATTTGTCCAGACATATTTATAACAAGTAGCAGCATTAAATTCGTCAAAACACATTAATTTAACACTTAGACACACAATTAATTCAGCTGGACAAATTAAATAGCAGCAGCTAATTAAACCAATGTCTAATTTCGGCTGGACATATTAAATATCAGTAGCTAATAAATTTGTCCAAGACTTAACATATTAAAATTAGCTAATAACTATGTATGAACTAAGACACATTTAAACTCAATTAATATGTCCATAATTTGACTCATTAAAATGCAAGTTAATTTATGTTGAGCTGAACTTAATTAAATTAACTAACTTATTTAATTAACTAAGTTTATTCCAGCAAAATAAAATGCAAACTTAATTAAATAATTTGCATTCTAGCTCAATGAACTAGAATCCGCCCGAATTGAGCTGGGACGAGCTTGTGAAAATAACGAGTTTCGCTTGTGAGCTGAGCCAAAGAAGTTTCCGGGGCATGGTCGTATCATCCCCCCTTCTTTAGAACGACTTGTCCTCAAGTCGAGCCATTGGTTCACTCGATCGCAGCAACTTTTACTTAGCTTTCCTCGGTCGAACGGAACGGATTGGAATTTGAACAACTGAAAGGAATAACCATGAATTAGCAAAAATTCTTTCAGATAAATTTGTAATCCAAATGCAAGCAAAATAGAACAAGAAAATCCCATGCGTTTGGACAGATACAAAGCAACATGTTCACAATCATGCAAACAAATTAATTTACTCGCTAATGCCTTGTCAATTATTCGAAACGAAAATGAACATGTTCTAAGGCAATCAAATGTCTCAAAGCGTTTCCACAAGTCATAACCAGCATGTGAATAACGAGTCAAATCAACAAAACTATCTTTGGCACGACCTAAAGAGAACAACGATGTTTCAAAAAGTTCATGAGCCTTACCTTTAAAAGTAGTAAAACAAAGATCATTTTTACCTTGCTCGGTCAACACAAACCTTCGTTCCTCGGGAATATATTGTAGTCGAAGCTTTTCAATTTGACTCTCCATCTTTGGCGGTTGGGAGAACCAAGGAATCAAGCTCAAATTACATCCAAAATAAATGAAAAATTCATTCAATCGGTCATGCATCCAAAGTCTTATTTGGTCAAAACTTGCATACCTTAAATTATCAAACAGTCTTGATATGTCATTATTGCAAACAAGTGAACTCAATCGGTTCAAATGACAAGTAATCATGCATGTTCGCACGCAATCAAACTCAACAGTCCTTTTCCATGCATTTTCAACACGATCGATCTCAAAGAAAGATTTATATGAGTTTTCATCTTGCATAGTCAAAAAGTGCCATGGACGATGGATTACAATTTCATTTGTTTGCAGATCAGCATCGCAATTTGTACTAACTTTATTCTTGCATTCATCGCTCAAAACATACACTTCATGGCTAACCAAAGGAAAACAATCATTTGCATCAGGATACAAATATTTTTCAAAAGCCAAAGCGTTAATCAATTTGTTCGCACAAAATTTGGGATGCTCGAATTTCCCACAAAATGAATTAACATAGCAAATTCCAGGTTTGAATTCACGAATTTGATCATGAATTTGATCACTTATTCCATAGTGCAGTAAAAATTTCATTCTCACAGGCATGCTTATACAAAAGGTTTTCGTGTAAAAATATAAAAGATTCACATAATCATGACAATTGAATAAATCAAACCTTTTATGTGGATACCTCCAATCTCGCACGTCCAAAGTTTGCACAAGCTTAAATAATCCAATGTCATCAACAAAATTTTCAACACGAAACACGTCAAATACACGAATCTTCATGCCTCCATTTAAAATAAAATTATCATCAAAGAGCAATGAAAGATAGTTAACCAAAGCAAAATATGAAGGTCTTTTGAAAACTATATCTCCAGGGACTTTCCCAACAACATCAAACAAAGAATGACAATTAGCCATGTCAAGACATGAAACCTTTTCAATGACTAGATCATCACCAATATTATCACAAACGTTCAAGTGGAATAATGGAGACTCACGCGACATAGAACTCTCACCTTTCTTACCTTTATGTGCCGGTGAACAAGGATCTTCTATGTTCTTACCTTTCTGAATCAACTTGAATCGCTTCTCATCAGGAAAGTATTGTAATTGAAACGCATCATACAGATCTTTATGATTCTGAAAAGAAGAAACAAAACAAGAACAACTCACATGTGGGTTAGTCAAAACAACGCTCACTTTTTCTTGTTCTCTCTCGTCTCTTTCGCTATTTTCTTTTGCAAACTCTTTTTCTTTTCCACTCGATTTCTTTTCAATCTCTTTTTCAATTTCGTTTTCAATCTCTTTTTGCTTTTCACTTTCTTTTGTTTTTGAAATCTTATTTTCATCTTTTTCTTTTTCATTTCTTACATTTTCATTTTCTTTGTTCTTTTCTCGCTCAAAATCTTCTACAACCAATTTTTTCAATTTAATTTGGTCCTCATGGACTTGTTCCGATGTGAGCGGCGCTAAAGTGATTTTCCTTCCTTGATGCTTGAAGGAATACCTATTGGAACGTTCATCGTGAGTGACTTTGCGATCCGATTGCCATGGCCTTCCTAGCAATAGATGGCAAGTATGAATAGGCACAACGTCGCAAATAACTTCATCTCGGTATCTACCAATGGAAAAAGCGATGTGCACTTGTTGAGTGACTTTAAATTTGCCTTCAACACCAAGTCCTTGCAATTGATAGGGTCGTGGATGTTTGGTAGTGGCCAAGCCAAGTTTTTCCACCGTTCGAATACTGGCCACGTTGGATCTACTTCCACCATCAATAATGAGGCAACAAATTTATCTTGGACACGGCAACGCGTATGAAACATATCTTCACGATGTGGTTCAATTTCCAATCTTTGAAGGATTGAACTCATCTTGATGTCATGGGCTTCATCTTCGAAAGCTGGTTGCAAATCAGACTTAAAATATTCTTGGAACATGATTCAAGAAAATGTTAGAAAATGAAAAATTAAACAAACAGCAATTAAACCTCACTAATTCAAAATCCTCACCAATCTCTCGCAAAGAAAAGTTCACACAATTTGGCTTTTACTCACTCTAATGTACTCACCACTCGTGCCTTTTTCCGCTCGTCTCACTCTCGTGAATTCGTATTTTGTTTCAAGAAGACTTATTGCGGCTTAGAGGGTCGGCTTCAAATGGGTGCAAAGGAAAACGTTAGGGTGTATAGGGTAGGCTGAAACAAGAAAAATAAAAATCAAAGTATGTGTGGCGTTTTGGGGGGTAGAAAGAATGGTAGAATGAATGGATGCTCGGAAGCAACAAGAAATAATATCAAAATAAAACTCACAAGACTTTTCCCTCTTTTTTTTTTTTATACTTTGAAAAATTTTTTTTTTTTGAATCTTTTTTTTTTCAATTTTTTTTTCAATTATTTTTTTTTTCTTCTTTTTTTTTTTTTTTTTCGAATTTCCTCTTTTTTTTACAATTTTTTTTAATTACAATATGCTGAAATACAAAGAAGAAAGAAAAAAAATTACAACTTGAATTTTTTTTTTGATTTTTTTTTTCAATTTTTTTACGAACCTATTCCGAGCTTAACACGAACGTCGACACTCCTCGTTTTAACCAGCTCTGATACCAAATGATGTGATCCGGCCCGGGTTAATCGAGACGTTTCACGTAATTGCCCGATCGCCGACGAGGAATAGTTGAGTTATCGGAAATAGGATGAAATAAAGCTAAAGATGCGGAAGCTTTCAAATGGTTTTAAAGGTTGGCGAAGGTGATGGTAAATTTATAAGGGTAGTAGGTTCGATATAAGGATAAAAATAAGAACAATGGAAGTTGGACAAATGAAGGCTCGGTTTTGTAAAAAGATATTATAGTTGGAAAAAAATCTAGGATAGTCGGTGGAATGGATAAATGAGCTTAAACACCAGAAACGATTCAACACTAAAAAGTGTCACCCCGATTTCTATTCGGTTCAAGGTGGAATTACGGAATTGTAGAAGAGTTGAACGCCACACCGAAGCAAGGTGATAAGTTCAAAAGAGAACGATAGACGCCACTAGCACGCTAGATAAGTCAGATCGAAACTCGTACGAATTTAGAGAGGAGAAAACTCACTCTTTGAACAAAGTTCATTCAAATGATCAAAAGTCAAAAGTCCTTTACAAATGAAATTAATCAACTATTTATAGCCAAAGCTTAAGCTAGCTGAATAGTCAATATCTAACTTAAAAACTAAGTAAATAAATAAAAAAATAAAAATCATTAAACTACCATAGCAAGGTTCGGCTGAATGAAATTAAAGCTGGAAATTAAAACTCCTACTTGTTGACGCATGCATGCACATTTTGCTGTAGAATTTGAGTAGTCTTGTGTGTGAAAATTTAATAATGAAAAGCCCTTGTGTGTGTACAGCCATAGCCGAATGGTCACCCTCCAAATTCATGCATGGCCGAATTCTTGCTCTTCATTAAATGTGTTCATTGAATCAACAAATGCATGTCCAGCAGCCTCCTTAATTCAATCTTCATAATACATGCATGATTGAATGCATGTTCTACTTGGGAAAATGGAATGGGCGGCCAGATTTAATGTGAACAGCTAAGTTCTTGGTCTCCACGAAAAGGTGCTTGGAGAATAGCAATCAGCAGCCTAAATTCATCTTGAATACAACTCCACATTCATGTACCCTTTGCTTCTCTTTAATGCCGTCCTAGGGAAGATGTACCAGCAAATTAAATCCATTGTGGGCACATTGAATTCGGCTGTTTAGAAAAAATTGCAGCAGCCATCTTCTTTAAATGCCATTCCTTGCATGCTAACATTTCATTTAATACATGTTTGCCTCATTAAATTCGGCAGCTCCTTTATTGCACCCACTCATGGTCTTCTTTAATGTTTTAAGTAGCCGAATTTAATAACCTGCAGAGAACAAATAAATTCGGTCAATGCATATTAATAACCTGCTCATTAATTTGTCCAGACATATTTATAACAAGTAGCAGCATTAAATTCGTCAAAACACATTAATTTAACACTTAGACACACAATTAATTCAGCTGGACAAATTAAATAGCAGCAGCTAATTAAACCAATGTCTAATTTCGGCTGGACATATTAAATATCAGTAGCTAATAAATTTGTCCAAGACTTAACATATTAAAATTAGCTAATAACTATGTATGAACTAAGACACATTTAAACTCAATTAATATGTCCATAATTTGACTCATTAAAATGCAAGTTAATTTATGTTGAGCTAAACTTAATTAAATTAACTAACTTATTTAATTAACTAAGTTTATTCCAGCAAAATAAAATGCAAACTTAATTAAATAATTTGCATTCTAGCTCAATGAACTAGAATCCGCCCGAATTGAGCTGGGACGAGCTTGTGAAAATAACGAGTTTCGCTTGTGAGCTGAGCCAAAGAAGTTTCCGGGGCATGGTCGTATCAAAAGGTGTTGTAGTTTTTGGTACAACTCTCGATGATAGTAAGAAGGAATGAACCTCTTGCGCATCAAAGCTTTCATTTCGGCCCATGTGTTTATTGGCCGCTCCCCGTTCCTTCTTCGGCTCGAGATTAGTTGATCCCACCAGATCATCGCATAGTCAGAAAATTCAATGGCAACCAACTTTACCTTCTTGCTTTCCGAATAGTTGTGACATTCGAAAACTAGCTCTATCTTCTTTTCCCATTCTAAGTACGCCTCCGGGTCAGATTTGCCTTGGAATGGGGGAATGGACATTTTGATGTTCTTCAAATCGTCGTCTATTCGGCCTCGTTCTCGTTGAGGATAGTTTTGTTGGCCTCTTCGTTGTCCACTTGCATCGGACCCATGTTCACTTTCGGCGTCACTTTGCTCGGGGAGATTCATCTTCTAAATCAGCTTGCCGTCTTCGATTCCTCGGAGGGCTTAAGGGGGTTCTTCTTCGTTGGACCCTTCCTTCCACACGATCGATTCTTTCTTGAATTGGTTCTAGTTTTTGATCAAGTAGTCGTTCCATCTCGCGTAGCATTGCTTGCAAATTCAAGTCCGGCACATTTCGAACAGGTTGCCTTTCCGCCATGTCTCTTGTAGGGCTTCTTGACATACGAAATTGTAACCTCACAACAAAAACTCACAAATCACTCAAAAAGAAAAATAATTCGGCACTCTACTCGTGTGTACACTCTTTAATGGCTTTTACCTCCCCTCTATTGTGCTCACACACTTAAGCCTTTTTTCGCTTGTATCTTCTCTTGTGATTTCGTATAAAACTCCGTAAGACTCAATCTTCTAGTTTAGGGGTCGGTTTCAAAAGTGTTGCAAAGGAAATTATATAAAGGTTGTAGGTGGGCTGAAAGAATCAAGTTGGCTATGAAGTGTGGCGTATTTGATTTGAAGGGAAATGAAAAGAAATTTCGATCGGGTATGACCAGAACGTAATGTATTTCGATTTTTTTCGAACTTCTTCTTTTTTTAATTTCAATACAATATGCTGATTTACAAAATAAAATAAATACAACCTTTTTTTAATGATTTTTTGATAATTCTTCTTACTCCGGCTCTTCTTAAACGTCCGTTCTTCTCGTTTTAAATAGCTCTGATACCAGATGATACGCCCCGCCCTCGTTGATTAGTCTGAGTCGTTTAGTTGCCCGATCGTTAAAACAAAGAAGAATCGTTGGAGTTTGAATTTGAAGTCGGATGTAGGTTAAATAGAGCTTATGGGTGTCAAGGGATAGGTTTATGAAAGAAGGCTAATTATTTGTATAAGGTTGGCTATGAAAGAAAAGAAAATTTGGTGTTTGAGTTAAAATAGAAACTTGAGAACAAGAATGAACCAACACTTCGTTTGAAGGTTGACCCGAAACTTATAGGTTCTAAGTTGTTTAGGAGATAGATTTGGGAAACCTCGACCCACTATCTATGATAGATAGGAACCTTGGTATATTTTAGATTGAACGCCACACGATATCATGATGAGTTCAGTTGAACAAAAACGGGTTGACACCACTAACTAATTAGATAAGTCAACGAAGTTTTTGGACGAAATTTAAGAAAAGAGTTCTCTAAAAAATTTGACAGCAATTCGATAAATGTTTAAAAAGTTCTACAAAGTAAAATCAACACAATTTATAGGCAAATAACTAGGCTAGCCGAATAGCCACCTGAATACTTAAAAAACTAAATAAATGAATCTATTTAATTAGTGAATAAGGTTCGGCTGAATGGGAGCTTGAATGGGCAGCTTCTAGAGCAAACATTGGACTTGGAAACTTAGAGATGTGCATGGCAGCAGCTTGATTCGTTTAACATGCTTAAATGAACTCATTTATATTGTAACTTTTGCTGGAAAGTGACCAGTAATTAAAGAGTTACTGATCAGCCAATTTGCAATGTGAAAACCTTGAAACGAACAGCCTCCATGTGTGAACATTTGCCCATCAATGTGAAAGGAATAATTTCGGTTGAATGGTCTTCTTGGAAGCATGAATCAGCAGCTCTTTTGGCCGAATGGTCACCTAGGATAACCAACCAGCAGCCACTCAAACATGCATGTGCCGCACCATGCATGTATCTTCTTTTAATGCCCTTCATGCACCTAGAACGTCCAAATAGAGTGAACCTGCAGCAAATTCATTCATTAAATAAAATGCACTTTAGACACAATAATATGATAGCAATTAACACCAAAAATCTATGCATTAAATTCGGCAGCCCCTAGGACAAATTAAAAGCATGTTCAAGAATTGGACAACTTAATTATTTAAACATTAATTTGGCTGGACTTAGGACACATTAATTCATGTAATAAACTTGGACATATTAACAACATGCAATAAAATAAAACACATCAAAATTTAATATGTCCAGATTTTAGCAAATTAATTAGCTTTAAACTAATTAATTATTTAACTAATCAGCAACTAAGTTAATTTATTCCAGCAAATCAACGAAAACTAAAACGGAGTTCCTCAAGCTAAATTTGAGCTAGCTGAACTTGAAGTATATTGCATGGTTTGCTCGGTTCATTGATCTCAAGTTGTCCAGCCACGATATTGCACCAAATTCCATTGATGAATGCCGAAATTCCTTCCTTAAATCTTTTAGCTCGAGCACGGGTTATAGGACCCGTTGGAAGCACCAAGGGTTCGTTGGCATCCTTAGTTGATTCCTTAGCCATGGCCGTATCAGATAGCCTACCATTTTCGACATCATTACCCACCAAGCCAAATTAATTTTGTAAGCCGACCCCAAACGGTACTGATTCGTCTACTTAGTTTACGGAGAACTTCGAGAGTCAAAAAATCGAGTGGTAAAAGGCAAGAGTGTTGGTGAGACTAGCCGAGAGATTAAAAGCCGATATAAGAGTGAAAACACGAGTGGAGTGTCCATCACTTTATTCTTTCTTTGTGAGAGATTGGTGAGGATTTTGAATTGGTGAGGTTCAATTGTTGTTTGTTTAATATTTCGCTTTCTAACATTTTCTTGAATCATGTTCCAAGAATTTTTTAAGTCTGATTTGCAACCAGCTTTTGAAGATGAAGCCCATGACATCAAGATGAGTTCAATCCTTCAAAGATTGGAAAATGAACCACAACGTGAAGATATGTTTCATACGCGTTGCCGTGTCCACGATAAAGTTTGTTGCCTCATTATTGATGGTGGAAGTAGATCAAATGTGGTCAGTATTCGAATGGTGGAAAAACTTGGCTTGGCCACTACCAAACATCCACGATCCTATCAACTGCAAGGACTTGGTGTTGAAGGTAAATTTAAAGTCACTCAACAAGTGCGCATTGCCTTTTCCATCGGTAGATACCAAGATGAAGTTATTTGCGACGTGGTGCCTATTCATACCTGCCATTTGTTACTAGGAGAATCATGGCAATCGGATCGTAAGGTCAGTCACAATAATTGTATGAATAGGTATTCCTTCAAGCATCAAGGAAGGAAAATCACCTTAGCGCCGCTCACACCGGAACAATTCTATGAAGACCAAATCAAATTGAAAAATTTGGCTGTAAAAGATTGTGAGTGAGAAAAGAACAATGAAAATGAAAGAAATGAAAAAGAAAAATATGAAAATAAGATTTCAAAAACAAAGAGAGTGGAAAGCAAAAAGAGATTGAAAAAGAAATTGAAAGAGAAGGAAAAGAATGAGTGAAAAAAGAAATGAGAGAAAAAGAGACAAACGAACCAGAAAAAGTGAGGAGCATTTCAACTAATCCATATGAGACTTGTTCTTGTTCTGTTTCTTCTTTTCAGGTGCCCAAAATATCAAACGATAATTTTCAACTTCAATACCTTTCCGATGAAAGACGCTTTTGTATGATCAATATAGGTAAGGTTGAAGATGAAAACGTGCCCCACGAGTTCAAAGGTAAGCGAGGTGAGGAAATGTTAACATCTGAGTCATGGCCACCAGGTTTGAAAATTGTTGAAATACTTTTCAGTGACTTAATTTCTAAACGCTGTCCTTATTTCACTTTGATTAATTGCTACTCCTTGAATGTGGTTGATTTTTGTTCCAATCAACAAACCAAAGATTTAATTTTGCATGATGACAGATTTTCACGAAAAGCGATCAAATTTTTCATTTGTGACAATTTTGTGCACCAATTAACGCTTTGTGGAAAATCCATGAATTTGTGCAAGTATGATTTGATGAATGTAAAAAGTTTTAACTGTTTGTCCCTGTGTATGCAAAAATCCCATTGGTTTAACGTGTTTGGTTTAACAAAATTTTTGCTACACTTTGGCATGAATATTCAAAATCAAATTTTAAACCCGGAATCTGTTTTGGTTCGTTTTATGGGAAAATCAACCTTCATCGATTTTGTGTGAACAATTTCTATTGTTTTGTTACTTGGATTTTGAATAAGGAAATGAGGTATGATAAATTTGATTACACTTTAAATCCGTTCCTTACTCCATTCATGTGGGTATACCTGAAGTTCATATTTCAATCCAACAAGGATAATTTGGCTATGAAGCTTCGACTAGACTACATTCCCGAGGAGAGAAGGTTTAATGGAAAAGGTAAAATCGACCCCTATTCTGCTCATAAAGGTAAGACGCTTGAAACTTTTGAAAGATTTTTGTACTTTTCGAATGGTGTTAAGGATCGTGTTGATGATTCAGTTTTTGTAAAACATTTAGATCAAAACGTACTTGACTGTCATATTTTGCTTAATGATGATCTATCTGTTTTGTGGGTTGATAAAAAGATTTCTATTTTTGATAATTGTGTTGAAGCCATTGTAAGAGAATCTATAGTCAATTGATTAATGCATGGTATGATTGTGCAACTCTGTGAACCGTGTGCATCTTTTCAAATACCTACTTGTGATGATTATGTCTACCATTTGATTCATTATTCAAATGCTGGTTATGACTTGTGGAAACAATTTGAGACATTTGAATGCCTTAGAAAATGTTCATTTTTATTTCGGATAATTGACGAGGCATTAGTGAGTAAATTAATTTGTTTGCATGATTGTCAACAAGTTGCTTTGCATCTGTCCACTTGCATGGGATTTTCTTGTCCTGTTCTGATTGCATTTGGATTACAAATTTATCTGAAACACTTTTTGCTAACTCATGGTTATTCCTTTCAGTTGATTCAATTCCAATCCGTTCTGTTCACCGAGGAAAGCTGAGTAAAAGGTGCTATGGTCGAGTTAACCAATGGCTCGACTTGAGGACAAGTCATTCTGAAGAAGGGGGAACGATATGACCCTGCCCCGGGAACGTCAATTGGACTAGCTCACCAAGCGAGGCTTGCAATTTTTTCGAGCTCTTTGAGCTCGATTCCATCTTTTACTTTATTTGTTTTAGCTGCCGGAATAATTTCATGATTTAATTAAATTAGTTAATTCAGTTTGAGCTCATAAATATGTCTTAATTTGAACTTATTTAATTTTGTGTTTTAGTTTGATGCATGGTTTAAATGTGCCTAAAGAATAGACAAATTAAATTAGTTGCTGCTGAAATTAATTTGTGTCTTGGTTATTACAATTTTAAATAGGCGTTTTTAATGTGTCTTAGCTTTAGACATCTTAATTACATGTTAGAGTTCAGACCAATTAATTTATGCTTAAGCTGCTATTTAATTTCTAGCCGAATTTAATTAGGCTAATGATTAAATGTGCAGGTACATCTTCCCTAGGACGGCATTAAAAGATGCTGCTGGTGTTTTTCATGTGGCCATTTAATGGACGAAAATTAATGGAGAAGCATGCACTTTGACTTACAATTAAGGAAGAGGCTGCTGATTGCTTTTCTCCACACCTTTTTCATGTTCAACAAAGAAAGAAAAGCCTTAAAGGAGTTTTGCTGGCCAAATTCAATGTGCAGCAAAAACATGTTTTAAAGGACATGCCCCGGAAACATCCATGCTCCAGCTCATCAGGCGTCATTCGCAAACTTTCGCACGATGATATAGTTGTTCCAGCTCATTGGCGCTCTATTCGAGCTGATTCTATCTCACTGGGCTTGAACTTCGACTTATTTTAATTTATGCTTTTACATAGTTGCTGGAATAAAGAATTGCTGCTAGTTAAATTAGTTAATTAGTTTAAAGTTAATAAATTTGTTTAAAAATCTGGACATATTAATTTCCATGTTAAATATTTTATTTGTTTTAATGCATGCTTTAATTATCTTAAGCCTATTTAATGTGTTCTAATTAGTACAGCTTTTTAATGTGTCTGGCCGAATTAATTGTGTGTCTAAATGTTAAATTAATGTGTTTTGTCGTAATTAATGCTGTTGTTTAATGTGTCTGGCCGAATTAATTGTGTGTCTCTAAATGTTAAATTAAGGTGTTTTACTTCTTTAATTTAATATGTCCTGATGCTGCCGAATTTATAAGCATGTTTATTGACTAAGTGGTTGCCAATTTAATTTGTCTTAAGATGCTGATTTTATTGACCAGACATTAATATTCAATGACCAAATTTAATTGTTGTCTGCAGGAACATAGACGGCATTAAAAGAAGTTGCCGCCGAAATTTATTGTGTCTTAAGCTGATTAAAATTTCTAGAATTAATTGTGTAGCCTTATGTTTGGACGATAATTAAATGAGGGAGAGTTGATGAGTGTACATGCGTGGACAGCAAATAAATGGTTGTGCTACCATTTGTGTTTTCCAAACTGTATTTGTTTGGTGCAGGCACCATGCGTGGACAGCAAATTAAGAGCTGGAACCAGCTTAGTGCAGGGACGCCATTAATGATGGATGACTGCTGAAGAGCCAATTGAAGATGAATGGATAGCGAGATTCAACAAATTGGAAAGTGCATGGATGTCTAGCTACATTAATTTGTGCGCTGAATCTTTGGCCTCCAAGGTGATTGTTCGGCTAAGAGACACTTATTGGCTAGTACATTCATGCTATAGCCGAACCTAGACAAGGCTGATGGGCTGCCATTCATTCATCTACATTCAAGAGCTGTGTTTGCTTAATCAAGAAGGTGTCCATTGATGTTCCATTCAGCCGAATATGGACATGCCTTTAAAGTTCATTTCTCTAGTTTAATTCAACTCATTAATAGCCGAATCACTTAGTCATTAAGCTTGTTTATTTTGTCCATTACGCTATCAAATGCAGGCTATAAATAGTCTGTTACCACATTTGTAAAGGACTTTTGACTTTTGATCATTTGAATGAACTTTGTTCAAAGAGTGAGTTTTCTCCTCTCTAAATTCGTACGAGTTTCGATCTGACTTATCTAGCGTGCTAGTGGCGTCTATCGTTCTCTTTTGAACTTATCACCTTGCTTTGGTGTGGCGTTCAACCCTTCTACAATTCCGTAATCCCACCTTGAACCGAATAGAAATTGGGGTGACACTTTTTAGTGTTGAATCGTTTCTGGTGTTTAAGCTCATTTATCCATTCCACCGAATATCCTAGATTTTATCCAACTATAATATCTTTTTACAAACCCGAGCCTTCATTTATCCAACTTCCATTTTTCTTATTTTTATCCTTAAATCGAACCTATTACCCCTTATAAATTTACCATCACCTTAGCCAACCTTTAAAACCATTTGAAAGCTTCCGCATCTTTAGCCTTATTTCATCCTATTTCCGATAACTCAACTATTCCTCATCGACGATTGGGCAATTACGTGAAACGACTCGATTAACCCGGGCCGGATCACATCATTTGGTATTAGAGCTACTAAAACAAGGAGCGCCTACGTTCGTATCAAGCTCGGAGTAGGTTCGTAACGTGAAAAAAAATCAAAAAATTTAGTTTTTTCCCTTTGTATTTCAGCATATTGTAATTGAACAAAAACAATCAAAAAAAGAAGAGGAAATTCGAAAAAAAATTGAAAAAAAAAGATTCAAAAAAAAATTTCGAAGTATAAAAAAAAAGGTGAAAAAGTCTTGTGAGTTTTATTTTGTTATAATTTCTTGTTACTTCCGAACATCCATTCATTCTACCATTCCTTCTACCCCCCCAAAATGCCACACATACTTTGATTTTTATTTTCCTTGTTTCAGCCTACCCTATACACGCTAACGTTTTCCTTTGCACCCATTTGAAGCCGACCCTCTAAGCCGCAATAAGTCTTCTTGAAACAAAATACGAATTCATGAGAGCGAGACGAACGAAAAAAGGCATGAGTGGTGAGTACATTAGAGCAAGCAAAAGCCATTAAACGAGTGTAAACACGAGTGGAGTGTTATCCAATTTTCTTTACGAGTGAAACGTGAGATTTTTGTGGTGAGGTATTTACTTTCTATTTTATTTTAATCATTTTTTTCTTCTCTTTTTAGCAAAAAAAAATCATGTCACAAGAATTTTTCGAATCAGAATTCCAATATTTGATGCAAGAGATGCGTAGAATGGTGAAATCAAAATTTGATAAATTGCATGATCGATTGGATCGAGTGGAGGAAAGAGCCAGACGGAAACAAAATCCACCAAGTCGAGAAACAGAGTCGAGATCATCACGACGATACGCGTCCAAAGACTACTCGCTAAGAGATTCTTATCGGGATTCCTATTCGTCAAGGAATTCAAGACGCGACAGCTTAGAGCTTGCGACTTTTCGATATGACGAACGAGAAAGGACGAGTTATTCCTCGTACGCTTCAAAGAAGTCCTTCCCGAAGGATTATTCCTTAAGAAATGAACGAGAAGCCTACGAAAATATTGTCTCTTTCTTTGATCCAAATGATATCTTTTTGATTCTTTCGTGTCGTCCGCACATTGTAGTGAAAAAGAAAAAGAAAAAGAAATTGCAAAAGAAAAAGAAATCGAAAAAGTGAGAGAAAAAGAAAATGAAGAAAAGAAAATTGAAAAAGAAATTGAGATTGAGATTGAGGAAAAAATTGAAAAAGAAAAAGATGTTGAAAAAGAAATGAGAGAAAATGAAAATGGTGAGCGAGAACAAGAAAAAGAGAGCAAAATTTTAGCTAATCCTCATGATGTTTGCATTTGTTCTGTTCCTTCTTTTCAGGTTCTGAGAAATCCCTGTGACGATTATCAACTACAATATCTTCCTGACGAGCGATGTTTTTGCATGACCAAAAAAGGTGAGAATGAAGTTTAAATCGAACCACACGAGCCTGAAGGTAAGATAGGTAAGGAACACCTAGCACTTGAATTTCCACTATCTTCCTTAAATGTGGATAAACATAATGTTGAAAACTTCATCTTTATAAAAGCTCCATGCCAAAAAGTGGTTGATTTTCCTTCATCGATTAGTGTTGTAATCTCAAATGGTGGTGAGACGAGCTTTTCCAAAACAAATTTTTACGTTGACAAGTTTAAAGGTGAAGTCGTGTTTAATTGGCAAATGCAAAACTCGACTCTGCGTTACAACGAAATCTCATTTAAACATCTCAATTTAATTAAATGTGGTGATTACGTGAATCCTTTACTACTTTGTTTGAAATCCTCAAGTTTTTGAAAATTTAGTTTGAAGGAAATAAAGAGATTTGAATGTTTGTTTCTGTGGACACAAAAATCCTTTTGGGTTGACAAGTTTGGTTTAATGAACTCTTTGCTACACTTTGGCATGAATAATCAAAATCAAGTTTTTAAACCCGGAATCTGTCTTGGTACATTTTGTGGGAAAATCAAGCATCATCGATTGTGTGCGAACAATTCCTATTCTTTTGATAATTGGTTGTTGAATAAGGAAACGAGGTATGATATATTTGCTTTCAATTTAAATTCATTCCTTGATCCATTTCTGTGGTTGTACATAAAGTTCATATTTCATTTCGTCAAGGTTAATTCAGCCACGAAGCTTCAACTACACTATACTTCCGAGGAGCGAAGGTTTGTGTTGATCGAACAAGGTAAAACTAATCTTTGTTTTCCTACTTTTAAAGGTAAGACTCATGAACTTTTTGAAACATCGTTGTTCTCTTTAGTTGGTGACAAAGATAATGTTGTTGATTTGATTCTTGTAAAACACTTAAATCGCGACTTGCTTGATTGTTCTATCTTGTTTATTGATCATCTACCTGTTTTGGTTGTTGATAAAAAGATTCCTGTGTTTGATCTTCGTGACATTGTTGGTGACCAAATGATTAAACGAAAATTGCAACGTCCAACCAAGCGAATTCATGAATCATGTGAATCTTTTCAAATACCTGTTTGTGATGAATATGTCTATCTTTTGACCCATTATTCACTTTCTGGTTATGACTTGTGGAAACCAATTGAAATGTTTGAATGCCTTAGAACATGTCCATTGTTGTTTCGAATATTTGACGAGGTATTGGCGCGTGAATTAATTTGTTTGCATGGTTGTCGACATGTTGTTTGAACCTATCCATTCGCATGCATTATACTCAATTTTTATGCTTATGATTGGACTACCAATTTGTTTGCATTGCTTCTTGCTGACTCATGGCTATAAATTCCAGATCTCTCTTTTGCCATTCACTCCTTTCAACAAGGGCAAGATGTGCAAACATTGTCGAGTAAACCAATGGCTCGACTTGAAGACAAGTCGCTTCAAAGAAGGGGGATGATACGACCACGCCCCGGAAACATCCATGCTCCAGCTCATCAGGCGTCATTCGCAAACTTTCGCGCGATGATCTAGTTGTTCCAGCTCATTGGAGCTCTATTCGAGCTGATTCTAGCTCACTGGGCTTGAACTTCTATTTATTTTAATTTATGCTTTTACATAGTTGCTGGAATAAAGAATTGCTGCTAGTTAAATTAGTTAATTAGTTTAAAGTTAATAAATTTGTTTAAAAATCTGGACATATTAATTTCCATGTTAAATATTTTATTTGTTTTAATGCATGCTTTAATTGTCTTAAGCCTATTTAATGTGTTCTAATTAGTACCGCTTTTTAATGTGTATGGCTGAATTAATTGTGTGTCTAAATGTTAAATTAATGTGTTTTGTCGTAATTAATGCTGTTGTTTAATGTGTCTGGTCGAATTAATTGTGTGTGTCCAAATGTTAAATTAAGGTGTTTTACTTCTTTAATTTAATGTGTCCTGATGCTGCCGAATTTATGAGCATGTTTATTGACTAAGTGGCTACCAATTTAATTTGTCTTAAGATGCTGATTTTATTGACCAGACATTAATATTCAATGACCAAATTTAATTGTTGTCTGCAGGAACATAGACGGCATTAAAAGAAGTTGCTACCGAAATTTATTGTGTCTTAAGCTCATTAAAATTTCTAGAATTAATTGTGCAGCCTTATGTTTGGACGATAATTAAATGAGGGAGAGTAGATGAGTGTACATGCGTGGACAGCAAATAAATGGTTGTGCTGCCATTCGTGTTTTCCAAGCTGTATTTGTTTGGTGCAGGCACCATGCGTGGACAGCAAATTAAGAGCTGGAACCAGCTTAGTGCAGGGACGCCATTAATGATGGATGACTGCTGAAGAGCCAATTGAAGATGAATGGACAGCGAGATTCAACAAATGGGAAAGTGCATGGATGTCTAGCTACATTAATTTGTGCGATGAATCTTTGGCCTCCAAGGTGATTGTTCGGCTAAGAGACACTTATTGGCTAGTACATTCATGCTATAGCCGAACCTAGACAAGGCTGATGGGCTGCCATTCATTCATCTACATTAGAGCTGTGTTTGCTTAATCAAGAAGGTGTCCATTAATGTTCCATTCAGCCGAATATGGACATGCCTTTAAAGTTCATTTCTCTAGTTAATTCAACTCATTAATAGCCGAATCACTTAGTCATTAAGCTTGTTTATTTTGTCCATTAGGCTATCAAATGTAGGCTATAAATAGTCTGTTATCACATTTTGTAAAGGACTTTTGACTTTTGATCATTTGAACGAACTTTGTTCAAAGAGTGAGTTTTCTCCTCTCTAAATTCGTACAAGTTTCGATCTGACTTATCTAGCGTGCTAGTGGCGTCTATCGTTCTCTTTTGAACTTATCACCTTGCTTTGGTGTGGCGTTCAACCCTTCTACAATTCCGTAATCCCACCTTGAACTGAATAGAAATCGGGGTGACACTTTTTAGTGTTGAATCGTTTCTGGTGTTTAAGCTCATTTATCCATTCCACCGAATATCCTAGATTTTATCCAACTATAATATCTTTTTACAAACCCGAGCCTTCATTTATCCAACTTCCATTTTTCTTATTTTTATCCTTAAATGGAACCTATTACCTCTTATAAATTTACCATCACCTTAGCCAACCTTTAAAACCATTTGAAAGCTTCCGCATCTTCAGCCTTATTTCATCCTATTTCCGATAACTCAACTATTTCTCGTCGACGATCGGGCAATTACGTGAAACGACTCGATTAACCCGGGCCAGATCACATCACTAGGGCTAAGAAGTTCTGATACGATCTGCCCCGGAGTTGAGTCGAGTCGTATTTGTGTTGCCCGATCGTCTACGATGAAGTAAGGAACAATTGAATAGATAGTAAGTAAAATAAGTGAAATAGGCTCAATATTGTTTTAAAATAACAAGGGTTCAGAAAATGGCTAAATGGATGTGTTCGGTTATGGAAAATTGATGGAAAGAAAATCGACTCAGGAAACAAGTAAGAACCAACACTAATAAGTGTCGACCCAGCACTTATACGTTTAATGAGATGGATAGAAGAAATTCAAACAAAAACCTCGACCCACTATCTAGATAGATAGGAACCTCAGTATAGGGTTCGAACGCCACACTTGGTAAAGTGATAAGTTTGGGATAAACAAAGAACGGGTTGACGCCACTAGCTTTGTAGATAAGCCAACAAGCCTTTGTACAAAATTGGAGAAAAGTAATTCTCACCAAATGAACAGAGTTTCATTTCAATTCATCAAAGAAAAAGTAATCCTTTACAAAATCTGAATACACCTATTTATAGTGCCAAAATAAGGTAGCTCAAAAGTCACAAACATCCAATTAATGTGTTGATTAAGAAAAACTAATTAAAGATAAAAACTCTTGGCATTCTTGGAACAAGTAAGTTCCACATTGAATTCTCTTCAATTCATCTGATTGAATGTTCATGAAAGCTTGAAATTGTCTCTTGAGTTGTCCTATGGGTAGCCGAGTGGACAACATCTCATTAAAGAAGTTTTGAATGCTGAAATTATTCTTTTTAAAAGAACAAAAACAATCAGCAGGAAGCTAAAGAGTTGCTGCCAAATTTAAAGGGTATAAAATGCCCTTTAAAACGTCCTTCAATGGTGAATTAACTCCCTTTGTAACAGCTACTTCATTTGTGATCAGTTAGCACTTGAAAGGTCACTTTATTTAAGTTTGTAACAGCTTGTAATGTAACGGTTGTGAGCTGAAAAAAACTCCTGCAATTAAAACATTAAAATGAACTTATTAAACTTATTAAACACTAATTAAACATGCAAACAATAAGTACTTCACTTAAATAAATAAACTAAACTCATGAATTAACTATTCCAGCAACTAGTTAATTTAAGAAGCAAAATTAAATAAACTTAACTCATGCTTCAATAAATAATTCTAGAAACTAGATTAATTAAGAGCAACACTTATTAATTAAAGTTCAACAAAAATACTTATTAATTAAACTAAGATGAGTTGATTAAATGATCAGCAACTCAATTATTAAACTAAAGATGAGCTCATTAAAATTTCAGTTCAACTTGCAATAAATTGCAAGTTACGCCTATTGGGTTACTCCTTTCATGAAGAATGGAATCAGCTTCGTGTTCTCTCCAAACTCGATCCACATAGCTTGCCAAAGCTTCTTTAAAGTTTTTAGCTCGTGACCTAGTTATAGGCCCTTGTGGCAGCTCAATAGAAACATCCCGGGCTGAGTTCGTATCAAGTTCAAAGATGCAATTTCAACTTTGGTTGATCGGGTTTGGGGCGAATCCTTGGCTGGTCTTCTTGAAAGCTCATGGACCAGCAAGATGAGCAAACCGTGCACTCTACTTCAAGCTTATTCAACTCAACTTTAGCTCAACGAGCTCATTCTTAGCTCATTTAGCTCATCTTAAGCTCATTTGAGGTTTACATTTATTTTGCTGGAATAATTATTTAATTTGTCATTAGTTAAAGTAGTTAAGTTAATTAATTTAATTAATTCTGGTCAAATAATTATTAAGTGTTTTAATTATGTTTTAATTATTTTTGAAGTCTTAAATATGTCATAAACTTATACAAACAATTAATGAGTTGACCGAATTTTAAGTGCAGATTTTTACATTCATTTGCTGCTGAATTTAATTTGTTTAATTTGCTGCAGGTACATTCATCTCTTGGACGGCAAGGTGCATGGATAAAATTAATTAGTGAGCTGATTGTTGGTGTTTTCCAAGTGATTATTCAGCCAAGCTTTCCAACTCTCCAAGAATGAACATTCGGCTGCCCAAAGCTCCTTTAAAGGCTGTTCACACCAACCGAATATACCTTTCACATTGGGGGCTGTTCATTTTCGTGTGTTCACATTGCTTGATCATTCAAATTCTTTTGTTCACACCTTTTGGCTATTGAAGTGTTCCAAGCAGCTCAATCAATAACAAGAATGTTCAGCTGAATCAAAGAACCTAATTAAGTGACATTCAAGCATATGGCTGCACCCAAATTAATGCTAATCAGCCCTCCAACATTTTATTCATTGTTCCAGCTGATTTGTTGCATCTAGAAGCTGTCCATTGCCGTTCCCTATGGTTATGAAGCTTCAAGGAAGTTTCCTTAGAATTTCTGGAATTTTCAGCTGACTATTCAGCTCCTTAAAGAGCCTATTCGGCAAACTCATCTAGAGCCTATAAGTAGAGGCTTATTTCACCATGTAAAGGACTTTTGCCAATTTTATAATATATTGAATATTTTCGTGAGAATTTTCTTCTCTCAATTTCATCCAAAGACTCAGTTGGCTTATCTACTAGTTAATGGCGCCAACACTGCTCTTTGCAAACCAAACTTATCACTTTCAACCAAAAGTGTGGTGTTCTACTTATACCGAGGTTCCTATCTTCGATAGATACTGGGTCGAGGTCCTTTTACATCATTCATCATCCACCTTAAGAACATATAAGATTCGGGTCAGCACTTACCCTTAGTGTTGGTTCTTTCTTATTTTTAAGCCTATCAATCCATTTTCCATTCAAACCGAATTTATCTTTCCCAAACTAAACCTTTTCTTTTTAGAAACCAAACCTTCGCACATAAACATCCCCATTGCACATAATCTGAACCCCAAGTGCCATTTCAAAGACGACTACATCTTTACTTGAAGTACGACGAATGAGACTTCTTCGTTAGACGATCGGGTAACAAAAGCGACTCAACTCAATCAAACAAGGCTGGTTCGCATCAGTTGGTATCAGAGCTACCTTAAAACGAGGAGTTTGGACGTTCGAAACAAATTCGGAGTGAGTTTGTAAAAAAAATTCGAAAAAAAAGTTGAAAAAATTCAAAAATTCAAAGTATTGTATTGAAATTAGCTTGTTTATTTTGAGTATATTGAAAAAAAACTATATACAAAGTTAAAAAAAAAAGATCTTGCAAAAAAAAAGTGTACGTTGGTTGAATTCTCAATCAGGAAAATCTATTCAATTTTATTCATCCTGCACGCCACACCTAAATCTCATTCTTCTTTTCTTTCAAGCCTACCCATATCCCAATACATCTACCTTCCTTTGTAAACCCTTTGAAACCGACCCTCTAAACTAAAAATTAAGCCTTACCGAGTCTTATACGAAATTACAAGAGAAGAAACGAAAGGAAAAAGGCACGAGTGTGTGAACACATCTGAGAGGAGGTGAAAGCCAAAAGAGTGTAAACACAAGTGTGAGTGTCGTTCTTTCATTCTTTTCTGAGTGAACATGAGTATTTGTGGTGAGGAATTCTTACTATGTCACAAAGTCCCGAGCGAAACATGGCGGAAAGACCCGAAAGGCAATCGGTAAGAAATGTTGTTCCTGGAGGAGGAGGAGTTCCCGATTTAGGCCAACAAACCCTCTTAAGAGAATTTCAACGAATGCTTCGAAATGAGCTTGAATCCATCAATGAGAGGCTAGATCGAGTGGAAGGAAGGGAAACATGAGAAGGAACCCCTCAAGGACCAAGACGGGAGCGAGGGCGAGCAAGACATCCTAAAGATGAACTCTATGAGCCAAGTGATGTGGAAAGTGACCAAGCGTCGAATCAAAGTGAGAGACGACGGGGTCAAAGGAATAGAGGTCCTAGAGAACGAGGTCAAGCTGATGATGACCTAAAGAATATTAAGCTATCAATTCCCCCATTTCAAGGGAAATTCGATCCGGAAGCCTACCTAGAATGGGAGAAGAAAATCGAGTTGGTCTTCGAGTGTCACAACTACTCGGAGAACAAAAAGGTGAAATTGGCAGCAATTGAGTTTTCCGACTATGCAATGATATGGTGGGATCAACTTACTACGAGTCGGAGAAGGAACGGAGAGCGGTCAATCTCTACTTGGGCCGAAATGAAAGCCGTAATGCGTAAGAGATTTATACCTTCTTATTATCATCGTGAACTTTATCAAAAATTACAGAATCTTACGCAAGGAAATTGAAGTGTGGAAGATTATTTTAAAGAAATGGAGATCGCCATGATACGTGCAGATGTGGAAGAAGATCGTGAAGCAACCTAGCCTGATTTTTAGCCGGTCTTAATCAAGATATAGCTAACGTGGTAAAACTTCAACATTATGTCGAAGTTGTTGATATGGTGCATGTTGCCATCAAAGTTGAAAAGCAATTGAACAGAAAAAGCTCTAGCCGAACTTTTCCTAGCACCAACAACTCTCAAAAGTGGAACCAAGGCACGGGCAAGAAAGACTTTTCCAACCGCGCTAAGGACTAGCCTTTGTCTTCTAAGGCGAATAAAACCGTTGGTGAAACAAGCAAAGGCAAAGAAGTTGCCTTGCCGAACCGCTCAAGAGGAATAAAATGTTTCAAGTGTTTAAGGAGGGGCCATATTACGAGCCAATGCCCTAACCAAATGATAGAGGGTTGCGCGCGGACCAAGATCAAGTTGTCAAGTCACGAGAAAACTACTATGAAAACTCCAAACGATCAGATCTGAAACGAAGCAGAAAGATTAACTTTTAGAATTTTCAGATCTGAAATTAAAGAACCCTAAAATAGTAAAGAATAAACCAAGAATTAAAAACACTTATTATTAGGGAATTCGGAAGTCAAGAACTCGTGAATAAGCTTCAAAGAAGTCTCCAATTCAGCTGAATCTGTCAATTGAATCAAAACAAAAAATTAATTCAACAGATCGCAAGAAGAACGAAAATTGAATTAGAATGAGGAATCGTGTAGCAAGAAAGAAGGAAATTATGGATTAAGAATGATCTTCGATAACCAAGAACGTTTGTGAACTTCCCAAACCGAATCTGAAAAGATTAATATCCAAAACAGCAAATCAAACTCCAAATTCCAGCAAACCGAATTTAATCAGAATTGGGATGAATAGACGGCAAGATCAATGGAGAAGATGAATTAATGATCGATTCTTGCTGCCAAGAAGGGTACCGATCAGCTTCCTTAATATTGAAGAAGGCTGGAAAATGAAATAAGAAATCTTAACAAGTTAGATAATGAAAACGGCACAAAACAGGAATTAAAAGATTGAAACAAACAGCAAGAAAATAAAGAAAGTCCTAAGAAGCCTTGAAATCCTGAAAGATTTCACAACTCCCTTCAAACGGCTCTAATCTCCCCTCCAATGAAGAACAATGGCAAGAAGAAGGCTGAAGATGGCTCCCACAATAAAAAAGATTGTTAAAACTACTTCTAAAGAAAACTCAAGATAAAATTCTTGGAGAACTCAAAGAGAATTTTCACTCAAAAACAAATCTGAAAATTTAATGTAATTGTAATGTGTTTGACAATGTGGCCGACCATGCCTATTAATAGGCCTTTTAACTATTTTCCTAATCTCATTAGGAAAACTAAAAAAAACCCTAATTAATAAATTTAGAGGGAAAATTCAGCCAAGGAATTTAATGGGCTGCTTGGGCCGAATTTTTACATATATAATAATCCCAAAGTCTAAAAATTAAACTAGGTATTTAAACAATTAAAATTTTACAAATTGGGCCACTTTAATAATTTGGCCTGATTTTCAACTAAGCATGGTTTGAATTTCTTGGTTGGGCTTGGAACCTCTTATTGAACCTTGCCTTCAAGAACTTGGGCTTGTAGTCCATCTCTTACCGAAATTGGTTCGTTGATGCTCGTAACAAAGATCCAATGCGCATTAGCTACAAGATTCGGTTTCTTGGACCAAGATTTCCAAGATTTGAAATCTTGATTTTCTTGATTCTTGAAATCGCTCCAAACAGCAAAATTAGAACAAGATTCGGTTTCTTGATTTTCTTGAAAACAAGAAAGTGAATCTTGATTTTCTTTTTCTTTTGTGTACGCATCTAAGGCCTTGCTAACAAATTCCTAAATGGTTCCATTTAGTTTTGAACGCATTTGTCTGGCCTTTGACCTCGTTATTGGGCCTTGTGGTAATTTGAGCCCATCACGTTCTTAAGCTTGGGTTGGGCCTTTGTGACTCGTATCATTCCCCCTTCCTCAAAAAGATTTGTCCTCGAATCTAAAAAATCAAATGGGGATAAGTCAGCCACATTGAAAGTAGAACTTACATTGTACTCACCAGGTAGATCAATTTTATAGGCATTATCGTTGATCCGCTCGAGTACTTGGAAAGGCCCATCGCCCCTTGGGTCTAACTTGGTCTTTCTTTTTGTAGGAAATCGTTCTTTCCTCATATGGACCCAAACCCAATCTCTGGGTTCAAAGACAACTCGTTTGCGCCCCTTGTTTGCTTTGTTGGTGTTGATGTCATTTGTTTTGGCTATTCGTTGCCTAGCCTTCTCGTGTAAGGATTTCACCAACTCAGCAATAGTGGAGAAATGTTTCACAAATCGTCTATAAAAACTAGCTAAACCATGGAAAGATCTCACCTCAGTTATCGATTTAGGAGTTGGCCACTCCTTGATTGCCTTAACTTTGTCCTCATCGACATGAATACCTTGAGCACTAATTATGAAACATAAAAATTTAGCTTATCACAACAAAATGTGCATTTATCAAGGTTGGTGAACAATTTTTCAGCTCTTAGAATGTCTAAAACCGTTCTAACATGGAAAACATGATCATTTAATGTTGTTGAGTAAATTAAAATGTCATCAATCCAAGAATGGCAATTATCGACAATAACATACAGTACCTTTTCAAAATTCAAGTCATGAGCAAAGTCATCAATACGAGTTGAATGAAGTTGTTTAGAGAATAGAGAAACTTCACCTTACTTACCATTAGAGGTGGGAAAATGAGGATCAGTTTTACCTTGTTCAATCAATTGAAAACGTCTCTCGGTAGAAGGGTAATGAAGCTGGAACCTGTCCATGGGTGGAATCTTGCAAACCTGAAACAAAGAGAAATCACAAGGCGATTTCGAATGTGGGTTAGCAAAAATATTCCTCCCTTGTGTTTGAGCACTCTCTTCTTCTTCACTCATTCCTTGTTTAAGCTCTCTCTCTTTTTCACTCACTTCATTCACATTTTCTTTTGTTTCTCTCTCGCTTTCCTTTTTGCCTTTTTCATTTTCATTTTTTTCTTTTTCACTTTTATTTTCTCTTCTCCTTTTTCTTTTTCCTCTCTTGTTTTAACAACAAAATTTTTCAGTTTGATTTGGTCCTCATGGACTTGTTCTGGAGTGAGCGGCACTAAGGTGACTTTCCTTCCTTGATGCTTGAAAGAATACCTATTGGTACGACCATTGTGGGTGACCTTTCGATCCCTTTACCATGGTTCTCCTAGCAACAAATGGCAGGCATGAATAGGCACTACGTCACACACGACTTCGTCTTGATACTTGCCCATAGAAAAAGCGATGCGCACCTGTTGAGTGACTTTAAATTGGCCTTCGTTGCTAAACCCTTGTAGTTGATAAGGTCGTGGATGCTTGGTAGTGGTTAAGCAAAGCTTTTCCACCATCGTCGTGCTGGCTACGTTCGAGCAAGTTTCACCATCAATAATAACTCCACAAAGCTTACCTTGTACATGGCAGCGAGTATGAAAGAGAAGTTCTCGTTGCTGCTCGCTCTTTAGTTTTGCCAAAGAGGGTTGTCCGCGATCATGAACGTCATAGTCAGTTCTAGGGACACGTCTAGGAGCGTGCCTATGAGCACGAGGCTACTTATCCACATCATCTTTAATTGGACCCCGATACTGTGGCTCTTGATCCAATTGCATCTCATTGATAGTAGCACTCAATGTTCGAAGTAAGGCGGCCTGTTTGTCTAACTGTTGTTCAAATTTTGTAAATGTGTCATAGACATCATTATTGTCATTATCACCTTGACCAATCCTAGACATTTTCAGAAACCTGCAAAACAAACACTCAACACTCAAAAAGGAAAATTAGCAAACCTCACCGTTAATCACTCAAAAAGGAAAATCAAATTCTCAATGAGGTAGAATTCAGTCTTGTGAGTTCTTTAGCAGAGTCTATATCAACCAATTAGAAAGCTTATGAACCGAAACTACCAAAGAATCCTAATTGTGCTAAGATGCCAAAAACTGACGAGACACCAATTGATTTGTGTCACACCAAGGAAGAATTGTGCACACTTTAAAATCCTACTAACACAAGAAACAAGAAGGAGTTAGATAGTGTAAAGGGAGAATAAAAGCAAAACAAATGAAAACCTACAGCTAAGTATCAAGAAAAATTGCTGAAATCCAAAAACCCGAAAAACTGCGGAGTAACTTGACAACTTCGTTCGAGGTGTTCCCGATCTCCAAAAATTACGAAATTTAAACTGGAATGTTCTTAAATATTTAATTTTTTATCTAGAAATTTTGGGCACTAAACTCAACCCGTTGAATATTTTTTTAATTTTTATTAGATTTCGTCTTTTTCAATCTTTTGACTTTTTCGACTGGTTTTTTTGCGAGAAATATTTTTTAATATTCAATCACAGTGCCACAAATATGCATGTAAAATTTTAGATCAATCGGAAAACATTTACCCACTCGAATGAATTTTTTTCCAAAAACTTTTCTGGGTAAAACTGTTGTTTGTTGTTTAAAAAAAGAGATCAGTTTAGAAATCAACCAAGAGCACCCAAAACGCCCAAAATTTGATACTAAATGATAGAGGGTTTGATAGGGGTTGCGCGCGGACCAAAATTGAGTTGTCAAGTCACGAGAAACTCCTACGAAAACTCTAAACATTTGGATCTGAAACGAAACAACAAAACTTAATTAGAATCAATTAGATCTGAAAACTAAAAATCCCCAAATCAATAAAGAACCGCCAAGAATCAAAACACTTATTATTAGATGTTCTTGGAAGCCAAGAACTTGAAATTAAGCCCCAAGATCAACTTCCAATCAGCCGAAACTATCAAAGAACACAAAACAGCAAATAAATTAAAAACAGATTGCGAAATCAATCGAAACTAGTTCTAAGGATTGGACGGCAAGAAAAAGGGGGGATTTTTTGTGAATAAAAAACGTTTCTTTATGACCAAGGAAGTGCTAAATTAGATCTTAAAGCTTGGAATGGCTGAAACGAAACAAGAATAATTAATCCTAAATTATTCAACAAATCGGCACAAGCAGAATTTAATAAAGAAGAATGAACAGCAATAGAATAAAGAAAAGTCCTAAGAAGCCTTGAAATCCTGAAAGATCTCACAACTCCCTTCAAACGGCTCTAATCTCCCCTCCAATGAAGAATAATGGCAAGAAGAAGGCTGAAGATGACTCCCACAATCAAAAAGATTGTTAAAACATCTTCTAAAGAAAACTCAAGAGAAAATTCTTGGAGAACTCAAGAGAATTTTCACTCAAAGGAAATCTGAAATTTTCAATGTAATTCTAGTGTGTTTGAGAATATGGCCGGCCATGCCTAATAATAGGCCTTCTAACTATTTTCCTAATCTCATTAGGAAAACTAAAAAAAAAACCCTAATTAATAATTAAGAGGGAAATTCGGCCAAGGCATTTTAATGGGTTCCTTGGGCTGAATTTTTACATATAATAATCCTAAAGTCTAAAAATTAAACTTAGATATTTAAACAATTAAAATTTTTACAAATTGGACCACTTTAACTATTTGGCCTGATTTTCAATTAAGTATGGTTTGACTTCTTGGTTGGGCTTAGAATCATCTTATTGGGGCTTGCCTTCAAGAACTTGGGCTTGTAGTCCATCTCCTACCGAAATTGGTTCGTTGATGTTCGTAACGGAGATCCAATGTGCTTTGCCTGCAAGATTCGGTTTCTTGGACCAAGATTTCCAAGATTTGAAATCTTGATTTTCTTGATTCTTGAAATCGCTCCAAACATCAAAATTGGGCCAAGATTCGGTTTCTTGATTTTCTTGAAAACAAGAAAGTGAATCTTGATTTTCTCTTTCTTTCGTGTACACATCTAAGGCCTTGCTAACAAATTCCTAAATGGTCCCATTTAGTTTGGAACGCATTTGTCTAGCCTTTGACCTCGTTATTGGGCCTTGTGGTAATTTGAGCCCATCAAGTTCTTGAGCTTGGGTTGGGCCTTTGTGACTCGTATCATTCCCCCCTTCCTCAAAAAGATTCGTCCTCGAATCTGAAAAATCAAATGGGGACAATTCAGCCACATTAAAAGTAGAACTTACATTGTACTCACCAGGTAGATCAATTTTATGGGCATTGTCGTTGATCCGCTTGAGTACTTGGAAAGGCCCATCGCCCCTTGGGTCCAACTTGGTCTTTCTTTTTGTAGGAAATCGTTCTTTCCTCATATGGACCAAAACCCAATCTCCGGGTTCAAAGACAACCCGTTTGCGCCCCTTATTTGCTTTGTTGGTGTTGATGTCATTTGTTTTGGCTATTCGTTGCCTAGCCTTCTCGTGTAAGGATTTCACCAACTCAGCAATAGTGGAGAAATGTTTCACAAATTGTCTATAAAAAACTAGCTAAACCATGGAAAGATCTCACCTCAGTTATCGATTTAGGAGTTGGCCACTCCTTGATTGCCTTAACTTTGTCCTTATCGACATGAATATGATAGGGGGTTGCGCAGACCAAGATCGAGCCGTCAAGTCACGAAAAACTCCTACAAAAGGTCTAAACGAGCAGATCTGAAAACAAAGCAGAGAATAATAATAAAACTAATCAGATCTAGAAATAAACTTCCCAAAACAATACGAAACAGCCAAGAATCAAAACACTTATGGATAAGGTGTTTTTGGGACGCAAGAACACGAATTCAATCTCCAAGATTGATTTCCAGTCAACCGAATCTGTCAAGAATATCAAAACAGCAAACAAAAATTAAAAACAATCAGATTTTAATAGAACTTAGGGTTTGTGCACCAAGAAGAAAAGGAAGAAATTGATGGGTTAAAACGGTTTTTGAAACCGAAGGAGATGTCAATTTGCCCAAATTGAATCAGCAACTCAATTTCCCCTAAAATTCCAGCAACCGATTTCAATCAGCTCTGACAAGAAGAATTTGCAAGATCAATTGGGAAAAGATGGATTCAATCGAATTTGGCTGCCAAGAAAGAATGCCGATCAGTCTTCTTGAATATTAAAGAGGCTGGAAATTCAATAAGAAGATTAAAGAAGTTAGATAAAAGAATCGGCACAAGCAGAATCAAACAAAAAGAATGAACAGCAAGCAATAAAAGAAAAGTCCTAAAGATCCTTGAAATCCCGAAAGACTTCACAAATCCCTTCAAACGGCTCTAATCTCCCCTCCAAAGAATATCGATGGCAAGAAGAAGGCTGAAGATGGCTCCCACAATCAAAAGATTGTTAAAACAACTTCTAAAGAAAACTCAAGAGAGAAATCTTGGAGAAAACTCAAAGAAAATTCTGCTCTCAACAAATCTGAAATTTTAATAATAATGCTAAATGTCTTTACAAGGGTGGCCGTCCAACACTTATATAGGCCTCAACTAATCCTAATCTCACAAGTAACTAATAAAAATTAAACCTAATTAATAAAATAAAAGGGAAAATTTCGGCCATGCACTCAAATGGGCTGTTTTGGGCCGAATTGCACATGTAATGTTCCTAAGGCTTAAAAAATTAAATTAAACAATTAAAATGTTTACAAATTGGGCCCTTTGACTTTTGGTCTATTTTTAACTAAGTATGTATAGATTTCTTGATTGGGCTGGAATTTGCTTATTGGGCCTCGCCTTCAAGAATTTGGGCTTGTAATCCATCTCCTACCAAAATTGGGCCGTTGATGCTCGTAACAGAGATCCAATGCGCTTTGGCTGCAAGATTCGGTTTCTTGGACCAAGATTTCCAAGATTTGAAATCTTGTTTTCTCGATTCTTGAAATCGCTCCAAACAGCAAAATTAGGCCAAGATTCGGTTTCTTGATTTTCTTGAAAACAAGAAAGTGAATCTTGATTTTCTTGTTCCTTTGTGTACGCATCTAAGGCCGTGCTAACAAACTCTTGAATGGTCCCATTTAGTTTGGAATGCATTTGTCGGGCCTTTGATCTCATTATTGGGCCTTGTGGTAATTTGAGCCCATCGCGTTCTTGGGTTGGGCCTTTGAGATTCGTATCAGAATACCTTGAGCACTAATTATGAAACCTAAAAATATTAGCTTATCACAACAAAATGTGCATTTATCAACGTTGGCAAACAATTTTTTAGCTCTTAGAATGTCTAAAACCGTTCTAACATGGAAAACATGATCATTTAATGTTGTTGAGTAAATTAAAATGTCATCAATCCAAGAATGGCAATTATTGACAATAACATACAGTACCTTTTCAAAATTCAAGTCATGAGCAAAGTCATCAATACGAGTTGAATGAAGTTGTTTAGAGAATAGAGAAACTTCACCTTGCTTACCATTAGAGGTGGGAAAACGAGGATTAGTTTTACCTTGTTCAATCAATTGAAAACGTCTCTCGGTAGAAGGGTAATGAAGCTGGAACCTGTCCATGGGTGGAATCTTGCAAACCTGAAACAAAGAGAAATCACAAGGCGATTTCGAATGGGGGTTAGCAAAAATATTCCTCCCTTGTGTTTGAGCACTCTCTTCTTCTTCACTCATTCCTTGTTTAAGCTCTCTCTCTTTTTCACTCACTTCATTCACATTTTCTTTTGTTTCTCTCTCGCTTTCCTTTTGCCTTTTTCATTTTCATTTTCTTCTTTTTCACTTTTATTTTTCTCTTCTCCTTTTTCTTTTTCCTCACTTGTTTTAACAATAGAATTTTTCAGATTGATTTGGTCCTCATGGACTTGTTCCGGAGTGAGCGGCACTAAGGTGACTTTCCTTCCTTGATGCTTGAAAGAATACCTATTGGTACGACCATCGTAGGTGACCTTTCGATCCCTTTGCCATGGTTCTCCTAGCAACAAATGGCAGGCTTGAATAGATACTACGTCGCACACGACTTCATCTTGATACTTGCCCATAGAAAAGGCGATGCGCACTTGTTGAGTGACCTTAAATTAGCCTTCGTTGCTAAGCCCTAGTAGTTGATAAGGTCGTGGATGCTTGGTAGTGGTTAAGCAAAGCTTTTCCACCATCGTCGTGCTGGCTACGTTCGAGCAAGTTTCACAATCAATAATAACTCTACAAAGCTTACCTTGTACATGGCAGCGAGTATGAAAGAGATGTCCTCGTTGCTGCTCATTCTTTTGTTTTGCCAAAGAGGGTTGTCCGTGATCATGAACGTCATAGTCAGTTCTAGGGACACGTCTAGGAGCGTGCCTATGAGCACGAGGCTGGTTATCCACATCATCGTTAATTGGATCCCGATATTGTGGCTCTTGATTCAATCGCATCGCATTGATAGTAGTATTCAATGTTCGAAGTAAGGCAGCCCGTTCGTCTAACTATTGTTGGATCATTTTAAGTTTATCATGGACATCATTATGATCATCATCAACTTGACTAACCCTAGACATTTCAACAACCTGCAAAACAAACACTCAACACTCAAAAAGGAAAATTAGCAAACCTCACCGTTAATCACTCAAAAAGAAAAAATCAAACTCTCAATGAGGTAGAATTCAGTCTTGTGAGTTCTTTAGTAGAGTATATATCAACCAATTAGAAAGTGTATGAACCGAAACTACCAAAGAATCCTAATTTGCACTTGGATGCTAAAAACTGACGAGACACCAATTGATTTGTGTTACACCGAAGAAGAATTGTGCACACCTTAAAATCCTACTAACACAAGAAACAAGAAGGTGTTAGATAGTGTAAAGGGAGAATAAAGGCAAAACAAATGAAAACCTACAGCTAAGAATCAATAAAAATTGCTGAAATCCAATAACCTGAAAAACTGCGGAGTAACTTGACAACTTCATTCGAAGTGTTCCCGATCTCCAAAAATCACGAAATTAAATCTGGAATGTCCTTAAATATTGAATTCTTGATCTAGAAAGTTTGGGCACTAAACTCAACCCGCTGAATATTTTTTTAATTTTTATTTGATTTCATCTTTTTCAATTTTTTTGACTTTTTTGACTGATTTTGTTGTGGAAAATAATTTTTCATATTCAATCTCAGTTCCACAAATATGCATGCAAAATTTTAGATCAATCGAAAAACGTTTACCCACTCGAATGAATTTTTTTCCAAAAAATTTTCTGGGTAAAACTACTGTTTCTAGTTTCAAAAATAGAGATCAGTTTAGAACTCAACCATGAACACCCAAAACGCCCAAAATCTGATACCAAATGATAGGGGTTGCGTGCAGACCAAGATCGAGTTGTCAAGTCACGAGAAACTCCTACGAAAACTCTAAACGTTTGGATCTGAAACAAAACAGCAAAACTTAATTAGAATCAATCAGATCTGAAAACTAAAAATCCCCAAATCAATAAAGAACAGCCAAGAATCAAAACACTTGCAAATAGATGTTCTTGGAAGCCAAGAACACGAAATTAAGCCCCAAGATCAACTTCCAATCAGCCGAAACAATCAAAGAACACAAAACAACAAATAAATTAAAAACAGATTGCGAAATCAATTGAAACTAGTTCTAGGGATTGGACGGCAAGAAAAAGGGGGATTTTGTGAATCAAAAATGTTTCTTTATGACCAAGGAAGTGCCGAATCAGATCTTGAAGTTTGGAATGGCTGAAACGAAACAAGAACAATTAATCCCAAATTATTCAACAAATCGGCACAAGCAGAATTTAATAAAGAAGAATGAACAGCAATCGAATAAAGAAAAGTCCTAAGAAGCCTTGAAATCCCAAAAGATCTCACATCTCCCTTCAAACGGCTCTAATCTCCCCACCTATAAAGAACAATGGCAAGAAGAAGGCTGAAGATGGCTCCCACAATCAAAAAGATTGTTAAAACAACTTCTAAACAAAACTCAAGAGAAAATTCTTGGAGAACTCAAGAGAATTTTCACTCAAAGTAAATCTGAAATTTTCAATGTAATTCTAGTGTGTTTGACAATGTGGCCGGCCATGCCTATTAATAGGCCTTCTAACTATTTTCCTAATCTCATTAGGAAAACTAAAAAAAAAACCCTAATTAAGAGGGAAATTCGGCCAAGGCATTTTAATGGGCTCCTTGGGCCAAATTTTTACATATAATAATCCTAAAGTCTAAAAATTAAACTTAGATATTTAAACAATTAAAATTTTTACAAATTTGGCCACTTTAACAATTTGGCCTGATTTTCAACTAAGTATGGTTTGACTTTTTGGTTGGGCTTGGAATCATCTTATTGGGGCTTGCCTTCAAGAACTTGGGCTTGTAGTCCATCTCCTACCGAAATTGGTTCGTTGATGTTCGTAACGGAGATCCAATGCGCTTTGGCTGCAAGATTCAGTTTCTTGGACCAAGATTTCCAAGATTTGAAATCTTGATTTTCTTGATTCTTGAAATCGCTCCAAACAGCAAAATCGGGCCAAGATTCGGTTTCTTGATTTTCTTGAAAACAAGAAAGTGAATCTTGATTTTCTCTTTCTTTCGTGTACGCATCTAAGGTCTTGCTAACAAATTCCTAAATGGTCCCATTTAGTTTGGAACACATTTGTCTGGCCTTTGACCTTGTTATTGGGCCTTGTGGTAATTTGAGCCCATCAAGTTCTTGAGCTTGGGTTGGGCCTTGTGACTCATATCAGGGTTATGCGCGGACCAAGATCGAGTTGTCAAGTCACGAGAAAACTCCTGCGAAAACTTTAGACGATCAAATCTGAAATGAAGCAGAAAGATTAACTTTTAGAATTTTCAGATCTGAAATTAAAGAACCCTAAAATAGCAAAGAATAAACCAAGAATCGAAACACTTATTATTAGGGAATTCGGAAGTCAAGAACTCGTGAATAAGCTTCAAAGAAGTTCCAATTCAGCAGAATCTGTTAATTGAATCAAAACAGAAAATTAATTCAACAGATCATAATAAGAAGAACGAAAATTGAATTAGAATGAGGAATCGTGCAGCAAGAAAGAAGGATATTATGGATTAAGAATGATCTTCGATAATCAAGAACGTTTGTGAACTTCCCAAACCGAATCTGAAAAGATTAATATCCAAAACAGCAAATCAAACTCCAAATTCCAGCAAACCGAATTTAATCAGAATTGGGATGAATAAATGGCAAGATTAATGGAGAAGATGAATTAATGATCGATTCTTGCTACCAAGAAGGGTGCCGATCAGCTTCCTTAATGTTGAAGAAGGCTGGAAAATGCAACAAGAAATCTTAACAAGTTAGATAATGAAAATGGCACAAAACAGGAATTAAAAGATTGAAACGAACAACAAGGACATAAAGAAAGTCCTAAGAAGCCTTGAAATCCTGAAAGATTTCACAACTCCCTTCAAACGGCTCTAATCTTCCCTCCAATGAAGAAAATGACAAGAAGAAGGCTGAAGATGGCTCCCACAATCAAAAAGATTGTTATAACTACTTCTAAAGAAAACTCAAGAGAAAATTCTTGGAGAACTCAAAGAGAATTTTCACTCAAAAACAAATCTGAAAATTTAATGTAATTGTAATGTGTTTGACAATGTGGCCGGCCATGCCTATTAATAGGCCTTCTAACTATTTTCCTAATCTCATTAGGAAAACTAAAAAAAAAAACCCTAATTAATAAATTCAGAGGGAAAATTCGGCCAAGGCATTTAATGGGCTGCTTGGGCCGAATTTTTACATATATAATAATCCCAAAGTCTAAAATTAACCTAGGTATTTAAACAATTAATATTTTACAAATTGGGCCACTTTAATAATTTGGCCTGATTTTCAACTAAGTATGGTTTGAATTTCTTGGTTGGGCTTGGAACCACTTATTGGGCCTTGCCTTCAAGAACTTGGGCTTGTAGTCCATCTCTTACCGAAATTGGTTCGTTGATGCTCGTAACAGAGATCCAATGCGCGTGAGCTGCAAGATTCGGTTTCTTGGACCAAGATTTCCAAGATTTGAAATCTTGATTTTCTTAATTCTTGAAATCGCTCCAAACAGCAAAATTAGGCCAAGATTCGGTTTCTTGATTTTCTTGAAAACAAGAAAGTGAATCTTGATTTTCTTTTTCTTTCGTGTACGCATCTAAGGCCTTGCTAACAAATTCCTGAATGGTTCCATTTAGTTTTGAATGCATTTGTCTGGCCTTTGACCTCGTTATTGGGCTTTGTGGTAATTTGAGCCCATCACATTCTTGAGCTTGGGTTGGGCCTTTGTGACTCGTATCACCGAAGCAACATGATTGTGCGGGCTAATGGAGAAATTGAATCAGAGGAAGAAAATTATGAAGAACCCGATGAAACTGCCGAAAAGGAAGACGAACTTGAATACGCTGTTGATGGCGAAATCCTCGTCATTAAACGGAGTCTTAGTCTTCAAAGTGTTGAAAACAAACAGCAAAGGGAGAACATTTTTCATACACATTGCCATGTTCAAGGCAAGGTGTGTAGTTTGATCGTTGATGGCGGGAGTTGTACAAATGTGGCCAGCACCTTAATGGTTGAAAAACTCGGCTTGCCAACAACTAAGCACCCTCAACCTTACAAGCTTCAATGGCTTAATGACGGAGGGGAGTTGAAGGTAACTAAGCAAGTTTTGGTACCCTTTTCTATTGGCAAATATCACAATGAGGTTCTATGCGATGTGGTACCCATGCACGCTGGTCATATGTTATTGGGTCGTCTGTGGTAATTCAATCGTAAAGTCATTCATGATGGTTTCATGAACCGCTACACTTTCAAATTCGAAGGGAAAAATGTAACCTTAGTTCCAATGACGCCTCGGCAAGTTTATGAAGATCAATTGAAACTAAGAGATTTTGTTGAAAAATTTCGAGAGGATGCGCAAAAAGAAAAGAATAAGAAAGAGAGTGAAAAACACATTGAGAAGAAAAAAGAAAAACAATTGAAAAGTGTGAGAGAAAAAAATAAATCGAGTGAACAGAAAAAGAGAGAAAAAAAGAACAAAAAAAGATGAGTGTTTATGCAAAAGAGAGTGATTTTAGGAAATCTTACTTGATGAGACAATCGGTTCTTGTACTTATGTACAAGGAAACTCTTTTGAATACTAACGAATTGGATCCAAATCTGCCCTCTTCGATTGTTTCTCTTTTGCAGGAATTCGAGGACGTATTTCCGGAAGACATTCCTAGTGGGTTGCCACCCATTCGAGGAATAGAACATCAAATCGATTTCATTCTTGGAGCGTCTATTCCAAATCGTCTAGCTTATCGTACTAATCCCGAAGAGACCAAAGAATTGCAAAAACAAGTTAATGAACTTATGGAGAAGGGATATATACGAGAAAGCCTCAGCCCGTGCGCCGTACCGATATTATTGGTGCCAAAGAAGGACGGAACATGGCGTATGTGCGTAGATTGTTGTACGGTAAATAAGATAACTATCAAATACCGACACCCGATACCGCGACTAGATGACATGCTAGATGAATTGAGTGGTGTGCAATTGTTTTCCAAAATTGATCTCAAGAGTGGATATCACCAAATCCGAATGCGCGAAAGGGACGAATGGAAAACTGCCTTTAAGACGAAGCATGGACTATACGAGTGGCTGGTCATGCCATTCGGACTCACCAATGCACCCAGTACATTCATGCGATTGATGAACCATGTCCTTCGTTCCTTTATCAAAAAATTTTGTGTTGTTTATAGTAAATCTTTAGATGATCATTTGTTGCATTTAAAAGCTGTTTTGGATGTGCTTCGAAAAGAATCTTTGTATGCTAATCTTAAGAAATGTACCTTTTGCACTAACAAGGTTATTTTCTTAGGTTTCGTGGTTAGCTCAGAGGGACTGGAGGTTGACCAAGACAAGGTGAAAGCAATTAGAGAATGGCCTAGACCCACAAGCATCAGCCAAGTGAGGAGCTTCCATGGGTTGGCAAGCTTCTATCAACGATTCGTTCCAAATTTTAGCAAGTTGGCAGCACCTCTAACTAGCGTGATTAAAAAATCTTCTGCCTTTTATTGGAATGAAGAACATGAAAAATCTTTTATTGCTATTAAATCTTGTTTACCTAACGCCCCATTACTTGTGTTGCCTGACTTTACTAAAATGTCTGAAGTTGAATGTGATGCCTCTGGTGTTGGAATTGGAGCCGTTCTAACGCAAGATAGAAGGCCCGTGGCTTATTTTAGTGAGAAGTTAAATGGAGCCATTCTTAACTATCCGACGTACGACAACGAAATATACGCTCTAATTCTAGCTCTCGAGACTTGGCAGCACTATTTATGGCCAAAAGAGTTTGTCATACACTCGGATCATGAGGCATTAAAACATATCAAGGGTCAAGCAAAACTGAACAAACGACACCCCAAATAGGTAGAGTATTTAAAATCTTTTCCTTATATCATCAAATACAAGAAAGGTAAGGAAAATATTGTGGCTGACGCGTTATCCCGTCGATATACATTGTTATCACATTTGGATTCAAAGTTGCTTGGATTTGCCTTTTTAAAGGAAATGTATGTCGATGATGCTGATTTAGTGCTATTTACAAATCTTGTGAAAACAAAGCTGTTGATAAGTATTTCAAGTTTGACGGATTTTTTCTGTGAAGGCAAGCTTTGTGTTCCACAAAGCCTAATACAGAAATTGTTGGTGAATGAGGCACATGGTGGTGGACTCATGGGCCATTTCGGGGTGGCCAAGACGTTGTCAACCCTTCATGAACATTTCTTTTGGCCAGGAATAAGAAAAGATGTTAAACGTGTTTGTAGCCAATGTATCACTTGCAAGAAGGCCATGGCCAAGATTAATCCACATGGACTCTACAAACCATTACCCATATCTAATGCACCATGGGTTGATCTTTCTATGGATTTTGTCCTAGGTCTTCCAAGAACAAAAACGGGGAAGGATTCTATCTTTGTTGTTGTAGATAGATTTTCCAAAATGTCACATTTCATAGCTTGCTTTAAAACTGACGATGCTATTCATGTTGCCAATTTGTTTTTTAGGGAGGTTGTAAGACTTCATGGAATTCCGAAGACAATCGTATCTGACCGAGACACGAAGTTCCTAAGTCATTTTTGGAGGTCTTTATGGGGAAAATTAAGAACAAAGCTATTGTTTTCTACAACTTGTCATCCCCAAATGGATGGCCAAACGGAGGTTGTGAACCGCGTGTTATCTACCTTATTACGAGCTATTATTTGAAAGAATCTCAAATCATGGGAGGAGTGCCTACCGCATGTGGAATTCGCTTACAATAGATCTGTCCATTCTGCCACTAAACACTCTCTGTTTGAGATTGTTTACGGGTTTAATCCTCTAACCCCACTGGATTTGCTTCCCTTGCCTAATGATCAGCTCGTACATGCCGATGCCAAGCAAAAAGCTGATTATGTGAAGCAACTTCACCAAAAGGTGAAGGCCAATATTGAAGCTCGAACTGAACAATATATGTGAGCTGCAAATAGAGGAAGAAAGCAAATAGTGTTCAAACCCGGAGATTGGGTTTGGGTTCATATGAGAAAGGAAAGGTTCCCGGCCCAACGAAGGTCAAAGCTATTACCAAGAAGAGACTGTCCCTTTCAAGTGTTGGAACGAATTAATGAGAATTTCTACAAGCTTGATCTTCAAGGTGATTATAATATTAGCGCAAGTTTTAATGTGGCTGGTTTATCTCCATTCAATGCAGGTAGCGATTTGGGGACAAATCCCCTCGAAGAGGGAGGGAATGATGCAAGCGAGACCCAAGAGCTATCAAAAGCTTACGACGATTCTCTCGAGCTTCCCAAAGGACCCATTACTCAAGCTAGGGCTAAGAAGCTCAAAGATGAAATTTCAGCTTTGGTTGATCAGGTTTGGGGCAAATCCTTGGCTGGTCTTCTTGAAAGCTCATGGAGTAGCAAGATGAGCAACCCGTGCACTCTACTTCAAGCTCATTCAGCTCAACTTTAGCTCAACGAGCTCATTCTTAGCTCATTTAGCTCATCTTAAGCTCATTTGAGTTTACATTTATTTTGTTGGAATAATTATTTAATTTGTCATTAGTTAAAGTAGTTAAGTTAATTAATTTAATTTAATTCTGGTCAAATAATTATTAAGTGTTTTAATTATGTTTTAATTATTTTTAGAGTCTTAAATATGTCATAAACTCATACAAACAATTAATGAGTTGACCAAATTTTAAGTGCAGATTTTTACATTCATTTACTGCTGAATTTAATTTGTTTAATTTGCTGTAGGTACATTCATTTCTTGGACGGCAAGGTGCATGGATAAAATTAATTAGTGAGCTGATTGTTGGTGTTTTCGAAGTGATTATTCAGCCAAGCTTTCCAACTCTCCAAGAATGAACATTCGACTGCCCAAAGCTCCTTTAAATGCTGTTCACACCAACCGAATATACCTTTCACATTGGGGGCTGTTCATTTTCGTGTGTTCACATTGCTTGATCGTTCAAATTCTTTTGTTCACACCTTTTGGCTATTGAAGTGCTCCAAGCAGCTCAATTAATATCAAGAATGTTCAGCTGAATCAAAGAACCTAATTAAGTGACATTCAAGCATATGGCTGCACCCAAATTAATGCTAATCAGCCCTCCAACATTTTATTCATTGTTCCAGCTGATTTGTTGCATCTAGAAGCTGTCCATTACCGTTTCATATGGTTATGAAGCTTCAAGGAAGTTTCCTTAGAATTTTTGGAATTTTCAGCTGACTATTCACCTCCTTAAAGAGCCTATTCGGCTAACTCATGTAGAGCCTATAAATAGAGGCTTATTTCACCATGTAAAGGAATTTTTCAAATTTTATAATATATTGAATATTTTCGTGAGAATATTCTTCTCTCAATTTCGTCCAAAGACTCCGTTTGCTTATCTTCTAGTTAGTGGCGTCAACCCTACTCTTTGCAAACCGAACTTATCACTTTCAACCAAAAGTGTGGTGTTCTACTTATACCGAGGTTCCTATCTTTGATAGATAGTGGGTCGAGGTCCTTTTACATTGTTCATCATCCACCTTAAGAACATATAAAGGATTCGGGTCATCACTTACCCTTAGTGTTGGTTCTTTCTTATTTTCAAGCCTATCAATCCGTTTTCCATTCAAACCAAATTTATCTTTCTCAAACTAAACCTTTTCTTTTAGAAACCGAACCTTCACACATAAACATCCCCATTTGTACATAATCTGAACCCCAAGTGCCATTTCAAAGATGACTACATATTTACTTGAAGCAAGACGAACGAGACTTCTTCTTTAGACGATCGGGTAACAAAAACAACTCAACTCAATCAAACGAGGCTGGTTCGCATCACACGGGAAAAGTCCTACGAAAACTATAGACACTTGGATCTGAAACGGAAATAGAAAATTAACATTAGCAGCAAACGATCTATAAAGAAATACCCCAAAACAAGAAAGAATCAGCCAAGAGTCAAAACACTTATTAATAGGGTTTCTTGGAAGCAAAGAAACTGAAATTTAACTCAGAAAGACTCCCAAAAAAACTGAATGTTTATTGACGCCAAAGAATGTTGCCAAAACAGATTCTTGAAGCTTGGAATGGCTGAAAATGTAACAAGAACAATCACGCCAAGTTAATCTACAATTCGGCAAAAAGCCTTGAAATCAAGAAAGATTTCAACACTCCCTTCAAACGACTCAAATCTACCCTCCAATAAAAAAACACGGCAAGAAGAAGGCTGAAGATGGCTCCCATGATCAGAGAGATTGTTAAAACTACTTCTAAAGAAAACTTAAGAGAGAATTCTTGATACGAGTCACAAAGGCCCAACTCAAGCTCAAGAACGTGATGGGCTCAAATTACCGCAAGGCCTAGTAACGAGGTCAAAGGCCAGGCAAATGCGTATGAAACGAAATGGAACCGTTCAAGACTTCATTAGCAAGGCCTTAGATGCATGCACAAAGGAAAAAGAAAATCAAGATTCACTTTCTTGTTTTCAAGAAAATCAAGAAACCAAATCTTGGTCCAATTTTGTTGTTTTGAGCGAATTCAAGAATCAAGAGAATCAAGATTTCAAATCTTGGAAATCTTGGCCAAAGAAACTGAATCTTACAGCTAAAGCACATTGGATCTCAGTTACAAGCATTAACAAGCCAATTTCGGGAGAGAATGGATTACAAGCCCAAGTTCTTGAAGATACGGCCCAATAAGATGATCCAAGCCCAACTAAGAAGTTTAAATTAGACTTAGTTGAAAATCAGGCCAAATTGTCAAAGTGGCCAAATTTGTGAAATTTTAATTCTTTAAATACTTAGTTTTAATTTTTAGACTTTATGAATAAATTTCTATGTAAGAATTCAATCCAAGAGGCCCATTTAAAGGCCTTGGACGAAATTCCCTTGAAAGGCAACAATTAGGGTTTTTTTTAGTTTCCTAGTAGGGCTTAGGAAAGTAGTTAGGAGGCCTATATATATATGGCTTGGCCGGCCACCCTTAAGAAGAACATTGAATTCAGATTTTTTTTGTGGAGTGAAAACTCTCTTTGAGTTTCTCCAAGAATTCTCTCTTGAGTTTTCTTTAGAAGTAGTTTTAACAATCTTTTTGATTGTGGGAGCTGTCTTCAACCTTCTTCTTGCCGAGTTTTTACATTGGAGGGAAGATTAGAGTCATTTGAAGGGAGTTGTGAAATCTTTCTTGATTTCAAGGCTTCTTAGGACTTTATTCATCTTTCTTGCTATTTTTCCTTCTTTAAGTGTTTTTGTTTTTGTCGATTTGTGGATTAACTTAATTTAATTGTTCTTGTTGCATTTCCAGCCATTCCAAGCTTCAAGGATCTGTTTTACAACATTCTTTGGCATCAAGAAATGTCCTTTAATTCATAATTTTCCTCCTTTCTTGCCGTCCAAGTATTCTACTTCTAATCTAATTCGGTTTGCTGGGTTTTTGAGTTTAATTTGTTGTTTGTGTTCTCCTTGTCAGATTTAGCTTGGGGATTCTTTTATTGAAGTTAAATTTCATTTCGTTGCATCCAAACAACCCTGTTAATAAGTATTTTGATTATTGTCTGATTCCTTCTTGTTTTGTGGCATTTCTTTATAGATCTATTGCTGCTAAGATTGATTTTCTGTTTTTGTTTCAGATCCAAGTCTTTATCATTTTCGTAGGATTTTCTCGTGACTTGACAACTCGATCTTGGTCCGCGCACAACCCTCTATCAATTCTTGGAGAAACTTAAAGAGAATTTTTACTCAAAAAATCTGAATTCAATGTAATGTTATTAAGGGTGGCCGGCCAAGCCATATATATAGGCCTTCTAACTACTTTCCTAGTCCTACTAGGAAAACTAAAAAAAATCCTTAATTGTTGACTTTCAAGGGGAATTTCGTCCAAGGCCTTTAAATGGGCTTATTGGACTGAATTCTTACATAGAAATTTATTCATAAAGTCTAAAAATTAAAACTAAGTATTTAAAGGATTAAAATTTTACAAATTGGGCCACTTTGACAATTTGACCTGATTTTCAACTAAGTCTAATTGAAACTTCTTGGTTGGGCTTGGAACATCTTATTGGGTCGTATCTTCAAGAACTTGGGTTTGTAATCTGTTCTCTCCTGAAATTGGTTCATTGATGCTTGTAACTGATATCCAATGCACCTTAGCTGCAAGATTCAGTTTCTTGGACCAAGATTTCCAAGATTTGAAATCTTAATTTTCTTGATTCTTGAAATCGCTCAAAACAGCCAAATTGGACCAAGATTCAGTTTCTTGATTTTCTTGAAAACAAGAAAGTGAATCTTGATTTTTTTTTCCTTTGTATACACATCTAAGGCCTTGCTAATGAAGTCTTGAACAGTTCCATTTAGTTTCATAAAAATGTCTGGCCTTTGACCTCATTATTGGGCCTTGTGGTAATTTGAGCCCATCACGTTCTTGAGCTTGAGTTGGTCCTTTGTGACTCGTATCATTCTCCGCTTCCTCAAAAAGATTCGTCCTCGAATCTAAAAAATCAAATGGAGATAATTCAGCCAGATTGAAAGTAGAACTTACATTGTACTCACCAGGTAGGTCAATTTTGTATACATTATCATTGATCCACTCGAGTACTTGTGATATGGGTGTGCACGCGGACCAAGATCGAGTTGCCAAGTCACGGGAAACTCCTGCGAAAGCTCTAAACGAACAGATCTGAAAATTAAGACAAAGATTAAGAATAAACTAATCAGATCTGGAATTAAATCCCCAAATTCAATTAAATGAGCAGCAAGAAACAAAGAACGAATGAATAGATGTTTCTCGAAGTTCAAGAAGATGAAATCGAACTCCAAGATTAATTCTCCACAAGCCGAATCTGCCAAGAAACCAAAACAGTAAGTAAATTGAAACAAGCAGATTTTTAATGGAAGAATAGGGATTTGGGCGGCAAAAGAAAAGAAAGAAATTGATGAAATTGAACGGTTCAAGAATTGAATTTAAGATACGAATTGGTCCAATTGAACACCCAAGATGAATTGCCCAAGTTTCAGCAGCCGAATTTCACCAATCAGAAGAAATAGAAACGGCAAGAACCCTAAATTTTGGGGATTTTGGATCGACTAGTTTGCTGCCAGTAAAAGGGATCGAATAAACGACGAATCTTGGAGTTTAATCAAGGCTGATACATCAACAAAAAAAACAGCAAAGAAATTAGAAGAAGAATCGGCACAAGTAATAATAAAGAAAATTAATTGAACAGCAAAGAATTAAAGAAAAGTCCTAAGAACCCTTGAATTCCTGAAAGAATTCACAAATTCCTTCAAACGGCTCTAATCTTCCCTCCAAAGAGTATCGATGGCAAGAAGAAGGTTGAAGATGGCTCCCACAATCAAAAGATTGTTAAAACAACTTCTAAAGAAAACTCAAGAGAGAAATCTTGGAGAAAACTCAAAGAAAATTCTGCTCTCTCAAATCTGAAATTTAAGAATGAATATAAGTGTTGTGTGTTACAAGGGGTGGCCGGCCATGCCTTTAAATAGGCCTCAAGTAATCCTAATCTAACAAGTAACTAATAAAATTAAACCTAATTAATAAAATAACAAGGGAAAATTCGGCCAAGCTTATGTATGGGCTGTTTTTGGGCCGAATTTTACATGTATGTTCCTAAAACTTAAAAAATTAAATTAAATAAATAAAATGTTTATAAATTGGGCCCTTTGACATTTGGCCTGATTTTCAACTAAATATGAAGGAATTTCTGGATTGGGCTGGAATTTGGCTATTGGGCCTCGTCTTCAAGAATTTGGGCTCGTGATCCATCTCCTTCTGAAATTGGGTCGTTGATGCTCGTAACGGAGATCCAATGCATGTTGGCTGCAAGATTTGGTTTCTTGGACCAAGATTTCCAAGATTTGAAATCTTGATTTTCTTGATTCTTGAAATCTCTTCGGACAGCATAATTGGGCCAAGATTCGGTTTCTTGATTTTCTTGAAAACAAGAAAGTGAATCTTGATTTTCTTGTTCTCTCGTGTATGCATCTAAGGCCTTGCTAACAAACTCTTGAATGGTCCCATTTAGTTTGGACCGCATTTGTCGGGCCTTTGATCTCGTTATTGGGCCTTGTGGCAATTTAAGCCCGTCACGTTCTTGAACTTGGGTTGGGCCTTTGTGACTCGTATCATTCCCCCCTTCCTCAAAAAGATTCGTCCTCGAATCTGAAAAATCAAATGGGGACAAGTCAGCCACATTAAAAGTAGAACTTACATTGTACTCACCAGGTAGATCAATTTTATAGGCATTATCGTTGATCCGCTCGAGTACTTGGAAAGGCCCATCGCCCTTGGGTCCAACTTAGTCTTCCTTTTTGAAGGAAATCGTTCTTTCCTCAAGTGAACCCAAACCCAATCTCCGGGTTCTAGTACAACCCGTTTGCGCCCCTTGTTTGCTTTGTTGGTGTTGGCATCATTTGTTTTGGCTATTTGCTGTCTAGCCTTCTCATGTAGGGATTTCACCAACTCAGCTTTCTGTTCGCCATCTAAATTCATAATGTGTTCAAGAGGTAATGGCGCAAGATCAAGTACTGTTAGTGGGTTAAAGCCATAAACAAGTTCAAATGGAGAATAACCAGTTGTAGAATGAATAGATCTATTATATGCAAATTCAACAAATGGTAGGCATTCTTCCCAATTTCTAATGTTCTTTCCCACAACAGCTCGTAATAAAGTCCCTAAGATTCGATTAACTACTTCCGTTGTCCATCAGTTTGGGGGTGACATGTAGTAGAATAAAGTAATTTTGTACCAAGCTTACCCCACAATACCTTCCAGAAGTGGCTAAGGAATTTGACATCTCTATCAGAAACAATTGTTTTAGGGATGCCATGAAGTCTTACCACCTCTTTAAAGAATAAGTCTGCCACATGTGTAGCATCATCTGTTTTGTGACAAGAAATAAAATGTGCCATCTTTGAAAACCTGTCAACAACAACAAATATACTATCTCTTCCTTTCTTAGTTCGAGGCAAACCTAGAATAAAATCCATAGATAAATCTATCCAAGGAGAAGTAGGAATCGGTAAAGGAGTGTAAAGGCCATGAGGCATTACCTTAGATTTTGCTTGTTTGCATGTAATGCACTTGGAACATACCTTTTCTACATCCTTCTTCATATGTGGCCAATGGAAGTGTTCTTGCAAGATATCTAGTGTTTTGGCCACTCCAAAATGTCCCATTAAGCCTCCACTATGGGCTTCATGAATCAATAAATCTCTCATGGAACACTTGGTATGCATAACCTGTTTATTCGAAAAAGAAATCCATCTACAAGATAAAATTTATCAAAAGCAGTATGTCCACAATTCTTGTAGATATGGCCAAAATCAGCATCATCATCATATAGTTCCTTAATATGTTCGAACCCTAAGAGTTTAGCATTCAATGTAGTTATTAAAGCATATCGTCTAGACAAAGCATCTGCAACTACATTATCTTTACCTGTTTTATATTGTTTACATAAGGAAATGTTTCAATGAATTCTACCCATCGGGCATGTCGTTTACTCAATTTACCTTGTCCCTTTAACCATTTAAGGGATTCATGATCTGTATGTATGACAAACTCATTGGGTAGCAAATAATGTTGCCATACTTGAAGTGCACGAACTAACGCTAATAGTTCTTTGTCATAAGTCGAGTAGTTTAACTGTGCACCATTCAATTTCTCACTAAAATAAGCGATAGGTTGCTTATCCTGCATTAAAACGGCACCGATTCCAATTCCTGAAGCATCACACTCAAGTTCAAAAGTTTTAGCAAAATCAGGTAATTTAAGCAAAGGAGCAGAACATAACTTAGCTTTTAGAGTTTTAAAGGCCTTTTCTTGGTTTCACCCCATTTGAAACCCACTGATTTCTTTATAACTTCTGTCAATGGGGCAGCAATAGTAGAGAAATCTTTCACAAATCGTCTATAAAAACTAGCTAAGCCATGGAAAGATCTCACCTCAGTTACCGATTTAGGAGTCGGCCACTCCTTGATTGCCTTGACTTTGTCCTCGTCGACATGAATACCTTGAGCACTAACTATGAAACCTAAAAATATTAGTTTATCACAACAGAATGTGCATTTATCAAGGTTGGCAAATAATGTTTCAGCTCGCAGAATATCCAAAACGGTTTTTAACATGGAAAACATGATCATCTAACGACTTGGAGTAAATTAAAATATCATCAAAGTAAACTACTACAAATTTACCCAAGTGAAGCCTTAAAACATGGTTCATCAATCTCATAAATGTACTAGGTGCATTAGTAAGGCCGAAAGGCATAACTAACCATTCATACAATCCAAATTTTGTTTTAAAGGCTGTTTTCCATTCATCCCCTTCCCTCATTCGAATTTGATGATAACCGCTTTTTAAATCAATTTTAGTGAATATAACCGAACCATGTAATTCATCAAGCATATCATCAAGTCTAGGAATTGGATGTCGATACTTTACCGTTATCTTGTTGATTGGGCGACAATCAACACACATACGAAACGTACCATCTTTCTTTGGCACCAATAAGACAGGAACAGCACAAGGGCTTAGGCTTTCACGAATGTACCCTTTGTCTAATAACTCCTCAACTTGCCTTTGCAATTCTTTTGTCTCCTCGGGATTGCATCTATAGCTGGTCGATTCGGGATCGAAGCTCCGGGTACTAAGTCAATTTGATGTTCAATTCCTCGTAAAGGTGGTAAACCTTTAGGGGCCTCACTAAAAACATCCTCATAATCCTGCAAAAGAGATTGAAACACACTAGGCAAATTTTCGTTAACGTTAGATAAAGATAAATAATTTTGCCTAAACCTCACAAGGATACAAGGTTGTTTATTGAGTAGGGCTCTCCTCACATCTTTTTTTGTGCCAAAAGATTTTTTCGCTCATTTTACCTCTTGTGGATTCACTCACCTTTGGGCTTTTAAATTTTGACTTTTTTTACTATTAGCCTCTTTTCTCTCTGTCTTTGTATTTGCTCTTTCTCCCTTACCCCCTCACAAATTTCATCATTTTCACTTGATCTTTGTATACATCAGTAGGATTTAAAGGAGCAAAAGTGAATTTCTTACCTTTAAATACAAGGGAGTATCGATTAAGTTTACCTTGGTGTGTAACATCACGATCAAATTGCCAGGTCGTCCAAGAAGCAAATGTGCCGCATGCATTGGGACTACATCACACCATACTTCATCCTCATAATTGCCAATCTTAAAAGTGACCAAGGACTGTTTCGTAACTTTGACTTCGGAGCATTCATTAAGCCATTGAAGGTGATATGGCTTAGGGTGTTTAGTACATGGCAACTTAAAGAATCCACCAAATAGCTACTCACTACATTCGAGCAACTCCCACTATCAATAATGATTGAACATAAGTTACCTTTAATAAAACACCGAGAATGGAAAATATTGGCCCTTTGGTTGTCATCATCTTTCATCTGGATGTTAAGTGTTCGGCAAACTACAAGGCATGAAAAATCAGCAAAGTCCCCTCGTTTGGTGGTTCGACCAACTCTTCGCCATTATCACTATCATCCACAAGTTCTGGCATATCTGGATCTGTTTTATCAGAGTCGGAAGTATACTCACCATTATCTTTTAGAAGAAGTAATCTCGTGTTAGGGCATTCCCTACTATAATGACCACGCCCTTTGCACTTAAAGCATTCAATTTCACGAGTCCTCTTCGCACTCGAATCACCTAAATTGGGCTGCTTAGAAGGGGTTGTTTGCGTTTTAGCAGGAGCCCCTTTTTTCCAATCTGATTGCTTGTTACTCAAAGAAGACTTATTAGTAACAAAGGTGGTTTTGAATTCTTAAAATCAGAATTGGAATTGTTACCTCGGTAATATTGTGAAGCAGAGAAGGACCCAAACCTTTGTTCCTTTAATTGTTGCTCGATCTCAATGGCTTTGTGAACTGCTTCTTCCAAATCAATGTAAGTTTGTAGCCTCAATGTATTAGCTATCGGCCTGTTCAAACCATCAATGAATCGAACCATAGTCGTTTCTTCATCCTCCTCCACATTAGCTCTCTGAATGAGCATCTCCATCTCTTTGAAATATTCATCCACCGTCCTACTACCTTGGATAAGTCTTCTCAGCTTTGTTTTAATTTCTCTATAGTAGTGAGGTGGAATAAACCTTTTACGCATAATCTGTTTCAACTCATCCCATGTCGAAATCTCACCTTCATAATCCGATGGCGGTTTACCCCAAGTTGAGTCCACCAACTTAATGCATAATCTGAAAATTCCAGTGTTGCTAACGCAACCTTTTCATCATCCGGACATTTATAATACCGAAACATTAGTTCAATCTTAGATTCCATTCACAATAAGCTTCAGGATCATTCTTACCACGAAATTGGGGAATTGTGAATTTCGGTTTTGCCAAGGAAGGTTGCCCACGATCATGAAAATCATCATCCATTCTAGGGCACGTCGAGGGCCGCGCCTATGGGGCTGGTGATCCCTATCATCTTTGATTGGATCTCGATATTGAGGTTCTTGATTCAGTCGCACCTCATTAATGGTAGCAGTCAAAGCTCGAAGTGCAGCAGCCTGTTCATCCAACTGTTGTTGGAATTTTTCAAATATGGCAGCATTATTATCACCTGTAGACATTTTTTTTAAACCTGCAAAACACTCAACACTCAAAAAGAAAAGTTATCAAACCTCACCGTTAATCACTCAAAAAGAACAATTTAAATTTTCAATGAGCCAGAATTCAGTCTTGTGAGTCCTTTAGGAGAGTTTATATCAAACCAATTAGAGAGTGGATGAACCGAGCTACCAAAGAGTCCTAATTTGCACTAGGATGCCAAAAACTGACGAGACACCAATTGATTCGTGTTGCACCGAGGAAGAAGTTGTGCACACGTTAGATCCTACTAACACAAGAAACAAGAAGGTGTTAGATAACGTAAAGGAAGAATAAAGGCAAACAAATGAAAACCTACAGCTAAGAATCAATAAAAATTGCTGAAAACAGGAAAACCCGGAAAAAGTGCGGAGTAACTTGACAACTTCGTTCGAGGTGTTCCCGATCTCCAAAAATCACGAAATTAAAATCTGGAATGTCCTTATATATTGAATTTTTGATCTGGAAAGTTTGGGCACCAAATTCAACCCGCTGAATCTTTTT